>CATQJL010000316.1:31686719-32286719 GCA_958299035.1 Cylicocyclus nassatus
AAGCTAAAATATCTATACACGACTGAATAACACATTGACGACAACGTTACCCACACGGTGGATTATGCAATGACTGCCACTTAAGACAGCGTGACCCAGTTGGTGAGTCATGGCTTAAATTTTGTTAAAACGTTTACAATCTTAGGGTACATCCGTTTCATATGTTCTCTTATCCTCTGATGGTAGAGACTACTTATGCGTTTCTCGGCCCTAAAATTGCTGTCGTTATACTGTAAATAACAATCTGTGTAATTTCATATAGGAATTTTCGAAGTTGAGTAAGCACTGATAAAGGAGGATAGAAGACTCCAATGCAGAGCTTGGCAGATGGCCCTAGCGATTCCTAACATACGAGTCTCCTTGTCTTCACAGCGCTTCTACGACATGGGTTGCTATGGGGTGCTTACAGAAACAAAGAAACAAAAATCATTAGAACACTGAAAACCATTTCAAAACTCAAAAAAAGAACCTTGGTGTTTGTATGATTTGCTTTCGGAAACTTGCAACAAAAATTGGAGCAGTCGGTATTGTAGGTTATTTCACCAGCTCTTTCTAACAGTGCAAAGTTTGCGCCGATTGAGCGTCTCTATAAAAAGTTACGATTTTCGAGCAAGCAATAAAAAAGGGCGAATTTGATTTATTTTGGCATTTTTCAGGGAAATCATAACTTTTCATGGAGATGCTCAATCGGCGCAAACTTTGCACTGTTAGAAAGAGCTGGTGAAATAACCTACAATACCGACTGCTCCAATTTTTGTTGCAAGTTTCCGAAAGCAAATCATACAAACACCAAGGTTCTTTTTTTGAGTTTTGAAATGGTTTTCAGTGTTCTAATGATTTTTGTTTCTTTGTTTCTGTAAGCACCCCATAGCAACCCATGTCGTAGAAGCGCTGTGAAGACAAGGAGACTCGTATGTTAGGAATCGCTAGGGCCATCTGCCAAGCTCTGCATTGGAGTCTTCTATCCTCCTTTATCAGTGCTTACTCAACACGTTGACGACAACGCGCGTATTTACTTATCTGTCTTGTGAGACACTTTCCACGGAAAGTCGAAAATTCCTATATGAAATTACACAGATAGTTATTTACAGTACAACTACAGCAATTCTAGGGCCGAGAAACGCGTAAGTAGTCTCTACCATCAGAGGATAAGAGAACATATGAAACGGATGTACCCTAAGATTGTAAACGCTTTAACAAAATTTAAGCCATGACCCACCAACTGGGTCACGCTGTCTTAAGTGGCAGTCATTGCATAATCCACCGTGTGGGTAACGTTGTCGTCAATGTGTTATTCAGTCATGTATAGATATTTTAGCTTCCAGTTTTGTTAATCGAAATTGGCAATTTAATTCCGATTCTTTGATTAAGTGTTTTGCACCACTCTTCTGAGGAACGATAAAAGCACCAAAAAAAGCTAATGCCAGAAAGTCAATCTTTACTCTTGGTCTTAGCAACGGATTTGGTCTTGGGACGCCGCATTTCACAGAATCTTACAAGGCTGAACTATTTGAAAGGCTGTGTTTTTTCTCAGACAGATCACTATTTTACAGAATGCTAAAAATCATGCGGAGTATGGAATCTCTCATTATTTTGTTTTTCAACAAAGTCTTATTCCGTATAATTGATGCCTGTTCCGAGTTCTAAGTGGTCATTCACTGCAAAACACATAGTTTTGGGTGAAGGTGGCAAGGTGGTGATCTACATAAGTAGGAATTATAAATGATTTGTTTACTTTATCGCAGCATTTTTTAACGAAACTACTTTAGGAAATCTTTATGGATGGCAAGAACAACTTCAATGGTTTAGTATTTTATTCCGCTACGTAGCTGAGGATTTCCATTTATAGCAGCTTACCATAAACAAGAGTGAGCCAATAACATATAAACTACTTGCTCATCTTGTTGATCGTTTCAAACTGGCGGGTGGATGCGCTGTAAACATCAATACACTAATGTAAATGGTGAACGAATCCGCATATGAGAAGATTGCGTTCTTTGCATGCTTTATAGATATTAGGCGCATCTAAATGCCATTGTGAAAATGAAGTATGCTTACTGGAATTACTCTAATCTTGTAAATTTCAAGCAAACACAAGCAATAATTTTTCTCTGACTAACAACGTGTTTTGCTCAAAACCGCCCTTTCAAATAAGTGTAATATTCACAAAGCATTGATGGTTGCTTCCAAATCTGAGGTCGTTATATTCTGAGCGCCTCCGATTACGAGCGTTTACGAACGATTTTGGATGTAAAAATAACTCACGTTATTCAGAACAGAACATCAGAACAACCCAGATGAGCTACTTCAGATATCAGGGCACTTTATGCAATTGCCTATTTCTTGTTTGATATGCTCATACTCACAAGGGAAGGATACTTGGTCGAAGTGGTGTTCGCTATGAGTCGTCACTGTTTCATAGAACTTGTAACGTTGAACAGAACATCAGAACAACCCCAGATGAGCTACTTCAGATATCAGGGCACTTTATGCAATTGCCTATTTCTTGATTGATATGCTCATACTCACAAGGGAAGGATACTTGGTCGAAGTGGTGTTCGCTATGAGTCGTCACTGCTTCATAGAACTTGGAACGCTGATTCAAAATTTGCTTTTGCTACCTGCAAAGCGCTTCTGGGGGGGGGGGGAGGGAAGGGGGGGGGGGCGCTATTGAAACTTTTTGATGCAAAAATAAGTACACGCGGCTACACTAAAATCATTAGGAAATGTAGCTCGTGAGTTCGAATGGGGCATTACAGCCAAAACGTTCTACGCAATCAATACCCTTTATTATTAAGCTCATGCAGTCACTACTCTTTCAAGCGCCGGAAAGATCTTTATACTTGTATTTACCTCTATCTTCATTCTGATCTGCCGGCAGCTCATTCAAGTCGGCAGATTACGTTCCGAGGTTGAAAGCAACAGTGGTCTCTTGCGCTTGGTTTTCGGTTCAGAAGCGCTTGTAAGTTGACCTACAGGAATGCAACAGCAATTAATGAGTTTTCTTCAAAAGGTAAACCATCCAGAAAATTACTCCAACCAAAAGATTATCCTTACAAATATTTGCAGAAAAATGCTGTCATTATTTTACCTAGTACTTAGAGTTTTACTACATTTTCGATTTCAACAAATTTCAAGTGTCGACACAATGAGGTAAGTTCTTGTCGCAATTTTGAGAATCGAAAATGGAACAGCTTGACATTATCGAGGGAATTGTTTCGACTGCACATGTGGATAGAAGAGAGTCTAGTATCTAAAAAATACTAGGTCGGTCCGAAGCTCCCGCTGTTTTTCAGATCCATGCTCAAACCACTTAGAATGAAGATAGACAAACGCTGTAAGCACTATCCGATACAGAATTTCTCCCTCTTTTGAAAGGTTTTTTTTTCTTTTCAATGTCCGCTCGATAATCGGTAGGGATCTACAACCCATGATTTTCACCCATCTTCAGTTTAGCTATTTTTTAAAATTTCCATTATCAACTTTTGGAATAGCTTTGATGACAGTTGGATAGAACAAACAAAATAATTTTCTGACATTTCTAGCTGGCTTCTCAAGGTCTTTGAAATTTTTTTTGATTCTATCAAATTCCATCTTGGGGAGTATCAACCCTCTCAGGACAATAAACAACTAGCAACCAGTGTCATTCGATGCAGCTTTTTCTCCTTTTTCTAATAGACTTCTTTCCTTTCTAATTTGTATAATGTTTAAGGATAAAATTATCATAGTTTTTGTTTTCACACGCGTCCCCGGCTGTACCCAGAAAATTCGGAATTCAATATTTCGAACCCCTAAACGCTCAGTTGCCTACTAAGATTGGTCTAAGTCATAATCTGTTTTTGAAGCTTTGAATTCTCAAGATTTGTCAGTGTTGGAAGCGATTTTTTCTCATGACTTCGCAAAAGAAACGGCTTTTGGAAAAACTGCCTCACGAAATACTGAAGAGTTAGCTGTTGAAACCGAAATATTAGGTTGTCCCAAAGGTTTTGTCCGTTTTTTCAACGTATCATAAAAATACGTGGAACAAAGATAGGGAAACGCTCTAAGCACTATCCGACGCATCTTTTCCTCCTCTTTCTAACTGTCAAGCCCACATGCCGATTACTCTTTTGCTCACTGAGATAAACGCCGAAATTTCGAACCCGTGGTTTTAACTATGTCCAAGTTTGGCAATTTTTCACAATCTTTATTTTTGACTTTCGGAAAAGCTTTGGCAACAATTAGATAGAGCAAACAAAGGGCAATATAATGACAATTTTTCAGCATCTATAGCCAGCCTTGAAAATTTTTTTGAATTATTTTTCTGATGCTATCAAATTCCACTTTTGGTGATGCCAAAAGCCAGAGATCATGAAACGGCGCACAACAAAGGTGTTATTCGATGCAGCTTTTCCTCCCGTTTCCAGAGAGTATATTTTCTCTCCAATTTGCGGGGTCTTTGGCGATAAAATTTTCATAATTCTTGAATTTGACCCCCGCCCCAGCGTAACTACGTAAAATGCAAAATCTTATATTTCGAAGCGGTAGACGCTCATTTGCTTCGTAAAAATAATGAATAATCGTAATCGGTTTTTAAAAGCTTCAAAATCCGATATTTGTTAGTGTTCGAGGCGTTTCTATATTTTAGAACTTCGCAAAAGTGAAGACTTTTGAAAAAATTTTCTTTAAAAATATTATAAAACAGCTAGATATGCCAAATAATTGCATTGCATTGCCCTTTGCTTACTCTATCTGAGGGCTATCAATGGTCTTCCAAAAGTTGAAAATGAAGATTGTGAAAAATTGCCAAACTTGGACATAGTAAAAACCATGGGTTCGAAATTTCGGCGTTTATCTCAGTGAGCAAAAGAGTAATCGGCATGTGGGCTTGACAGTTAGAAAGAGGAGGAAAAGATGCGTCGGGTATTGCTTAGAGCGTTTCCCTATCTTTGTTCCACGTATTTTTATGATAGGTTGAAAAAACGGACAAAACTTTCGGGACAACCTAATAGTTCATTGTATTGCATTTTGTTTAGTTTATCTAACTGTTATCAAAGCTAGTCCAAAAGTTGAAAATGGAAATTACAAAAAATAGCCAAACTCAAGGTGGGTGAAAATCATGGGTTGGGGATCCCTGCCGATTATTGAGCGGGCATTACGGGAATCTGAACAAAAATATAACCGCTAGAAAGAGGAAGAAATTTCTGCATCGGATGCTGCTTACAGCGTTTGTCTATCTTCATTCTAAGAGGTTTGAGCATGGGTCGGAAAAATAGCACAAACTTTTGGACCGACTTAATATCTTAACTTTTGTGAACTTCCTTCTGCATCTGGATACTAAAAAAAACTTTAAGACTTTTTTAGATACTAAGCTCCCTCGCACTTACAAATTCGTAATTGTCAAGTAGTTGACAACTCTGCAATGTCAGAGCTATGAAGCATGGCCGCAGGAGGGACGGAAGAGTGCGTAAACTTGTGTTACGCTTTGTATTTATGGCCTGTGGCTAGTCATGTCTCTACCCGCTTCCATATTCTTAGTTCTCTGCCTACTTTTTCTCTCCCTTCCCCTCCTTCCTCCTTTGTCCCCCAGTATGGTACACCGTGACTGCAGCATGCAACTTCAAAGCAACATTACTCAAAAGTACGCCATTCCGCTCCCGCTGAGTGAAAATGATCTTTATTGCCATCGTCTAGAACAGTTGATTTTTCGCGTTCGGTAGAAAAAGCATTTTATCGCAAGGTGCCAAAAATCAATAAATCGATAAAAGAATCCAAGACGTCGCTAAAATGCACTGAAGCAATCTTCGTGTTTGTACAGAGGGCAAAATTTAGCCCCAAGTTGAAACAGAAAGAGACAGAAAGAAGACCTAGATCATATTGTGCACACATTTACGGATTAAACCAGGATGATGATCCAAAACTGAAGGGCGCTTGTGACTCAGTTAAGCTTACGGATGTTGCATCACATCAACGAAAATCCAGTAGTTGCTATACAGTTTCTATTTGTTAGCTTCGATAGCAGCTCAGACTGCATCGGACTTCCTACCCCTCGAGAGGCGGGGCCTCGGATTAAGCTAGGTATAAAAACGGCCCCAAGAGCGCTCACACAGATCTTCGAACTCTCGCTCAGTACGAGCTTATTGAGAATCTAAACTGTCAACTAATAACACTATCAACAATGTTCCACATCAATGTCGACTACGATTTCGAACTGAAGCAGCAGCGCCCGCAAAGACGACAACTAACTACGAGAATGTCGTCCTCAACTATAGTTTCGAAGACTGAGGATTAAACTCTCGAATTCTGACACTATGGATAGACGCGGACTATGTACAAATTACAAGGATCAGCAGATCACTAAGGATACCTCTACGCGACGGTGGCCAATACTTCGGGAAGACGACTCTATTCTTATGATTCGGCGCAAGCCGAGTTTGGTGTCAGTCATGCTTCTTCCAGCATTTTGGCCTTTCCATCTATATGCACTGCTCTTATTGACAATGCCAACTTAAGTTGACCCTAATGTTGATTTGCTCATACGCTTGTGATGAAATTGTGCCTACTGAATTCCATATTTATTTGTTACGAAAGATGTATTTCTATATTTATTTGTTACGAAAGAAATACATGCATATTTATTTGTCGCGAATGCGAAAACGCAATAAATCATATTTGGTCACATGCTTTTACTGTACATAGGGTTATGAAAACTGAACACAACCGTTTGGTCAGAAGACTCGAGCAAAGGAAAGAAACGGACAATTACCAACTTACAAATAGCTAAATGATTTTGCGAGGAGTCAACATTAAAGGTACGAAAGCCAGGAAAGCGAAAATGTTTGATGTTTCGCTCCTTAAGGCTTTCCTACAAGTGAAAGTATGTATAAAATGCGAGGACAATATTGTTAAAGAGATACCTCTATGGAAAGAACAAATTACGCTTTGAGGCTACCTTTGAAAATTGTCAGAAACGCGCTTTGAGGCTTTATTAAGAAACGAGCTGGCATCCCGGGTTCCACCCCGTTCAGGAGCAAGTCCATCGTGCTTGATCTCTCATGTAGCAAAACTTACCCTTTTTCCTTGGGTTCGCTTCCTACCGTTTTTACCTATCTTGATAACAGCAGATCAACATGAGCTTCACCGCTCATCCTTCATGACTATGGGAAATATGCACAGAGCACAAACACACAGATTTTCTGTTTTATATATTAAGAAGTTTTCAGAAACTTCTATCTGTACCTGTATCTGAATGATGAAATCAGTTGTCGGTTTCCGTCATTAAGAACTGCATTCCCTTTCCTTTGATTTCTATCATTCACGTATGGATTTTGAATTCTTATAAAAATTCGTCCATGCTCCGACCCGCGCATTCCTTTTCAATAGAAATTTTGAGCTGTGGAAGTTAACATATAACCAAGTCTGAGTAGTAGTAGTTTTGCGCTCTAGCTTCGAATTTTTTAGAGATAAAGCGTTTGAATTGAATAAGAAAGGAACCGTCTTTTGCAACTAAAATATCACCTACAGTCGAGTAGATTTTCCGCTTAATATAGTGTGCTTGCACAGAAGGTGAAATGCGATAAAATTTGCGCGTAAACAAATAGCTTCGACTGTGACGCCGGCCAACTGCGGGCGCAAAATGTCGGCAGTACTGGCGTGGCTATTTTCTCACGCGCACATTTTACCGCATTTCATCTTCTGTGCAAGCATAGTATATCAAGCGGAATATCTACTCGACTGTACAACAAATCGTCGATTTAGAAGAAATTACGAAACATGAAACTCCGCTTAATAAACTTTCATTCAACTTTTAGAATCTTGTCTTTTGTCCTCACATAAACAGTTATTACAAGAGCAGTCATTCAGTATAGTTAATGTTACTCTGAATGTTGCGATTTTTACATGAACTCATCATGTGCCAATCAGTAAGAGACGATTCATTCCTCTATATTATGGTGTCTTTGATATAAAAGTGCATCAAGCGCTTGTGTGCTCTTCTTTGATCGCAATATATTACAGCTCTAGACAGCGCAGAAAGTGCTTTAGAGTTACCAGAAAGAAACAGTGAGAATTTACCTTGTAGTTTTCATAATCTTCTATAATTCAAGCGTCTATGCCACACATCGCAGATGCCTAGAATTTATTTTTCTTAAATGGAAAAAAGAATTCTGCTACAAATCAACGTTGGTTATTTCTTGGCTAGGAACAAGAATGTATTGAAATCGAAATTACTTGTTTCTGACAAATTTTTAAGTGAACAGTACTTAAACCTGAGTATACAAGTGATTATAGAAAAACAAGCCAAAATTTAATTAGATTTAGAGAAGAAATTGGAATATTGTACAGGAAGCACAATAACGCTATCGAAAGTGATTGCAAAGGTTTGTTTGCTCAATTTTTCAGATTCGTTAATTGATATGCCACATTTATATCAGCATTGTTCTAACGTTTTTTGGAAGGGTATTCGTACAGTAAAGTGTAGGTCAGCCCTTGATTTAGTAAACAGCAAACATAAAACACTAATGCCAACCTTGCTCAATTTAGGGTTTCTTAATTGTACAAGAAGTGAGGAGATTTTTATTGGAGTGCTGAAATAGGCTCTCACTTTTTGCAACCTTTAGTTCTTGTGCTAGTTGAATGGATCGGGATACACATCCTTACCCGTTTTATGTCACTCGTCTTTTAGGGCAAAAACTTTTTTTATCAATATCTTTTAGCTTTTCTCAAGCGTTGCAACACAAAAATGGTTAATGAAGGTTTTAGTGAAAACTGCGGTCAAATCTTCTTAACACCCTTGTGGGTGTTCTGAACGCTATATCTCATCGCGATCACCTCGATATCCGAGAAAATGTTTTTTGCAGGAAATAATCTTCGTTGTATTATGAGATTTGGCTTATATATTACAATAATCTACTTAAAGATTTGGCCGCGTAGCGGCTTGCAGCAGTTTACCCTAAAATACTGATATCAGTTTTTGAGTAACGGACATGGTAACATAATGCTTCTGATCGCAGACAAAAAGTGCTAATCCGTAAATTGAAGGCAAAACCTTTGTTGGCTATTATTTATGGAGAAAGTATTGATACATATGTCAAGTGATGTTATATAATCCAATAGACAAGGCTTCATCCTTCTACTAATCCTCAAACTCTTCCCGCCGATGGTCTTTTGACCTTGTACAGCAAAGACCTAGGTTTTACAAGCAGAGTTTAGGCAGTTTCTGAAAGCATAACCAAATTCTGGAATACACTATACATCTTGCGCCAGGAATTAGGCATCTTAATATGAAGCCCTACAATCGTAAGCTGCCAAAAGCTCAAGACCCCTAACCCAAGGTAGACGGAGCCTCTGAGTAATGGCTTGTTTAACACTTTTCAGACACCACCCACATATGAAGTCTAAGTTCCAAATCATAGGACGAATGCCTGCAAGGGCCTTTATGGATATATGGCCCTAAGAACGACCAAGTATGCACCCACACGCGTAGGCCACACAAGCTCCTGCTAGGAAGCAGTTTGTTTCAGCCCGATGCGTTTTAAGCCGCTTGCGTATCATCGATTAACACTGCTGTTTCATTGGATATATTACAGTGTAGAAGGTATAAGCTTCCACCTCCACCTAAGTTGATTTATGAGAGATCAATCACGAGATTTTTCAAAGCAGTGTCCCGGCAGATTCGCGCCTTGAGAGATATATAGCTGAGGTGGGGTTCTTGTCACCCCACTAACCTCCAGGCCCAGTCCTGTTGCTTGATTTACACCCCCCCCTGCGCCAAGAAAATAGCCTTTGAACCGGCGCGCGTTAGGACGATTTCTCTTACCTGTTCGGCGCCGGACCACCACGACCGCTCCCGCACTGTGCTTGCGCAGCAGGGCCTACCAACTTTTCACTGAAAATCTCGTCCGAGCTGCCTTTTGGAAATTGAAAAAACTGCCTTTTTACCCGGTTAAGAGCTCAAATTCGGGTTCTACGAGTCGAAAAGGCCTAAAACATGCAAAAACATGGAGATGCAAAACCTGCCGGGACACTGCCCTTAAGAACTTGCATGTCAAAATAGCTCACATTTTCTTCCTAAGTTTCTTTAAAATTTATGCTCAAATTGCTTGTTCTTCAGAGGCTAGAACCAAAAAAAGTGCAACATGCGGTCATGAAACTCATCTATTTTAGCATTCAGTTAGCATTAATTTTTCCAAAGATTCAGCGTGAAGTTTAGCAGACGCCATAAAAATTGCAAATGTGGTTAAGATGCGAAAGTACAAGTCTTCAAACGTACGAGAGGTCGCTTCACAAATCGCTCAGTGTACTCCTAGAAGAAAATGAAATAATATAATGATTTGGGGTAAAGATACATGTTATTCTTCTAAATTTACTCCACAAATACAATCATTAATTAATGCTTTGCTGGTCTGATTTAGAGACGCATGACGAAATTCACTACGATAAATGGCCGGATTCGAATAACCTGCAATGAATCTTCTGTTATAGAGATTTTGACCACTTGTGGTAGACATTAAAGCGCTCAAAGCAGTTTTTGATGGCCCTTCCCAATGGAAGCCACAAAAGGGTTTGTGATTTGTTATCCAAAACTACTCTAGTTTTGGATAACAAATCAGAATCATTAAATTTTCTCTAGGTGAGAACTGAACTTTTATCTGTTGTGCCCTTACATTAGATCATAATTCTACAATTTCCGTTGCATTTTTAAACGTGCAAGATCATCACGCATAGCACATATAATACAAATCAATGCACACTTTACGTTTATGTAGCAATTTCTGACTCACAAATTCTTGACACAGCTATGAGCAAGATTATATGTCTACCTGTATTCAAAAACTAAGAAATCTGCTTAGAACTGATAAGGATAATTTATCTCCTGATTTCTTAGAAGCAATAAGCATGAAATATGATAGCGTGGAACACTGAAAGGATACGATGGCAATAATCCTTAAATTGAACCTGGATCAATGGAACAAAACTTTGCGTAATAATCGAATCTCCCTCCTTCCTCATTGCTGTTCAAAAAAAAGATTTTTTCGATAACGTTATACATATTCGGAAAAACTAAACAAGCTTTCTAAATAGCCTCAGCTACTCTTCGCCAAATCCACATTTGAAAAAAACAACTGTTGAACCATATGCTTGAGGTCTCAGGGCAGTCAGATTAGGTTGATGGACTCAAACAACCAATTGTTACTGCATATTTTCCGTTATTGCAATAATTGTTGCTGCTTATTAGGTTGGAAACTAAGTTTTGCAACTGGTCTCATAACTTCCCTCTCACTCAACATGGCGCACTCAAATTTTGCCACTGCGTTGGTTATTACGTAAGCTACAAGCGCAGCTGCTGTCCTACCAAATTCTGACGTCGCAGTGATGGTTACGGTAGGTGCATGGTATGAAGGGGAAAAATTCAAAGTTTGACGGATTTGGCTGAAACTTGGCATAGGGATGTTATCCGACATGCTGATCACGAAAACGATAGTGAAATAGCGTGATAAGGGCTTTTTTATAGGATTACTGTGGGTGTACGATATGGGGTCTCACCCTTAACAAGGAAAAAGGCGTTGACTCAACAAATGAATGTGATATTTGTGTTTAGCAGGCCAAATAACCTTACTATGTAAAGTTTCGGCGGAATTTGAGTTTCGGACTCTTTAGTCATTGACGGTCGTCCCCAGCGGCTCTTGCGTACATCGACTCGTTCGAATTTATGAGGACGCCAAATCTTGACATGCCCCTATATTTCGTTTCTTTCTTAATAGGCGAAAGGAGTCAACATCCAGCAATAATTTATAGACGAATCCGGATTACAGCGCATGGTCCAGGCTGCCAAAGGCTTCATTTTAGCTTGAAATCCCAGAAATTCTCAAATTTCACTGGTTTTCGAAAAACGCCTGAAACTTTTCTATTTCGTGTATAAAATGTAAACAATTTGTGCTCACTTGTAGCTCACATTGCCTTCTACATGATGCCAAAGTTTGAGTGCGCCATATCCAAAGAGAGTGAAGTTATAAAACCAGTTGCAAAATTTAGTTTTCAGCCTAATATTTGCTTTTGTCGCTATTTTGCATAAGGTTACAAATACTATGAGTTATTTGCGTGTTACAATTAATCCGGAAGACAGCTCGAACGAGTAAACGACGTAAGTAATGCCAATCGGAAGTTCGTCACGTTCTGTTCATTTGCTGTAGCGCTACTACGCATTGAGTGGGTTTAATAAATGAGAGTGTGAATAGTCTTAAATATGCAAGCGCGGAAGGGAAACGCATGGTTTGGACAAGCCTTGGTAATGCATCAAAGTTTTTGACTGTTGCGTAGCTGTACGTTCAGCAACAAATTGGTAAAGATCGTGCTTTTGCTGTAACTCCGAAGCTTTCGAATGGTCAAATTCCTCCTTTGTTGAAATGTTTGGCGGAATGCGTATGGTCTTTGACTTTATTTAAAGAGCAAATACAGACAAGATATTAGTCCATTTCAGTAGAGTCTCCATTTTCGTAGAGGGTACAGTTAGAACATTAACAACTTTTGATTCAACGCCACGCAATCCTTTCGCCAATGCTGACCTCTTGAGTAATTCAACCTTTATTAGAAAAAAGCATAGCTCCCAAATTTATATGAACTACAGCGATGATAAAAAAAGTGAAACTTGTGCTTTATAATCTTCGATGCTCCTCTTGGAAGATGAGCCTCATGCTTGCGATGAGAAAAGGATTTAGTGAACAAAGGAACACGTTGTTCGTGGGCCTGAATTGAATCAGATATCTAGTGATCTCGTTCTAAAATAGAGAACTTGCGAATTAGTTTGAAGACCCCTCTATCAAGAATGAGTAGCTCCCAATATAAATGACCTAAAGAACTCTCCAAGAGAAAGTTCAAACACGATATGACACATACTTTAGCCATAAGTGTTCTTTGAACATAGTATTATATTTGATATACATAAAAGTAAGTAGGTTCACATCGGAAAAAGATGAGAGCTAGAAGGTTAGAAGCAGCAAAACATATAAATCAAAAAATTTCACGAAATTATACGAGGTGGAGCCTGAAAGCTACCGTTTTAATATGTGCACGGATACTTGAATTTTTGATCATTGAGTAATTTCTCATATTGAACACTGAACTTTTCACGGTGCTCTAACTACAGGTACTTTTCTGTTATTCGCACTCATGTTTGTAAGCATTATTTTTGTCCTTTTTCTCATGCCAATTTTAGGCCAAAATCAATTAAAGGAAATGTCACTAAACTGTCACAGGTCAAAAACTTGGCGAAAATCTATATTTCGGTGAGACCGGGGCCATCTCCACGGACTTTTCAAAGATTTTTAGATTAGATCACACACAGTGCCATCTACAAAATACCTACAGATCTCTGAAAGCTGACAAAAAATGAAGGTCGTTTACACAGTGCAAAAAAATTCCTGGAGTGGTTTATCCTGAAATAGTCGTCATTTTCACGAAATAGCCCTGGCAAACCATGTGTGCAAAACGGTCCCACGTGGTCTTCATTGCTTGACATACCATGTATGTTAAGCGGTCGTCACTGTGTCATATGTAAAGCTCTTTTTTCTACGCGCACCTCAAAACACTTCATTTTTTTCAAAAATAAAGCGTCACAGGTCATCCTTCAATTACCGTTCAATGTTCTCAATGGATGCTGAAGTATAATGCAAACATAATGTCTCAAAAGTGTCGGTTTTTTGATCACTCATCTTGCAGCACGCTGATTAATGAATGAGCTTGGTTTTGTCTTTCTTCCCATCGTTCAATGCATTTTTATCCTCTTTCTGATAGCAACATTTTCTCTTCAATTTATATAGTGTTTGCAATGTTATCGCCATGGCTCTCTGAGTAATTCAACATAACGCCAAATTTTCTTCTTATTTTTGAAAACTTTTATCTTGATCTTATCTAGAAACGCCGGTAAACCTTATGTAAAGTGAGCTTTCGGCTACATTTCACTTGTTTTACGCCGCATAGGCCAAATCTGAATTCTGTAGATGACATTTGCTTGAGAGAATAAGGTTCTCTAAGCACGTTTAGCGCATAAGAGCCGAAAATTCTGAAAAAAGAGTTTCTTCAAAGAAATAAAGCTTGATTATTCTGCACAAATGATGTTTAGCAGCAAACAAGCTCAACTCAACCAACTAGTAACTTTGAAAGCATACTGTTTTCACTGCAGTTGCATGCTTCACTTTATCAAAAATCAAAATCTCCAGAGAAATGATTGTTCAAAGCTCCAAACACCAGACAAGAAGGATCTTAACACTACCTTATAGCTCGGATTTGCTTCATATGCATCGGATCTATTTTTGAAAATTGCCGTTTGAAAACGTTATACCTATTTTTGAAGACTTTCAGCAGATAGAAATGATGGGCAAAGAATTGGCAGCTACCCAAAAGCATTTGAAAGACTATGATTTAAAGAGGTAACCATTAAAAAGAGAAGAAAGGCTGCATTATGCATGTCTAATGGCAATTAAGTCTTGATTTTACGAGGGTTTATAATGTTTGAAATAATCGACAAAACTTCTGGGACATCTCAATGGATAGCGCAACATCTATTTGAATAAAGTATGCGGATTGGCAAGACGCGTTTGTAAAAACACCGTTCTAATTTTCCACTAGAAATAACATCGTTTTGAACGAAAGAAATGTTGAGAGATTAAGGTAAACAACAAAGATCTTTCAGAAAGATTTTGTATCAATTTCAACTGGCAATATATTACGTTGTCGGATAATTTCTGTTACACTTTTCATTTCAATTCTTGAAAATCTCAGAAGCTTTGAAAAGAACTCATGTTTACGGCATATGGGCAAGGTCAAAAGGCCTATTCAAAGGTACCGTCGCATTCGTGCGCAAAACACCCACTTTGTTGAAAATCCGTTTCTTCCCATTCTTGTAAATGAGCCGGCGTTTTCTCAGGTGATAAGCGACAGACCGGACAATGTGGTAATCAGGTAGCGCATAGTCTTTGGCGTTTAGCAAATGAGGGAGGATAACGCGACATGTCTACACAGGTTTTTCTGAGCGGTTCAAATGTTAGTGTGCGCCATCTTTGAAATCATCGGAAATTTAACGAAGAAAACTTTTTCAAAAAATTTCGAAAAATCATTTTTATGTTTTCTGCCTTCATTTCTATAGATGCACATAAAAAGAAGAATTTAGGAAAGCATTTGAATTTTTTTGATATTTTTTACCCCTCGTTTTTGAATCTCTGTACCGGAACGCCTCCATGTAAGAGACAATGCTAAAATATGCTCTAAAAACTTCTGGAAAAGGAAAAGCGCAAGAAGGTGCAGAGAAATCTGCAATTTGACTGTTTTTACAAAACTACCGTAAACTTTTTGGTAATTGGTGCACTTGCGGCTCAATCATGTTGGTGGGTAGATTCTGCTATGTCTTAAGCGTGTTGCAAATTTAAGGTTTTCAGAAAGCTTCTGAAATTTTCTAAAAAATTTAGAAAAAAATGTAACAAAAATTATCCGACAACCTAATAAATCGCCATATTGACACCGTCAAAATGACCTCTACAGGGTTTTTTAAAAGGTTCTAGGCCCAATTTTTAAAAGTATTATTTGTTAGCATTCGTAGTCTTCAAGTTTGATTATGAGTTTTTCGTCTAGTTGCCAATAATTCACAAAAAATCAAACCGTTTGCATTGTACATCCTCAAGAAATTACCTTGAAGCAAGCAATACTACAACTTTGAGGTCAAGCCGATGGAAATGTAACCCAACGTGTAACATGTGTAGCTCTTTCAGCTTTTGAGCTTTTACGGAACTCCGAGTGGCAAAATATAGAGTTATCTTCGTACAAAACTAATTACCAATCTCAGTTCATAGTACTGTAGGGTTTGGAACAAATCCTTGAACTAGTGCCGTGCCATTAGGAAAACGTGTTCGGAAACTACCCGAAGAAGCTGGAAAGTCCAACACAGAGTCAGTCTGAATCACTATTTTCAGCTGTAAGCCTTGCCTTGTTTAACCGAAATGTTATTTTGAAGTCACTTGAGGTACACCACAAATGCTGTTATCCTGATGTTCTCAACAACAATTGCTACATTTTGACAAGTTTGCTTAATCTCGCAGAAACAATTTCTCATGCATTCTAAAAGCCGCTGGCTTTTCTTTGTGATTAGTCGTGGAAAGCAAAATTTGCTCTCTTCTGCACCAAAATTTGAACAATCTGAAACGCGTGCTTCAGAAACTATGAGAGAACATCGGCGCCAACTACCCGTCTGTCACGATGCATGCATTTCGCAAGAGTGCCCCTGTGAAGGCCAAAGGAGGGCTTATGGATTCTGAGTGCACATTATTGTTTTGCAAATTTTCAGGAATTCTTCATAAAATGCATGCTAATTATCATAGGTCTAATCTTTCATATAATTTCAATTGAAGAAATATTAGCCCTTAGAACTTTTGGGACATCCTATAGAAGCATATTAGCAAGATCACAACGCTAATTTTTTTTTTAGGTATGGCAGATAGACAGTCCTTGCAAAATCAGGAGAGTAAATTTCATCCCAGCATACAATTCACAGCATTTGATGAAGAAAGTGGGTCCGAATGATGGAGGAGTACCGTTGTTTTCACTGACTGACATTTTGACGCTCTCTTACGCGTATGTAAATCGAAGAAATCAAAAAAGTTTCTACAATTGTTTTGTCATCGGAATGTTACCTCAACGAAAAATGTTAACATTCTTGTTTGTTTCAGCGATTACTCAATTGAAGTTCCTCTAAACCATTATTTATATCGTCTCTTGAATAGCAGAGCAAGTTGAGCTGCTGCTGCATCCAGCTTCTAATTCGCATTTTTCTCAGAATTGGTAGCCAAAATTTGACGTTTTAAAGTTCTAACGACTTTGCGCAAATGTGGTTTTGAGAAAATTATTCGTCAAAACCTGAGCCTTTGACCTTTAACGAACGTGCTCAGAGCACAGCGAATCTTCCGTGATTGAGAAACAATTTATATTCTCTAGAAGCCGTAAGTTGATACTCCTTTATTTTTTATTTGGTCATTGCTTATGTCAATCAATGTTATTGATACGACAAAATTGACTGAAAAACACTCGACTGCTTATTCAGTCTCTCAAAGTTCAATATTAATGTACGCCAGATGAAAACTAAGGGTAAAATCTGGAGTACTTAGGCAACCTCATTCATTCATAAAATATTAGGTGGGTGCAAAAGTTCTGTCGTTTCATTTTCAAAAATTTGTAACATCGCCAGATTTCAACGGATTTGCTTGCTTGTAATTTTATTAGAAAGAATAAGTCTTTCGCTTTCAAATGCTATCCCGTGGAGCTTCTGTTTCGCACTGGGTGCCGAGATAAAAATGGAAAACTAAGACTATGTAAACTTTGACCATTTTAAGTTAGGTCACCAAAAATATGGAATGCTGCAGAAAAATCTGAAATCGTCAGTACATATGTTTTTTGGCCTACTCTTCGCAATTTTGAAAGTTTGTGCTGTTTGGACGTCTCTGTGAGAAGTTATGATTTTCGCGAAAATTCACAAATTAAATGATTTTGGCGTTTTCCATGGTAAACTCGATATTCATAACTTCTCACGGAGACATTCAAACAGCACAAACTCTTCACGATTGCAAAGAGTAAATCAAAAAACTTATGTACTGACGATTTCAGATTTTTCTGCAGCATTCTGGATTTTTGGAGACCTAACTTAAAATGGTCAAAGTTAACAAGGTCTTAGTTTTCCATTTTTATCTCTGCATTCTGTGCGATACAGAAGGTCCGCAAAATAGCGCTTGAAAGCGGAAGACCTGTTCTTTTTAATACAATTACAAGCAAGCAAATCCGTTGAAATGTGGCGAAGTTACAAATTTTTGAAAGTGAAACGACAGAAGTTTTGCACTCACCTAATATTTTACTCACTTTCGATATTCATAGCGGAAGTTGAAAAAAGACAAAACTAATCCTGTGTTGTAAACTCACATCATAGCATTAATGCTAAATATCCTTGTAGAAATATTTTAAGCGCCTTTATAAGAAGATTTTACGTCAATCATTTCCTGCTAACTCTTAATACCTGGCGAGACAAAAGATGCCGAAGCGGAAGCATTACAACATGCAAAGAGAGGATTTTTCTCCTACGTAGTCGGATTAAAACTTCATACATTAAGCTTTTTAGTCATTCAACGCACTATCTTACAGAGATTTCTTCCACAAGCTATATGATCCCCAAAGTGACAAACAAAAACCGAAGTGCTGTTCCGCGTATTGTAGTATTACGTAGATATCACATGCATTGTTAATATGATAATCATTCTCTGGGGAACTTACGCAATTCGCACATTCTTTGGTATGTGCACAACTTTGCTAATTAGTTCTAAAAATAGAGCAGAACTTGAATAATGCAGATCAATTAGGATATATTACCGACAATCAACAATTTGGTTAACATGAAGAAGGTTAGAATCGCATTTTGTGTTAGCTTTTCCCTTAGGAGGAAAAATTTCTCTTTTAGCCACCAAATCTTCGTAAACAGAGAGAGTCAAAAGTCAATCGTTTTTGAACAAAGTCAGAAAACTTATAAGTGTTCTTTCGATAAGAACAACCTCGTTTGTTGTGGACGCAATACTCCGATATTTGTACTGACTATGCTTTTTGCTTTAAAGTTCTCTTGGCTCCACATAGTCGAAGTGCTAGCGTCAGCATTGTCTTACAAATAAAACCACCGATAGCTCTTTACTATCAAACGGTTTCTGGAAATCATTCTGCAAATCATTAGCGACAATCAAGTAGATTCATCGCAAAAAATCTTAAGTAATGAAAAATCTCTTTGAGACTTGGTCAGAACTGCTGATTTTGACAACAATACGGCTTGCGAGTTATTGAATCACCATAACGTTGCTACGCCATATTTAGATTAACCAAAAAGGGACGGGGTAGTACAAAGTTCATAACCTATTTAAAGACTATGATAAATTTAGATAATGAGTTCTTTTTGAAGTGATTTTGAGGACAGCGCGGTTTTTTAGTGGTAAAATAGTATAGGTGAAACGCGAACCAGTCGCGAAAGACATCTGGCAAGTTGCCGGCTCGCGTGGCAACTATAATCGGAGCCTACTAGGAGCGGTTGGCGATTCGCCCGTAATAGACAATGGCCTAGGATTTCCAAACAAGGGGTAACCTTCTTAGCAAACCTTGTCAGTGGCTTTGAAAGTTCGCTTCTAGCCTCAAAATTTGAAATAACTTAACCTACTTAGCCAGCATACGATTCATTTTCGACCTTGTTCCCCTACTTGAGGTTTACTTTATGTTGGTTCGTTCTAAAATTTGAGTATGAAATTTATTCTGATTTCAAGAACTGCCTATCTGCAACGTGCCAAGGAGAAATTGACAAATTATCATCTTTCCATGTTTCCGAAAATTATTTCCGATGGCGTAAACATAGCTGTTCACGTCCTGAAATTTTTTGAAATACATTAATCAAATAACACGGTGTCCCAAAAGTCAGTCTTGTAGCGTAATTCTGCATCGCTATAACTTATGAATCACTGGTAGTTTCGATTTCAAATCTATGCCGCAGAATGCTGCAATCATCCTTTACAATATACATTTTTCCAAGGCGAAGATTTTCACGTGTTTTCGGAGAAAATGAAATTATCGAACCATGAAACATCATAGAGGAGACTCTGCGCTACTACAACTATAGTAGCTGCACTCAAAAATCTAATTCATTGAAACAGGCGAAAAAAATGGAAATCTTGGGTGCGTGTCACGGCCACTTGTCTTTGAAATTGATTTGAAATCGTTAGAAGTGAAGCAGTCACTGAAACTAAAGTAATATTCTCTCCATATGTCTTCTAGATGAGATTTTAGTCCAACTTGAATGACGAACTTGGTTTCAAAACTTACTGTAGCCGATTTTCCGTATCAATTTTTCGCAATTATGTCCGACCTCCAGCGTGAGGTCTAAGCGTGCCTGTATCAAAATTCTTATAATTTCACTTCTAAATTTTACAAAAATCTTCCTTCAAAGTATGTTTTAGCTGGAAGCTTGCTCTATCATACCGCACATTTTCTAAGCCATAGTAACTATTCCCGTAAGGGCGTGGGAGAAATTGTTGATGATTACCTGCGTGCCACGGCGGTAGCAATCGCCAACAGTTTGTAGGCTTCCGTTATGAAGAGAAACTACTTTTTACAAAATTAGTATTGTATTGGATTTGTTATTATTTGATTGATGTGCGCTCCAAATCGTATATCTTTAAGTTGTTCCGTACTGTTTTATCAGATAAAATACTAGGCTACAAGATATTGGATAACCTGCTTTTATAAAGGCATCTCCGTCATTTATGTCTCGCTATTTCGTTAAACCGAAAGCTCTGTTACACCATTTTCAAAAATTCATAGCTTCTGATTTTTCCAACCGACTTGAGTGCTTTTATTTTCTATGAAAGAATAAGTCATGCTATTTATAATGACATCTTGGCTGCTTACCAATGGTCATCTGTTGCGCAGATAGGAACGATAGAAGAAAATTAATCAGATTTCGAGTTTTCTGTGTAGGGTCAAAAAAGAGACTTACAAAAAAGGAGCAGTCAGTATTATAGGTTTTTTACTAGCTCTTTTTAACTTGCGAAGTTTGCGTTAATTGAGCGTCTTTATCAAAAGTTATGATTTTCGAGCAAGCAATACAAAAGGGTGAATTTGATTTATTTTGGCATTTTTCAGGGAAATCATAACTTTTCGTAGAGACGCTCCATCGGCGCAAACTTTGCACCGTTAGAAAAAGATGGTGAAAAAACCTACAATACCGAGCTCCGATTTTTGTAGCGAGTTTCCGATTTTTTATGACCCTCCACAGAAAATTCGAATTTTGACTAATTTTCTTCTATCGCTCCTATCTATGCAACAGATGAACATTAGTAAGCAGCTAAGATGTGCTTGTAAAGAGCATGATTTATCCTTTCATAAAAAGAATAAAAGCATTCAAATCGGTTGGAAAAGTCGAAAGAAAAGGGACGACAGAAACTTTTGGCTCAACCTAATATTTTATTTTTCAAAATCTTTTAGTCACTGTCAATAAGAGAAAACAGTATTTTTGATAATGTGTTTTACCATCTCGCAAAGATATTGCTCTATCTATATGTCTACCTCAATCAAATGGTCATTGAAAGAATGGTGCAAGATCATCTGAAATGAAGTGGAAGGCATTGAGGTTGCTCAAAAAAAGCTCTAAGCAATTCACCAGATTCTAACAAGGGAAGGATCCCAAGTTGATCTGGGACGAAATGCATATCATTAGATTCGTCTTGTTGAGCTAATCCCAAATCTGCCCTATCTGCTGCGCGAAAGATGTTATGAGGAAAGTATGGGCGGATTCAAATAGATTACCTGGTCAAGGTGCTCTCTATCAAACTTTGGCAAAATGCTGTTCTCTTGCCAGTCGTCCTCATTTCTGATTTGGATTTTTGTTTCTGCAGACTTGTTGTCATTGTTTATGTTTCGTTTTTCTGCTGTTTCATCTTCTGTTTCCTCTGTTTGTTTTTGTTTTTTTTAGCTTATTGCTTTTCTATTTGTTTTTTTTTTGTTGTTCTCTGATTTATATTTTCCTTCAACAGATACTCATACTGCTCAGGTTCGTCTTTTTTAGATGTTTACCTCACGTGTTAGTTATAACTCGTATCAATACTGATAAAGATAAAGTATGAAACGTTATTAGCATTTTAATGCATTTCCAAGTTTTTTTTTTCAAAAAAGAACTTGGAAGTGCATAATTTGCATATATTGAGTGCACCAACTAGAAATGCACACATACGCAGAACAGATAAGCGTTTGTGACAGCTACTTCTTGAAGTTGTGCCACTGAATGTATGCCATATTCAGACCTTCAAAGGCTCATGCTTTCAAAGAACCGCGCAGTTACGGATTCGGATTATCAAAAGGATTTAATAACATGTATCTCGTTTTGAATTGCCCCGGCGACCTAAGATCCTCTATTAAATTATGCGATCAAAGTCCAAAAATCAAAACATGATAGTCTTTTTTAATGACATATTGGCACTTCCTGCCAAGCCTAAACCATACTTGGCATAGCAAAAGAGACAAACTGGCTATTTCGAAAATGGGTTTGAGTATAGAGAATAGTCATGTAAGTTTATATATTTTGAGTAATTTCTACTCCTATTTCACTCAACCTGTTCAGGAGCAGGAGTTATAAACGAAAAATTGAAAAGTTATTATACAGCATCTTTCTTAGGAGTTAATCTATGTTGACTGCGCTAACTGGGACCAGAAATAATGTGTACTCGCGCATGTATCCACATTTTTGTTTCGGTCTGCATCATACATGTCCCTTAGTGTCGCAGCTGCAGTAGTCAATCCTTAAAGATTCCTCTCAGGCACTGATCGCAACGAAGGGTTCAAACGGCCATTGCAGTGATTGCAATTCATTCTGTATTTTCCCTCGTTTGAGCTATAATCTCTAGGCAACAATCTGCACTCAATCTTTTCTTCGCATCATTCTTTTTCAGTCTACCTCCATTGAGACGTCATATTAATTCTCCACACCGTAGACTCGCACATATTCTGTGGTTGTATTGAAAATGAGAAGGGGCGATATTGTATTCTAAAGCTTCAACATTCTTAACTAATTCAATGTGAATGTGAAGTTTTGGCTCATCTAAAACTTCGCATTCTGTGCGGAGGGGAGCTTGACTTTCAGCAACCTTTTTTGTACAAATCTCTTGTTTCTAATAAATCTCTTGTCTTTCATAGTCTCCTTTCACAAGAAAATCGCTACCAAAGACGGCAGAGAAAGAATCGATATTACTCCACTGGGGTCACATATACAGGGTGTCCCGAAAAGATGTAATAATGGATTGATTGATAATGGATAATGGATAACATGGATTGATCTGGAGCGAAATACCGATCGCTCTTCATACTGCAGTATCACGGTAGGAGCTTTGAAAAGGGTTTTGAACTATAGAGGGCCATATTTTGCTTCAGAAAGGAAACAAAATGGCCTAAAACTTTTACACTAAGCTAATTAGACTTGTTGTTTCTAAATATGAAGTCCGCAACTTATCTTGATGCTTCATTAAAAAGTTAGGCGAGGCAAGCAGTAGCGTTCTTTCAACGTTTTCAGAAAATGCGGTGAGAAATAGTAATGTTGTCGCAAATAATTTTTTTTCAGATCCACCTACCTCACAGTTTAATCCTGCTATATGCATCGGATATCCTGCTTGCGCTATCATTTCACCTTTATCTCCACAAAAATGTTCATCGGTAGCAAAACGATATGCTTTAGCTTAGTATACATCTTCCTGCAACGGCAAAAACTGATATAACTTCACTGCCAGTTTATATCAACCTGAAGCCTCATATTGCATCCAACACCGGTAACAGCGAGCAGCTCTGTACTTCCTGTATGCCCATAGCTCGCTAAGTTATTTCCACTAACATTGCAAAGACGGTTTCCTCAAAGTTAAGAATTTTCACGAAGCGTGACGGAATGAAATGCAACGACTACCTGTAGAGAAAAACATAGGTCTTCCATATTCCCCGGTGGCTAATAACTTTGGAGATTTACTCTCAATCAAAGTTATTATCCCAAAAAATGCGGCATTCATGCCTCTGATATTATAACACAATTCTAGCAACCCACTTCCTGCAAAATGGGTAGAGCGTGAGCCAGCAAGGGCCAATGCAGATCGCCCGCGAGCGCTAATGCTGAAATCTATTGTTTTGAATGAGAAAAATCCAAAAAATTGAAGCAGCATAAATCAGTGCTCGTTTTTTTGATTTACCCTAATTTCCGGGGTATAAGGCGCACTTTGTATAAGGCGCACCCGCCGCAGCGAACACTAGCGCGAAAACGCTTTTCAAATGATTGCTCCCTAAATCTAGAAAGCTGAAAACTCAGTGTGCTGTGGTTATACTTCACTGCCCATAAATCATGCCTTCAGGTACTTTTTTTACTCTTCTCATTTTTTTTACTCTTCTCAAAATGTATGTATACTCTAAAATCGTTTCTACAGATGAGAAGAAGGTGTTCTCAATGGTGTTTATGTTTTGTTTTTGTTTGTTTAGATAATTCTTTCTTTTGTTTCCAATGTTACCGGTGCTATTTGTGCTTTTCTTTCATTTCCAGTAGTGCTCCTGGTACTGAAACTGTGCTTTCCTTTACAATAATACTACTGGTAATTTGAAGGAGCTGTTTTTGTTTCATTCCTGTCATTTTTGAAGGATAAAATAAGAGTTGTTCTGAAACAAATTACTATTGAGAGGAAAATACTAAAGAACAGGAGCAAAAGGCCACTGCTGCATGAAGGAGGTTGCTGCGGCGCCGCGCATCGCGAGCGTCATCATACATCAGTCCGCGCGCGGCGAAAGCTACTGCGCCTTATACCCCGGAAATTAGGGTAGATATTAATGGTAAGAAATTAGTTGGTAAAGATATGAAAGAGAACAGAAATTTCTTAGCTGCTTGCTCGATATATTCAGGACTAGAATCATTCTGTAATTTGACGATTTGAGCAAATCTATCCATACATTTACCTACAGCAATATCAATTCACCAAACACGCGATATTTTTTGTGCGATTAGAATATCAACTAGCATACCACGTGAGCTGCACATTCAGAATATGACTACTGACAAGCAACATTTTAACTGCGTGTTCCCACCACTAACGCGCAATACTACAAGGTTATGCGCACCAGTAATAAGTCTTCCCAGCTCTATGTGAACTATGCAGTGATTACAAGAACGAGTGGCGCCGACCATATCAGCGAGAGTGTGCGAGCGACTACAGAGTGTCCCAAAAAAATGTGAACACTGTTTGATCTTTAATAACTCCGTTGCTTTAACGTCTTTCGCCGAGCTTGAGGGGCCATTCTGTAGAGCGAGGCTCAACTTAGATTTGCTGTATAGAGCGAATCATCGATCGCTGTTCGTTACTGTAGGAACACGGTGTAAACTTCTAGCATGTGGATCTGTTGTGAAATATGCCATTTGACAAAATTTTTTCCAAAAAATCTAAAAAATCGTGTACTGAAGTTTTCGTGCACGCTGATTCCATTACACAACTTTTTACGAGTGTTTTCAGCTTTGTAGTCACATTTCTGAGAAATGCTGAAAATTCAGTTTTACAAGTTACCTGGGATAACCTTGAAAAGAAGCGTCACAATAAAGTGGAAATTTCATGTTTGAAATCAGCGGCTTCCATTACCGTAGTATAGAAGTTTTTGGCTTGCATGGTTTTATTTCGATGCAGAATTTGGCCTCCAATGGCGCAAAATTCTTGTCGAAGTTCCTACCGTAATCCTACAGTAATGAAGTGCGATCGACGATTCCATGCTATAGATCTAAGCTAAACCTCGCTCTAAAGAATAGTGCCTCATGCTCGGCGAAAGACGTTAAAGCAAGGGAGTTATTAACAATCAAACAGTGTTCACATTTTTTGGGACACCTTGTATAGCGCCAAACTAAAAAAGAATGAATTGGCGATCATGATAAACTTATTGTGAAAAGTAGCGAAGAGTAAAACGCATAGCTTCAAAATCACAACTTCAAGGTTTTGAGGGATTTACAAGAAATTTACTGCCAAAATAAAATTAATGAAGCAAGAGTAGAAGTAAATTTGAGCACAGAAACTGTTTTAAGTTTTAAGATAAGATAATGTGGAAGTTCATGCGGCAAATCCTAACCTGTAGAAGGGCCCCCATGCCTGGACATGCAATAGCATCAATCTCTTTTTTGGCTTCTTGATTTCGGCATCACTTAGAGCTTGTGTAAAGATTTTTAGCATCTGAATAAGTTGAAATGGGTGAAATTTGGCTCGCTGTCAGATTTACCTGTTTACGATGATAATGCGCTTTTTTCACTAGGCCCGAAGGCCTTTTCTGGTGGAGCATGAAAAATAGCACGCGAATTTGACAACATTCCACCATCTCGAAGCAGCGGTAGATTGACATTTATTCCTTACTAGCTGGCTTGCCCGGCTCCGCCGGGCCTGCCAGCTAGACCCGTGTACGTATGTTCCGAATAGAATTGGGACCGAACTTTGCACACATACACTTCGGGGCACGGAGCTTGTCACAGTCCACTTTTCGTTATCGATCGATGTCGATTTTACCGATTTTTTGCAAAATTTGAGCTAGGGGGCTAGGATTTTGCACAGGGGGGTAATCGAGCATGCTGATCACCCCCTTCGGGGTGATCAGCATGCTCGATTACCCCCCTCTGCCAAATCCCAGCCCTCTAGCTCGAATTTTGCAAAAAATCAATAAAATCGATATCGATCGATAACGAAAAGTAGCCTATGACACGCTCCCTGCCCCGAAGTATATGTGTGCCAAGTTTGGTCCCGATCGGTTCAGAAATCAAAATTTCTATTCCGCACATACGTACAGACAGACATACATACAGACAGACAGACATTCAGCTTTATATATAAGATAAATTCCTGCGCATTCTAGAGACAAAATGATTTGATCCGTATATGCCAATCTTTTAAAGTATCGTAAAAGGTCGCGGTATAAACTCAACACCTGGAACAGA
The DNA here is from genome assembly GCA_958299035.1 of Cylicocyclus nassatus. Lineage (NCBI taxonomy): Eukaryota > Metazoa > Nematoda > Chromadorea > Rhabditida > Strongylidae > Cylicocyclus > Cylicocyclus nassatus. The sequence goes on from CATQJL010000316.1 coordinate 31,713,235, forward strand.
TACTATAATCTTGCAACCTAGATTCTAAAAAAATTCATAATATGCTTTCTGGCGCTTGATTTGAAGCGTCATCGGCGGTATGATGATTTTATCTCAGGGATTCCGCGATGTTGCTTCCGCAAGCTACAGGATAGACTGAGCTCCAGCTCACCTCTGCTTTGCAGAGGCTCGCACTGGCCCTACTTTCTGTATGCCTTACTCATTCCCGCATAATAATGACATTGATACTCACCGCGCTATGCCGACTATCACGAATGATTCGCGTAAACAACTATTCATTCTAGAAGCTTTTTCATGTGAGATCGGTAATTTCGCGTGAACAAAACTTCTCCCAAAAGAACAAATGCTGATTCGAATCGTTTTTTGGAGCTTCTACGGCTTGGTATTCGCCATAAGATACAATATCACCGTGGGCTACATCTCTGTGCAGAAATCTTTTCAAATGATCGGGTAAAATCTTGGCAAAGTGAACACTTACGCAATCGATTCTTTTATCACCGTTCTCGCAAAGTAATAAACTTTAGTTCAATTTTTTAAGCTGAAGCCCCTCCTTTGCACATCTGCTTGTCAAACATATTCGTGACCTTGCAAAAAGTTGTGCTACAGGCTCAATTTTACTGGTTAGAAGCCAAGTGGATCCGCTTGACGCGGATTTTTTGAGGGATCCACAAAACGGATTCGCTTGTGCTTTTGTACAGTGGACTCTCACCTAAGTAGCATGCGCTGTGCAAAATTTGGGCTCAGGATGTTGGCTGAAACATGCTCTACGAATTTCGTAACGACAGACACACAAACGGACACACACACAAAAAGACGTAAACAATCCTTAGCCCGTTATTATAAGTCATGATACTTTTTGACAATCATCGAAATCGAGGAGAGTATGCATCGGATACGTCTTGAATGAGTCTGCACATACCTCTTCTAAGAACTACAACCGGAGATTCGCTTTTTTCATCGGGAGAATTTGCTTACTGATAACTCGATCATAAACATGCATTTTGGATATGTACACGGATTTGCCATTTATTGCAGTTCTGGAAAACCAGCTCAGACCTAGATGCAGACTTCTTACGTGTCACTGCTAATGATTAATTTCAATAAAAAAGTTTCAATAAATTCTTTGCACAATTCTCTTTTCTTTCCGCTTCACCAGCCATCTCGCTGTACATCCCTAATGACTAGAAGAGTTTGAAATGCACGTTTGACCCTAAAACACAGGCGAGGTTCACGTAGCAGTGCGATGGTGTGATGCAATTTGTGGCGTTACAGGTTTTTTCATAAACATACGCTTCCTCGGTAATCATTCGTTTTCTTCCACTCTTCTTCACAAATCACTCCTGCTCATAATTGTCAACTTTTAGAACAAATTATTTGCCCATCACTACAAAATTCAGCAGCTATTCTCTTATTATGTTGATCATCTCCTTAAATCTTAAACTTTTTGCTAGGTATGAAAGATTTTACCAACCCGTTATAGAAACTTGAAAAGAAAGATTATGCTAAAATTTGGCTATCCGTCAAATGAAATGAATCATTTTGTGGCGACGTCTGATTACATGATTTGTGTTAATGTGCGTGCTATTCAAAATAACAGATTGATCTATGTCTGATTTTGGCGAATAATCGTCAGTGACAGCATACCGATGCACGGTCCACAATTGATCCACCGTACTTCGGCGGAAAGAAAGTTTGGTTGGTCTTTGTTTTGAAAAAAAAAGGGAATGCACGAAAGTTTGCTAGGATTTTTTCCTTACCTCTAAGATTAGAAATCACTTTTCAATGATCAGCGAGACCCCCCAAGATAGCAAATTTTTTATGATTGCAAAGTGCAAGTAGCGCCTGTCTGCATTGCATCATTGCACTGAATACACGTGAAGTGCAACACATGAACTCACCGACTCTGCCAAAGATTATCAGAAATTGTCCTTGAAAAGCACGCGCGTGTCGCAGAGAATTCCTGCAGTTTGTGTGCTAATGCTATCGTTCTTCTTTGCATACTATTCCGTTCTTCTTTATCTTATCTTTGATTGCTAGTGAAATTCCTATAAATTATATTTAACATAATAAGTTAGAAACAGAATGTAAACGAGTAATTTTATTTTGACTAAAAGCAAAGCGTAACTTTACAGGAGAGATTTATGCTAAGATAAATTTATCACCTGGTGCGGTTGATTCAGTGATGTTGTGCTATACGCTGTGAACTCTGATATATTCTCGGACCAGCTCCGCGTAATTGGTTTTCGGCTTCTGATCCATTCAAAGCAATCTTAGCCCACATCATCAGCGCCTAAAATCAGGTAACATGAGGCTTTGAATCAAACCTATGGCCGTCTTAAACAATAATAGGCAGTGCAGTCTGTGAATCTTTGCTTTACAAATGATATCTATTCTGTCATGACAAATGATAGAAGGTTGTAACGTAGTAGATACTACCTATCGGTCTTGGTAGGAAGCGCAATCTTGCCCCTCTATTAGATTCTTTGTAAGTTCTTCCTTTCACGCGCTACGCAAAACTTCATAACTGCTCCAAAGACGATAATGCATCGGAATATGCGCTATATGATGATCAGACTATCTGAGTTATCTCAAAATAGAATTCTATAATTTTACAGGCTAAAACAAATGCCACTTAGGATGGCGCATGCATAGAAAAATTACCTCATTAAACTTTTCTGTGCAGTAATATGAAGGATCTTGAGATTGCTAAACATAGTCTGCCTTTCCTCATTTACTCCTCAGTTTCTCGTCGTGAGGAAGATCTTGGCTCGGTGCAAAAGCTGTACCGTTTTTGCCCGCAAACTGCACAGAATACAGAAAAATGCTAGCTATCATTCAATGTAAAACTTTTTATCCAGAAACTTTTTCTAACTACCACAGAATTCCCAACCCATCATCTCTGAATCGTCTACAATCGTATATGTCTTCTGCGCGAAAGTGACAAATTCTTAAAAATTTCGAGGCGAAGTTTCGACGTTCCAAAAGTTCAATTTTTATTGATTTTGAATCATATGTAAATCATGAATATTTGTAATGTTGTTTGTCATCTTGTACATTTGCTTCGCTCCAAACGCTGCCCGTTCTTATTTCACACTGCCGCGATAGCTCACACAACGGCATTATATTCGAGAAAACTAATTTATCAAGTGTAGGGGGTCCCAGAATTGCTTTGGCAGTCGTACCACGCGAATTTCTTATTCATCACGACAGAGTAACTTATGCATTTTGATGATTTATCATTCACTTGACTGCTCTTGCCACTCCCATCATACCTATATGCACGATTTGCTGTCTGGAAAGAGCAGTTAATAGATTATGAACGACTACATTTGACTGGGGCCGCTCCCTTGCGCGGGTAGTGTTTTTGGAAGCTTTTTACATTTACTACAATATATCAAAGCCGGTTCATTTTGGGTATCGGTTAATGTTAATGCTGAAGCCAGCGCAAAACAGTCTCGATTCCTTCTTATGAAAGCAAAAGCGTACAATAGTCTTGATGTGATTGCAAATTGCAAGGAGTACTGTAGTCGCTTGTCAGGTTTGCTGCGTGCAGCAAAGCACTTTTTTCATTTTTCTTCTTGCACTTTCCTACTGTATGCAGCAGAATGGCTGAAGACTACGATAGCAGGAGATAAGACTCGTTCAAACATATTGTTCGAGCTCATATACACATCTATTGAACACGAGAATTTATGTCCGTAATGTAAAGGATACATTGTTTGAGGTGATCTGCATGCCAACATAACGCCTTTCATACAAGTCCTCAAAATCATTTGATTGCATCGCTATAGTTTGCAGCGTAAAGTCTACTGGAGTTCAAGAGGGTTTCCTACTATAACGTATCATCTATGATATTAGCCCATAATCAACATCATGGCATAATTAGAAATCTCAGTCATACAAAGCCTAATTTTCATTTTCTCCCTTATATTAAATTTTTGATTTTTTCAACATTAGCAGTTCTGGAATAGACTCCACCATTTTTTTTCATCGCACATCAAACTTCACGGATTTGAGAGCAATCCGAAAGTATTTTTACTATCGAAAGAGATAACTAGAAAGTTTCAAAATCAGGTCGACTCATGAAATTCTCCGGGTTACTTGTACCAAAAATGTCATTTACAGGAAACTCGGATAAAATGACGATTTCAAAACAGTATTTGGAAGGCAAAGGTTACTTAAAGCAAACTATACGATGAAAAACAGAAGCATGCTGCTGCGCCGGTAATGTAGTACTCTGGAGATGGTGATGGCACCTGTCCGTCATATAGATATTCACAGAGATATTCAAATATCATTTTGAGTTTTATGATACATTTTCCGAAGCTATTCTAAGCGCGTCACTCCCAAAGTTTGGTCTTTTGCAAAAATTCAAGAAGGCTCAGAAGAAGACTGTGCAGGAAGTTTTCTGACATAAGATCGTAATTTGCAAACTGTTTTGAATGATCACTCTCAGCCTTCCTGCACTCCTTGTGCATGATAGCCTCAAAGAGCTTTTGCTTTAGCTAACAATAAGGTCAAGGTCAAGCAAGAGGTGTTGCGCACAAACGCCGAAAACCCCCTTCCCTGAATTTTGTTTGAATAATTTTCTCTCCCCCATTTAGTTACCCACCGCAGGCATAACAGAAAGACTCTACCAATCATAATCAATAGCATATTTGTAAGTGTCGTGCCTACCAGTCCCTGTGAGCCAGGTTTTAGCGAACTGTAGAAGTTCCCGGTATTGGCCACACAAGTAAAATGGTCATTTTCAAGCACGGTTAACCATACCTTAAAAGTGAATCAGCTACCTCTTCTTGTGCTCACTAGAAAGCGCTGCTCCCTATTTGCCCACATTAAATTTTGCTTCAAATAACGATCTCACAATGGAATTAAGTTTGTTCCATCATTACTTACAGTGGTTGTGCTTCCAGCAACTAATGCGTAAAACAAAAAAGACGAATTTAGCTTCAATGACATCTACAAAAACTATGAGATTTTGGCTATCAAACGCTTATTGTTCGCTAAAAGTCTCTTTGGAGGTAAGTTGATGGAGTGTGGCACAAATCCAGAAGAGCTGTGGCTGCCACACCTTTTTAGGGGTCATGCCATACCCCATTAACTTACCTTCAAAGCATTCAAATACCTGTGCTTTTTACATCGTTGCCATAATAAAAGCGAAAAACGGAACAAACGAGATCTTGGATTGCTTTCAATTCCATAGTTTGGACGTTATTTGAAGTGGGGTCTCTAATTTGAACAAAAAAGTAGTGGTTTTTTACATCGCAGGAGAAGTAGTTGACTAAAATTTGAATAGTTGATAAGTTCAAAAGTGACCATCTCACTTGTGTGGCCCAGTATTTGAAAACCTCAGAATTTGGTGGAACTTGGTCCACAGAAGTTATTTGACATGCTAAATTGATGCCGTTGTGCTTCTAGGGCCCATTCATTATGTGCTTACCATATCGTCGATTCGTTCAGCGCACGGACTAGACATCACTGCGGAGCACGCGCCGCGAGGTAAAACGCTTGCCCCAGTACAAATTTGCCATCGTACAAGTCGTACTCTTGCAACAATTTGGCTACGCCGCGCTGGTCCGAAGCGCTCGAGCAGTCCGTGCGGATTACGAATCGACGATAATGCGACGGTAGGCTGAAACATCAATGTGCTAGAATTTGCTTAAGGCGATCTGACAACTGTTAACAAATATCGTGTTATCGCTAAGATCAGTATCGGCTCAAAAACGATCTCCTCCATCCTTGACCCCTCAATACGACCCTCCAGATGTGGCATGCCACATCCCATTCTTGACCCTCAACAAGATCTGCCGCATTTTCAAAGTTACCCTTAGAAAATAACAATACCTTATCCAACTAAACTTCACGGTTTGGGAGACACAAAACAACCTTGGTCAGCATACATACGATGTGTTTCAAATGTGATACAATTTGACAGTTGTGACACAATTTGGTCGTTATCACTCCTTGCCTCAATGTTGGTCACGCTCAAGATTCGCATTCCAGAATCAATCACCCAGCTTCAAATCAAACTTACAATGCAAGAAAACAACCGATCACTCCTTATCATGCAAAGTAAAGGTAAGTACATTATGTAACTGCCAAATGAAAAAAATTCTTACAATCAATAAGAATAACATCTGGCTTTCAATGTTGTTGCAACATTTTTTAAATCTAACACATGTTAATTGCTTCATTCTGTATTGAAACGTAATGGCATTGACAAGAGTGATCAACAAGTTTGCTTTTGAGGCAACCTGTATATATGGTGAGAAGCAGCTGGTATTTTACTTGCTGCGGATCCTGGGTGGATGTGAGATTCTGTTATAAATCATTTGGTAGCTCTGCACAATGTATTGATGCAAACCCGCCGAGTTCGCAACGCTAAGGCTAGGTACATACTAATCCGTAAGTTCCGGAACAGTTCCAGCACAGCGCGCACACTGTGCGCTGTACTGGAATTGTTCCGGAACTTACGGATCAGTATGAATCTAGCCTAAGCAGTCTTTCAAACTCTGATTGTAGCCTAATAATGGAAACCACTTGCGCAATAGCTCAGAAAGATGACTGCGCCTGATCTCTTGCTTACAAGGGAATGGTCCGAAGTCGAAGTAACCAATCCAGACAGGCTGCAAGCCATTAGGTGCAACATGAAGCGCTGATTTCAAATCTGTCTTCCCTATCTGCTTATCGCTTTTCTGGACGAAGCTATAAGCCATTAAAGGGCATTATTTTGCTAAGAAATTGTGCGTGAAAGTAAAATTGGCCGTACAGAGTCACGTTCGGCTTAATGCTGGGCCAAAACACGGAGCTAGGTTAGTCTTAATTCTCAAAGAGTAAAGATGAGCTGAACGCGCAACAAGGTGCTCAATTTCGCAATTTTTATGCACGATTTTTCCGCAGTAAAACTGCTTGTAGCTTCTTCCACAAAAATGATAAGCAGATAAGGAAGACAGGTTCGAAGTCAGCGTTTTGTGCTCCATCGAATGGTACACAGGTTGTTTGGTTTGACCACCACGACTTTTGACCATTCTCTTGTTAGCCGCCTTGCGTAGCTTCACTTTTGTGCAATCCCATTATTGATTTTGGTATCGTCCTCAAAGCTTTGTAATTCACAAGCGTTGCATGGGCGACAATGCACCTTCGTACATTGGCGACTAGCTAAAATCTTGGGATCTCAACATATAGATGGTAGCTTAATACTTGGTTAAGCACTTAAAGCGATCTTAAAAATATTTTTGATGCAAAAGAGCTAAAAGAGGTGTTGAGTCTTAGCAATTTTCGACATTCCACGCATTACTATTTAAATCGGAGTCGACTGCAAATCTAGTCATATTCAATTTAAGCATGTTACTCTGAAAGCTTTTACACCATGTATCTAACATATAGAAATAATTTATAGGATGGATATGATCTATTTCAGTACCATATGCCATAACAAGCTTAAATAATTGAGTAGTGCGTTTGCTATAGGCAGTTTTAATCCTAAGTCGAGCGGATTCTCAAATAAAAACATCAGACTTTGTGTTATCCTTGTCATCCTCTACAAACGTCACTGCTGGCAAATTATGTTCAATTTTGTCGAAAACAGTATTCTTCGAAAACACTAACTGCTTATTTTCGTTGGGATGATGTCAAAATGGAAGCCAATCTATTTATGCTTTGACAAATGGCGGTTTCTCAAATTAACACTAAATATGACAACATACAAGAACTATTAATTTATCCGCACTCGCCATATGTAACTCTTGAGTGCTGTTCCAAAGAGTCAAAGTGGTTGGACCTAGGCGACAAGATCAACTACAGGAAATGCACAGACGTGCAGGTACCTAATATTTTTTGGTGAGTTGAATTCCGAGTTTACCATCTGCCATAAATTGAGCATCCACATTTCGTGGCCAACTGCATACTGGACACAATTTGAGTACATTTCTGTTAACAAATGTGTTTTCTCTTCGATTTTTTTTCAATTTCGCTGAACACGAAACGATTGCAGGTAGGAGGACTTGCCTTAAAATTTAACTCATAAAAAAGCACAGCACTTAATGCTGAGAAAATAATTTTGGTCAAGACAAAGACGGTATTCTCTGTGATCTAAAACAAAAAGATTATTGCATTTTTACTTGTCTACAAATCACGAAAAGAAACCATAGACGAAAAAAGTCACGGCGTTAATTTCAAGTTCAACCGGAACTGGTGAAAGGACTATCACCTACAGCTAATGCTGTTTGCGTTTGTTAATTTTCAGAAACCTAGTGGATTTGTTGTCGACAGAAGGCGGCACCTCAGCAGTAGGCGTGGCCAGATTGTCGCTATATAAGGCGCGCTGGTCATCGTCTTTAACAAGCCCTCAGCCAACAGTTACTCTTCAGTCAACAGATTGACAGTGCTAATCAGTTCTAAATTCTTGGCAGCCGACATTGACAAAATGTTTCACATTAATGTTGACTATGATGTAGACCTAAGACAGAGTCGTCCTATTATTCGACGTCGACAGCTTTTCGCCACTTCATTATCAAAACGACGGTAACAACAACCACTGCTCGTTAGGCATGGATCTCATCTTTTTCTCATCAGATGCCCTGTCGCTACCGCTTCAATTTGACCTGCCATAATTAAATGCTATAATGTTGTACATATATGAAAAATGTGATTCTGTCTGGAATTATATTGATGTATTGTATAGATTGCTTTGTATACGGGATGCAATGATTTCTTGGGTGTAGCGACAATGATCCTTACTGTGCGATCTCCATAGATCTCATACGTATGCAATAAAAATGTAAACGTAATTGTTGTGATCCAATGATTTGAACATGCTTTTAGAAAATACCTTTTTCTCCTGATGGAAATGTGGCGATCACACATCAAAGAAGTCGCACTACATTTTTTCCCTTACTTGATTCTTCATAAACTTTTTTCTTTTCAAAACAATATTTCTTCCAAAGTATGAGTAAACACGTTAGCATGCAACGGTTTGCAGGACAGATCATGCCAGCAGTCGACTTAATAAAAGCACCTTGTTGATTTTGGAGTGGACAATCAAGCTCCAAAAAGTATTTTAGAAGTGAATGATTGATTTAGGGTGCATATGTGTGTTTTTGAGTGGAACTGTGAAATGCACCTTGATGCGTAAATGGATTGGACTTTACCAAGTATAGTACGTTCGCATGTGCGGTTGTTTGTAGACGAAGCATTAATGTTATTAAAATCAACTACTTGCTTAGTTTTACAGTTTCACTGTGGAAGGGCTTTCTTACCTTAGATTCAAAAAGGGTTTATATCACAATAAAATTCTTCTGTAGTCTCTGCACCGATCAGCTTATAGCAGCAGCTTACACGGCTGCTGTTTTGTTATAAAGCTGCATACATTCCTCCATTGTTCCAAGGTGTCAATTCATACTATCCGCGCCTTAGTGAGTCTCTTCACGTAGTTTTGAAGAATGCTATATCGAGGCGGGCTCTAATAACCGAGTCAAAGTAGCAGACTGTTTCAAAGTGATGTCAAACTTTTTTGCTCTAATCATGACATGAGTAAGGTGTCTGATCAGTGAGTGAAAACCTTCAACAAAGTGCACAATTTCCAATTGAGCATGTTTTTTGTAGTTCTCAACAAAAAAATGACCATGTAGACTACCAAATCATTGGTGCTTTCATCCAACTTGATATTAGTACTAGTTCATCATTGAAAGGCTAACAGAAACCTTTTGTGATTGCTGACAGATTTCAATATTACTTTGCTTCGTTTCATTCAATAGAGCTTATTTAGTCTTTTCGGTTTTTTAGATGAAAGAAGTAAGAGCGCAACGAAGAAAACTGAATGAGCATTACTTTCATTAGATGAGCACAGCATAAGGAAGGCAGTCAAGTAATAGTCACTTTTCCTTACCAGTACTGTCAAATTACCATAATCTTCTTTCAACAGTGCATCAACGACATTGCTTTATCTCGATAGCATTCTCATCTAGTACTAAGAAGAGTGTTGGCTATCCTAACTCCGCTGTGCCATCTCTAAACATAGATCTGGCCTTTCTTCGTTTTTGGCTTTGTCTTCATTCAAAATTCTTTCAACAGTCACTCTGCTCTGCAAGCTAATTCCTATCTCGTCCTGTAGAATCCTATAACAAATCATATAAAACGTAAACATAATCGAGAATACCCGTTAGTACCTATTATGTACGTGTGAGAGTGCACTTATCATCAAAAAATGAAGCTAGTAATTGCATATAAAAGGTGAAATCAAGTGTACGCAAATCCAAAAATTTTCTGCTGATTTGGATTACATATCTAGAAGTAAGGTCGGTAGAGAAATTGATTTGAGCAAGATCATAGAGATATGAGTTGTTCAAGTTTAGCACCAACAGCAGGCAAGCACTTAGGAACTCTGCTATCCTACGGATTAGTGTCTTATAAGGTTGAAAAAAACGTTGATATATTGGATTGAGCAAAAATAATGGTCGTTCCTCCAAGCCTTTGTTCGGAAAAACTTTTCCAATCAATATTCCTTGTTTGAAACAAATGTATATATCGTTGAGAAGCTCTCTTTATGCTCTATTTTAAGATTAAGGTGAGGTTTCACCCTTACTAAAAAGTTACAAAGCTTTGAATAACCGCATCAAAACCAGAAATTCATAGCATTCGCTTTTCTGGCTAGAATTCGAAGCGAATGAACGGCGCTCTTCGGGAAATTTAGCTTTTATATGCAAAAGAAATTGCATATATTACGCATACTTATCTTTTTAAAAATTTTCTAGCTTGAGTCGACGCCTCAACATGGGAGCCGTGGTCCTTCTATGACCCATAAATTTTAGAAGGAGGCAATCGCCAAAGTTTCGCTCATTCCTTTGGGGTGGGGCATCTTGTTGACGCTTTTTGCAGAATCATTCAGCTGTTCAGTACCCAAAAAACCACATAGTCCATTTTTTGAAGGAGTTATGACATGTCAAATACAGGCTTTGAAAAAGTTTTTTGTTTTTTAATCCATATCTTTCAGTTCGTTTGTGATGTGAGTATGAATGAATGTGCGCTGTAATGCAAAAGGTTTGCTGCTTCCGATGATCTTAATCGCATTCAGAAATGTAAATTCTTCAGGAAGTAATAGCATCTCGAAGTGAAAACTTGCAAAACGTCTATTATTTTTGCTTCAGCCTAAAATGTTCAATGGGTCTTGAAAGGCTGATTAACTTCAGCTTTACCTTCAGCTCAGAAGCGTCTGCCAAATAAGTTTAATCAGCGTTGGTGATCATATACTACACGTTACAGTATCCCGGACCAATCATGCGCAAACAAACGGTCGAATAGCATAAATGCATACGTTTGAAGAAAAATGCAAGCAAACCTCAACCTAAATCATTCAAAGCAGACATGAAATGCAAGTGTGACTGTTGATAAGGTTAGCACGTCGTTCTCATGAAAAGGAGATGTTAGGCTCACGAAAATGATAGAGCGTAACCTCGCCTGACACTCCCTGCTTCTATAAATCATCCAAATTATGCTGTTTTCACAAGCGTAACACATGGTGGAGCTTTATAAATTTATAGTCATAACTTCAACACAGCAGTGATATGCATTTGCCCGTTTACGAAATTCTAGCAATTAACGCAAATCAAATAATGTACAACTGGATGTACAACACAAACAGACTATTTACAGATGATCATCGAACATGAAATAGTGCATAGCGATAAAACTCCCGTAATTGCTCAACAGTTCTCTCACTGCAAAGAGTGGACGAACATCAACACGTCGAAAAGCTTCTTCGGAGTCCACGTCGTACTTGTGATCGTGCTAGCGCAATGATGCGTAATTGTCGTTCACGTAAACGTTGCTCCATGCAACCATCTGTATCGACGTTGATATGAATCATTATGAAGTAACTGACAGTAGATTGAGAAGAATGTTGCAACCCGAAGTAGTCAAGTGCAAATGTCTGCAGATTGAGGTGATTGAGGCGGTGGAGGTTTATATATGATCCGTCTTCACCGCCACGCCCCTAACGACGTGCTTAGAAGCCATTTCAGTGCATATGTAGGCGGGAAGCACTAGACCGCCTCTTCAGCATAGTTTTAGAGGTAAATTCAGATCGCTGCTTAACGGCATGCAAATGCTCTAGAAGGGTGGCTATATGACATTCGTTCTTTGAATTTATGAGATCAAATAAAATCATATGAGATACAACTCCTCACAACAACTGTTGTGCAAGTTAGCCTAAATCAACAAAGTTCGAATTAGTGACAAAAACAGAACTTGAACAGGACTCATTGAGGTTTTTCGGACTCCGTCACGAATTTAGCCGCTCCATTAGTATTAACTTATGAAAATTCACAAATGTGACAATTTGATCTAAAAAAACTTTCTTCGTTTTGTCGTTCACTCAACGCATGAACCTATAAGGAAAAACACCAGATCTATCATTTCTTGTATCAAAATTTCGAATGAATTGTTATCAAAATAAGGCTGCAAGTGATAAATATGTATCATTAGTTTCTACGACATCATCTTGATTATGCCAAGACTTTAATTGAAAACTTGAACGATAACTCATTTATGCATGGACATCTACATCCGCGTTAAAACGGTGAAAGACCTGTTTCTAAGATTGCAAAATATGTGAGCAGATGCACTATTTCCAATGTAGTGAAATTATTTTATGTTTAATAGCAGCACAAAGACCGCATAAACTACCACTATATCTTTGTGAAAAAAGTACAGTGCTATAACAATGTATTCTGACAGTCCCTCTGCTTGCTGCTGTGTCCAACTACAATGACGATTGATATTGCAAGCTCATTCCTATGCCGGAGATCGAGAAACCAACCGTGAATAAAAAAAGACTTATACACGTGATTTTATTGTGTATCTGCTTCTTCACTTCGAAAATATCTGCAATTGCACTTGCCACGTGACTTCGGTGACAAGTTTGTACTTTTCCAATCATAGACAGAATGTTAGTGCAAAGTAGACACTTCTGACTAATCTAAGACATCTGTGGACGTGGTTTGCGAGAAATTTCAGGGTAAAGATGTGCGGCCGTAATTATATGTACTTCATAACCTTTTGCATCATCAGCCTATGCACAGGTCGACGTGGTCGTGGTTGTCTGCAGATCTTGTCATAAAAAGCTGTCCCTGACAAGGTTACACCATCTCATCAAAAGATGATGTTGGGCATAGAAGAAATGTGCTACATGCAAACCACAATGTCGCGCAGTGTGGTCAAAGAATCATCTTTACCTACGTTGGACGCCATGTTAACATCACAAGAATTTTCGAGCCGTCAAATACTGATCAAACACGTCGTACCCTTGATAATGTGCATAGATCTTTTAGCATAATATGTTGCATTAATCCCTGACTTTTTTAACGAACGCTTGCAGTAAAAAAGATTCAAACTATTTTTATAAAAAAATACGCATAACTCGCTATTGTGTCATGAAAACGATCCACTCAATAAATGGAGGTCCAAATACAGCCACTCCGGCAAACGTGCTTGTGAGTGTGTGCCCTGTCTTAGTTCCGGGGAAGTTTTTAAAGCAACATAAGTACGTTTCAGAATTCCTTTGTTCTAGTTTCGAACACAGCGGACTGGCGAGAGCCTCATTGGATTTTTTCAAAACCAAAATGCTAATAACGATTTTTAAAAAAATGAGGACTTCAATGCCTAAATATGTCATGACCATAATCCAATTTTGTAAGTAAATTTGTAGAACAACTCGCTTAAATCACTAACACTGCCTAGGTTAAAAACATTTCCTATTGAAAGATAAGTCTGTGATTCACTGTAGCGTCATTTGATCACAGTTCAATTTTCAAAAACGAAATGCAGAATGCGATTGCGTCCTGAGTAGTTATCGATGACTTCCGATATGCGAGCCTAGCATTGGCGGATCGTTATAGGCCGGTGGAAGCGAGAAAATTTTTTTCTGCTGAAGTTCTTTTATATAATAATATTTATGCAAAAAATCACTCCGAAAACCTTCTGGGATAATATTCAAAACTTTTGCGGGCCCTTGACTCAAGATTATAAAAAGGAGAGGGTGGCGGCAGTTACGTCGTCGAAGGAATTTTTTGCTAGGTTAGTTTTTTGAAAAGTTGAAAAAATTATCAATTTTTCTATAGTTATGAACAAGCCAACTGAACACTTTTATAACTCACTCAAGTATCTTCCAAAATTTCGTCATTCTCGGGGAAGGGAGGGGGGCTCTCCTTGGACCTGTTGTGGCCTAGATATATGACAAACGTGACGACCAACGCTAGGAAGTCATTTATTTTAACGAGGATGAGAATTCGTGGGCAATAACAAAACTAATGTCTTTCATCAGTTTTTACTCTTTCACCATCTTCTCTAAGATGAAAATAAAAACCTGATTTTTACTGAACAATGCGGATTCGCAGTTGTTTACTCAACAATCATAATAAACAATTTTAACTTAATGCATGCAGGATATCGAAACATAATTAAGCAACATTCTTTATTTTATCAATGCAAAGATGAGGAATAAAGAGATACGCAATCGCTTCCGTCATTGATATTAGTCTGCCTTTTAATGCACTAGAAAAGCTTAAAAATTTTGTTTTATCACAAAGATGTGATTTGTTACGCTTTGGCAGCACCAGCCTATAAAGTCATTACTTCTTCTTTTGCTGTCCCATTGCACTAAAAAAACAGATGTTTTAGTTGCAGGTGCTAGCTTTGAGTACACGTCGTCCCTATTCGACTACCACCTCAACTCTCCTTATACAATCAAACTATGCAAAAAAGGAAAGCTCTGCATGAATCCTTCTAAATTTTTCGACGCTTTCCGCACGCGATGCATACTTCATATAAACAGCAGTGAAGACCATAAGATGATCACGCTTAAGAGTATCACAATACTTATACATATAAGAAGGATTAATCGCAAATTCAATAAAGCTGAGAGGTCAGAGGCAAAGAAACTAACATGACGAAACGCTGAACCAGTTCAAATCAATTTGAGATTGCGTCATAGTCGTACACGTTCTCTGATGCAAGTAGAGACCTGTACGGAATGAACTGCGTTTGCAAATTAGGGGCACTTTCAATTACTAACTGGGATTTTGAACCAACTTCCCCATTCCTGTTTGCATTAGGTTAGTCCGTGATGTGCATTAAATTATGATATAATCTCAATGAATCATATCTCCCATATTTCGGATGGGTTCCGAGTACCTTAAGATAAAACAAAGAAAGCTTTACAAGATGGTGTTCAAGCACCAGCCTTGATCCACGCAGTGTTAGAAGTAGAAAACTAATAAGCTCCGAACGGCTGAAAACGTCAACCCATCTTGTAGTCTTCATAAAAGATTAGTTCGTGCTCGTTCTATGATACTTTTACTTTGGATCATAGAAACTGTGCGCTAAGCTAAGAAACTCAAGGGCATTGTGTCAGGAGACAAAGATTTGTTGTGACTGTGAGTAAGACATTCGAATGCACTAATGTCAAACAATGAAAGCGCAACTATAAGCGTATTACGTCATAACTTATGCATGAATTCTTAATAGCAAGTTTTGCCACTAATGTCTAAATATCTAGACAAGTCACATGAAGTGAATGAAGATAATAAGGCAATGTTCCGTGAGCTGATGTCACTTTAGTTTTCTGGTAATAAGAACAAAAGCAAGAAACTAGCATTTTGGGCAACATATGAGGAAAAATTTGAATTGGTTCAATGTAGAAAATTGAGCGCCTTTGAATATGACTAGTATATTCGCATAAGCCTGATTTAAAAGTTCGGATCTAAAATCTAACAATTTTTTAACCTAAAATCTGAGGTTAAGAATTGCCGCCCAAAAATCCTGTGAGGCCCCTATTAGGTTAACCATTTATAATGAACGTAAAAACTTGGATACACTGCTCGGTTTTTTCCAAAGTCAGAATTGTAAGGAACAAAAATGAGCTGAAAAACGATTGTAACATGATAGTCAAGATTTCCAGATTGATTTTGCGATCACTGTATAGAGCTGCACAGGGGTGCTATTTTCAAAAACTTTTGAAAAATACGCAATCACCTATGTAACAGAAATCGCGTTTGTCAGATTTTGGCTATCAGATTTTCCCTTTTGTAGCCAAAAAACGACTTTCAAGTTGTTGACCAGGTATGAAATTTGTGGTCGTTTTTTGGGATGAGGTCAGATGTTCAAACTGATTACATAATTTTACACCTTGGCTAAACTTTACATGAATTGCATGCGATTATCTCGAGATTATCTTGTACAGCTTGCTCTGTTTTTTTTTCGAACAACACCCCTCATATATTCTTCAAGTGTTCTTAGCCACACAGGTTTTTTAGATGGTCTTTATTATCCAATCACGGCCTAACGTTTCGACGCCTTCGTCTTCCTCAGAGGCCTGAAAGTGGTTCAAAACGTCATCCGTGACTCCAAGCCACCAAACACCTCCCCTAGTCCGGCTATTCTCAACCTTCGCTCAGCTTTCCTCTTATAAAAATGTCAGGACAGAGGATGAGCGTACCGAAAGACCACCGCTATATATGGTATTCCGCACCGGAAATGATGGTCGTGGCGGAAGAATAAACTATACCATAAATGACAATCCAATGTGATCTATAGACCGCATAACGATGTGAACGGAAGAAAGTCGGAAGTTATTGACAAACACTCATTCTTGTTGTTCATCTCTGGCTTCTTTGCAGAAATCCAAAAAGCCTCTAATGCTCTCCTAGCCGAGGTCTCCTTTTCACAAGCTAAGATCTTACACTTGATATCAAAGTCTTCTCCATTATGCGCCTCTATGCCTGCCTAAAGCTGAAGATAATGTTCTACGCTTTTTATCTGCTAGATGTTCTTTAATACGAATACTGAGTGCTCTTCCAGTCTCCCCAACATAAATCGCGTTGCATTTCAGACATTCTATTTGATAAACTACTCCCACTTTTGCACAATCACCTAATTTACCATGCGGGCAAACTACACAATGTTCTGTTATACAGTATCGATCATATAGTCTGTTTCGAACCAATTGCTTTTTGCTATTGTCATTCGGAACGTCCACTAATATACAATATCATCCTGCAATTGTGCACGTAAAATGCATTTTCGAAGAGCCGCGCTGATGCTATCCGATAGAAATGGAATGCATAGTGGGAGTTTATTATCATGAGCGTTGTTACCATTCGCAGGCTGTCGAGTACGTGGTAAAGAATGGTAGCCATTACTGCAAGCGATATGGGAAGCCAAATCAAGCATAATGGAGAAAAATTTGATATCAAGTGTAAGATCTTAGTTTGTGAAAAGGAGACCTCGGCTAGGAAAGCATAAGAGGCTTTTTGGATCTCTACAAAGAAGCCAGAAATGAACAACAAGAATGAGTATAACCTCTGACTTTCTTCCGCTCATGTCGTTATGCGGTCTATAGATCACATTGAAATGTCATTTATGGTATAGTTTATTCCTCCGCCACGAGCATCACTTCCGCTGCGGAATACCATATATAGCGGTGGTCTTTCGGTACGCTCATCTTCTGCCTGACATTTTTATAAGAGGAAAGCTGAGCGAAGGTTGAGAACTAGCCGGACTAGAGGAGGTGTTTGGTGGCTTGGAGTCACGGATGACGTTTTGAACCACTTTCAGGCCTCTGAGGATGACGAAGGCGTTGAAACGTTAAGCCGTGATTGGATAATAAAAACCATCTGAAAAACCTGTGTGGCTCAGAACACTTGAAGAATACATACGATGCCCAGGTTTAAAGAAAGCGAAACATGGAAACCCCTCATATATTTTTGAAGGTTCCCCTTGTCGCGGTGTCATGAAAAACGACATCCTTTCCTTTATAACTAGCTAAGACATCATGCATGCACTGAGTAAAGAAAACTTAGACGATCTCTGTTTACGATCTTCGGCAGATACCGCTCTTGTGCGCAGACGATCTCGTGACGTAGAAAATACAATCTTCGCACAATTATGGCTTATGTAGGTAAATGTATGCACTTCGGCGCTTAAATGATTTTCTGCGTAGACCAAACTTCACTTTATTATGGAATAGGACGTATGGGCTTAACTTTTTACATAGATGCAGCGAGCGAATTAACACATTTGAAGAAATGGAGGAACATTCTGGGGGGGGGGGGCTAATTATCTCAATTTAAAAAGCGTATACTGGTACGCCTACAAATTTGAGAATTATACTTTGAGCCACAGATAACTGAGCAAGCACTTTTTGAGCGGGTTCTGTCATCAAAATTAGATTGCGCAAAAAGAACAGTATTTAGTTCTTTTATTTGAAGATAACGAATTAAATATATTTTGGCTGATTTTAAAACAGTGTAAAAATATAACGGTTGCCATTGAACTTCTATATTTGTAAGATGAATTTTTCTTAAAATCAAGTAAATAAGAATGGCAGGATGTTTTGATAGTTATTGTCCTACAAATGATATGCTTACACTTTGCTGAATCAGTTGTCTCACTTTCTTATTGTTACCAGCTGCATGAAATATTTGTCAGTTGCTTGCATAAAATACTTCATAAAACACTTGCTTGTAATGTTATATTATGTTTTCCAAAGAATCTTAGTTTGATCTAGGAATAGTGTTTGAGTTTGGTAAACTAAATATAACAAAAGCTGTCGCGCCAACATATAAGTCGATGTTTACTGATACATATTAGGTGAGATGCAAAACATGATAGGCTGCTTCTTTTCGGGAATTAAATTGCGGAAATTCATCACAAGGCGGCAACATTATCCTCTTTTAATTCCAAAACTCGTGAGCGGATTTGGAATTACTATTAACCATAGCTTTGAGGCTCGCTATAACTCGTATACATGGTCATAAATGACATTTGGATTACTGCTTAAGTCTAGCTGGATTTCTAAAACATCGAATGTCTGAGACCATCTTTAGTTTTATAGAAGTTTGCAGGGGGACGATGTCACTTGATAAACTTGACATAAGAAAAAACAGAAAAATAGGACGACGAATTCTTTCCTTTGTTCTCCGACTTGGATCCCTCAAACATCAAATGTCTAAGACTGTTGCTAGTAATTATGTTGACATCTTCAGAACTTTTGGGTAAGATAACTTTGCATACCTCTAAAGCAGTGGCGTACCGAGGGAAGAGGCTTTGAAAGTTAGTCATATATGCTATAAAAATGTGCAAGCGACGTGTTCCTACTTGTAATTTCTAATTACTAAGCAATTAAAATTATTGTTTACAATTTTTACAAATATAAATTAGCCTTGTAAAAACAATTTTTCGGGGCGTGGCTGCCGCCACCCCTCTCTTTTCTGGATTGTGGTCAGGGGCCCGCGAAAATTATGGGAATCCCCCAAAAAATTTTTCGGAAAGCGTGAACGCCACGCACTTCGTCCGAAAAAATTTTTGTCGCCCCCCCCCCTCCCCGAACGGAAATCCTGGGTACGCCATTGCTCCAAAGGTAGAACATTTGAATGAGAATAAAACTGCCAGCAACAAGAGTAAGTAGCAATCGAGCAAATCTTGAGACCTTTATATTAGTTTAGAACTCTCATGCTCTCAATAGTGAAAAATCATCAAGGTGGTTTGATAAATGGCTCTGCAACTACGTTTCAAACCATGAATCTTAGAAGACTTAGCCTAGCTATCAAGTTTGCGAGCAAACATCAAAAGAAGAAAAGCTGAGTATTGCGGCTGAACGAAGACTTTAGAACGAAGTTTGAAGAAATTATGTACGTATGGTATGTAAGGGAAATTGCCACTGAGATTGCTCGAATCATAGCATAGCGATTTCATATCCGAACTAAAGCTATCATGTAAAAAAATTGTCATTGTCTCATTTGTCATTCACTCCGTTTCTCCCTTGATCGAAACATAGAAGCTACTCGAGAAAGGTGACTTGACTCGGCAACCATAAGAAAGATTGTGTTTTGTTTTGTTTGAGCTTAGTAGTTTCTTCAAAAGACAGAAGTTTGTTTTCTTGAGCAAAAATTCCGTCGGCGAAATCTTCGCTTTCTTAATCTTCACCTCTTTACTACGAAACGGCTTGACATTTGCCGCTCTTAGCAGAAGTTGGCGTGGAGAGATTTTGAAATATAGGCTTCAAAGCGTGGTACCAACAAAGATAGCAAACACAGTTGAGTTTCGTCATTTCTTCTAGCTTTTCACCCTCTGCTGTTCATGATTGTTATAAAATTAGAATAAATAATCTTGAACACAATTGAAATAGTGCGCTGATTCAACATTGCCTATAAACCTTGACTTCACCTATAGTTTCAGCTATCTTCCAACTTCTACAGTAGAATCTCTTGCATGCAGATTGTGAGATTGCAGATCGCGCGCGGCATTCATAATTATACGTATGATGCTAGTGAATAGTTAGTGGAAAAAAGTTTCAATGGAAGATATATAACTAGTGGGACATAAATACTACACTTACTTGTGCCTATTTAAGCTTTAGAAAAGTAGCAAGACAAAGAATATCGCTGTTGATACGCGTATCGTGCAACATATCAAATTATAAATGGCGACCATAATGACTTTTTCTAAATTTTCTCTGCAAAAAATTTTGCTCTCAAGTTAATCCATATCCATATCGCTTTTATACTTAATCTTTACAGGAAGTACTTCAATCGTTTCAAGATAAGCATGTTAATCCTTTAGCGCAACCCACGCGAATCCAGGAAGCATATGCTTTTTCCTTGTTGAGTCTCTTGGAAGTCATAGATCGCATTTTTGAATTTACAAGCGCTATATTCATTGTATAGATGAAAAAACAAGTGTCACATACGTCTTGAGAATTTCCAACGAAGTGAGGGTCGCGTGATTATACAGGGTGTCCCAAAAGTATATATATGCACTGTTTGATCGTTAATATCTCTTCTCAAGAAGTTTTTTGCCTTGCTTCAGGTACCGTCTTCTAGAGCTGGCTTCAACTTAGAGTTACAGTATGCACAGAATCACCGACCGCTCTTCATTACTGTAGGATTACGGTAGAAACTTCAAGCATATGGTGTCACTGTGAGAAAACCTGCCGTTTCAAAAATTTTTCAGATAAATGTGAAAAATTGTGTAATAGGGTTTTTATGGACGCTGAGTTCAATACTCAACTATTCATAAGATTGCGAAGGTTTCTAAAGGGGGTAACCGCACTTTTTAGGAACACTGAAAAATGGCCGCTACCTCTTACCTGGCATAACTTTTCAATGAAGCATTATAATAAGTTGGGAACTTTACAAGAATCAGCAACTCTAATTAGCCTAGTGTAAAAATTTCAGGCTGTCTTGTTTCCTTTCTGAGGCAAAACATGGCCTTTCATGGTTAAAACCCTCTTTGAAGTTTCTACCGTAATCCTACAGTAACGAATAGAGATGGGTGATTCGTTCTATACTGAAAATCTAAGATGAGCCAGCTCTACAAAATGGTACCTAAAACAAGCGAAGACTTCTTGGGAAGAGAGATATTAACGATTAAACAGTGTATACTTACTTTTGGGACACCCTGTACAATAACGTACATATCCTACTTCCTTGGCGCTAATTCTGGCGATGGAGGAGGATAGTTTGGGGAGGTGGTCAACTTATGTTAGGCTGAAAAGTACATGTCTACTAAAAATTTCAAAAGCTCATAAACGCATGAAAGCTCGTTCCTATCTACATTCAGATTGTATGGTAGTACATACCAAATCTATCTTTAAAATTCAAAAACATTAAATCTCATAACTTTCGAAGGCAATTGTAACCAGGACTTATTAGTCAGAAAGTAGGTCATAAACGAAATCAAAAGTAAAATCAAAACTTAATCCATCGGTATTTTTGAAGGCCGAGTATAAGTGGATTAGTGTTTTTTAAAGTTCATCAATATTAAAACAATTATTTTTGCTTCAGGCACTCTCCGAAAGCAATGCCTTCCTGCGCAACGCATCGAATTTATTGAATTTGGAAGAGGTTACTTTTTTTGAGAAAAGGTTTTGTTGTACTTATGGGCAATCTTAAAAGTAAAATGCAATTTGCAGTCAAAGAATGCAACTACAAAGTTTAGAAAATTAACTCCTTTCCCTCCCCTCCCGCTTTTCCTTCCAGCTTTCAGTCTATCCAATTATTTCAACAAGAGTTTTTGTTAACAGTAGGTCTCATGCATATGCTGGGTACAAGTATCGGGTGCAAAGTTTGTTTTTGCTTTTGTTGTGACTTTGATCGTTTGATGTTACAAAGATCAGATGCATCTCGTATGTTCTATGTCTTAACATGGACAATGTTTCACAGTGTTTTTGGATGATCCGTCTGTGCGAGGATTTACGCTCACAATAGAAAGGATATAAGAGGCTGTGAGGAGGAATCAAACAACAACATTTTATAAGCTTTTCCGTCTCAGTGATTTACCGGACCCAATTGTCCTATTACAATGTAAGATTGTTGGTACACTTTATGCTTACAGGACGATGTAATCGAAGTGATTGAAGCAAAAAACTGCAAGCAAAACTAGGATAAGCTCAGTCGTTGAAAATTGTTTTAACACTAATGAGGAAATGGTAAGAGTTTCGTTAATTAGAGTGTATGACAATTATCACAGCCTCATTTAGGGTCAAGGAAAAATATCAAAACTTATTAAACTAATGCTCATAACTCCTCCTTTCAGAAATTTTAAGCATACAAAAATGGCAAATTTGAGATTATTGTTTTGAGTTTTTTGAAAAAAAGTACAACTCTTTTTGAAAGAACACGTCGGCTAATTTTTTTCTTTCTTGGAGGATCAATTTGCACCAACAAGGATTTCTCTCTGCATTATGTACTGATATAATCGACAGTATTCCTGTATTAAAAGTTATGTAATTTCCAAAGGCGACTGAATGTTAGAGCAGCTATCATGAGAGCTCAGATTTGACGGTATATGGCAGTCGTTCGAAAATTATAGAAATTCGAAGCAAGCGGGCCACAAATCATGCCTGTCAGGCTCGCGGTGCAAGCGTCTGCTCGGAACAGGGGGCCGGGAGTGTTGTTGCTTTATCAGGCGCAGTACTAAAATCCGCGTCCGGACCTCTCCCAGGATCCGGCACGAGGTGGGCAAATGACAGACAGGACCCCGGAAAAAATTGTAGTTTGTGCTCTCTGCCTATCTTAACATGTTGATACGTGGCCTCAACAGGCGCGCAGTAGAGTTCGCGCGCGTCAAACCGCGCCGCCGCTGACTGCCGCACGTGCGACGTCGCTTGACCGATGCCTTTTGGAAAAACATATATGACTAGTTCTCAGAGCATGCGTATTCATATGGTACCAAATCTCGTAAGCGAAAACAGAGCTGGTGGAAGCAAAGTATAATATGAAAAAACTTATATGAATGGAAGCTGTACTAAGCATTTTTTCCAAAAAAAATCCCGTAACTGGTGAATGTAGTTCTGAATTCAAGTGGATCGTTTGTGAAGCACAGGCGAAAATATGGAACGAAACTTGGTATTTACATGGACACACCTGCAGAGCTCAAATGAGAAGTTTCATTAAAAAATTACGTGACTGAAGGTTGCGGCAACCTTTTCTCCGAAAATTTCCCATTATGAAGAAAATGGAAAAACGGCTCGTTTGCAGCGCAGAGAAAACGAAATCGCGCGAGATTTGGTGTGTACACGCGCAGTAGGACTAAGGAACAAAGCATGAGAATTTACGAAAAACTTATTTGAATGAAGAGCGTGCCTACCTTTTTTCCAAATTAGGTGGGCAATTGTCCACCTAATGCTGAGGTAGGCAAAAACAATTAACACAAGTTTTTCAAAATTTTCTCACAAATATGTTGTACACCTAAAGTTTACTATATGGTAGGATTTTGGTTCCGAAACTCCTCCTCTTGTCTTTGTTAGAGCCCAAAATCGCATCAGCAGCTCAGCTTTCTAAGGAGGAAATTCGATATTCGATATTCCAGTCATTGGATACGGAACGGCATTTTTCAGTAGTATAACTGCGTTACTTTGTCGAAGTGTCGAAAAGAGAGTGCCTCTTATTCCAAAAATCTCCCCAAATTCTATTGTGGCTATAGTATAATCCAATTAATATTCAAAAAGCTGTCTCCACTTCATGCACTGTGTCATTCTTGATGGAAGACTTTGGAGCAAGCTCTAATAATAAGACTACACTGGCAAATGGCCATGTGTTAACAAAGACATGAATTTCTCTGGTTCATAGGTTCGGTGAAATTGAAATTGGGGAGGACATCAAACTAAAGGACTATCAAATGCCCCTGAGAATATGGACAGTCAAGTTTTCAATTTAATTGTAGAAAAACGAAAATTTTTTGAAAAAAAAAAACCAGAATTGTACATAAACAGGAGACAATGATTATGGATAACTTTCATTTTTTCTTTCCTTTTTTATGAATAATTATACTGATATACTCAATATATAGATCTCCGAAATTCTTTTTACAACCTCCTCATATTTTTTCAGCATCCAAAACTTGGTAATTGGGAAGAAATCTTATTTTTAACTATTCTCAACGCTTGTGAACTACGCGGAACTAATTGAATTTGTCGCGATAATCTGGACGCTACGTCTTCACTAATTGTAGTCGTTCATAGATCGTTTGTTTGTGACTTCAGTTGGATTACCCAGATGATTGACATTAATCGCCTACGTAAATACGCAAGGAACGCTGACGTGTTGGCTGATTCAATGAAGTTGCTAAGTTTGGAGCAAGTCAAAGAGACACTAGGGGCTTTTCCTCGCAAAGTTTTCCGTCGTTGAAGAGCTTCACAAATCATCGAACATAGATTCGATGTAAATGTGGCAAATACGTGGTAATTTAAATTTCTGCATAAATACAGGAAAATTATTATTAGGTTGTCCCAAAAGTTCTTGCGCCGGATTTTCAAAAAATCATAACTTCCTTTCTTCTCAACGATTTTTCTCAAAATTGTTTTTGTATGAAAGAGGAAATCTTTTACTTTATGGAGGTACTTTGGCATGAATCAGCGTTGGTAAGTTCGAGAATTAAAAGCAATTGAAGGAAATTAGTCAAAATCGACATTTTTCAAGCTGGATTACGAAAAATCCTGGAAGTATGTTTATTTGATAGAGAAAATTTTGCACATTACAGTGTTACCTTTTTCATGAGTTAAAACGAAGTAGATCGAGAGTTAGAGGCAAATAAAGAGAATTTCTTCAGTTTTGCAATTTTTGATCATGCTCAAAAAAGCTTGAAAACGTCACAGAAAAGGCGAAAAAGTCATAAACATGGGTTTATTGACCTTCCCTTTCTAGCTGAACAAAATGCCAATCGGGAGCAAGTTCCATTTTCGTGATTTATTCGGGTTTTCGGGACAGCCTTTTTCACGAAAATGAAAATTGCTCCCGATTGCCACGATTTTCGCTCATCTAGAAAGGGAAGGTCACAAAACCCATGTTTATAACTTTTTCGCCTATTCTGTGACGTTTCCAAGCTTTTTTGATCAAGGTCAAAAATTGCAAAACTGAAGAAATTCTCTTTATTTGCTTCTAACTCTCGATCTACTTCGTTTTAATTCATAAAAATGGCACTGCTGTAATGCGCAAAATTTTCTCTATCAAATAAAAATACTTCCAGAATTTTCCGTGATCCAGCTTGAAAAATGCCTATCTTGACTGATTTCATTCAATTGCTTCTAGCTTTGGAACTTTCTGACGCTGCTTCACAACAAAGGTACTCTTGTAAAGAGAAATGTTTCCTCTTTCAAAAGAAATTTAATTCAAGAATATCCATCGAGTGGCAAAGAAGATATGATTTTTTGATCCGGCGCAAGAACTTTTGGGACAACCTAATATTTTGGAATGCCCCAAAATTTTCGCAGCTTTTTGACCATAAAATTCCAAGAAAGAGAAGTGGTGGTGAGAGCCATAAAAGCCGGTTACATGTTCGGAATTTGATGCAGGTTTCTTACTTGATCGCGGCAGTGTAAATTCAATAAATATATGAGAAAAACATATCATTTAACAAAGCAACTTCTACAATACCACCATAAGATCGCAAAAAGATAGATCCGAATGAAAATTAGAAGCAAAAAATCAACCAAAAGACTCCATCCTAAAAGATCTTGCGAACTTTCCAACTGGGACAGGCATATACTATTCACATCAACAAATCATATGTACAATTGCGGTATATTTTCCGCAGTTAGAAGTTAATCAAGGCTAATCTCCGAGAAATATTGAGTTCAACATTATCCGAAAAAGGTTTCAATTTTTCAATCTTCAGCTTTTTTAAAAATTGCGGCAAGTCTGCACACAAATGTCGTAGAAAGCATACGCATGACCAAGTTGGAGGTCCAAAGGATACTTTTGGACCGAGATATGATTTTGGGTTATTTTTTGGATTTTGCTTTCAATTTCATTCGGATCTATTTTTTTCGATTTTAACGCGGTCCTGTAGATTACTCTGCTCTGGTGAAAGAGATGTTTTCTACTTTTTTTACATCTTCATGCAGCGACGTAAGGAATCCGCATTAATTTTCGGACAGCCTAATATTTAAAACGGTCACGCAATTAAAAATAAATATGCGTGATTTTATGATTCATGTGCACGGGCAACTTATGAGTAGATACACGTAGTGGTCTTACAATTTTCGCGGTAGTAAGATTAATCTATTTCAGAAAAATTTCTTTGAAATGCTTTGACTGCAGCTTTGTAACCATGAACAATAGAAACTTGCAGGAGTTATGTACAAGTTAAAATATTTTACGTTAAAATCCAAAATTTTTAAAAGCAAAAGACCACAAGTTGAATGATTTTACGATCATTCATGCTTACATTTTATTCATAGACCCTTTCGTAATGTTCGCGATTCATTTTCGGGAGAGGAGGGGGGTATGGATGAAAAAGTCTGATGCTGTGTAAGTTTTTCTATAATCTAGCATAATGAACCAATACCGTTTTTCAGATCTTCAAAGCTCTCCCTCCCCCCCCCCCCCACCCCTCCACCTGCTTGCTCTTTAATGTTCTCAATTCCTACTTATCGATGTTAAAGCCTCCTTCACTTACCTTTTAGACAAATCTTCTTAATGGATCATGTTGCAAGCAAAGTTTTGCGAAATACTCTTGTCATTCTAAGAGTCGAGTAAATAAGTTGCGATTTTCGGGATGATCGAAGTGCCATTGACATTAATGTAGCGAACTTTGAGCCGGAGTTTGATTTGATGGATTGCAAATCTCCAAAATCTCATGTTGTGCGAACGATTACTACAAAAATAGATAAATACAAGTGAGGCACGGCTTTATGAAATCAGTATTAGAAGATGAGGTGGACCAATATAAACATGCTGCAAGAAATTGCAAATTTTTAGCCATTTACTCCTTCAAGGAATCTCGAAGAGTGATTGAAAAAGGAGTTAAAAGCCAAAAAAAAATACTTTAATTGTCATCGGTGAGTGTTTGAACCCCGAAGGTAGAAAAATTCAAAGAATGCTATGCTGACATGGGGTGACCGTCATTAATTTAGCAAGGACGTTCGACTGTCCACACAAAAGCTCAAGAAGTCATTGACAGTGTCACAAGATATTGAATTCGAGTGGCCTACATTTTGCTAAGTAATTGAGGTGCACAAATTTGGGAAACAGTAGCCCTTCAAATTTTGGATGGTTAGAAATTTCCGCGAAATTTTGCGTGAAGTCTTTTCATTTTCGATTTCAACTGGAATAATAAATTTTCTAAGTTTGCGATGACCTAACCACTCAAATGCATATTTTAATAGAACAAAATACCATACATGTTCTTTTTCTTGTTTCATAGACTGACACATACGTCCTAAAATCCTTTTTCCTTTCTTTCCGGGTTTCTTGATATTCAGCAAAGTTTCACACTTGGCATGTCTGGGGAAACGACAAGATATTCAGAGGCCCGGTAATGGCACTCCATCCTCCATTCTTTTGTTTTTTTTATTCACTCTTCTCTTTGAATTTTGCTGAATCTCTTGAAGAACACTTTGAAAGTTTAAGCTCAACAGCATAGACCAGAAATTTGCCGAAAATGATCCGAATTCTTTTTCAACTTCAAAAATTTCTACGTGTGAAAGCATATATTAAAAATTTACATCCTTCCATATGAATTTAATGGGATAAAATCTTTCGAGAAGGTTATGAATATTTTTTCTTTGAGTTTAACAAAACTTAGGCTTTAACAAGCATTTTTTTCTGGTCTCAATCTGTCTGCTTTCCATTGCTAAATTTTCCAAATTCTTCCATTAGACAAGTTTACCAAAGAGTGAGTGTGTTTTTTGCTGTGTCACTCGTAGGACAAAGTGGCAAAATGAGTCATAAGCCGGTAAAATGATTTTGGTTCAAAAAATAAGACTACGCAGTAAATGATATAACTAGGTGCACATACTCATTGCCAGTTCTCTAAACAATGTTTTTGTAATAACTTCGAGTCACTGCGGCAATAGCTCTTTGGCCGATTGTTGTGAGTGAGCAATGTTATAGAAAAATCTTATCGTTTTTTCATTAGATTATGATGTGTGAGTAATATGACTGGGTCTCATCCTGAAAAAAAAAAGATTGAGCGTAATTCTCTTCGAAAAAAATAATGTAATCTTTGCTTTGCGATCATCTTGCTGATATTAGGTTCATACATAAGTCGTGCACCAAAAGCAAAATGATTTGTTCAGATGTATGAAAAAGTATGCTGTCCATACACTATACTCTTTTTTATGTATGGTAAACGTGAATTCATACAAATCAAGAATTGATTTCAAAACACAGTCATCAAAACTCGGTTTCAAATAATTTGGTGACCTCACCATCTTCATACAAAAAGGTAAGTCAACAAAATCAGAACTGCCTAAATTTGATTGTATAAGACCATTTAGCAGTACTGACAACCATTTTGCAAAAGAAGCAAATAAAGAATTTTCTTTTAAATACTCATATCGCCACTTGCCAATGTTCGTTTCAAGCACTTTTAGAAAGCTGGTTTTCTTCCTTCGAAGCAGATCGTAATACCGATTTTGTTGAGACTGCCATTGTTACAATTTTAGAGAATTTCAATCCAAGTGTCAACCAAATACGAAAATTCTTGGAGTCTGCTCGAATTGGTCCAGAAAAATTCATCACACATAATCTTTGATTCGTGATTAACGTTGCTACTGTTTAGTTGGGAACAGCGTTCTCTGATGCCCTAGCAATAAGATATTCCATACCACCTCCACCTTTGAATTTGTGATCACTTGCATGACAAAATTTCTGATAACATGTACATGCCCTAGTAGTGCTCGATCTTTGCACGATAGCTCAGCCTACTACTACATTATTTTTTCACGAGACATTTGATTTCGACTTTTAGGATCGCGGAGAGCAAATATCAGCCCACTCGCGTATAAGCAGCTGAGGGATGTTCTAGTAGAATAGAGTGATTCTAATTTGTTCGGTCAGCTCAGGCTGGATATTCGATGGATGATAGTGCAAAGTTCAAGATTTATTCGTTACAAATAGCAAAGAATAAGCAATCCGTGTACGAGGGAAACGTCATTCTTATGTCTGCTCGCTAAATCCACGTTAAAGATTAATTTGTTCACTATCATCTGTTTTTAAACCAGGGAGACGAGATTGTAAAAAGAGTTTCCACCCGCACAAAAATTCAAACACTATCTGAGCTTTGAGAAGATCAGCATATGTACGAAATACATTCAGATGCATCAGACTATTTTCAACTGATCAAATTAGAATTCGATAAGGGTGGCCTGTAAAAAAATTGTAGCAATGCGGCACTTCCGGCGCATTGCGTTTAGCACAGTTTCCAAGAGCGGCAGTGTTGGCGCTATACTGTGACGATACGGTAGTTTTTTAGGGTGGGCAACAAAAACACTTGGAAAGCTGGCAAATTGGCAAGCGAATTCAAAATGGTGAAATTTATATTCTTTTCAAATGTAACATTTGCAAGTGAAACAGACTTGCATAATTTTCTGTCTCTTGTAGACCAATGTCGGCCCTTCTCGGTTCGTTAGGGTACGTAAACACTGTTGATTAAGCTGTGTAGAAAATTTTTAGGAACACGCGGTTTTTTCAAACTACTATGAAATGGTTTTTTGAGATACCTAAATCTCATGCAGTGGAAATACTACAACGCGTGCTGATTTTAGGCTTTCACTACATTCTGAGTTTCCAGCTTGCAAGAGATTGGAAAAGGTTGAACTGTTAGTTCAGGATGGTTGAACTGGATTACTCCAAGATTATCTCGAGCGTAGGAAGAGCTGAAGAGCTTATGTACGGTATTTTATGGATCTTAATGGTATAATATAAGGGCGAGAATTTAAGAAAGCAGATTCGCATCCTAGTCAAAAATTCTATCAGGAAGTCCCATAAATTTTTACGTTTTTTTCTTTCTTTCGCAACATTCTTCTCTTTTTTAAAGTAGTTTCTGCGGTACTATCATACAAAGCAATCATTAGTTGCACCTTCAATTTTGCTCAAAGTTTGTTTCACGTAAAGTTCGAAGCCGAAACCCAAGAAGATTCAATTCCCGAAAAGTCGAAAAAATCATGTGCTTAGAAAATTCCTACTAGCGTCTTGCTTTCTCAAGCATTGTATACTTTCCACAATTTATTTACCTGTGATTTTGCTCATTCTATGGCTAGAACACAAGAAACATACTTACACCAAAATAGGCAAAAATACTAAAGTCATCTTTTTCGTTTTTTTCGCTAAGTTTGATATTTCTCAAAAATCATTTTCTGTAAAAGGCCAAAAATTTATGGTTTCACTTCCGAGGGTTCACGCTATAGGTTTAACCATTTAGAGCCCATTGCAGCTTCGGCAAAAAACGTGAAGATTGTTATTTCCCTAATTCTAACAGGGAAAAGAATAAGCAAACGTGCATATAAATGCTGTATGTGGATAGCACCTGCCTGAGCAAGTAGGAAGTCCTCAGAAATCCTCTAAACGGAGATTTGACTCTTTCTCGACTTTTCGGTCAGTTAGTTCTTCTTAGATTTGGGCTTCGAACTTTATTTGAAACAAACTTTGAGCTTTGAGAGATATCCTGTAAAGCTAGCTTTGCTCCGTTGAATGATACCGCAAAACCTGTATACGAATCAAGGAAAAGGTAACGACGGTGAACAATTATAAGACACCCTAAGATATAGATAATCGTATTACTTATTCGCATATGACATTTACCTGTCTAAGACTTGAGACTGGCTTATGTTTCCACGAGGTTTCTCTTTTTATTGCATCTTGCATTTCTTACCAAATTAAAAAATGATAAAGTATAAGTTGCATATGCGCACCAGAAGTGTGCACCATCTTCATGTTTGCCTGTTGCGAAGGATCATCGGCATTGGTGAATGTGACCGATAACAATTTTTCTATATTTAGCGCAGTATTTGAGTGCAGATACAGGTGTAATGTCAGTAGCCTTAATACCTGGGATGGACAAAATTCAAACAATATTTCTTGTTCAGTAATATTATATTAAAAATATTAGAAAGAGAAACTGAGGATTTTTTCGCTAAAATCTCTATTCTTTAATTTTTTCACCACAGGTATCAAAAAGTTTTCATGTGAAAATTCTGACTTGGTTACCTAAACACTATTATCTAGTGTTTAGGTAACCAAGTCAGAATTTTTGCAGGAATTTTTTTGGAGGGAGTTACGATTTTTTCTCGATATTTTGGACATTTGGATCATTTTTCGGCTTAAAATTCAAGGTGGATCAAAGCTAGTCTGAAAGCAAGAAGCCCTTATCGTAGAGCTTGCTTAGCTCTATCGAAAGGTACTTTGATGCCTATTCAGATATGAGAAGTGCACGACTTTTTGCTACTGAAAATCAAAACGGACGGAACTTATGGGACAACCTGATACTTCCCAAATCATCGGTTACATAACAGAGCTCTACTCCATTGATGTCGGTAACGAAAACTTCTTTGTAAACGAAGGACCAACGTCATTTTATTTTATTTCACCGTTATGACCACTTGTTTTTGTCTACTTGCAACATCGAATAACTTCATTTTAAGAATAAGAATGACATTCAAAATAAGGTTACGTAGTCTTGTTCCACCCCATGATTTCAATCACACTAACAGCCAATCTTTGAATACTCTTCAAAAACATTTGTCTACTCTGTTACGTAGCAGGATCAGTGGGAGCCAATCCGCAACATGTGAATTTCTAAATGAAATTGGAAGATTAAAGTTGGCAATGAATAATTCGGCTAAAGAATGATCTCGGATCTAGGAAACAGCAACACAGCAACGTAACAGAAAAGCTGCTGCCAAGTCATGCGAGGGATGCTGGTGGGAGCAGATAAGAGAAGGGGGGGGGGGAATCCATCATCGGATCACGTGCGGGAGCCGGATTTTTTTTCAAAGATTTCCTTGTTGTAAACATGAAAATCACCTTAACACATAAGCTGTCTAGGTATTGACCTTAGCAGATGATTTTAGTCATTAATAAGTAGAGAAATCGTACTCTAACAAACAGCGACTAAGGCGCGCAAAACCAGATCAGTGACGGCCGCATTTGGAGCAGTATGTCATAAAAGCTAGATTTTGCACGAACTAGATTTCGAATATATTCAAGACTGAAATCATGCTAGAAAGTCGTGCTCATGAACAATCCTCAAATTTAAGATGACCTTGAATAGAATTGCCAAAGCATATACGTACTTGTGACGACAGAATTTTACAGGATTTTGGCCTTTGGAGTGTAAACAAAGGTATGAAAGCCCTAGGCATTATTAAGACCCTTCTTTATTCCACTCTAAACCATGTCTTTCTGCGCAAAGAACCTAACGAGGGAATGGTCAAAAATCGATGTGGCCAATTTGGGCAAGCTGCATACCATTAGATGCAGCATAAAACGCTAATTTGAATCTATATTCCTTATCTGCAGAGCGACTATATGGGCGAAGTTATGAGCCGCTGAAAGCCGTTATTATGCTAAGAAATCGTACATGTAAAGGGCAAACTTGGCCGTACAGAGCCACTTTCGGCTAAGCATTAGATCTAAACATGCAACTAGGTCACTTCATATAGCCCGTACCTAGAGGTGAGTTAAAAGGGCAATAGTGTGCATAATATGGCAATTTTTATGAACGATTTTTTCGCACTAAAGCTACTCATAACTTCTTCTACAAAGGCGCTTTGCAGATAAGGAAAGCAGATTTGAAATCAGCGTTCTGTACTGCATCGAATGATATGCAGCTTGTCTGGATTGGCCACTTCGACTTCTGACCATTTCCTTGTAAGAATTACCGTAAGTACCGCACTGTCTTGCGCACTTTGTAGATCTGTCTCTCATCGTGGCAATTCCGCAGATCCAACTCTGGTGCAAATAGTAATTAAAGTAAGTAACTTTACAGCTTTCAACTTTTCCGCGTTGTCCGAACTCCAGATCCAGCTGCGTTTATAAAAAAGACAAACTTCTTGTCGCAGGTAATGACCGATAAATGTTTCCTCTACATAACGCTAGTTGGCATACCCGGCTTTGTCTGACTATACCGTACCATATCTTGTCACAACCATATCAAGTATTAAAGGTCACTTCAATTTTACTCTGTACTGGCCCCACCTGTATGTATCCTGCCTCCACTTATTTCGTAGTCAGAATGCTCACATATCCCTCGGTGCCAACTTTTAGCCTCGTTCTTCAAACTTCGCAAAAAAGCGATGAAATTGATATAGGTACAGTCGAGTAGATTTAGCGGTAAATATAGTGTGCTTGCACAGAAGGTGAAATGCGGTGAAATTTGCGCGTGAACAAGTAGCCACGCCAGTACTGCGGGTACCTTGCGCGCGCAATTGGCCGGCGTCACAGTCGAAGCTATTTCTTCACGTGCAAATTTTACCGCATTTCACCTTCCGTGCAAGCACACTGTATTTACCGCTAAATCTACTCGACTGTAACCGCTAATTAGAGACTCGTGTTTAATTCGTAATCAGTATTCGTAATCGTATTCGTAATCATTACCCTTTGTGCCATCTCCCAGCCCCGACCGACACACAAACATATATTCAGCTTTATATATAAGACTAGTGAACTTACGGGTCGCTAGTAAGTGGGTTGGGGCAAGTATATCGGTTGCGTACGTAAAACTATCTACTTAAACTAATTGCCAATCTTTCCACAATTACCCAATGTTGAGATGGTCGCATGAAACAAGATACGAATCCTAAATCATTGTTGGTTTCTCCTTTAACTTTCTAGCCTCAAGAGTAGAATTTTAAAGAGTAAAGGCTCCCAAAAATGGGATTTCACCGGATTGTAGTGATCTTCCCAAAACGCAGGCAAAATTTGTCCCAAAGAGAATCTTCGTATAGAATATTTCATAAACCATCAGAGAATTGTGCAGCATCTCGATCGAAGCAATTCTATCATAAACTCTAGCGAAGCTATCATACTTCTCACTCAGTTTACAGAGTTCAGGGTGGTATTTATCGATCTCCTGCATGGGAAGGGGTTCCCCTATAGGTAACAGCCCGTACGAACGCGGGCACCGGCCAGCCCCGCCCGCGATATATGAAGCGGAACTGGTGACTGGGCTCCTGTCTATTGAAGAATATGGTCCGATCTGGCAAGTTTGGCCATGTCATGGCAGTCAGGCAGCAGTTCCCCATCTCGACTAGTCGGGCAGCGCTGCCCGTTTGGGCCGCGCTTCACGGACTTTCATAAATCGCGGGAAGGCGCTCTCGCTGTGCGGGGTCTCGTTAACAATGGCCCGAACAGCGAGTGGGAGATTGATAAATACCGCCCCAGAAGAGATCTGTCTGGAAGTGTAGGTAATGAGAGTGGTTTGAGTATTTGAACAACACAGTCTTTTTTGTCGTGCAAGTCGGTTAACCGTTAACCCTGATTAGATCAAGGAAAAGTTATTGAGGTGATTGACCTTTTTGTAAGAGAGGCAAAACGAAACGGAAGTAGTCGAGAACTTTTACGTGAAAACTTGTGTTAAAATCTTGATGTTTTCCGCGCCCCAATCATGTTGTCGCCTCAATTTGTAATTACTATCATTTCAACGTGCATCGGTCATCCCTGGTCTCTAGTTTCTAACCATAAAATTGCTTCCTACTTAAGTAAGTAACCAGGGCAGTGATCACGTTGAAAACGGCAGCTTTTAAATGCATGCTAGCGATGCTTATGCTACAATGGGAAAGGTGGTTCAATAAATTTCACCCATATAACTCATTCTTCTTTGGGGTCTTTTAGGACTAAGTTGAGCTGCCAAAGCGAATAAGAATTTTTGACCGACTAATAACTACGGAGCTACAACATCACCGAGCACTCCGACCAATACTCAAACGTCAAACCGCCGATACAGGACTATGTTGTACATTCTGCATAATCCATAAGCTGTTATCGTACATTTTTTGACTCTTATAAACTTATCGATTTTCGGTGCAACTACATTTAGCTTGAATAATCTTACTCAGGTGCTTTTACGCTCAAAACTCAGAAATTAAATACTCTAACGATTCTTCAGGGTGCAATGATTGTGCGAAAATATCTCAAGCCTTACTTCAGACAATAGCTTATCAAAACTAGATTTGTAATCAGCGCTTCGAGACGCATCTGCCTGTATGTGTCTGATTACGAATGGCCACGGTCACCAAGTATCCTCCCCTGTTCTTGAATGGTTTTTGTGGTTCAATGGTTCGAGCAAGTGCCATTTGCGTGAGTGATGTACCCGTACCGTGCGGGCGTCGTGCGGCGAACCCTAGAGGAACCCTGGTTAAGTTTGGTGGAATTAAGTTTTTCTGTCCCATCGGTAGCACGCGGTATTGTTGTGATGTATACTCCTAGGTAGTTTTAGTATTGGTTTGATGTAGTGATTCTTTGTGCTTTGCAAGACAAACCAATGTATATATTGTTTGTGCATGATCTCTCAAGTTCTAGTCGCATTGGTATAAAGTATTATAGGCTCCCCGAATGGCGAGGGCGGTCGCGATGGTCAACCGATAATCTATCAGCTACGTTTCAACACTGAACAACCAATCGCTGATACGATTACCCCACTCCTCCCTCGCGGCAACCTGGGAACCGATGGTATGCAGATAGGGGTAGTTTGCGACACGGTCGCGCAAGGATCCAGTTTGCACGGTCGTTCGTAACATTTCAAGAAATACGGACTCGGATTGTATAATGGCGAGCAGTGAAAGGTGCTGAGCCCCAAGGAGCCGTGACAATATCATTTCTAATAGGTAAAATCATTCGATTAATTTTACATGTCATTCTGGTAATTCAACATTTAGGCAATTCTTGACTCTCTTGATGTTTTTACGTTTGCTGCATTATCTCGTTTTTTTACAACAGCTCGTAAACTTGCTACATTGTCGACGCTTATGATTAACTAGCTGGCTTACCCGGCTCCGCCGTATCCGGACCAAACTTGGCACACATACACTTCGGGCCTCGGCGGGTGTCACATTCCACTTTTCGTTATCGATCGATGTCGATTTTACCGATTTTTATCGATTTTTTGCAGAGTTCACCTACAGGGCTAGGAGTTGGCACAGGGGGGGGGAGTGAGCATGGGGATTCCGAATACAATATTAGTTTTCAGAATTATCGATTACTTTTATTGATTTTATCGATTTTTTGTAAATTTTGACACGCGAGGCTGGGATTTTGCACAGGGGGGTAATCGAGCATGCTGATTACAAACACAATATTAGTTTTCAGGATCGTCCACTACTTTTATCAATTTTATCGATTTTTTTTGTAAAGTTTGACCTGCGGGGCTGGGAGTTTGCACAAGGGTGTAATCGAGCATGCTGATCACCCCCCTTGGGGGTGATCAGCATGCTCGATTACCCCCCTGCGCCAACTCCCAGCCCCGTAGGTGAACTCAACAAAAAAATCGATAAAAATCGACAAAATCGATATCGATCGATGACGAAAAGTAGCCTATGACACCCGCCGGGGCCCGTAGTGTATGTGTGCCAGGTTTGGTCCGGATCGGTTCAGAAATGGAATTTTCTATTCGGAACATACGTACAGACATACATACATACAAACAGACATTCAGCTTTATATATAAGATGAAACATTGAGCCTTTTTAGCTCGCAGTGAAAACACACAGACCATCTAAGCTTTAAGCTTAATTGTAGAATTTGATATCATGCTAATTTATCTGTGCGTAATGCGGACGAACAAACATTGTTAATGCTTTGTAAGCGTATCTTTAGATGCGATCAAAAGGAATAAGGGCAGACGATAATGACAGCATGCTGAGTTTTTGTGAAATGTACGAAACTTACCATCATCAGGAGCGGAGGTGACCACAACAAAATTGATTCTAGAAAGATTACCCGGAAGAATGCGCTTAGATTTTTCACTTAAATAATAATGAGATTTTCAATGATATCACTTCAAAAAATCTCTATTTTCTAGTCCTAAAGTATGCTTCGCTCATGCACAGGTCATTACGAAGAGCAAAAAGTTTTTCAAATTTAGATCTTTTTGCAAAGGCGGCATGTAGTATTACAGCTCACTACACCTTGATTCAAAGGCAACTGACACAGCTATTTAAAAAGGCTTGATAGCTTTTTGCTTAAGATTCTCTCCTCTCCAACACAGAAGCCCACGGCCTACTCCATGTGCATTTGAATTTTGGCACGGCAAGATTCGGCAGAATGATACGCACTATTGCAATGTCTAACCAAAACCCTTAACAGCTTTATCACGTATTCATGCGTGTTTACCTTCACCAGTGTAAAAAGCATACAGAATTCTTCATTGAAACACTGAGTTTGAATGAAATCATAACAGCAGACTGCGGTTTCCAGATTTCCGTGAACAAAAAAAACCAGATGACTTTGCATTGAACAAATTAGCTTGTGCTTTTATGTCTGGCAAATTTGACTTCTATCCATTCAAGACGATAAACACAAGCATGGTTAGTGCTTGACTGTTGTAGACACCGTGTTTTCTAATTATTCTCCGCAATTTTTCACAATGTTATACTGCTGCTTCTAAGCGTTATCTATACTAATCATGTCAAGACTTTTGGCTTATAGTGCGACAAGAAAAGGAGATTACGCAAGCTTTAAAAATCTAAAACATCTTTCCAGGAATAATTTTCTTATTCATGTTTTGTTGAAGGTCTGCCATGTCATAATGTGGGACCTCATCTTGTTTGTAATGATGACATTATCAGAGGGAGGGATAAGCTTGCTTAATATACTTTCTTATTCATAATTCCGGATCTTAATCATGCAGATATGGTAGGGAAATCCGTTAATTCCTGTAATGCTTTCTGCAAATTAGTGTTTTCATGCTTAACAATGTGGGGAAAAATTCATATAACTTTAGATTGGGTCGTAAAAAGTTAGTTTTGTCGCACATATTCTGTCAAATCCTTGAAACTTTGGCAAAGTAACAAACATGGTATGACACATTACTACCAACAAAACAAAAAAAACTGGGCGCTTGTAGAAAGTCCGAATAAGCAAGTGATTCGAAATGCGACATGAAGTCAGTCCGAACGGTATGTGATGTGACGAGTCAGTTGAGTACCTTTCAGTACCTCCACAGAAGGAACTTTCAGGCTTGCGTTCGACTTACTAATCAGTCAGATTTTCTAATCCGAAATAATATTAGGTTGGTTCATAATTAATGCACGTTTTGAATTTCAACCGCAATAAGTCATACACTTTTCTTTCTTATATAGGCTTCAGAGTACCATAGAGATGGATAGAGCAAAGCAAGCTTTACAAGATGGCACTCATGTCTTTGCGCCATGCTCGATCCACGGAGAGTTCGAACTCAAAATCTAAAGATTTCCAAATGCCCAAAAAATCGAAAAAATCAGATCTTCGTCCAAATAATTTCTACGGACCTCCCACTCGCTCACATCAATACTATCGATATCTGATATCCATATGTGCGATTGCCGTATTTTTTCCTTGACTAGAAATTGAGAAAACGAAAATTTCCCTGATTTTCTCAAAGCAATGCTGAGCCGTTTTTGCATATGTAGTTCTATACTCCTAACCTAGATAAGCATAACTGTAAATTTTCAGCCTATTTCGAACGGTACTTTTCGAGAAATGTCGATTTTAGCACTGAAACTGCAACGAAAAAATCCGAAT
Organism: Cylicocyclus nassatus; assembly: GCA_958299035.1. Lineage (NCBI taxonomy): Eukaryota > Metazoa > Nematoda > Chromadorea > Rhabditida > Strongylidae > Cylicocyclus > Cylicocyclus nassatus. The sequence goes on from CATQJL010000316.1 coordinate 31,752,225, forward strand.
TCGTTATTTTTCGAAAACTACCGCTTGGAATGGGCTGAAAATCTACAGTTATACTTACCTAGGCTTGTAGTATAGAACTACATATGCAAAAACGGCTCAGCATTGCTTTAAGAAAATCAGGGAAATTTTCGTTATCTCAATTTCTAGTCAAGGGAAAAATACGGCAATCGCACATATGGATATCAGATATCGATAGTATTGATGTGAGCGAGTGGGAGGTCCGTAGAAATTATTTGGACGAAGATCTGATTTTTTTCGATTTTTGGGCATTTGGAAATCTTTAGATTTTGAGTTCGAACTCTCCGTGGATCGAGCATGGCGCAAAGACATGAGTGCCATCTTGTAGAGCTTGCTTTGCTCTATCCAATGGTACTTTGAAGCCTATATAAGAAAGAAAAGTGTATGACTTATTGCGGTTGAAATTCAAAACGTGCATTAATTATGAACCAACCTAATAGTTACGGGGGGATCAAGGAGAAAAATGTAATAATGAAAGGCATTTTTTGAATGGTTGGCAATGACTGTAAATCTTCTATTAATTTATCCATAAAGGTGCACATGTAGAGCAGTTCGGTCTCTCCTAGTAAACAATGCTGTCTTGCAGAAGTCTAATCTTCTTTCTAAGTCTAGTAAATTTATTGTTCTTGCTGCTTATCTAATTGCAAGAATATTTCTTTATAGCACTTTTTGAGTTTGAAAGTCCAATATCAATGTCTCTGTAGGATGTCGCTGTAGGACGCGCTATAAAACTCCCGATATACCTGCAGGCATGTGTCTTCTGCGTCGTTATGAGGGAGTGAGTTTAACACACAAACAAGAGTACTTTGTCTCAATGGCAATTCAAAGCGGATTACAGCGACCTGAAGATTGATAGAAATGAAAACGGAAAAAAAATGATTTTTATGCTGCCCGCTTAGAAACAACTCTGAACAAGGACTTGGTTGCTTTCGATATTGTAGGTTAATATTTAATCAACCACTAGATCAAACTGCTCCTTCCTCAAAACTTTAGTATGATCGTGATTTGACAGTTGAGAAAAATTTAAAAATTCTTGAAGTCGACAGAGAAAGTGAGGACACGTTGTGGAGCAGGTCCGACAACCATGGAAACAGAAATTTCACAGATTGTGCTGATCTGCTCTGTTTTTTTCCTGAGCTCGGAAAAGACATGAAATTTTTCTATTCTTATATACTGTTGCGACTGTGTGCAAATGAAGGCAAGAAGTATGTCCAGCCAAACAAAATGAAAATTCTCCGAAACTAACGACCGCTCACTTTGCGTCGACTTGTATGGACGTCGGAGGCATCACTTATACACCTACAGCTGACCTTCCCACTAAATGGTGAGAAGATAGTGGTCGCTTACATGAAAATCGGGTGGAGAAAAAAAGAAGGTATGAATTATTTTACTTTTATTTCGTGTTTATTGAAATAAATAAAAAATAAAAATAGCAGGGTACCATGGCTTTATACGGTGACTATCAGATTTCCATCAGAGTCCGACAATAATCGCCTTTTGAATGTTCGGAAGTTCCCTTTGAATAAGCCAAAATTTTGTGAAGTCCTCTTTGACCAATTTCTATATAAAGCATCGTCAGGTATTTTGAAAGAATGCGAAGCCTAGAACTGCAAATTTGAAAAAAAACGAAATAGCCGAGCCGCCAATTTATTATGTTGTCTCGTAACTTTTTTTTCTCAACTTTCACTTTTATCGAACCTGTCCTGCTTCCTGAGCAGATGTGATGTGTATGACCTGGCTGCGGTAAGAAGTTTATGAAAAAACTTATGAGACTACCTAATACATTACCTCGTTCAGCTCTGCATGGCGGACGGATAAGATGGAAGCAAAGGACGTAGCCTGAGGCCAGAAAACAAGACAGAGGACGAAAAACAAGAGTTAATAGTGAAATATGAAAATTGAAAAGAGCGGTATGCTTAAACATACCCAAAGTTGGGGCGCAACAGCCAACAAACCAAATCCTTCTGCACACCTTGAAGAAAAGATAGAGGCAATGCTATGCCAGAAAACTTGTGCGAACTTCTCAGCTATGCTTCTAGCCCGCTCACATGAGTGATTCGGAAAGGCATTTTTAATCATCTGAGTTAGCTTGGAGCTTAAATTGTATCATTTCGTGAAAATTTTTGGTTTTTCCAAATAATAGTCTCCACAGGAATATTTCATACGCATTAGAGTCTTGGTGTTATCGACTGTGCGCTTGAACAAAGGCTCAATCTATGAACACTTTAACTAGCAAAAGCTAATTTTCGACTGAAACACATAAATCGTGTCCGGATTTAGGCCGGAAATATATGAATGTCTTTGTCTCCGGTAATATGCTCACTGATATTTCGCAGAAATAAAAATATGTGCAATGTTGAAAGCAATGTTCTCCATGTTTTGGGCGGACTCTAGGTCTGATAAGGGCAAACTTGTCGTTGAAAATCTATTTCGCTATTTATTGAAAGAGAAAATAACAAACCCCAATTTAATTGTTTATAATGGTCGATTGCCATTATCAAGAAAGTTAATAGAACTTTTTGGCCTCATCATAACCTTAACGAAAACTTTACATGGACTACAAAATAAAATACGCTTAGTGCCATTTTGTGAAGCTTGCCCACAAGCGCCTCATGGTTATATTCATTCGTCCTCTCGGTAGCTTAAAACAGCCATTACATATGCACCACAACATATTTGCAAGCTGTTGGAGATAAGATATGTGTATAACTTATGGTAACAGAGAGCTGAAGAGAAATGTAAATTGGGCGGCATCTTCTCAAAAGTGTCCTTGCGTACTTGCCCGGATACAGAGGACTGTAGTAATGACTGTTGTTTCTCCCGCACAGTTGAAACCGTCTACATTTAGATGCGATATTAATTATATTAGGTTGGTGCAAAAGTTCGTTCGCACCATTTTCAAAAATCCATAACTCTTTAAATTCTCAACGAATTTGTATAATCGAAACTTTGTATAAAAGAGGAACTTATGCTCTTTGCAAATGTACTTGAATTGTTCGTATGTGTATAAGTGAAGGAGATACAAGCTCAACCAAAATCACTAAAAATTTGAATTTTTCGTGTAGGATCATAAAAAATCGGAGACTTGCAATAAAAATCGGAGCTGTCGGTATTGTAGGCTCTTTCACAAGCTCTTTCCAACAGTGCAAAGTTTGTGCCGATTGAGCGTCTCTATTTGAAAGTTATGATTTTCGAGCAAGCATTACAAAAAGGCGAATTTGATTTATTTTGGCACTTTTCAAGGAAATCATAATTTTTCATAGAGACGCTCAATCGGCGCAAACTTTGCACTGTTAGAAAGAGCTGGTGAAAGAACCTACAATACCGACAGCTCCGATTTTTGTTGCAAGTTTCCGACTTTTTATGACCCTACACGAAAAATTCAAATTTTGAGAAATTTTGGTTTTGAGCTTCTATCTCCTTCACTTAAACACATTAACGAACAGTTTAATATATTTGCAAAGAGCATGAGTTCCTCTCTTAGACAAAATTTTGATCATACAAATTCGTTGAGAATTTAAAGAGTTATGAATTTTTGAAAATGGTGCGAACGAACTTTTGCACCAACCTAGTACATCGTGCGCGCATACATCACGCGATTTCATGTTAGGAGTCCTTTGCATGCCGAACTTCTTGCATTTCGGTTGTGGCAGTTTTTCGTCTCGACTAATCGCGAATAAGCATCACAACCGAAATGTAGTACGATCGGCATGTGATAGACTCGTAACAGTTGTGTACTAGAAGAATTGCAAGGTGATGATATCGCGTGATGTAAGTCCGGCCCTCAAAGCTCTGCATGATTGCGAGAGTTGGTGAGTTTGAGGATATGATGTCACAAGGCCTCAAAACGTTCAAACAATCCCGTACTTTTCATCTAGATAATTACTAGAAGCTAACGTTTGATAGCAGAAAAGCAAATCGAAGGAGAACGAGAGCACAGAAAGTTCGATGCGCCTGCGTTGGCTGCAAACTCACTGCTCTTGCGATCATGCGGGGCGTCATACTTGTGTGATAATGGTTCTAGGCTTTTGTGACTGCAGCATTCGTCGCTTATGTCAATGGCACCGTAGCCCCTTGTTTTTACAAGCCTAGATACATTGGAGTGCAAAGATTCCTTACATCCTCACATTCACATGTGTTGTTCACTTTTAGTGGACAATATGTGTAACTTTAAGCCCCTATCAAGGCACTCCTTTTTCTAATTGCTGTTTCTACCTCAACCTTCAAATGAGATAGATCTATCATCAAAGCAGCTAGCAACGTGAACGTTCGCAAATAATATCATTGTTGCCGAATTTATGAAAAATGTGATGTCCATTGTCCCCGGGCAAACGTCACGCAATTTCAGCCGGAACGCTACTTGGCAATATTCCAGTTGCTTATGACTCGTGGCGAATTTAATTTGAGCACACCAAACAGCACACCTTATCGACTCACAAAAGTTCGATACACCAAGCATTTGTTGTTTGCGAGTGGTGGGGTTGAAAAGATCTGGCAAGTGGACAAATCGTGCGCCGACTGAAATCGCAAGAGATATGCCCTGGGCTTAAACTTCCTAGCGACTATTATTGATTGAAAGATAGTGATTATCAGAAAACCAAAAGATTATCATGACTAGAGTGCTGGTTACTTGCATTCCTCGCAGGCCGAACAGTGCTTTGCTTTTATTTTTTGAAATGCCGGAACTTATAGTTTGTAGAATCATTGAAAAGATCAAAGATTTGAGCCCTCTAGTCGTCACTTCCCGTTTGGGATTATCTACACGATATTGGCCTTTAACAAACTCTCAAATAAGATTATCTTTTTCGTGCGTATGCATATGCGTATGCATACAGACAGCAACAAAGTAATCTTTGACATTGTTTACAAAACAGGCATGATAATCTTTAAATGCATAAATAGAAATAAGTTTATTCTGTCAATACATGAATTGTACGAAAAAACAAAAAATAAACTTTTAACTGAAATATCAAAAGTATAACAGACCTCATACATATACATTGCAAATATTCAATCGTAAAATTAGAAAAGCCAACAAAAATGGAACTCTGAGTGATGTAAACAGAATAATTATAGTTTTAAAAAACTAATTTATACCTTGTTTACGCACAACTTCCGATGAGGCCATGTAATGGGATTCTGAAAAGATTATTGAAAGTAAGTCATGCTAGATTCCTACATAAATTTAACTTTGAACGCATTATAGTTGACTGTAAAAGCTCTTCCATCCTGTTACCGTTCATGACGGTAACAGGCTGGAAGAGCTCATATCAAGTTGTAGCTGGCCCATCGAGGAGGACCCAACGTACGACTAGGACTACGACCGGCTTTTGAAAGGATTACGAGCCTGCGGAGAGTGCGCCTCAGTGACTTCTGAGAAGAACTTGGAACGTAGAAGAACACCAAGGAATTGCTCGAAAGAAGAAGATTTTTGAGGCAGGATCCAAATGCAACCCATCTCGAGCGACTGATAGCCAAAGCCATTTGCAAAACAGCTTTGCAGGAGGATCTCAGGAATACAGGCAAGCCAAGATACTGGAAGCAGCTGAAGGAAGACGAAGTCTCAAGAAGTGCCGAGGGGACCTCTGTGAATATCACGTGCCGCTGGCTGCAATACTAAACAAAAACGGGACCCCAACTTCTTCCCGATACAAGATGGAATCTATCGCGAAGAACTTTTACACCAACCTCTTCCCCTCATCAAACTCGCGCCGATGCCCTTTGTTCCCATTGGAGAAGTACCACCACGAATTCTACCTGCTGAAGTGCGCACGGCGATTCAAACCATAAAGACGTATACGGCTCCAGGACCAGACCATTTTTCCGTCGAATTTCTGCGAGCCGGAGGACAACGTCTACGCAAGATTCTTGTGTCGCACCTAACTCTTACTTTCAGAAGGGAAGGATTCCCCTATCATGAGACGTCTTCTTACATGTATCTCGGACGTTCGATGAACATGGAGAACGACTCGAGAAAAGAACTTAACAGGAGAAGAAGGGCAGCCTGGGCCGGCTTTGGGCCTCTGAAGGAAAGCCAACGACCAACTGACGGACCCGGAGCTTTGTGCCCACCTGTTCGACTCAACCGTTCTCCCGACGCTCTGTTACGCAGCTGAGACTTGGGCTGACACAGTAGAGCCACGTCGAAAGCCTTACGGACCACCCACAGAGCCGGCTGAGTATCTCGCTTGAAAGTTAGGAAAAGGTGGGGCTTATACATATGAGAATAAAGTGGTGTAGATTTACTTGTGTGAAAAGTGAAAACAATTCAGCATTGCATTGGAAAGGCGTGAAAAAATTTTCTATTCCTAGCTATAAAGAATATACGCAACATGCTTTTAAATTTCTGATGTAAAGTGTTAATCATTTTTCTTGGAAAAGAAAGGATTTACCCCAAAAGTTCTTTTTTGACAAAACACGATTTTCTTCGATTTTCTGGACATTTGGATTTTTTGATTTTGGCTTCGAACCTCATATTTGTTATTATTGTTGTTTAATAATCATATTGTAGAGTTTGCTTTGCTCTATCAAATGATACTCATGTCCTTTTACTGGTGTTTACCTGCTACGATAGCACAATAGCACAGAATGCATCAATTTTTCCTTTCCAACCCAATAAATTATGATGGATAAAAGCTTGCATACAGTAGCGGTCCCAGGATTTCGGACCGGGAGGGGGGGGGGGGAGGCGACAATAATTTTTTTGGATGAAGGTGCGTGGCGTTAGTCACGCACTCCGAAAAATTTTTGGGGTGCTTCTCAAAAATTTTTCGGGCCCTAGACCCCCAAAAAAAAGGGGGGGTGGCGTCAGCCACGCCTCCGAAAAAAATTTTTACAAGGCTAATTCGAATATTTAAAAAATCTTAAAAATTATTTTAATTAATTACAAAAATAAACAAGTCGTTTGCACATTTCTATAACCCATATAGGTAAATTTCAAAAATTTTGCGACCCATTCTCGGGGGGGGGGGGGCCCTCGGACCGCCACTGCATGCATAGTATAGAGAGGTGCAGGAATGAGCTATACAAAGTTCGCGTTCGAAAGGACTTAAGCTAACTGTGAGAGTGCCTGCCAAGGCAAATCACTCACGCAATCGCAGTAAAGATAACAATAACCAGTAGAAACAAATAAGCAGCTCCGCTGCTTTACTGATTGGATATTACAGGTTTTTCAACGTTTTTGTCCCTCATGATTGTTGAGATACGCGTTCTTACCCTCCGCCAATTGTGTTGCTTACTATGCTTCCTTCTTCGCTTCCACCACCACCTCCAGTATCTCGACCCACAACCCAGCAACTTCACGCTTCTTTTTTTCCTTCGACATCGGTGTCATTTTCAGAATCGTATTGAATAAAACTCTAAAAGAGCGAGTCAGAGTAAATTGCTGGATTATCTTTGAACGCGGACAAGTTTCTCTGTGACTGTTGACAATGTGAATGCTGCTTGGCCTATAAGATGGCGCTTAAAGGTATGCCGCCCCCGTTTTGGCGTGGTACCTAAGGATGTGTCAGAAATCAGAAAAAACATGATTGCAACCTCTTACTTTTTTCAGCGCTGACTCTTTTTTTTTTTGCCACAAGCTTGGGAAGTACCTTCGACCTCAGATGACTGAGGATAATTCCATTTCTCTTCCATGAACCTAATATTCAATTCCTGGTAAATTTAGTGATGATCCCTGGTAAATTTAGTGATGAGGTATTTGTACGCCGCTATACGCTTCCCATTTTGTGCCGTGCGCGCACATTCATGTCATGAAGTAGCGATTAGCATTCTTCACAAAGTAGGCTGCCGCAGAACCAGAAGCAGATAGCAATGGTTTTTGTTTCTAATCGCTAACGATCCTATAAATGGAGAGCTAACACAGTCTAGTTAATAAAAGGATTTATTAAGAAATGTGTTTCTGCTTTTAATGGTGACTGATAACTCATTGAGTGATTACGGTTTGAAATCGCGGGTTTATTTTAACATGTTACCAGTCCATTATTAACATGTTACCAGTCCATCTCAAAATCAAATGCGACAGCAAATAGCATTCTTAAGAGGTTGACTAGCAGAGAAAGTTTTCTTACAGAAGCAAGACCGTTTGATCATAAATGCGCGAAAAATGTTGGTAACACTTACATATTTTACGATTAATATGAATTAAACCTGTTTCTTAAAAAGTTCAGATAAGTTGCTATCACATCAATGGTTACAACCTTCTTTGTATGTAAATGGCGTAATTTGCAATGCAGTAGAATCCATTTGAAAGAGTGTGATCAAAATTCTCAAATTCAATTTGAATTGCGTTTTGAGCAAATCAGTACCTGTAAGTAGGTGCGACAGAAGGCCAAACAAAAGCGAATATACCTAAAGCAATTCGAGCTTTCTTGTACCACAGCTTACGCCACAACGTGTGTTGTATAGTAAATTACTCACAAGCAAGTTCCATGATTTCTCTGGGTTTCATCTCTTGCGCGGCACGTGACGCACACTCACCTACGGCCTCGGACAGAGTTCATGCGATTTCGTTGTCGCGATTCATCGCGACAAGACAATTGTAGCGATACCATTGCATACCGATCTCCTTGCATTTCGGTTGTGATAATTCCCCAGGACGACCAATCGTGACTAACTATCACAACCGAAATACAAAAAGATCGGCATGCGATGAACTCGTGACATTTGTCTTGTCGCGATGAATCGCGACGATGAAATCGCGTGAACTCTGCCTGAAGCCTATCGGTTCATGTTGCATTCATAGCATAAGAAGATGAGCGGTCGTAAATTTACCTTACAAACCTCAAAGTGAGTGCTTCTGTTCGGGTTGCTCAAACTGACCGAGCTTGACTATTCCATACTCGTTGTTTAACACTAAGCTCCCCATATAATATATTTTTCAGGAAAATTTCAAACTGTTCATTATCCACAGCTGTTATTGGACCAGCCAGGCGTTCATTATACATTAGACACTCCACTTGAACCGCCGATATGTACCGCACACGCGCTCTTCAAAACATTAATATCTTGAGCTTTCATTCAGTAACAATGATATGAGACAACAAAATGCACGAATGAGGTAAGCTGACTCATGAGGCCTCGGTTGCAGACGCGGTTACTAGCCGGAGTACGCTGATGGATGGTGATATTTTTTGTTTTTGATCTACAACAGCGGTCAGTACCAAAAAAGCAGCTGTGACAATGTGATAGTCGTGACTAGCCTTTTTGCTCAGTTCTAAAGCGAAATATACGTGATTTATTTGTGGTGTTTAGCTCAAGCTTCTCATAAGCTTCCTCCGACAAATCTCATCTCCGAAGAACGTTAATGTAAGTATTTATTTGTCATGATTTCTGTCTTTGATGTCGGCGAATATGAAGAAAAGCTAGTGAACGGTGATACACCGATTTTCTCCTTCTGATAGTGCTCGTGCAACGCGGCAGAATGGCAGCTATAGTTGATTCGTCGACCGCACGGACTGGACATCTGCGAAGCACGCGCCGCGGGGTAAAAGCTTGCCCCAGTACAAATCGCCATTATAAAGTGCGGTTCATAATTATACGAACACCCAAAATTTTGTAAGTTTTTGGACTTTTTGGGAGAATCTCGAAAAGCCGTTGATACCACGCGATAGAACACAACCGAAAACGGTATATGATCCATAAGAATGGAAACTGATGTCACTCTTAGGAGTGTTTTTGCGCCTAATGCAAATTTTAAGCGGTTCATAATTATACGAACACCTCAAACAAAGGTCCATTTTTCATTCAAAATTGCAATCATTGGAGTCTAAATTTTTTGTAACGTTGCAGTAAAAAAGTCTGACATATCTGCTACACACCGAACCCAGTGCATTTCAAAAAGAGGACCATTACTTTTTTCAGAAGGCTCTGAATGCTTTTGGAGTGATTGCACTCCAAAAACATCGGTTCTTCTGTGGATTACGCGCTCTAATTGGCTTCTACCAAAGCTATGAGATAATATAAGTTCCTTCGATAGGTATTTTGTTTGACGCTTGGAATATCTCTACGTTTTCGTGCCGTTTTTCAACCAAGTTCCAACCTTACCACAGAGTTAGCACGATTTCGAGCCTCAAAACTCAGCTTCTGAAGCCGTACAATGAAGTAAGCATATAATATGTAGAAGTTTACAAGACTGTGTATTTGGCTAGAAAAAATCAGCAGCGTTCAGCGTTTGTTTTAGTCACGCAGACGTCATTTCACCAAAAACACTGTTTTTACTATTGCAATCACACCTTTATTCGGTTTGTAGCTCCACAGCTTCAAGATCACTTCCACAAAAAACCCAAAAACTTTGGCACAGAAACATCATCATGCAAACAATGCAGCTGCTTCATATCAAATGTTTGTGCGAGAGAGAAGCTGAGTTTTAAGGCTCAAAATCGTGCCAACTCTAGGATAAGGTTAAAACTTGGTTGAAAAACGGCACGAAAATGCAAAGAATTTCCGAGCGCCAAACAAAATATCTGTCAAAAGAGCTTAATTTATCTCATAGACTTAGTAAAAGCTACTTAGAGCACGTAAACCACAAAAGAACGGATGTTTTTGGAGCACAATCACTTCAAAAACATTTAAAGCCTTCTGAAAAAAGTAACGGTCCTCTTTTTCAAACTGCACTGTGTTCAGTGTGTAGCACATATGTCAGACTTTGTTACTGCAATTTTACAAAAAATTTGGACTCAAATGATTGCAATGTTGAATTATAAATGGACCTTTGTTTGAGGTGTTCGTATAATTATGAACCGCTAAAAATTTGCATTAGGCGCAAAAACACTCCTAAGAGTGACTGCAGTCTCCATTCTTATGGATCATATACCGTTTTCAGTTGTGTTCTATCGCGTGGCATCAACGGCTTTTTGAGTTTCTCCCAAAAAGTCCGAAAACTTACAAAATTTTGGGTGTTCGTATAATTATGAACCGCACTTTACAAGTAGTGCTCTCGCGGCAAGACCAGCTGCGCCGCGCGTGGTTCGCAGCGTTTGAGCAGTCCGTGCGGTCAACGATCGACGACACCTCTTTCAAACAGACACTGCCCTACTGCAAGATATACACCAATCAAGAATTTAGACGTATTTTGTTCATTCGTTTGTGTACCGCCTCCTCAAAATTACCTTCGGTAGCCTAGAGAAAGGTTTTTGAACGTGGAGGTTGTTCAAAACCCTGCCCCATAGAAAGTTAGTGTTGTTAAAAAGTCCAGCGAAAGGAAAAAGTAGCAGAATAACAACATGAATGCTGAAAATTGGGCAAAAACGCTTCAATGATTTTGCAATCTTTCTTTCGGCGATATCTCAAATCGCATGTTTTCGCTTAGAGACACGCCAGTTCACTAATCGGAGAGTACGGAGGAAAGCTGATTGTTTTTTGCAGTCTTCTCAAAACAATCACATTTACAAGGTGGTGATTGCGAAGAAAAGATGAAAAGAAAAGAATTTTCTATGAAGACAAAGTTATTTTTCTAGATCAAACTTCACATCAAAGCCAATTTATATTAATGCGCCCTTTGAGTACCCCGTTCTTTCTGTTTCAGGTGACGTTGTCAGCGTTGTTATGTTCTTGAGCAATGAACCCCAAACCCCCAAGCATAAAAAAGTGGTTGCGTACCTCGAAGAAACAGCCATGAAGTAAAACGCGCTCTTTGTTGCTTTTTACAAAGTTCGCCACTGAAGAAAAAGTAATCGAAGACGTTGTCTACATTATAGACAAAAGCAAGATTTATCGAATACATGGAACGCGTAATATACATAGCTATTTGAAATAAGGGAAAGGGTTTCCTAGATTTTTCTTTGTACCATATGTGGAGGTCGTCGACGTTGTCGGCTTATAGTAGGTCAAGAGCTGCAAAATTACTAACAATTTGCCAGGTTTTAGCAACGAGAAAAAGAGTACCGCAGCCAAATGTCTCGTGACATGCGAGGGTAGCGGGATTAATAAAGACGCAGACGGGCAATGGGTGAACAGGGAACCGACTGGCATTTGGCTTTTGTCGTATTTCAACGAAACCCCAGAATATCATAAAATACTCATCATGAAATGATTACGAGCACCGACAACGTCGCCGGCGTCAAAACACTCCTCAGCAAGGTGAACTAGCATTCTCGTGTTCAAACGCAGTTTCTGTTTTTTATTGAATTGAATCAGCCCTTGTAATTTGGGAAATTTTAGCAATAACCTTTTATTAAACGAGAAAGTCTATAAATGCGCGATTTCTCATGTTGCTGAAAACTTTCAAGCTTTTACTCACTCTAATGCTTCGTTCACAACAATCATTCGAAAATTGTTGTAAGCCTAATGTCCGACAAAGCCCTGAATGACTGTTTTTGTTAGAAGTTGTGCTTTTTACGTCGCTCAGAGTGAGGTTACAGAGTACAGAGTCGATCGACACTGTCACTTGATTTTCGACTAAGGTGATAACAACGAAGAGATGGCAAAGATGTGGAAAATGAAGGAGAAGACAACGCTTCAGGAAGGTTTCTTAGTGCATTTGGATCCTAGAGTAAAGAATTTTTTGATGAACCATTCTGCAAGTGGAGACTTGACAAATATGAGATCTATGATTACGTTAAGTGCGCTTTGCGCATGTATTGTAATGTGGAAGAATTGACCTTGAATACCTTGTAGCAGTGGCGGACCGAGGGGTGGGGAGCGCCCCTCCCACCCCCCCCCCCCCGAAAAGGGGTCGCAAAATTTTTGAGATTTACTTACATGGGTTACAAAAGTGTACAAGTAACTTGTTCATTCTTGAAACAATTATTGGGTAGGAAACTAAGTTTTCCAACCATCTTAATAACTTTCTTCTTTTTCCACATGGCACACTCAAATTGTCTCATTATGTAGATTATCAAGTAAGCTACAAACGCTGCTGCCCTTCTGCCAAATTCTGACGTAGCAGTAAGGGTTACGGTTGGCGTATGGTACAAAAGGAAATTTTTTTGAATGCTGCAGATTTAGCTGAAACTTGGCATAAAAAACATTCGGCATGCTGATTACGAAAGCGATACTAAAATTGCATGGTAAAGGTTTTTTGTAAGATTACTGCAGGTTTAGGTTTATGTTTTTCACCCTAATTTAGAAAAAAGAAAAAGGCGTTGATTCAACAAATAAATATGATATTCGTTTTGTCAGGTCAGATAACCTCATGCCACCTCTTAGCGAATTTTGAGGTTCCAACCCCTTATTGATTAGCGGTTGTCCTCAGCAACCTTGCGTACAGCGGCTAGTTCAACTTTCTGAGGACGTCAAATCTCGAGTTATCTTGATTTCATTTCTTTTTTATTGTGTTAGATAAATCAACCTTTAACAATAATTTACACACAATTTTGAATTATTGCGCATAATTTAGGTAGCCAACGGCCTCAACCTGGCTTGCAACCCCAAAAATTCTCGAAATCCCAGTTTTTGAAAAACACCTCGCATTTTTCTAATTCGCTTTCACCTGGAGCGTATAACGTTTTACATATTGCCAAAGTTTGAGCGCGCAACATCCAAAGATAAAGGTATGAAAGAAGTTGCAAAACTTACTTTCTAGCCTAATAAAATAACTTTTGATTTTTTTAAAAATTCAAACTAGCCTTATAAAAAATTTTTTGGGGTCCAAAAGTATTTGTTCGCAGTGCGTGGCTAACGCACGCGCCTCGCGAATTTCTGCCCTGTACCTCCCCTCCCCCTCAGACGCAAATCCTGCGACCGCCACTCCCTTATAGCAGCGGCGGTCCCAGGATTTCCGTTCGGGGGGGGGGGGGGGAGGAGGGGGAGGGGGCGGCAAAAAATTCTTTAATTGAAGGTGCGTGGCGTCAGCCACACTTCCGAAAAAATTTTTGGGGTGCTTCTCAAAATTTTTGCTGGCCCCAGAAAGATTTTTTTTATAAGGCTAAACTTGAATTTGTAAAAAACTTTGAGAATTATTCTAATTGTTTACAAAAATAAACAAACTTGCACATTCTTATAATTCAAAAAGGAAATTTCAAAAATTTCGTGACCCATTCGCATTCCCCCCCCCCCCCCCCCTTGGTCCGCCACTGATAGGTAATGAGTGATGAATGACTTACAATGTGATAAAAAGGGTGAACATTCTTCTTGCAGATAATGCTGCTAATTAGATAGAAATCTGAGTTGATTGTCCCCTTTAGGTCTGCAGCGAAAGAATTGTTTTTTGAGTGTGCATGGAGTACACAAAAAGCTGGACAGTCGAATATTTCAATCGTTGCCCTGGAGTTCCAAACTAGTGCGTCACTTGAGATTTTTTTTTCTTACAGGAAAAGGGTGAAGATGAAATGAAGAGTTGAGTGTTAAAAACGACGTTGTCATTAATCCAAAGTCATTTGAATATTATCAATTTCACCCGCTACTACATCAGTCAATAAGAGTTGTCAAGCATGTGACGTGTTCATCCCATGAAACCTTGCACTACAACAACAACTCATGAGGTGATCAACAAAAATAAGGTAAAACAATCAATAGATACAGCGATAAAAAAACAGCAATATGTGTCATAACGGAATGATGATATGACCATTCTTGACCCCATTCGATAACTTGTCAACTAAAATTTTCTGTAGGTTACAGCATCTTGTTAGATAAAAGCGAGTTTTCAAATCACATCGAAAGAAGGCACTTATGCCACGAACATTCCAAACTCACGCGAGCTGTATGAGGTAGGGATTTCCCTACCATCGAACACTTCCGCCACATAAAGTGCCTGAATGAGTCCACGGCACTACCGAGCAGTGCTCCCACCAAAACGTCTGACCCATGGTGCTTGTAATCGATATCTAAGATAAATAATCTCAACTTCTCTTTGCATTTTCTTCTTATCTTCCTCTAAATAAAAAACAGCAAAGAATCTCAAAACTACGATTGTAGATAATAGGTCGTTCCTTAGGTTCGTAAATTTTTTATTCTCGTTCTCATCTTTTCGAGGAGCGGTTGATTTGCGGCTAAATGCGTGTATCATTGTGAAGAGCTGAATCATGTTCTTTGAGCTAAACTAGGTCTTTTAGATAAATAGCTGATCTACTTTGATTTCTCAGCTTCCAATCTTCGGCACTTGCTCATTTTTTCTTATGGAAAAATGCCGCGCAGATTTTTTCGCCGAGTAGGGCGATGGCGTTTTTCGTCAATGTGAAACAAAAAAGCTTATAAAAAAGCTTATAAGATAATGCGAGACCATGAACACAAGCTGCCGCTCAATTCACATGTAAATAAAGCCAAAGAAGAAGTTCCCCGATTTTTCAAAAGTCAAAGGAGATTTATTTCCCCGATTTTTTATGAAGCTTGCCATAAAACCTGAATTGTACTCCTGTATAGAGGCTCAACCTAGGTCGCTGAATGAAAGGCTATACACCAGAGAAGACATTGAAAGTTTTGAACATTGCTTCTCACTGCTACACACCTACTATACAGATCAATGGAAAGAATATATCCATGTTTTCTTACCGTTAATGTTTGAACTTCCAAACCTATGTTTAGCCTTTCACGACAACTTCCTACTGCACAACTTTACAAAAGATAATGAGGAAAGCATGGCAATGACCAAAAGCGTTATAACCATCAGGTCTTTCATGAATGAGAATAGCACTGTAAGGACTGTCGGAATGCATTAGTTAGGCAAATATGTACGGATGTCAAACGATTGAGTTAAATGACATATCTGTTCAGATGCAGAAATTTGACTGCATGAGATTTCACTAAAAACAGAGTGATTGTTGCGAAATTCCAACCCTCTGTCTACGCTGCTGGCATATCCAAAACAGAACTGATGAGGGAAATTATAATAAAAAGAAAGATTTTTTGATAGATAGCTCAACCTTTGCTGGTCCAAACGTGTGAACAATTTTCGGGAACTTGTACCAAAGCCACTTTGGTGCGAATGTTAGGTCATTTCGAAAGCAATTTTGCTTTTTTCAGACGAGCGTCACATCCCACAGATCAAAGATTCCCGAAGTAATTTACAAGGGAAGGAATCTTGGTGACCATGGCCTTCTGAAATAAAACGTATACTACTAAATGCATCTTGAAGCGCTGATTCCAGATCTGCCATCGATATCTGCTGTGCGCCTTCCGATCGAAATTATGAATATTTTTTGTCCCTGAAATTTGTACTGTTTTTATGACAGGATTCACCAATATCGTTAGTTCATTATGCACTACAAATGAGTGTCCAAATGAAATAAAGCTTTACGTTAAGCTCAGGGAAGCTGTCACCGATATATCGTAGTCTATAAATTCTGGATACTGACGACTCTGGCTGACTAGATCTCGTGAAATTAATGTGGAGAAAAGTCCACGACTTCTTTCAAAGAGTCGCAGAGCAGATAACATAGATTTGGGATCAGCGTTTCAATGCGCACCTGTTGGTACTCATCTCACTGCTAAAGGTTATGGTCACCAAGTATCTTTCCCTTGTTAGTTGCATTCGACAAGGCTTTTCATCCTTTGGAAAAGGTTATAATTGCATTGGACCATTTGAGTTCTTGGAAAAATTCCAGAAAGCTATGGCTCATTGTTTTTACCAAAGTCAACTTTCGCTTTCACAAGACTTTGCACTAATCCTAAAAGAAGTTCAAGTACTGGATGGATAGAGCAAACCCTACAGGATACAAAACCATTCTTCTCTCTTCCCTAAATATCTCATAACTGCTTGATAGATTTTTGATGCTACGAATTTCCATTTTTGAAAACATCAATCGACGAGCAGTTCGGGTGCCAATGTCATTTTCTACTTTTCTAATAATTGTTTTTTACTCTCAATCGTGGATTCTTCGGGCCCAAATTACATAATTTATGTTTTTCAATGTGGGCTTTACCTGAAAATCTTGAAACCTGATATTCCGAATCTGTAAACGCTCGTTTGCCTTATAAAGTCAGCGTTGAACCATTATCCCTTTCTGGCATCTCAGATTTCGAAGATTAATAGCACTTTATGTGTCTATGTCTATGTAGGTCTGCTATAATCAAGTGGTTCTGAAAATTTTATTCAAATGTTGACGGAATGTGCAAAGAAGAAACATATAATTTTGTCTCCTCGGATTTGCTCTATTCATCCGTTACCAAAACTTCAAAGAGAGCTCGGTATAAGGCATGGGGGCAAATTATCGATAGTTATCTAAGAGTTTGCTGGCTATGCTGCAATGGAGTTATAATCATGTTAAAGAGGCTGAAATGGTGCATCAAACACAACTAAAATCTTTTGAAAATCTTTTGCCAAGAGGGCCCCTTTGGAAAAACACGAGGCTATTTTGGAACGATATTCATAGTACAAACCTTGTTGTGCTGCAAATTCTCATGAAAATAGATTTTAATAGCAAATGTAGAGCTTTTTTGGAGCGAACTTGTATAAGTTAGGGCATATGTATTTTAATCGAGACTTTATGATTTTCTCAACAGATTGTAGGGAGGTGAGACTCAATCAGTTCAAGGCAGAAAAACAATAAAATGAGTGACTGACTGTTTATGACTCACTCAAGCAGCATTTGCCATGCAGAAGGAGATGCTGATTCACACAAGCATCTAACAAAAGCAGATGGTTATATCCAACACAAAATAGAATTTTGAATAATCCGGCATTATTTTGTTTGCAGCCATAGAAATACGACAAGAAAAAAAACGATGAATCGATTATGTAAACCAAAAGTGCAGCGAATGGCATGGCATCACAGCTAGTAGAACATTTGACATAGAGGTATAAAGTAGGAAGCATACATAAATAAAAGCATATTTAAACTCGAAGAACTCTCGACATAGAAAGTATGACCTTATTAGGGCATTAGGCTGGAAAGAAAAGAATGTCGTTTTTCATAACAGAGCGAAAAAGATTCTAAAAAAATATATGGGGGTATCATTCGATAGTGCACATTAATCTTCTATCTACATTATATCATATGATATCATCCAATTTGAAGAAGATAAGGATTCACAAAAAATGTGGTGCAGGACTCAAAGACCATCTTACTAGGAAAATATAAGTTTGCAATTACAGCAGACAATCCAAATTTCAAAGAAAATTTCTTTCCACCATCCCCTCACATCTCCCCTGTTTACCAAATAATTCTAAAGGATTCATCTTTGATCACTGAACATGCAACTAGCTACCACTGTGTACCAAGTGCGAAAATTGTTGTTGACGATTATTTCGTGGTGATTTTGATCTCCTTTTGTTACAAAGATCAGAAGCAGCTTAACCGGAAGGATTTTCCTGGATTGTTCTGTGTTTCGACATAAACAAGGTCTCGCAGTGTTTTCGGATGATCCGGTATTCTGCAAGGCTTACGCTTAAAGGCAGCGTCCAGGCAAGTCTGAACACATGGGGATCTCACCTGGATAGTAATTTTGGGGCCCTGACTAAGTCACTGCCCAACCGGCAGCTCAGGTAGTGCTCTAACGGCTGAGATATTCCCCTCGAAACTGGACCCCGTGATCGTATTCCGCATGGATTCATGGCGCAAAGCGTGGATCCTGCCATGAATCCATGCGAATACGATCGCGGGGTCCAGTTTCGAGAGGAATATCTCAGCCGTTAGAGTACTACCTGCGCTGCCGCTTGGACAGTGCCTTAGTTAGGGCCCCAAAAGTACTTTTCACGTAAAATCCCCATAGGTCCAGATCTGCCTGGACGCTGCCTTTAAATAGAAAATATTCAGGAAGCTTTAAAAAAAATCGAACAACAACATTTTCAAGCTTTTCCTTGTCGAGGAGCTAACAGGAGCCGATTAATCTCTAAAGCAGCGATGAGATTATAAAACGTATACTTCGGCCAAACAATGGAGGAATGATTAGTCAAAGTGGTCTTAAGGCAAAAGACGAAAAATTTTTTTGATTTACAAACAAAAAAAACAAAAATTCAAAACTTGCTCTGCAAATCTTTTCTGTACTAGAAATTTTGAGGGATTTTTAAAGCAAAAAGCTGAATACATAACTAAGATAAAACTCAACTGAAATTTATTACCTATTATTGCTAAACTTTCCTTACTAATTCTGCTGAAGGAATCACGTTCTATGCATAAAGACGCTTGAACGATATTTTAAGCTGATCTATCAATCCTGTGAGTTACCACTTAAACTTGGCTTTGTTTCATTGTGCAAGGCAATTAAGTCACAGATTACACCAGCAACCGATTTTCCCTAACAATGACAATTTCTTGCATTATGGGAAGAAAACAAGAGTGGGAGCAAATTATAGGACCAGTAAAAATGGCTCTGAAATTGCGAACAATCAAGCTCTCAATATAATTATGCAAAAAATCAAAACTACACGAAAAAACGTATAATCTATAAATTCAATGTCATAAATCATAAACAAATTGTTGATAGTAAATTCATATAAACATATAAATAAAAATGTATCAGACTTGTCAATTTTTTGGGACGTAGTGTCCTTCAGCTGGCACCAGGGCAATTTCGAAACGAAATCTTTTTTGTTCTTAAAATTTCGTATGATGTCTCATTTTTGACTCTAAACCCTAAACGTAAAAAGCCTAAAAAAACACCTTGACTAAAAAAACGTCGCAATTTTTTGTCTCTTCCGCTGCGAAAACGATATCCTCTTTTGCTTTTTGTCTCAAATATGATATTATCCAGCTTGACCCGATGTGTCAGCTGTGCCAAGCCCTGACCTTCTCACATCCTCAATATTGAAAATCTAGGCACCTCGATGAAAAAACCGTATTTTTAACTACTCTGCAGCTGCAGAAACTAATTCAAATCTATGCGGAACTATTCAAATTTCCGCGATAATCTGGATATTACGTCTTTCCCTAATTGTAGCCGTTCACAGATCGTTTGTTTGTGACTCCATTTGGATTAGCTAGCTGATTGCCATTAACCGCCTACGTAAACACGCTCAAAGAACGCTTACGCGATGACTGATTCAATGAAGTTGGCAAAGTTTAGAACAAGTCGGAGAATACACCAGGGACTTTCCTTCGCAAGTTTTCTTTCCGATGAACTGCGTTAAATTATCAAACATGAAATCGATG
Source organism: Cylicocyclus nassatus (assembly GCA_958299035.1). NCBI lineage: Eukaryota > Metazoa > Nematoda > Chromadorea > Rhabditida > Strongylidae > Cylicocyclus > Cylicocyclus nassatus. The sequence continues at coordinate 31,772,210 of CATQJL010000316.1, forward strand.
TAATTATGGTAAACTATGAGTAAGTACCTTCAAGAAAAATTTGTTCTAATCCCTACGAAAATTCCAGCAATTTCAGGATTGCAGAAGACAGGCATGTCTTGCTCTCGAAACGCTTTCTACTGACGTCATTTTTAGTTTTAGTTCTTTGAAAGCTTTTAAACCTTCACTTTTTCTTTCATCTCCTAGAGAACCCCTCAATCTTCTTTTCCATCTTGTTATTTTTGAAGATAGTTGAGCATTTAAGTGCAACACTGCAAATCAGGACTGTCAAAACAATTCAAAAATTTTTTCCAATTCAGAATTGCTACGTACGAACGTGTTTATCGTAGAGCTCTTCTCTCCATACTATTTTAATTGGGGTAAACTCTTTGAAGTTATGAAAATTTTTCGTTTGATTGAAAAAAAAACAATATTTTGCTCAAGTTGTCTGCTTTTCATTATCCTTATACGAATTCTTAAGCATCGAATGAATTTACCAACTTAGAGCATTGTTTTATGGTGTCACTCGTAAAAAACTGCACCAGCAAAAATGAGTCATAGTTGGGTAATCTAATACGAGTTGAAATTTCATGAAATGTAAGTTACTGGCGACACTCGTTGTCAATTTTCCCAACAGTAATTTTGTAATCATTTTGACTCATGACTGCTATAGGCTTTTGGGCGAATTGTTGTGAATGTGCAACGTGATGGAAAATTTCTTTCATTTTTTCAACAGAATTAAGATGGCTGAGTAATATTACTAGATCTTGACCTTCATGGGACCAAAACTGGAAGTGAATTTTTTTGAGAGAAAAATCTTTACTGGGGCATGCTGCAGCTAAACTTTGATTAGCTTATCTATCTTGTTACTATTAGTTTCGTATAGGTCATAAGTTTAGCCTATGCAATGTACTCTTTTGTGTATGATAAATCTAGTTTTACACTACAATTCAATTTGAAATGCTAGAAGTTCAATCTCAAGAAATTTAAAAATTTTAGCTTTCCTTGAGGACCTAATTAGCATACTTAGAAAGTTTAGATCAAATAACCAATAAGGATATTTTGCGTTTTAATAAACTATTTGATGTAGACCAAACTAAGCAAAAGAACAGTTTGAGAATCTGTCAGCCTGCATCGTCGTCATGTTAACATTTGTTTCGGCACATCGGAAATCGCGCAATTTTTCCCTCTAATGCAAACCAAGTTAATTGATTTTGTTAAGAAATGCAATGGTTGAAATTTATAAACAAATTTTTGCAAGGCTCATGGCAATCGAGTATAAAATTTCCAGTTGTTTATTAAAGCATTGGTCCAAGAAGTCGTACATAACCTTTATGGTCATCTTCGCCACTATTTGATCATGAACAACGTTCCATGATTCACAAGCAATAAGACATTCCATACCACCTCCACCTTTGAATTTTTAAGCACTTACATGGCAAAATTTCCAATGTCATGTACATGCCCTAGTAGTGCTCGATCTTTGCACGATAACTAAGCCAGACTAGTATGTACATGATTCTTTCACGACCCATTTGATTTCGACTTTCAGGATCGCAAAGATCAAATTTTGGTTTCTTGGCACATAAGCAGCTCAGGGTTATTCGAATAAAGAGTGCTCTAAGAAATTTGTTTGGGCAGCACAGTTCGGATGGTCGATGCATAATCGTGCAAGGTTCAAAATTCAGCCTTTATAAATAGCAAAGCGTAGGCATGCGAGATCCAAGGAAACGTCATTTCCAGCTCTGCTCACCGAGTCTAAATCTAGGCCTACATATCTTGCCCACTATTATCTGCTTGTCAAACCAGGGAGATTCCAAGAAGAGTTTCTGTCCAGATAAATTTTAGAGCAGCCATTGACTTTTGAGACCTTTAAGTGCTCATATATAGCTGTAGCGGGACGGTACTCATTTATTCAGGATCGACAAACCTGATAGGGAAAGTGGCAAAAAGTATTTTTCGAATTTCTCGTGCGACCTTAAAATTATAAGGCTACTAGATGGCTTACCCGGCTCCGCCCGGCCCTGTCATTATCATATTTGTAATCGGCATGCTCGATTACCCCCCTGTACCAACTCCCAGCCCCTATCTCAAATTTTGCAAAAAATCGATAAAATCGATGTCGATCGATGACGAAAAGTAGCCTATGACACCCCCCGGGGCCCGAAGTGTATGTGTGCTAAGTTTGCTCCCGATCGGTTCAGAAATGGAATTTTCTATTCGGAACATACGTACAGACATACAGACAGACAGACAGACAGACAGACAAACAGACATTCAGCTTTATAAATAAGATTCTAAATATTTACAATAAACAAGCTTGCATATTTCTTTGACTTGTGTAAAAAATTTTGAAAATTTCGCGGCTAGGCTTCTTTCGATATCCTGCACTAGACTATATGAATGTGTTATACAGAAAATTTTTGCACTAAAAATCTACTAGGAAATTCTTTTGAAAATTTTGTGGCTTCAAATGTGGTTTTTTCCGAAACTAAATGAATTTTTTATAATGGCAATATCCCAATATGTGCTTTTCCAGGGACAACTTTATTTTAGGGCACAGCACGCATGGAAAATATCGAATTTTTTGAGTGCAAGGTTGTCTCGAGCATAGGAAGCGCTGAAAAGCCAGTATGCGGTACTTATATGGAAATCTTTTTGAGCTGCCATATGAGAAATCATGCCTTGAAAAGCTGCCAGCTAAAACAAATTGCAAAAATGGCAATTAGGCATTCAAAATCCTTAGTTTTCAAAATACTGCACTATAAAGTCTTTTCTGAACACCGAATGAAGCAAATTTTTCAAATACTATATATTATACATTGCATAGGTAACGTTCCTCCTTTTTTGCACACAAAGGAAAAGTTTTTCAGTGTGGAAATCACCAGCCTTTTGACATAAGATCTGGAGAGCTTTGTTGACTTTCTCTTCATAAATCTTTGCCTAGAAATTTGCGACACAATTCCGAAAATCAAATATGGTTTGCAGAATGAAAAAGATTAATTTTGAAACGTTTGGTGACGGGGGAATATCCTAAAATTTTTTGATCAACTTATTTATAAAGCTGAATGTCTCTATGTCTGTTGTTTGTTTGTCTGTGTGTACGTATGTTCCGAATAGAAATTTTTATTTCTGATCCGTTCCGGACCAGACTTTGCACACATACACTTCGGAGCGGGACGATGTTGTAGGCTACTTTTCGTTATCGATAAGTATCGATTTCATCGATTTTATCGATTTTTTGCAAAGTTTGAGCTGCGGCTATGGGAGTTGGCACAGGGGGTAAGTGAGCATGCTCTTTACGAAAACGAAATGGGTATAGGGAACTGACACGTAGAAGTGGGCACAGGAAGCTTGTACAGAAATAGGGGTGGTGACATTCAACGTGGTGTTTTTACAGGGCCGGGTGGAGCCGGGTATGCCAGCTAGTGCTGCAGTAAAAGACCGGACCTCTACTACTGGGCGCGTTTTCAAGTCAGGGGGGGGGGTGTAAAGCCGCGCAGAATCTGTGTTTCTCTGAATTCGTTTGTTGTTGATTATTTCTGACACTGTTTCCGTGCTGGCAGCGCCTTTAACACATTGACGACCGGTTGACACACATGGTGTGTCAAGGCTTGACACACCATGGCTCTCATTGAAATGGCTACTAAATGTGTCAAACCAACTCCGGGAGTTTTCTTTCATGCTGGATTTAGATACAACCTCTACTGTTTTGCCAGCATTCCACCGCTACTGTAGGTGTACTGTAGATGGAATTGTGCGCGATTTTATTTGAAAAATGTTGGCTGGTCCGAGAAAGGCTTCGGTCATCAATGTGTTAATATGGCGTGCTGGCAGCGCCTCCAGTACCTCCCGCAGATGGACCTCGATTCCGAGCTGTCAAGCCCTTGTAGCTTTTTTGTGTTTGGAGAAGCGCAGCTCAACAATTTGATTCGTCAGGTATACAGGGAACGATCGCGGGATTATAGAGGGATCAAGCCGCCCCGTGAGGGCTTGGAACTTGCAGTTGATCCTGTGGGTGAACCCTACACTTCACGTTGGAGAACATCATCTTGAGCATTGGCAGCACGGGACGAAGCGATTCGTCCCGTGCCTTTCTTTTTTTGTAGCGTTCGTGTTTTATATTTTTGTTGTAGCAAATGTAACATAATCTACTAGCGCTTGCGATGGCTTTGCATCGTGCGGGTATCAGGATTAATGAAGCAAAAAATTGCAGACGGGCTAGACGCGTAAGATCCTAGAGTTAGGGCTGTTGTATCAAGCGGACGAGCACTAGGGCGAGCGATGCCGAGCACACCGAGCCGCAGTTAGCCACGGAAAGTTTATGAAATTGACCTAAAATGCGGGTGTATGCCCTTCTATACCGTCCTAGCGCTAATTACTCTGCCCGGGCGGCGCTAATTACTCCGCCTTTCATATAATCTATCAGTCTTTAAATATCTCTGAGCACCTCAAAGCAAGCGAAGCACACGAATAATGATAGTGACGATGTTCGAATTACGGAGACAAAAAATTAGAAAAGTTGCATGTTTTTTACTGACCTTTCGTGATTTCTTCGCCCTATACACTTTTCAAAACACCATGAAGTCTGCACGCGTAAGCTGAAGAATTTACCTAAGCCGCCCACGTATAACATTTTTGAGTTTCATGTGAAACTCATCTTGTTTAATTCTTTTTATCATGAAAATGATGAAAAAAATTTTATCATGCCTTTGAGTCCAACTCAGACGTCTCTAACGGCAGCATAGCTCTCGTCTGTCCAAGCGCCGCAGCAGCGCCGACCAATCAGAGGCGCGCAGTGATTAGGCTGCTAATGCTAGCGGTTCAGAAGGGCCGTCTCCCGATTTTATCGTTATTTTCAAGATCTTAAATGGCTGGAAGTTGGCACAGTGGGTAAGTGGGCATGCTGATTTCGAAAACAACACAGGGAACGGGAAATGAAGTGTAGAAGTAAGCACAGGGAAAGGCTGTACAGGGATAGGGATGGGATCTTTATTACAGTGTTGACAGGGCCGAGCGGAGCCGGGTAAGCAAGCTAGTGGCTGCTATAATTGAGTGATTCAGTCGAAAAAAGCATTGTTGTAATCGAATGTAAAAAATTTTCTCATTATGATGTCATGGAGCCATCACCGAGCTCCAGAGCAAGTGATAAGTACCTCAGATTTCTTGCTGATAGAGCTCTGTCGATATCATAGATACCAAACCAAAAATCGACAAAAGGTCTCGAATTTTTCGGCTGGTCATGAGACATTGACTCTAGTGATAGTGAAAAGGCAGAAGCTTTGGTTAGTTATTTTTCTAGCTTTTTTGTTGATTCCACAGATGAAATTTCACCAATTTTCAGCACAGTCATAAAGTGTCAGCTTCTTGGTCAGACTTATATGTAGATCACCTAAAGTCTATGTATTCTTTGAAAGCTCAAGAGAACAGCTAGTGCTTGTTATGACGGAATTCCTCAAATTGTGTATCGAAAGTGTGTCCGCGCTATCTGAACTCCACTGTCATCTCCAGCGATTTGGCGCAAGGCAAAGTTCTTGGAATATGAAGCGCTCCCTAGTGAAGGAAAATCAGTGCTCAAGCGTTCGACAGGGTCGATCATAGAAAGCTTTTACTATCGAAACTACGGTATCCGTGGTCAGCTTTCACCTAATTTGTCTCTTATATGTACGGAAGAGGTATGACTGTTTGCGTCGGAAATAATTTTTCCAAGCGATACAGATGCGATAGCGGAATAACAAGGTGGCTACTCTCGATTCTTCTTTTTCTTGGCTATATTGCGGATGAATATGCATTTCTCAAGCCACATGTGAAATCAGAATTCAGTTGTCTGCTGACAACATTTAAATCCATATTTGTCACGAACAATAAAAACAGAACGCACAATCCTAATCCAGAGGTATTTCTACATCGATGCAAAGGTAATCAAATGGTCCAAAAATTGGAATTTTCCTGCCAGCGTCTTCAAATCTGACAGGATGCATTTTGGTAATTCGCATTTCTACCCAATTCATGTGTGTGAAGGTGTTATTATTAATTGGTGCGGCACCACCTAGTTTCTGGCGTAACTATAGATAAAATCAACAGTGGCGTACCGAGAGGGGGGGGGGGGAGGAGGGGGCGTCACCACCGAAAATGGGTCTTTTGAAATTTACTCATATGGTTTATGAAAATGTGTAAGTGACTTGTTTAACCTTGTTAATAATTGCAATTTTTTTCAAATTTTTCAGAAATTCGAATGAGCCTTGTGAAAAAAATTTTCGGAAGTAGCCCCCAAAATCTTTTCGTAGTGCGTGGCGTTAGCCTTCTTTGAAAAAATTTTTTTGCCACCTCCGCGGACTGAAATTCTGCTACCGCAATCAATAATCAGCGATTCTTGGAGCACTACAATGCGACCAGGAAAGCGCTATCAAGTATTTCTCTATTGGGTAATTTTCTGGGTTCTATTAACTCGGCGCTGTTAGTCAGACTATGACCACAGTTGGAATACGCCTCACTTGGAATCGCTTTTGATAAAAAGACATTAAAACTCTTAGAAAGTTCAAGAAATTCCTACTAGAATTGTTTTACAGATGTTTGCTGAAGCCAACTATCACCATCTCTACCTTCGCCTAGAGGGAGCTATTAGCCGTACATTTGCGCAGCTTGAAGTACGAGAAGTTAACGATGTATCATGTTTTTGATTTATACGACTAGAAAAGAAATCTGAATCAAGCTGTACTGGATATTTAGGCTTTCTGGAACTCGTGAATGACGTCGAAATGTGTTCTTCCGCAAACTGCATGGCAAAAATTTTCCTATTGCGTTCTATTCATTCTTTTGTCGGGCAGCAAATGTATGAATCTTTTGTCAAAGAAAATTATTTGCAGTAAAAGTTCCTCGCTGTTTCGAAAAAGATTGGCAAGTTAATATCTTGGAAGCACTAAACATCGCTGATATTTAGCCCTCTGTATATTATATCGAGCGTAAGCTGTGCTTACGACTACTGTTAGTTTCAGATCCACACGAGATGGGGTCATTTGGATTTTGTTTCGAAATTTTCAGTGATTTTTGTCCCTTATGGTTTTCTTTTTTGCTGTTTACATTCAGTAGTTTCTTGGTCTAGCATCCGCACAGCAATCGTCATGGTCCCCTCAAAAGAAATAGCCGTTCAAGGTTCGGTGACTCTTCTACTTGGAGATCCCACCTTGTTCTTTTTCCAGGGTCTTGGCAAACTTGTTCACCAAGTTAGGTTGGTAATCCAAGCACTGGTTTAGCTCATCTTCACTGCTTGTGGATGGGGAAAAAGTATCTTGGTTGATGGTCTTGCACTTCTGCAGAAGGAAAGCGACCTGTCGACCTATGCAAGAAAATCAACTCACAGCGGAGACTATTTTTATGCCTACCAATTTGGGCTGCTTTATTTTTTCATGTGGTGCATCTATGAGTGCTAGCACAAATAAATAATCATATGAATAAATAAATAGTGCCTACTTGTTTTGATTTTTCATGTGGTGCACCCATGAGTGCTAGCACAAATAAATAGAAATAACGAAAAAAAATTTTTTTCATGTTACTGCATTGGGTGGCGACTTGTTTGTATCTATAGCGCAACATTTAAAACCTAGCCTAATCTCAAAAACAATGATTAATTTGGCTAAAGGATAATCTCGGATTTAGGAAACAGCAAAGCAGCTACGTAACAGAAAAGCTGCGGCTGAGCCATGCGAGGGATACTGATAAGAGAAGATAAGAGGGGAGTGGGGGGAATCCATTGTCGGATCACGTGTAGAGAGGATTTGAGTTTTTTGAAAAATTTGTTTTCCACGTAAAAATCATCTTAAAAATTAAGCCGTCTAGTTACCATGATCAGTGGCCTTCTTCATCCTCAAGGAACTAGGCTTTGAGAAACAGCCATTAAAGTTTGCAAAAGCCCATTGACTGTTTTGAAGAGCATGTTGTTTTTTTTGATTAATGCTTTCAAATATCTTTTACAAAACGTCTAAAGGACTGGTCTGCGCAGTGCAGTTACACTTTACGCGCCTGCTGGCTTCCCAGCTATATTATGTCTGCAAATAACAGTCATAACTCTTGCTATCTATAAAGGACGAAAGACAGACATGAAAACAGTAAGAATCTCAAGCTCATGATTTCTAAGCAAGATACTAGCTCGCAAAAAAGTAGGTCGCGCGCGTGTCGTTGTTGCCGCAATAAGCGGGCCTGTTGCCGTATGGCCTGTAACTTAAAAATACGGCTGAATCTGTTCCTAAAATCTCTGGAGTGAGGATCACAACGCGCTACATTAGCGCAAGACAGTAGAATTGACCATAATAGGTAAGAATTTCAAATATAGTTAATGGCCCCATATCAGGTAACCAAACACATAAGCGAGACTATCTAAATAAGTAAAGTGTACGTAATCCCAAACTAAGTATGCGGATTTGTGTCAGATATAAGCCGGTCATTGCAGTTTAAACTTATACGTCGGGAATCCGATATAGTAGTTTGCTAATCCTCAGATAAAAGAGGAGCCCTGGTCGCACAGCATGCCTAGTGCCATGTTTCAAAAGGATCTCGCAACGATCATGCATCTCCAACTATGGCAGAAACGGTTCCACTTGTCCCCATGATAGATTTTGGAGATGCTCGCTTTTACCATTTTCTCTTCAAAATTATTTTTAAGAGCGGCGCATTGGATAGCTTTTAGAAAGCGTAGATTCTTTAGGCTGGGTTCATACTGAGTCGCACAAAGCGGCACAGTTTCCGCACAGCGCTCGAACTGTGCTTGAAGCTGGGACTGTGCCGGTTTGTGCGGCTCAGTATGAACCCAGCCCTAGGTCGCATTGCTGAGACTGCCATAAACCAATGTAAGGATGCCCTGCCATAGTTCCATCATCAAAAAAGTTTATAAAAATCAAATAGTCAGTGCTGAGATTTGCTTGCACTGTAGCAGGCATATGGCAGCAAGGCAATATCATTTTCTCCTCATGCACGGCTGTTTTTTTCTGCCTTGTGCTTCTTTATTTCGTTGCTTTTTCACTTATTCAAGCATGCATACGTGTCAGCCTATTTTTGTATGTTACCCATGCCTGTGTTTTCTTCTTGGAACATGCTATTGAAACTAAGCATTGATCAAGTCCGACGGAGCCTTATCGAATAAGTTTCAAACGACCCGAACGAAGCTCTGCTTATCAAATGAAAAAAGAACAGCATACCTTGTTGTGTTTGAAGAAAGACACGAATCAATTCGAAGAAAGCGAGAAAGAAGGGAAGATGTCGAACTTGAAAGCAAAATAAATGAGTAACAAATTCTATTGCCCCTGGCTTGCCTCAATCAACGAGCACCTGTATTTTGCTGCCGGCATTAATTCCGAAAGAAGAAAGTGGTCGATTTGATATTATGCTGAAAGCAACGATTTGTCCAACAGATCTCAGACAACGAGAGAGCTCTTATTTGCTTTGTGATACTTTCAATCCGCAAAATAATAGGTTGTTCCAAAACTTCTGTTTGACTTTTATGTTCAGCGCAGATATTTTCTGGAATTTTTGCAATTATTGCAGCTTAATGAACACGGCTTATGAAATTTTTTCGTCCTTATTCTAGTGCTTACTGAACCTTATCAGAATACATTTATGCTACGATATCTCAAGCCCCAGAGCAGAAGCTGATAAAATGCACTCTTGCTTAACAAAATTGCTTTATGAAGAAAAGCCCTGCAATGTCCTTAGGATTACCGTGTAAATATTTAAAGTGGGTAAGAATGTAATGAACTGACATATGCACTGCTTTGTCCCGACATAGAACTTGTCTTACCTCCCAAACCAATCTTCGAAAGTTGAAAATTCTGTCAGCTATTCTACAAGCGGCAACAATCTGCGCATAACAATTGATGCCCTTAATATTGTATACGTTAGAGTAAAGGAGCGAGGAGGAACTAGTCCATCAGCTTTTCCATTCGAGACCAGTAAGAGAATCAAATGTTGAAAAGATGGCATAATTGGGAGCGGAAAGGAACTCAAATTATGGCTTTTTTGACTTATTTAAAAGTTTCTATGAAGTGAAGCAAAAATTACATGAATTCTCTTGAGTAAAGGTGTAATCTATATATAGGCTATTGATGGCTAATGCTCATTATGTCAAAACAGGCGGATCTGAAGGGTACTTTCTGGGGTGGTAGTAATTTGGTGAAACCATCATGAAATGTGCTATTGTTTGGTCATGGTTACGTGTTGGTAGCACGATCATCTTCTGCCAAACTACCAGTTAGTTCGGTCGTACAAAATCATGAAACAAGCAAGTAAGCAACAGACTACCATGCTTGTTCTATGATTGTTTCATTTTGTGCCAAAGTAGCAAATATCCAACAGGTTGATTCATTGTCTTGTTATCAATTTAAGTAATGGAGCTAGCACTTCATTTTATGAGAAGCAGACGTGAAACTACTAGATCATTGTTCAAAATGAAAAAGTACCCTCAACTACTTTTTAGTTCGAAACAAGGATATGATGGTTTCACACGTTAAGAATGCCGAGGGAAATCATTCTGAATTCGGTAAGATTATGAAAGTATGCAAGGTTACAGATCGAACTGCAAATTTGGTAAAGTGCAATAAAGGCGGTAAAGCGTGAGAATGATTATTACCAATCCTGAATTTTCCCGTATTTCGGTATTTTCATCGCTTACCCCTAATTTTACTGTTGCTTAGTCCATCAAAGATTTTGATCAATCGATTTTGGAAAAAAATTGTATCAAATCAGAAAATCTGCGAATCTGACAGAACTTTCGGAAGTTTGATGGTTAGGAGAAAAAGCTTGACTTGGAGGCCATGCCTAGAAGGATGACTTTGTTGGACTGGTCAAATAAAGCATATTTTATGATATTTATTTCTAGCAAGTGAGGTTTGATTGTAAATAGGGTACGCTTTTTACAACGTTGAATTTTCGAGAGTGAGGCACCGTCATATCTTCTTCGCGCGATTTCTGACTGCTACAATTGTACACAGTCTTTCGTAGGCAGCACCCTGAAAGCAAGATTAACAATGTACGCTACGCTTACAGACTACGCTATGCACTTAAATTCTACACGTGATGGATTTGCAGACATCTGGTAAATTGCCAGATCGCGTATTGCCGCGATTGTGGAGCAATCGCTCGAGATATATTCGTAGCTTCAGTCAAGGTATAAACTGCATACGCTGAATCACTCTTACATATCGCTCAAGACGTTTGAAAAAAAGGCTTACAAGCTCTCTTTTTCCGCATATCACCAATTTGTCTTAACGTGGTTGTCCCACTACTATAGTTTTTGCAGGCTGTTTTCACAAAATATTGGACAAATCATCAGTTCGTTGCCGTAGAAATCACATCCTACTTTGTAATTTCAAAATTAATTCTCGCGATTCGTATATCGCGGTACAACTTTCTAGCATCACGATATTTTTTAAAGCTAATTCATAACACCAGGGATGCATCAAACAAGTGACAACCCGAAAACTGAAGTAGTTTGGTCAAGGTTTCACTTATTGTTAAGCGATTATACAAATTTTTGGACTCTAACATGTTTTGGAAAGCTCACAATAGTAAACCTATATGCGGCCGTAGTTTTAATGAGTACATGGCCTGCGTTTGGACTTGTCTGACTTTTTTTTGTTAAGGGCCAATGGTAAACCGAGAAATCTTAAGTTATTCAGCAGCTTGCTTTTGTATATTCATATGTTTATGTATACATATTTCATTGTTTTTCACAGCAGCGCATGAGCAGGTGAGCATTCCTTGATCGACATTTATGAATAACAATGAAACGTTTGAGCCATTTAAGTCTTCTTAGCTGCGACGCAATCCCGTAGATCTGTTTAGCTCGTATAAGCCAAATGGACAAAGCTGCATATCATGCTAAATTCTTCTGATCTTGCATGATGCGGATAAACAAATAAATTTGTTATTTTCTCAAGCATTAGTCGGATGCATCTGCAAAAACAACATCACCTTACAAACAATGTTTTAAAAAGTTACTAAAAAGCCCATACTTGGCAACGAAAATTCTTATGGAACATTGTTGCTGATAGAACTACTCCGGTAATTTCGGCAAATTTTCTCCAGTAATCAGGAACTTTTGCATTGTCCACTTTCTTCATAATTAGTGCACTAAAGAGTTTTGGCATTATATTGATTACGAAGTGGGAAAAAAATTGCGCGTTCTTGCAAGACATGAATTTGAGGTTCAAGGCCTAAGACATACGTTCCGCGATTCCACACGCGACGTGACTTCCAACTCGGACATGTGTTACGAGTCCACAGCGCACGCACGACCAACTGTGTGGTCACGCCGCGTTTGTGTTAGATTGACGCTGCGAGTAATCGCGGCGATTTCGAACCAATTCGAACATTTATACCTTCAGCAGGGCTATCGCTGCGACATCGCTGAAAGTCAGCGATGGGCGAATCGCGAAGGGCTTTTTCTTTGTGAGAAGTTTTGCATTTTTTGCAAATGCGAAACTCATTTAGTACTATTTGATCTCACCAGAGCTTCTTCTTTGCATGAGAGAGGGATGGTCGTCGAGCACTCCATACAATAAATCCTTAAAAACTTAAGCAACACACTATTATATAGTATGAAATGCTTCCCATGTGTCCCTCTCCCTTGTGTTAGCATATTTTCTGTTCTTGCAATGCACTGAATTTTTCCTGCTTTTGTTTAATAATTACAAGAAAATGGTGACCGAATTTCGAATGTTATTGCTATAAATGCAGAATGGATGTGCGGTCTCGGTTGTTCAGGCATTTATGTATCGTTTATCCCCAGAAATGTTTCCACAGGTACCACGGCAGCCCGCTGTCTTTGGCTCTTCTTAATATATGAACTTCAGCTGATTCAAAATATTTTCTTAAGTGAACGTGGCAAAACGATGAACAAGCGCGAGTTGACCCTGTTCCTGTGGGAGCCTTTCTTGGAGACGCGCCATATAATCGTTCGCAGACAAGAGCTTGCGAAGCCCCTTCTTGGGATTTGATTGCTCAGAGTTTTCACAGAACCGAAAGCATGGCCTGACTGTTACGAAGCTAGCATGCTAGCGTGTACCTACAGACTGTCAGAGTAAACTCAAAATTTTTTGAGTTAGTAGTCAGTTTTATTGCAAATGTTAACTTGCGCCGGTAGAAAAATTTTGGTAGAAATTAGGATGGGTGAATCCGTATCCTCCCTCGTTTGATGAAGTGTTCTCTGAAAGCATATGGCGACTTATGTGCGATCTTTGATAATGCACTTCAAACAAACCAGCGCAAATTATCCAAAAGCGCGTATAACAGGTGTAGTCTGTGAGAGCCTATGAAGTTATGGGTATGTCCGGTAATCAAAAGATGAGCGATATTTACGCAATGGACGGTCGCTTAGGCCTAAGGCATACCTCTGGCGATTTCGCAAAATCGCCACATTCTTGCAACTTGGCGATTTGCCAGAAGAGATTAAGCATGCGAGGCTCTCAAATGCATGGGTGCGTAGATTTCATAAAATGTAACAAACGCAGCAAATCTGGCCCAAGCAAAGTGGTGCGTTTACGACCAGGCCAAATCGCGCGGCGACTAAAATCGCGTGAGATATGCCTTAGGCCTTAGGCCTTAGAGGCAGCGGCTTGGCAGATTTTCGACATTGGGGGTCTAACAGATTTGGGGCTATTCCGACCCCCTGAATCACGACATGAACTCCCCTTAGTGCCAAAATGGGGAAAACCCCCGTCTTTTGAAACCCACCCCCCTTGGGACGGGCGCGGACGAGTGAGCCGTTTTTCTCTGCCGTCAGAGACGCAGAGTAAGGAGGTAGAGAGCGCTAGAACAATTCTGCCCTACGAAGCTACGAGTGACGGCGCGTTTTCTAGCGGAGATCATACTCGGCCGAACAAGGTGTTAGGTGAGCGAAAGGAGGAAGGGAAGCGGCGGCTGAGCCGCCCCCTGGCTTGCAGAATTCACATTTTCGGCCCGTAGTTGCTCTTTTGGTTCACTTGGAGACCTCCTATCCATCTATGTCAATTCTAAGGTAGGTCTATTCTGCCGAGCCGCTGCCTTCAAGCGGTCTAATCGCAGCGACCGAAAATCGTAACGATCGGATCGCTGAAGGTATGCCTTAGGCATAACGGTTTTTTTCCAAAATGAAGCCGTATAAAATTGAGTCAAAGATTTTAAGACAAAGTGTGGGCAAGGTGTTGTTAGTGGGTGGCTCATTAAACTCATTAACGAACTGAAATCAAAGTTAAGCGCGGTTTGGCCCATAAATGTATAGAGCGATTTTAATCGGTTTTTCTGAAGGAACAGCGTCCATAAATATGAAGAATTTACCGAGACTAGCATAATGAGTATCTTGACATGCTCAAGATGAACATCATATTCATTGTTGTCAAAAAGGACTTTTTCTTAACCTTATGGAGGAGGCTTTCCATGCGGAATGAGTATATTTTCGTAAGCATAACGAATGAACCCCATTGCTAGACCAAGTTATAACGGCATTAAAAGCTACCTAATAAATCCATCAGGTTCATCACTCAATCCTGACCTCTTTATGAGATGACAATGAGCGGCAGAAGTGGCTGCGTTCACAGGACACGTCACTGTCTTTCTGATATCAAAGAACGCGCCGAAATTGTGAAGGCAAAGTTTATATGAAGAAAACATTAGATGCAACCAGCGACGGTCAAGGATTTCGGATTTGGGGGGGGGGGGGGAGGAGGAGGGGAGAGGTAAGCGACAGTTTTTCAAGTGAAGCGTTTTTTCATGTCTTCATGCATGTAAAAAATTTTGGAAGGCTTTCCAAAATTTTTGTTCGCTTCGCCGCACCGGGAAATTTTTTACAAGGCTAATTAAAAGAAGTTTCGGAAATTTTTTAATCAATTACAAGTGTAAGCGAGTTACTTGCACGTTTATGAGACCCGTGTAAGAACTTTCAAAAATCCCTCTCTTCGGTCCGCCATGGTGCCAAACTATCTTTTTGGCAGTATTCTCAACCAATATTATAATTTCAGAATTAAAATTCTCTAGAAAAAGTGTCAGCAAGTGGTGCTGTGCTAATGGTTGGTCTTGTCATGATGTCACAATTTATCTCGTCAGTATTAATGGTGGGAGGGATTGGTTGAGTGGATAAGCTTGCATAACATACTCTCTGATTGCTGATACCCGATTATTTCATACAGATCAGAACAAAAATCCCAAAATTTTTTAGAATCCTATAATGCCAGCTGCAGATTAGTGTCAGGCTTATCAGGAAGGAATAGGAATAGTCATAGGAGAAGGCAGGAAGGGGCGAGCAGGAAAATATCAATTTTCAATTGTTAATTAGTACCAACTCATTGCGACAAAGTATAACGCGTTCGTAAGCTGGTTAGAAAGTTTTGAAAAATGAAAAAAAAACTACAAGAAGATTTAGACTTTTACTTTTCTGCAAGAGTGGTTCAGTACAGTCTACTGTTAATGTACGTTAGTTTGCATACAGCTTTTGCATAAGAAGAAATAACTGCTATGAGTCTATGATTTGAGACACCATCATTATTTGTAGCTCTTAATTCTGCCAGCGCGGTGTTCTAGAGCTCATTTAACTTTTCAAAATATGACCCACTGATGCATATATAGTCACCTTTTGGTAATAAATCTATTATAGAATGATGATCCCTTTCCTATGCTAGCTGTCTTTAGTATTGCCCTTACCAACGCGATTATTTTGTGATGAAATCTCCCAACCCATTATGAAAACCTTCATGAAACCAAAACAAACGTAAAAACATCAATCATTCAAAGGTTGAGAAGCCGTACGAACCGCAAGCTATCCTTCCCAATAGGTCCTTTGCCTTGCTTCAGGTACCGTTTTGTAGAGCTGGCTTCAACTTAGATTTGCAGTATGGAACGAATCACCGATCGCTCTTCATTACTGTAGGATTACGCCAGAAATTTGAAACATATGGTGTCAATGTGGAAAAAGCTGCCGTCTCAAAATTTTTCAAAAATCGTGAAAACTTGTGTAATAGAGTTTTCATGGACGCTAAGTTCAATACTCAACTATTCACAAGATTGCGAAACTTTTTGAACGGTGTAACCGCACTTTTAGGAACATTGAAAAAAATGGCCGTTACCTCTTACCCGGCATAACTCTTTGTTGAAAGATCATAATAAGTTGAGAACTTTACAGTTAGAATTAGCAACTCTAACTAGCCTAGAGTAAAAGATTTCAGGCTGCCTTGTTCCCTTTCTGAGGCAAAATATGGCCTTTCATGGCTCAAAACCCTCTCTGAAGTTTCTACCGTAATCCCACAGTAACGAAGAGAGATGGGTGACTCGTTCTATAATGTAAATCTAAGATGAAGCCAGCTCTACAAAATGGTACCTGAAGCAAGGCAAAAGACTTGTTGGGAAGAAAGATATTAACGATCAAACAGTGTATACATACTTTACGGACACCCTGTTTATTACGTATATATTAGGTTGTTACATAAGTCTTGTTACACTTTGATTTCTTACGACGATAAGTCGTGAACTTCACAGTTTTAATAGGGCTCCAGGATACCATTCAATAGAGCAAAGCAAGCTCTACAAGATAGTCTGCCAAAGTCCGCGCCAGCTTCGACCCACTGTAACTTTGCATCCAAAATCTGAGTCGCACTGAAGGGACAAAATATCACGAAAAATCATATCTTTGTTCAGAAAAGTCCTACGAATCTCCAACTTGCTCACAAAAATTGCCCAGTATATCAAACAATCATATGTACCTTTGCTGTATTTTTTCCTCGTCTAGAAATCGAGAAATGGAAAATTTTTTAGTTTCCACAAAAACGAAGCTATGTTGTTTCTGTTTATGTGGCTGTATACTACAAGCTCTCAGAAGTATAACCGTAAATTTTCAGCTTTCCAGAAGCTTTAGTTCTCGAAAAATATCAAATTTAGTTTTTCTCACTCGAGTGTTCAATGCTAAATTAGGTAATTCTCGAAAACTAGGGCTTCTGAAGAGCTGAAAATTTGCGGTTATACTTCTAAGGGCTTGTAGGATACAGTCATATGCATAGAAACAGCATAGCTTCGTTTCTGTAAAAACCGAAAATTTTTCGTTTTCTCGATTTCTAGATGAGGAAAAATTGCAGCAAAGGTACATATGAGTGTTTGATATAGTGGGCAATTTTTGTGAGCAAGTTGGAGATTCGTAGGACTTTTCTGAACAAAGATATGATTTTTCGTGATATTTTGTCCCTTCAGTGAGACTCAGATTTTGGATGCAAAGTTACAGTGGATCAAAGTTGGTGCGAACATTTGCATACCATCTTGTAGAGCTTGCTCTGCTCTATCGAATGGTGCTTTGGAGCCCTGTAAAGAATATGAAATGCATGACTTGTTGCCGTTAGAAGTCAAGTGTAACAAGACTTATGTAACAACCTAATATTTTGTACAAATCATGCACATATCCATGTAATACGCTTCAAAGGCACAAGCTATTCTTTGTGAAGTGCAACAGAGATTCTCGCATCTTTTTTTCAAACGCGAAATAGCCGTTAACGAAAAAAGTTACCGCACTAATTCACTCAGTCAGAGTTAGTAAAAAGGCACTTTCTGCACTTGAAACTACTAGCACCCACAGTTAATGCTGTTTGCGTTTATTAATCTCCAGGACCAGTGGATTTGTCGACTGTAGGCGTGTCCGAATTGTTGCTATATAAGGCGCTCTGATCATCGTCTCAACAAGCCCCCAGCCAGCAATTACTCCTCACTCAACAAATTGACAGTTTTGCTGATCACCGCTGAAATCTTGGCAACCGACATCGACAAAATGTTCCACATCAATGTTGACTATGATGTAGACCTAAGACAAAGTCGTCCTATTATTCAACGTCGACAGCTTGTTGCCACTTCATTATCAAACCGACGGTAACAACAACCACTCTGCCCGTTAGGCATAGATCTCAGCTTCTTCTCATCAGATGTCCTGTCGCCACCGCTTCCATTTGGCCTGCCATAATTAGCTGCTAATATGTTGTACATACATGAGCCATGTGTATTTTGTATGGATTGATATTTATTTGTAATACTGTCTGCTTTGTATACGGGATGCAATGACTTTGGGTGTAGCGACAACGTTATTGTGCGATCTCCATGGATCTCATACATATGCAATAAAACTGTAAACGTATTTGTTGTGACCCAAGGGAGTTTCAACATGTTGCTTATGTTTGTAAAAAATTATCTCTTATAATTGATGGGCAGCAGTTCATACATCAAATCTAGTAGCACTGCAGCATCTTTGTCACTCAGTACTTCTTAAGCATTTTTTTTCAATATACACAGTCATTCGAAAGTATGAGTAAAAATGTATGTGGAAAACATTTTTTGGGCAGATAAGATAATGTTAGGAAATTTCGGTGTCATAAGAGTACTTCTTTGATTGTAGAGCGCAAAATTCGTACCTCAAAAGGTTCAAAAGTCAGTTATTGATTTAGATGACTTGCACTTGTTATTTACAACTAAAACAAAGCGAATGCATCTTGATGCGCAAATGAAATAAACTCTACTTATTATAGTGCGTTTGCATTTGCAGACGTTTGTACACCAAAGCACTTTCATGTCATTAAAATTATCTAGAGCATAGCTTAATAAAAACCGTTAGTTTAATTCGAGTGTAAGAAGCTGCTTCTAAACCCAAAATCAAAAAAGTTGTTGCAAAAATGAGCACATTTCACTTTAAACTTTGCACCCAAATAAAAGTTAAAGATTACACATGGCTGCTTAAAGGCAGCGTCCCGGAAAAATGCAGATACCGGGATTTTACTGTGTTGCAATGGCAGACCCTCCAGCTAATCTATCAGGGAAGTGTGGAGCGAGAGAGCGCATTTAGAGAGCCCAAAATTCGCTCCGGAAGTCTTTCAGACTCCTCCCACTTCTTACACCTAACTTGGAGCGGTCGCGGACACGAAGAGCTTCGAAAAAGCTCATTTTTGTCATTTACGGGTGCTGAAAAGCTCCGATATGGCTTCAGCACGGCGAGAAGGCTCCAAAGAGGTGAAAAACCAGAAGGCGTTATTTTTGCTGGGACACTGTCTTCAAGGAGTTCTTGGCATTCTTCCTACATCACTTTTTCTAAGAGGCGTTATGTAGTTTTTTCCATACAATTTTCACATGATTTTCACAGCCCGAACTAGTGATTACTACGATTGAACAGGTTTGTTTACTCACTTAGAACTGAGTATTGTACCAAGTCTGCACAACAGTGGAAACGTGACCACACTGAGATCATTCCAAAATGATCACAAATCCGATCCAAAGCACATCTGTATTTAGGCAAATTACAATTCGATTATGGAGTGTTAATCATTATATGCGGTTCACGTGCTATCCTTGAAGCAAATTGCAGCTCACACCCTACAATCCTTCACGCGGCGCTTCAAAAAAATCAGATAAACTTTTTTGAACGCCATCCAAATTTGCACTGCAGTACCTAGAATTTCCTGGACATATGACATACCATCCGAAAGTGATTCAAAGCTCTTTCTAATGGCTTGAACCCGCAGAAGGTCTTCATTATTTTGTATAAAAAAGGCAGATTATCTATAGAAGAGCGATATTTGGTGCAGATTTTCAGGCTACCAAATATGTTTGGCCTACAATTTTTTGCAAGCGAGGTTTTCTCGATATAGATCGCTACGTATGGATAGAGCGTACACAGCTCTTTCGATGTCATTCAACAAAGGTGAGCCCACCTCGATGAGAGAATAAATAATATTCCACCTAATACTTAACCCATTGACGACCACGCCTAATTTTGCGTGGCGGCTATGTGGGACGCGATTTTGCACAACAGTTGCGGCGCGGGAAAGTTTTGTGATTATTTACGAAATGTAAAATTGTTTTGTGGACAACTACAAGGTGTCCCAAAAGTCTTTGAGCCTAGTATTTCCTCCGCTGAAAATGCATGAAGCAACATAGACGCATGAAATTCAGCAGGGAATTTGCGAAGAGCCTACAAAATAACATGATACACTCAGTTTTCGAAAAACCCTCCTTTGGCCTTTACACAGGCTCTCAGACGCTTGCGGAATGCATGCACTATGGCAGCCAGGTAGTTGACATCGAGACTGTCTCACACCTTCTGAAGCAAGCAATCCAGACTGTCCAAAATTTAGCATGGAATAGAGCAAACCTTGTTTTCCATTACTGATCACAAAGAAAAGTCAAGGGCCTCTTGACCCGGCTATTGAAGGCACTTAAATCTGAGAAGCATATCTGTGAGATTTGACAAAAGTATCAAAATGTAGCATTCAAGTTTTTGAGAACACCAAGAAAAACACCATTATGGTGTACCGGGAGTGACTTTAAAATGGTATTTCAGTAGGAAATGCACGGCTTACAGCTAGAATTAGTGACTGAAGCTGATTCGATGCTCGACTTTCCAGCTTTTCCAGGTTTTTGTTTCCGGGAACTTTTTTTTCTCATTGGCACGGCACAACTTCAGTGTTTGTATCCTAATCCTACTCTAATTAACGAAGACTATTGATTGGTTTTGCACTGTAAATGTAGAGCGAACCTAGCTCTACAATATGCTGTTTAAAAGTCCACAAGAGCTCCAAAGGCAAAAGAGCTGTACATATTTGAATAGGAGGTACGTTTCCTTCGGCTCGTCTTCACGATTGTAGCATTGTTTGCTTCAAGAAGTATATCTCGAGAATGTACAATGCAAACGGTATGATTTTCTTGAAGAATATTGGCAACTAGACGAAGAACTCAAAAGCAAAATTTGGCTGAAAAGCGAGGAATACTAACAAAGTTACTACGTTGAAAAATTAGGCTTAAGGACTTTTAGGACACCCTGTATAGCCTCTTCTTGGACGACGAAGTCTACAGGTTCCAGGAGTGCAAATACTGGAAAAATGGTGAACTTTGGAAAAAGTACTAGACCTGGAAAGGATATGATTTTGCAAGAGGTGGGGGTCACCGGTGGTCCACATCGTCCCCGACGGCAAAAAGGGCGTGGGCCACTGGTGGTCCACATCGTCGTCAATGGGTTAATGCTATATCTTCTGTTGCAAGCGTTGGGACCATCAGGCTATCGTGAATTTTCTGAGAGTCTCCTATCTCACTGCAATACATACAGGGTGTCCCAAAAAAATGTACTCACTGTTTGATTGTAAATAACTCTCTCATAATGAAGTGTTTCGGGAAGCTTTAGATACCATTTTGTAGAGCGAGGTTGAACTTAGATTTACAGTATGGAGCAAACCATCGATTGCTTTTCATTACTGTAGGAATACGGTAAGAACTTCCAGCATGTGGAACCATTGTGAAATATACAACCTAATAAAATTTTTTTAAAAAAATCTGAAAATTGTTTACTAGGTTTGCGCATGCTAATTCCACCTATCAACTTTTTACGAGTGTTTCCAGCTTTTTTGACGGTGTAATTACATTTCTGAGAAATGCTGAGAATTGGGTCTTACGATTTAGCGGCAATAACTTAGGAAAGAAGCATCATAGTAAAATGGGATTTCAAATTTGAAATCAGCGGCCGGCTCCCCTTATCGTAGTAAAGTTTTTGGCTTGTTTGGTTTTGTTCCGAGGCAGAATATGGCCTCCAATACTAAAATCCTTAGCGAAGTTCGTACCGTAATCCTACAGTAATGAAGAGCGATAGATGATCCGCTCTATATTGTAAATCTAAGTTCCTCGCTCTACAAAATGGTACCTAAAGCTTCCCGAAACACTTCAGTACAAGAGAGTTATTTACAATTAAACAGTGAGTACAGACACCCTGTATATTTTTGGCAGCCTCACTTATTTTACTGCGGCGTTGCTGCTCTTCGAAAGTATTTGAAGTGACGAGCTTAGGTTTTGAGCACTTATAAACACAAACAGTGCCTATCTATAGAGCTGAATCAGAAGAAAGATTTTATATGTACTAGCATCTTCCAAAACTTGGACATTCAATTAATCTAAAATTATACAACCAGAGTTCGCATTGCTATCTATCGCTTCACGCATCGCAAATGCTGAGTTTTCCAGGGACACGAGTTCACTATGTTCACTAGTTCACTAACATGGCAGTTCTCTCCCTAGCTCCATCGTTTTTCAAAACAGTCAATTTAAGTGAACCATAACTCCCGTTTTCCAACACTTAATTCGCTCCCAACAGTGACATTCAAAAACCAGCTGCGAAAAGGCAAGGTACGTTTGACTACAACTACGTATCGCACAAGGCTGAGCTGAAGTTTTAAATTCAGCAATTAGAATCTTTTGCATGTTCACTACCTGAATCTTCATGACATCTGGCTAACATTGAAGTTATGCGTTTTTGCTGTTTTTTGCGAACTGACCACATAACATAATGGAGGGTAGTGATACCTCTGCAGTTTGGTCAGAAATGCTAATTGCTTTCTTCAAGGTCTCGCAAGCTGCTCTGTAATTTGATGGCAAACACAAACTCGTGATAAAGCTGAATGGATGTTTGTCTGTATGTATCTACGTATGTTCCGAATAGAAAATTCCATTTTTGACCGATCCAAACCAATTCTTGGCACACTTCGGGCGGGGTGGGTGCCGTAGGCTACTTTTGGATATCTGATATTGATTTCAACGAATTTTTGTGAAGTTGAACTGCGGGAATGGGAGTTGGCAAAGGGGAGAAAAGGGGGGGGGGGGGTAAGTAAATATGCTGATTATAACACATTGGAATTGGCATGTAGAATTAGGCATAGGAAGAGGTTGTCAGAGAGACCTTCATCATAGTTTTTTGACAGGACCGGGTGAAGTCGGATAAGCCAGCTAGTCTTTCCTGAACCTCTTTATATTCTCGATCCCGAAAGAGCCGAAAATCAGAAGTTGGGCGGATAAAATTGCGTCCGAAAACTTCTTGGAAGTGTCATTATAGCATTTTCAACTTCCGTGGAATCTGCGCCGGAACTGATTGTTTGCGGAAATTCAAAAGATTCAAAATATGCGTGCCCACTAATCACCACTTCCTTTTCAAGATTATCTGCACGAATTTGGCATTTAACAAATTCTAGAATATATCAAGCTCATCCTTTTCGTGCGTATGCATGCAGACAGCAACAATGTAATCTCTAACTTTGTTTACAAAAAATGCACGGATAATCTTTAATAAGAATCGAAAAGTGGAAGTACAAGAGTTTTTAGCTACTCTTGCTTCGAATATAAATACAAACGAAGAAGTAATTTATGTCAGTGATAACAAAGGTCTATCCGTTTGAAAAAACGTATCAGTTCCTATGCTTTGATAGCTTGAGGTATCATTTTTTAGAGCGAGGTTCAACTTAGATATACAGTATGGAGCGAATTATCAGTCGCTTTTCACTACTGTAGGATTACGGTAGACTTCGAGGAGGACTTTAAGCAATCGAAAGTAATTTTTGCCTAAGAACGAAAACCAAACAAGCCAGAGACTCTTGTACTGGCCTAATAAAGTCGCTGATTCTAATTATGAAAACTGCATTTCAGTACAGGGCTTCTTTCATGACTTATTTCACATTTAGAGTAACAATTGTTTTTCCAATGTTCGTCAGAAATGTGAATACGGCATCAAGAAGCTCAAAAACTGGTGGAAAAGCAGTGAAATCAGCATGCCTAAAAACCTTGCTACACTAATTTTCAGAATTTTGAAATTATTTCATCAAAAGGTCTAATCCACAATGACGATGTGTGCTGAAATTTCATACCGTAATCATACAGTAATGAAGAACGATTGGTGCATCGCTGCATACTACAAATCGAAGTTGAACTTTGCTCTACAAAATGATACCTCAAACTCGGCAAAAGAGATGAAAGCAAGAGAGTTATTAACGATCAAACAATGTGCACATCTTTTTGGGACACTCTGTGTAATTACACCAAGTTGAACGATAACCTCTTCTCGTTCAAAAGTGCATCAAGTAAAAAAGAGGTTTTACATAATTACTTCTAAAGAATAATCGACCTATTTCAACATCGAGTAACAGAAAACCAAAAAATTCCTATTTTTCCTCTTGATTCTTGTAGTCGTTGGAAACTTACGTATATGCGGCAGGTTGTCATTGTTCGAAAACTTACTCATTCTTATGAATAAGTAAGAACAACGCTGCTATCATAAAAAATATTTCTGGTGGTGTTCATCTTGAGCTCGGATGTTGGTGAATTGGTATGATTTTTCAAAGCCTCAGATCAAATGCTTGCTGTTGAAATATGATGATATAAAAATCTCCATTAGAGCGCATATCCTCAAATGTAGCAGGTGATGTAATATGTAATTGCTACCTAATTGATATCAGTGACTGGGTTTCATTTCATTATCGCTCATGCTTAGATTGAAGAATGGAATAGGCCTAGATGTGTTTTCGCGTACGCGTCTCTTAAAATCCACCATTACTTCAATGTATACAGGCTAAAGACAGCTAGATATTAGACATAAGAAAAAATACAGCAAGTGCGCATATGAATATCTGATATCGAAAGTATAGCTGTTTGCAAATGGGAAATTCCCAGAATTTTTTTCGGGCGGAGATCCAATTTTCTTCGATTCTTAAGGCATCTAGAACTTTTGTATTTTTTCAAACCTACCGTAGATCAGACTTTGCGTTAAATCGTGAAGTTGCTCTATCGAACAGCACCCCTTGACTTTTTTTGGGTTGAGCCAAGTTGTTTTGTTAAAGCAAGCAAATAAAGACAACATTTATTTCTTGACTGCTTAATAACATTAGTCCGGGCAATAGTTCATCCCGTTTCTAAAAATTGCAAATTTCCCTTCAAGCAATGTCAGATGGAAAAGTTCCTCTTCTTATCGGCAGCTATCTTTCCTATGCAACTTTTCTGACGTGTGGTTAGATAATCAGTAAGCTTACAACCCTTTATTTTTGCCAAACTTCAAGTCCAAATTTCGCTTTTCAGATTTTCATATTAGAAGTTGGAGGTGCTTTCATTGCCATATGATAGGGCAAACTTTTTGCGAAGTGAAGCACATCTTCGTATTTCTTTGGCATAAGTTTCGGAATTATCCAAATATACTCTCTGAAGAAACAAATTTTTATATATTGCTCATTCTAACCTCTTAAAACATTAGAGATTGAACAGCTGAGGTGCATTCGATGCATGTTTTTCTCCTCTTTTCAACAACTGCCTTTTCTTCGCAAAACATGCGACTTTTGCATACGAAATCGTCGTATTTCCGAATTTTATGGGTGCGCAAGGGTAATACCGAAAATTCCAGAAAACGCATATTTGAACGATAATTGCTCACTTACTTTGTAAAAATAGTGATAGTAATAATGAAGTGCTGAAACTTGCAAATTCTGAGAAATTTGCAGTGATGGAAGCGATTATGTGTTATGTGATTTTTCAAAATCAGGGCTATTGTAAAATAATTCACAAAATCTTATAAAAGAAGCTGAGATACAAAAAACTTGCATTATATTGCAAAATTGGCCCTATCTGCTAGTTACCAAAAACTCTTTGAAGTGAGAGATAAAGAGTCTAAACATAAGCGAAAGTCAGACATAGTAAAAACAATAGGTCGGAAGATTCGGCAACTATCTCAGCGATCGTCAGAGTAGTCGTATCGGAGGCATAGCTGCTGGAAAGTTAAAGAAATTCTGCATCTGATAATGGGTAAAGTATTCGTTTATCTTTATACTATGCGGGATTTACGGTTGGTTCAGAAAACGGAAAGAACTTTCGCACCGGACTAATATATTTGATTACAACATGTTCATTTTTTGATATTAGAACCTAGTTTCTTAACATTTCGCTTTCAAAAGGTAACTCCCAGCCAGGGTCAAGCGTGTCGATGCGATCCTAGGCTCTCTTTTATGACCCCCCCCCCCTTTTGAAGATACCTATCCGTACGACCGCTCCCCGCCTCCCCTCCCCCCCCCCTCCTTCTCGCCCCTCACTCCCACGCCTTTGCGGTAACCTGCATTAACGAATGTCAGATGCCCCAAAGAATACTAGATCTTCCCCAAGAATCATACATTAGAAGGAGAAAAATGTATTTACAAATTGGAAGATAATGCAGGTAATGGATTGCTCAGAAACCTCCGAAAATAATTTGTATTATAGATTGGGTAAGTAGGGAGACTCCCAAGATTCGGCTCTGCTGTTCCAGCAATACAAATCAATTCACGTCATTCGATGTAAACGATTACTTTATAACAATTTATTTTCTAGCGGCAGGTGAGAGATTCTTTCAAGAGTGTTTGACACAACTCATTCATGTTTGAGTGATTGTACTAAAAGAAATTCATCATTGTTCTGGAAACAAGAACGCTTTAGGCTATGATGATAGTCTTGGGTTCGATCCCGTATCCTCCTCTGCGATATAAATTTTCGCAGAAAGAAGAAATGCTGTTCATGGAGTGTGAAAAGTGTTTGCGACTGAGATACTTATTTTTCACTTTTCGCGCAAATTCTCCTGCAAAAAACATTTAAGCGCCTTCTAGAACGATGTCAAAAATATGCATGAGCACGGTTACCTTAAAAATTCTCAACTAATGTTACAGAAAGGCTGAGAGGATGCAATAAGCAGATTTTTTAGGAGAGCGCCCAGGCAACTGAGGATAAGTTGAAGTCACTCAAGAGCAGTGAGCTCGAAAAAAATTTAGATGCGACTCTAGAAAATTTAGATGCGATCCTGAAAATCAAAAAATGGAATTTAGGCGCTCAAAATTTTGCAAAACATTAACGGAACGAAACAGCCTGAAATTCTAAGGATCGAAAGTAGGAGAATACTGACTAATGCAGCAAAAATGCAGCGAACAGGCTTCCAAGCTGCGAAAAAATCCAAATATGTACGACCAAAATACAACCCTCTTCTTTCATTTTTTACTGCCATACTTGAAACCATTAGGTCACTCCGAAAGTAACTTTGCTTTTTTCAAACGAGCGCCACATTTGATAGAACAAAGGTTTTTGAGAGATCTTGGATGCATTGGATGCAGAATTTCATTCTCTTTTCAATGGTTATGAAATTGTTGCAAAACAGTCAATGAGCTTTCAGAAAATAACCAAAATCTGCGACCCATGCTTTTTGAGATGGTCAAGTTTCACAATTTTTTAAACCTTTCATATCAATCCTCAGAAGGAGTTCAAGTAACGATTCGATAGAGTAAACCTTACAGAATACAGTGTTACTTTTTCTCTTTCTCGCAGCTCGCCGTAATTTTTTGAAAGATTTTTTAACAGAACCATCGGAATTTGGCAGGCCCACCTCAACCACAATCGCATCAAAAATCATAAATATTCAGAATTTGAGACTACCAAGATGGTACTATGAGTTAGCATTAATTTAGCAAGTGAGGGTTTACGGGTTCAAAATATCAGATTTCGAGCATATCGGGTACAGCCTGAGGGCTCGCTAAAAAAACGAGTTATGATGATTTTATTCCCGGAAACTAAACGAATCGGAAACAATAAACACCTATTAGAAAGAGGAGGAAAAGCTGCATCGAATGACGCCCGAGCTGCTCAAGGTTTATGTTCTACTAGGTTTTAGCTGTCCAAGTATGGAAATCGGTAGCATCAGTTAAATTTCTGTTAAAAATGTATGACAAGCTATGGAAAAGAGAAAAAAGTTGCACTGTATTCTATAAGGTTTAGTCTATCGAACCGTCACTTGAACCTCTTCTGAGGATTGATATGAAAGTTTTAAAAAATTGTGAAACTTGACTATCTCAAAAAGCATAGGTCGCAGATTTTGGTTATTTTCTGAAAGTTCATTGACTGTTTTGCAACAATTTCGTAACCATTAGAAAGAGAATGAGATTCTGCATCGAATGCCTCCAAGATCTCTTAAAAATCTTTGTTCCATCAGGGCCGGTAGTAATCCCCCCGACCTGGCGGCAGGTCTCGTCGGCAGGTTGCTGGCACCTTTCCGCGAGGTGACCATAAACTAAGGACCGAAATTTAGGCCGTCCCAGGCCTTTTTTCAAAAAATTTTCTCGATAAAGTTGCCGCCTCGACTCTGTAGAAAACTTCATAAAAATCTGCGGCTCCAGAACTCCTCCTTTAGTAAAATATCTGGAATTCCAGGAGGAGCTGCCGGCAACTTCGCGATGTCAGTTGCCGGCAACCTGCCGGCAGGTTGCCGGAATCCGCGAGATGGCAGCTGCCGGCAGATCAGAGAGCACGGGAAATAGCGTGCTCTTTTGAGAGAGCGAGCTGCCGGCATCTCGACGTGCCCCTACCACGTCGAGGTGGTGGCACCTTTGCCGACGGCGTCTGCGAGTTTGCGAATTGCGGCGATATCACACAATTTACGTCAGGCGAAAAAATCAAAAATTCTACTTTTCATCAAAAAACTATCATTTTTCTCATTATATGGGTTTTTACTTTTTTAAAATGACGATTTTCTTACAGAGAAAAAATCCACTAATGCCTTAGAATCATATAGAACACGAACTGTTTTGGCAATCCCTTATAAATCTCAGTTTGCACCGATTTCGCTCCTCTCTCGCTCATATCAATCAGCTGTTCTTTCAGTCAAAGTCTCTCACGCAATGTATCGATCCCTTTTATAGGCAGCCATTCACCTTGCGTTCCTCCTATTGCTGGTGCAAAAGGCAATGGTTGACCAAATGGTCGAATGGTTAACGTGGCGGCACTTCAAGCTAACGCACTTAGGTTCGACCGCGCGCGAGACAGCAGTTTTGCGGCTGTCTACGTTATCAAAATTTGATGAGCGAAATAACCGCGTACTGAGATTATACAAGATTATTAAAACCTACAATCACTCCGCGAGCTGCCGGCGGAGTTGGCATCTTTCCGCGATGTGTGCCAACTTGCCGGCATCTATGATGCCACCAGGTAGGGTAGATTACTATCGGCCCAGATGTGGCGCTCATTTAAAAAAAGCGAAATTACTTTCGGAATGACCTAATATAAGAAAATCGGCAGGATGCGAAATATGAACAGATTTTGCACCGAATATAGCAGAGCACATCCAAAGCACAGATAAATTGCGTGGGTGGGCCCCTGAAAAACACACAAACGATCTAAAAATTATCAGTGGTTATCGCTAATAGAGATATTCGCTTTTGTCAAATGTGCGAAACGTCAGTAATGCTTCGGAAGAAGGGCTTTTAGGCCAACTGGTACACCCAACATCTTTATCATACCTACACACTCTCGATGGTGTTCAAAACTGTTATTAATAAAATGTCGGTCATTCTTGAAGTCAGCAGGTTCGATTCCCGTATGCGGCACTACTCTTTTGCGGGGAAAGAAAGCTATTTATGGAGCGCAAAGAGTGTTTGCGACTGATAATATATTCCACTATTGCACGGATATTCCAGCGAACAAAACCATAACCATAACCTCCCAGAACGATGCCAAAACTTGCATGAGCACGCTACTTTAAATTTTGTTTTCATTTCATTAAAATATACACATCATTCTGTGAATTTATTTCAAAGAGCATTTATTAATCATACCCTAGTTGGTCTCCTTTCAAGCTGACGGTATATTAACCAAACTACCACAAAACCACCTCCCCACCCCAGGTGCTCCATTAGACACTCCGTTGCGACAGTCGCATCACACTCTTAACTCTGCCCCAACCGGTGCTGGCTAGAAAAGCCCGACATGTGACCGAATAATGCTTTGTATTGCACGGAGTCTTGCCTTCAATTTACAATAATCTCACATCCAGCTTTCAGTTTGGCTTTCGGAGGTTAACATTATGATATGTTTCATCGCAGCTCTTTTTTGTCAGGTCGTTCCGAAAGCAATGTCTCTTTTTTCAGATGTACGCCACATCTCGTTCAACAAAGATTTGTAAGAAGTCTTGTTAGCATTCGATGCAGCTTCATTCTCTTTCAAACGGTTATAAAAGCATTGCATTTTATTTAGCAAGCTCCTGAAAAATTACCAAGAACTCATGCTTAGGAATTCCAATTCACGATTTAAAGTTATAACAGTTCACGGAAGGAGTCCAAGTTATGTATGGATAGATCATATCCTACAGAAAACAGCACAATTTTTTTCCACTTTTCATAGCTCGTCATAATTTCTGCATAGATTTTTTTGGAACCTTAGAATTTTAGCAGCTTCCCGAGTCCCGAGCACACATGCATCAAATACCAATAAATTTTCGGATTTTGGAACTTACAAAGGTGGACTATGGTTTGAAAATAATTTCACAGTGCAAATGAGAATTTACCACTTCAGATTAGAAACTTTCTAACCAGATACAGCCTGAGGCGCCTTGGAAAACCTGAGTTATGATGATTTTATTCCGAAAAACTTTATAAATCGGGAACAAAAAACAACTGGTGGAGAAAAATGTTGCGTCGGATGACACCCAACTCACTTGTGTTCTATGAGTTTTGAGTCGACCAATTATGGAGTTTGATAGCAACAAAAAAATGATTTTAGTTCTAGCAAGGGAAGCTACCTAACTTAGCTCTGCCTTTTGGCAAGGAACATATACGGTCTGAATCAGCTTCAAACGCTGATTCCAAATATGCTATTTCTAGCTGCCATGCACCATTCCGAAGCGAGTTGTGGGCTTTTTCCTGCAAAATTAGCATGCTCATCGACTCACGGGCATCACGTCATCACCGTTTAAGTGCTGATACACCTGCGTTGAGTTTTTCAGTGAGAAAAGATTGAATTTGTACTACTTCGATACCTCAGCACCTTTTTCTTGCAGATTTTTATCCACAGGCAGTCTCCTCATGTTCAGGAGTATGCCAATTTTGCGTAGGAAAAAACCCATAACTCGCTTCCGAATGGTGCGTGACAGCTAGGAATAGCATATTTGGAATCAGCGTTTGAAGCTGATCCGGAATATATATGCCTTTTACCAAAAGGCCGAGCTAAGTTAGGTAGCTTTCCTTATAAGAAGCAAGCTAAGGAAGAGAAGAAATTGCTTTGTGTTCCATGGGATTTGCTCTATCTATTCGTTACTTCTTCTTCTTTGAAGAAATGGTACAAAAATTTAAAAAAATTGTGAAACTTGACTATCTCAAAAAGCATGAGATGCAGATTGCAGTATTTTCTCAGAGCTCATTGAATCTTGTGCAATGGAACACTTATGAGAATAAAATGCTGCATCGACTGCTTCCAAGAACTATTAAAAATCTTTTTTCCCATGTAATAAGCGACATGGCTTTCAAAACGACCCGAAAGTTGCATTTCTCGTTCTAGTGATCCGTACGGTAATTCGGAGTGCACGAAACCGATCTGGAAATCTCTTTCGTTCGCGATGCTTTTTACTCCAACTTCAAATGAGATGCTATCTTCAAAGCTTACTGGCAAGACCTGATCTTTGCCATTTTTTATGATTGATATGGCTGTCATACAGGTGTACTAAAAGTATTTTTTCGATAAAAACAGAAACATATTACAGAATTTTGTGCAAACATTACTAAAATACTAACTACGTTACAGCACTCAAGTGTCGTGACGGCATCTTTTTTTGTCAACCGGAGTCTTCAAATTGTTGGCGATTGCCATTGCCTATGCATGCAGGTAGTCATTATCAATTTCGTCCCACGCCTTTACGTAAATATTTATCCTTGGAACACGTGCAGTATGATAGAGCAAGCTTTCAGCTACAACATTCTTTGAAGCAAAATATTGGTAAGGTTTTTGATTGAAATTCTAGAAATTTAAAAAAGGCATGTGTAGATCTCATGCTGGAGTTTTGGACACAATTACAGGATGTGAAATCAAAAAATCGGCTACGGTGTGGTTCAAAACCAAGTTCTTCATCCGAGTTGAACTAACAAACTATTTAGGAGAGAAGTTACTTCAATATCTGTGATTGCTGCATTTCAACAAAATTAACAGTTCAAAATTTCAAAAAGCATAATGTTAGTAGCACATTCAAAGGCTTCAAATTTTTTTGCCAGTTTTTCTAGATAGAATACGGCTACTATAGTGATAGAAGTGCGAGACCTTCTTTATATTGTAGACATGAAGCACACAATATTCCAAATTTTTTTGACAAAACAAATTGTGAACCTTAGAATAAATTTTTGCTCTCGGAGAAAGAAATGATTGAATAACTCCATTTTTGACCAAATATGACCATTCTGTACTCACAATGATCACCTTTGAAGAATGATCGCACCATTCTGCGGCATATGTTTGCGTCCAAATTGCCAGTGAGTCCAAATTGCCAGTGATTCAAAGTCATAAGTAATGCAAACTTAAGCTACAAGGCATTTGAAACACCCTGTAAAATACCATATTGCACTTGCCCCTCATTTGCCTTTAGTATTATCATTGATGCCAAAATTCTATAGCGAATATGGGGTTCCAACTGGCTAGCGACTTATGGTCAAAAGATATTGACGTTTAAGGTTTCATGAAATTAACAAACCAGTGTATTTTCAAAGTTCCTCGCAGGCAAAACAGTACTTAGCCTTTACTTCTAAGAATATCGAATTGCGGAACCATCGAAGAGGTCAAAGATTTGCGCCCACTAATCATTACTTCCGCCTGCGATTATCACATCCTTAGCATTTGACAATCTTTCAAATACCAAGATTATCTTTTCCGTGCGTATGCATGCAGACAGCAACAAAGTAACAAAGTAATCTTTGACACCGTTTACAAAACATGCACGGATAATCTTTAACGGATTAAAGTAAGTGTAGGAGTTATGGTTGTTTTAGCCACATAAGTACACATTTAGAATAAGCAACTCTATTTCCAGTGATTTTATGTGGTCATAATTAACCATCCAGCAGCATTGTATAACAATGAGTGCTGGCCATGTACGCGGAAAGGGGACCGCAAGCTCATTATCATGGAAACAAGGATGCTTCGATGGACCACTAGTCACCAGTCTACTAGTCACACTAAAAGCAAAGAATTTTGATTGTCTACACAGACCTTGACAGAGCAAGAGCTAAGCTAAGTGTACAAGGTGCGCATGTAGTAGAGCTTTGTAATGTAGCATAGGACACAACTCTCTGACTGGGGAACGATGAAAGAACTGTTATGCTTATATTGAAAACATAAATGTAAAATCTCCTTATTCATTCGGCTGTGCAGTCAATACTTGCAAAAGAAATTCTGAAGATTCAGAATAAGATGTCCCATTATCTTAGCTCAATGCTACGGTAACTTATCACTGCAAATCGAATGGTAAATCAAAGACTGTGCGATATTGTAAGAAAGCATTTCACCAAAAAAGCACAATCACATATCACTCCTGCAAGACCTGTTTTACGAACCTTCTAAACTACATCCTGAACTGCCAACTATGTCTAAGCATCGTATTAAGTGGTAATTCCTTGAATGGCTGAGAAACTCAATTCTATTGCTTTTTAGTAAGCATAATGTAGCAAAATCGACGAATTATAAAACACCATGGAAACCAACTGTGCTGGGTAAATTCAGCATTCAACTTTTCTACTCATCACCAACCGATCGAAAAAACGAAAACATAAGCTAAATTATGTTGGCCAGAAACATCAGAACGACTTGACATGACTGAATCTTTCCTGAGAGTAATACAGCGATAAATTTCGGTTCCAACGAGGGAGGGGGACTCAACAAATAAGAGATCTGTGATTACAGTCCTTATAGACTTATCCCCAAATCCATCGTTTCCAAAATCAAATCTCAAATGAGGATTGGGATGAATGATGATTAACGGAGTGATGAAAAAGTCAAGCTTTTTGCGATATACGTAAACGATTGAAAACTCACCTGTTCGTTAGTATCTACTTTTCCAATAAAAGATTTGTTTTTTAAGTGAATGTGGAGCTACTAAAAAAGCGGCATGTACCTCCCCTCCACTATACAGAGGTCGACATAACAAAAAATCGCTTTCATAACACTCGCTTGGAAGGTTATCAGACTCCAATAAAGCCAAAAGAAAACTAATGTATAAAGTAGGGAAAAGTATTAGGTTGTCCGGAAATTAATATCGCATCGTGTTTTAACATGCAATATCACAGCAGTGTGCGCACGAAAGTAAGTAAATAGGGTATCAACCGATAGATCAGAGCAAGCTCTACAATGTGAAGCTCGAACTTTCGCGCCAGGTTTGATTATTGTGTGAAATTTGGAGCCAAATTGCATAAGGCATTAGAAATCTGTGGAGTTATTGAAAAAAGAAAAAAATCGTTCCTCTGTTCAGAAAAGTCCTGGGAACCCCCAACTTGCTCACGCATCTCAGGACTGTTTTTGCAAAAATATGGCGAATTCCGTTTTCTCAATTTTCAGCCATGGAAAATAAAAAAATATGGCTGAAAATTGAGAAAAAATTCGTCATATTTTTGCAAAAACAGTCCTGAGCTTCTCTCACATAGGTGATTCTGTAGCACGAACCTTTGGGAGTCTATATATAAAATCTCAGCTTTAGACAAGCCCTAGTTTTCGAGAAAAAAATGTTTGCGAAAATTCTGATAAATGCATACATATTCGCACTTTTGATTTATTCTTGTTGATCGTAATGTAGCCATGGAAAAACAACACAAACTATACAGGTGAATATCTCGTGTGGAGAGTACATGCCTGTGCAATTTGGAGATCCCTAAGACGTATATGAACGAGAATACGATTTTTTGGGTATTTGGAATTTTTATAGTGCGAAGAGCAAAAAGGAGATGATGTCCTCCTCAAATATGGTCATCGTACGCTCCAGCAACGATGCAGCTGTGCAGTCGCAAGGATTCGTAGCACATTGGAGGACAGGTAAGTAGATGTAATTGCAAGAGTTTTTGATTCCTGTTTGCTTTGCAAGGAACTCTTTGAATAGTATTATTACCAATCCTCTGAGATGATTCTTTCTTAATTTTTCAGCGGCAAGAACAAACTTTCGTTTTCGAAATAGTCAAATGTCAACCGAAAAAAATGAGCTTGAGGCCTCAGCCGGACTTCGCTCAAATACGGCCAAAAGCGCTCAAAAGCACTCACATTCAAAAGCGCCCAAACTCCTCTTACTTCTCCTCACTTCCCATCTCTCCTCACACGAGAAAGTGAAGAGAGATTAGAGAAGTTTGGGCGTTTTTGGGCGCTTTTGAGCGAAGCCTGGCCAGGGCTTCAGAGAAATCAAGAAACAATCATTTCAAAGGATTGGTGATATTGCTATTCAAAGAGTTCTTTGCAAAGCAAACAAAATGAGATTAAAAACTCTTGCAAAATGCATTTACTTACCGGTCCTCCAATGCGCTAAGAATCGCGACTGCACAGCTGCATCGCTGCTGGAGCGTATGATGATCACATTTGAAAAGGACATCATCTCCTTCTTGCTTTCTTTGGTTTTCTTCATGTCTGCAGAAAAGTTCCAAGTTTTGAATAGAAACTAATCAAAAAACCCCCTCTTCAAGCCCAACGACCGGAAAGGTCTTCCAGCGAACGCCCTGATAAGAAGGCGGCCAATCAGAGCCCGCCGCCGCTCCTTGGCCCCGCCCCCAGGGTACATAAGGCGGCGGGCTCTGAGGTCGCATCATTTGTGTTGGGATCATGGAGGCTGTGTGGATCAGAATATTAGATGTGTTCAAATGTATCAATACGATTGATGGTGAATATCTGGTAATTGACGACGATAAAATCTGCAAAACCCTACAAGAAGCCCACCCAAAAAGACCACGAGGAGCGAGCAATAAACAGCAGCACCTGGAAGAGACTGATATGTTTCCGGCTAAGAGGAGGTGAGTTTGAAAAAATGAATGTATTGACTAAACTTCAAGTTGCAGATGTTCACCCAATTCTCCACGAGCGCCTAAGCCACCTCCAGTCAAGTCAAATACTCTCGCATCGGTACCATGCGCCAGACTGTGGTGAATGAAGAAGCCAAGGCGGATTCGGAAGTCGACTTTATTGTAAGAGCCGTGCGAGCTGCGCTGCAGGAGAAAAAGTACAAGACGAAAGGGAACATGAATCCGTTGGTGGATGAAATCTTCAGCCTCGACTGATTTGCGAATATACGTTGTGAAACTGTTTTTGTGACTTTGTTGTTAATAAAAGAAATCTGCGATGATGTGTTATCATACGTAAACAGAAAAAACGTTCAAGTAGAGTTGAAGACAAAGGAAATGTGGCAGAAGTCCGTGCGTGTCGTGCGCTGTCGCGCCATCGTCATGATTTTTCGAACGTCCAATATGTCTTTATGTCTGTCTCTATGTGGGTATAGGGGCCTGCAGGATCGCGAGAGTCGGACGTGCGTACGGCCATTGCGCCGCGCACGTTCCGATGTCACTAAGGCAGGTGCCAGACTTATCCGCTTCAGCCGGTTCGTTCGGTTGCAAAGTTGTGAACCGAATGAACTTGTACGACAGGATAATTCTGGCACCTACCTGTGTCGTCGGACGCACATTTGACGTGAGCGGCGCAATGGCCGTACCACGTCCGACTCTCGCGATCCTGCGGGCCCCCTATACGTATGTTTCGAATAGAAAATTCCATTTTAAACCGATCTGGACCAAACTTGACACATATACTTCGGAGGGCGGGTGTCGTAGGCTACTTTTCTTTAATACGTTTCGGACCGGTGCTGCACATGGTGTAGCACGTTGCTTTGAAGGATCTTTTTGTTGTTTACAGTAGATTTTCTTTCAGTCCAAGGTTATCAAGACAAAGGCCTAAGCTTCTACTTTTCAAATGACTCTGTAGAGTTGTGTCGCCATTGTTTGCTAAAGAGATATGAGCACAAATCGAACAACAGTTGCAACGAAGTGCGGCAACGCGAACGACGCGTGCGACGTCGCAACTTTCCTTTACTTCAATATCGAAGAAAAAACCGCAGTTCCAATACTCATGTGCACCGTCTACAACATAAATAGTTTTGGATACTGTTAGGAACTGAGTTTTTGTTCCTATGTTTCTGTAAAGCACAAAAGTCCTTGAGCAACAACAATTAAACATTTCGAATCCACTCAAAACTTTGGGTATGGAACTTATCTGACAAGCTGCTTACAGATGTAGCACACAGTCTACGAAATAAGATCCCTTTGTTGGCTAATGGTTGGATTTCGCGGTCCGAAACGTGTTAACGATTGATGTCTATTTTGTCGATTTCTAATGATTTTTTGTAGAGTTTGACCTGCGGGGCTGGGAGTTGGCACAATGGGGTAATCGAACATGCTGATTTTACAATATTAGTTTGCAAAATTATCAAACACTTTTATCGATTTTATCGACTTTTTTGCAAAATTTGAGCTACGGGACTGGGAGTGGGCACAGGTGGTAGACGAACATGCTGATTACGAATACAATATTAGTTTCCAGAATTATCAAATACTTTTGTCGATTTCATCAATTTTTTGCAAAGTTTGGGCTACGGGACTGGGAGTGGGCACGGAGGTGGGGGAGTCGAAAATGCATTACGAATACAATATTTGTTTTTGAAATTATTTGTTACTTTTATCGATATCAATCTTCTGCATGTCTGCAGTTGTATTCCTCTTTTTGAGGAGAACAACTTTTTTTTTTTCGCCGTAGTGTATATACGTGGTGCCGGGCGGAGTATGCCGGGTATGGCAGCTAGTAAAACAATAAAGTCGCACAAAAATTTGACGAATACCATGACCTTTGAAAACATATCTCACTAACTCATTCTCGTATTTCCTGTCCAGCACCAGGACACGAAAAATTCTAGTGATAATCATCTGAAAGAAAAAAGGGTACTTTTCTGTCATCCGGACCCTTTTTTTCAAGAAAAGATATTGCTTCTATATTATGTCCCACCTTCACATGAAGGAGTGTCAACCTTCTGCCACGTGTCAAAAAAATTTGACATGTCATCTACATGTTTAACAGGTTTTGCCAAGAGTTTGTGTTACCCTACTTAGCGGTGTAAGAAGAGAAGGGACAGCCATTAACACCGACGAATATTCAAGACATACGCGCCCAAACGACTCTGTGCAAGTGGGAAATGAAATTTATGACAACAGGCATTGTACCATACAACCGCCTCCTTTTGATGTTGTTAAATGCACATACAAATTTGGAAATATGCGGTTACTTTCAAGTACTAAAATATCTATATAAATATGTCTACAAAGGGCCCGATCGAGCTTCCTTACTTCTTCTGCAAAACAACCAAATTGACAACTCCGACGAAATCCGGGCGCACCTCGATGCCCGTTACGTATGTTCTCCGGAAGCTTTGCACCATATTTTTATGTATGAGTGCCAATTCAAGTCTGACACAGTGTGCAGATTGCAGGTTCATCCTCCTAACTTCCGAACTGTTACATTTACATCCGGTAGAGAAAGGGAAGCTATGGAAAGGGGCCAGTAAGGATACAGCGCTCGCTGCATGGTTCAAACTCAATTCTGAGTATGAGCAGTTAGAACTAGAAAACTCCTTACTGCCAGGAATGATCGACCCGCGCACCCTCTACTACCACCAGCTCCCGGAATATTTTACATTTGTTAAGCAAGTTGGGAGATGGAAAAAACGTAGAAAAGGCAATCGTTAGATTGGACGCACGTACATGGCTACTCCGAATCAGACGGAAAGGTTCAGCTTGCGCATTCTTCTCCTACATCGAAGGAATACGAAATCTTTTGAAGATCTGCGTACCGTGGATAACCACCTATAAACGTTCGCAACAGCTGCGCGGGCTCTTGGACTGCTCCACGATGACAAACACTATGAACGCTGCCTGGAAGAACGGTATATTTTCAAATGCCGGCCGAGTTGAGAGAGTTGTTCTGCTACATTTTGTGAAGTTAGCGATCCAGCACATCTTTTCGAACGCTTCAGATCTGACATGTTGGAAGACTTTGTGCACAGAGGTGCCACACCAGACGGTGCTGTAGTTTTGGCTTACTACGAAATGTTTGATATGCTGGAGACCCTGCAATGTGATCTTTCACAACGGATCCGTCCTCCGCGCCTCGCCCATATGAGCAGGCCATCGAAACTGATTACGATCATTGTGCCAGGAAAGGATCACAGAGACTTCCTCAATGATGAGCAGCGTCTTACAGTTAACAGCATCCTTACATCATGCGATGTCGGTAGCTGCAAACCGCACTTTATTGATGGGCCGGATGACAGCGGAAAAACTTTTCTTTACAATACCATCTACCAGACTTTAAAAGACAGCGCAAGTCCATCTATATGTGGCTTGGACCGGAATTGCCGCCAGTCTACTGCCGGAGGGGAGAACGAAAGAATGTCAGCTCGACATTTAAGCTCAACATGCAATTCGGAAATCGAGATTGTATGCTCCGGCGGGAGTGCAAAGAGGCATTGCCTTTGAAGAAAGCTGATGTGACCATTTGGGAGAGATTAACATGGTGCCAAAGCATTCTTTGGAAGCAGTAGATTTCCTACTCAAAGATTTGATATGCAACACGCCCATTAGAGGGAAAACGTTAGTCCTTGGAATGACTTTAGGCAAGTCCTGCCTATAGAGGAACGTGGAATCAGATGTGGTTGATATGTACGTGAAGAATAGCCACCTTTGGAGTGCCTTTCGCAAGCATACTCTATCACTGAATATGAGGACGGGTGAATCAGATCTACCACGGTGCGATTTCCTAATCAATGTTGGGGACGTGAAAGCAGAAGAAGATGCGGAAGGCTGCATAGAACTTTCACAGGTTATCGTCCCTAATGGCGACCTTATTGACGAAATTTTGGGAATCAGATTACCATCATCGACGTTCTCAGTGACCGTGCAATTCTAGCACCAAGGAACATCGATGTTAATCGCATCACTGAGGACCACTGAATAGGCTTCCAGATGAAGCGAAAGAGTTCAAAAGTGTGAATGAGGTAGCAAGCGAAGGGTACAGGGAATACAGCACGGAATTTTTAAATGGTCTATCACGTGCAGGACTACCTTCTCACAATTTGCGATTGAAAAATGGTGCGATAGTGATGCTGCTTTGCAATTTGGATGTCAAGAAGGGGTCATGTAATGGAACTAGCTTGATATTGATTCATCTTGGGCATTACGTGCTTGGTTGTCAGTTTGTACCCGGAGAACGAAGAGGTCAGTTTGTCCCTATACCAAGAATATACAACTTTACCAATAAAGGCGTTCTTGTTCGTGTGCAGCGACGGCAATTTTCCCTTCGACTTGCGTTCGCTATGAACGCAAGTCGAAGGGAAAGCTACCATTAACAGGCTCAAGGCCAGAGTCTATCGTGGGGATTCACCTCGGAACCGAAGTCTTTTCTCATGGGCAACTCTATGTTGCGCTTTCATGGGCGCTAATAAAAGAAGGTTTAAAAGTGCTTAAAGATGGCACGAGAGTAAGAAACATTGTGATCAAATCGGTACTCTGAATTTCTATGATTAATCAAACAGAGGTAATGCTTTCTCATTTTCCTTTTTACTTCACAAATCATCATGACATTCCTACCACTCGACCTTTTTAGAAATCATGGCTTAGGCCAATGGCTCAAATTCAGTAATTTTATTCTTCTAGTCTACAATGTGACTGGAGAGAATTTGACTCGTATTGTTGTCTTTCCCTTTTGAGAGCTCAATCGTTAAAATCTCATTGCTAAACTTTACTCAGAGATTCGTTTTATATGAAATTGTTGTACATAAATTATTGTACTGAATGTTTTTTGCCTAATGTCTGATACTCTATTACAGTGCATATATATCAGAAAACCACATTAGGATCGAAACTTTTTCCGTGTCTTCGCTCACGTTATCTCACTTTTGTAAACATCAGCAAAGAGTACTGTTTCGTACTATAACATATAAAATTCACTCATGTGAAGAGGATTACAAGCTTTTTCCCGGCACATGAAAATTATTAATGTTGCATTCAGATAAATTACAAACCCTGATTTACTTGAACCATAGTCATTCTATTATAAAGCGTTCTCATCTAAACTATAGCAGATAGAATTCCTTCTCAAGACTGTGATGAAAATGAAACATCCAATCAA
This sequence comes from Cylicocyclus nassatus, assembly GCA_958299035.1. Taxonomy (NCBI): domain Eukaryota; kingdom Metazoa; phylum Nematoda; class Chromadorea; order Rhabditida; family Strongylidae; genus Cylicocyclus; species Cylicocyclus nassatus. Next base: position 31,812,980 of record CATQJL010000316.1, read on the forward strand.
GACATCACCGCTTAGACATTGCCCACACCCACTTACCAGACCGAAGTGCCGCGAATGTCTATAATATTTTTCATGAAACGACTACAAGCACCGATAACGTTAAGGCGTCGAAAACAGCAACAGGAACGGCAAACTCTCCGCATAAGGTTTAAGCGCAGCTTCTAATTTTTGTTGAAATGAAACTGTCTTTTAGTTTTTGTCATTCGCAGTCCAGGTAAGGATTGTTCGGAAAACGTTGATGTTGAAGGAATTTTAGCAATATCCCTGTTTTAAAACTAGAAAGTTTACAAAGACGCAATAATTTTGTGCTGCTTTCAAGTTTTACCTATTCCACTGCTTCATTCGAAACAATCGTTCCAATATTATAAGCTTAGCATTCGACGAAGCCCCGAACGCTTACTGTTTTATTGTTAAAGAATGTGCTTTTTATGTCGCTCAGAGTATGAGCTTCGGGGTTTTGTACAATCCCAAGATTCCGCAAAATCTGACGCTGTCATTTTTTTCTCGACAAAGGCGATGACAATGAAGAGATGGCGGAGATGTGAAAGTTGAATATGAAGGCATATGCGATTTGGATCTTAAGAAAGTGAAGTTTTCGATGAATCATAGTTGCAAGTGAGAGCTTAGCAAATATGAGATTTATGATTTTCGTCTGTGTACGCTCTCACAAATGTTGTGAAGTTGAAGAAGTGACCTCAAATACCTTTTAGGTATCGAGTGACGGTGTAATAAAAAGCGTAAATTGTCTTTTTGCGGCTAACTGTGCAAATTAGATAAAAACACGATCTAAATGTCCCTTCTACGTTTACAACGAAAAATTGTTTCTCGAGTGTACGTGGAACATATTAGAAGTTATGCAGTCGGATATTTCAATTGTTACCTTGAAGTTCCAACCCGCTGGTTTACTTGGAATTTTTTTCTATCAAAACAGCTTGAAGATGAAAACGAGTTGGGTGTCAAAAAAAATGCCATGCCATTATTTGAAAAATCATTTGAGTGTTATCAGTTTCAACCACTACTACAACCAGATAAGAGTCGTCAAGCATATGACGCGTTTATTCGCATGAAATTCTGCGGGGAAACAACAAAACAAGCTGAGGTATTCAAAAAAAAGTAAAACAATTCAATAGATACAGTCATGAGAAAAAGCAACATGTGTCATAACGGAATGATGATGTGACCATTCTTGACCACACTCGATAACTTGTCAACTAAAATTTTCTGTAGATTACAGCGTCTCTTTAGATAAAAGCGAGCTCTTAATTCACAACCAAAGAAGGCACTTATGCGACGAACACTCCAAACTCACGCGAGCTGTATGAGGTAGGAATTTCCCTACGATCGAACACTTCCGCCACAAAAAGTGCCTGAATGAATATTGGTAAAAGATGGAACGTGCGACTCTCTATGAATCTCGGCATGGTGTTGATATTGTAATTGTGGTTCTGAGCCTTGACCCGAGATTGTTAACACTTTATTGGCTGACGTTTCGGCAAGTCGCCTTCTTCAGAGCCTGGAATGGACAGTACGACTTGCAAACTATTCGATCAAACGTCTCTGCAGCCATGCAAACAAAACTCTAAGGCTTCGGTAGATAGTAACTAGCTGCCTAACCAAGCACTCACCTTTTGAAAACGCCGATAGAGTTCTAATGCCAGAGCGAGCGTAGAATGAGTGAATGCATATGCCACGGCTATTTATAACGTCTCCGCCGGGTCAGAAGATCTGACCCAAGTAGGGAGCGAGCTCACGTGTGATGGCTAGGCATTCTTCCTTGCGATTCATTTTAGGGCTTTTGGCGTGAATCCAAAATGCCTCTAAACACTTGCGAGCCGATGTTTGTGATTCATGCGCTAATATTTTCACTGTGACTTCGAAATTTGTCTCCGCGTGTTTTAGCGCCCTGTGAGTGCCTAGTGGGGTGGAGGTTCGTGATCTATCTTTGCCGTCTAAGTGCTCTCTTATGCGAACACATAGCGGCCGCGCTGTCTCGCCTATGTACTCGTCGCCGCAGCTCGCGCAGGTGATAAGATAGACGACCCCCGTCGCCATGCAATCCCCGCCCCTGCCCCCAGGGCAGATGATGCAGTTGGGCGTGGTGCAGCCGCGATCATAGATACGATTGCGCACCAAAATGCTCTTAAGATTATTTGGGGGTATTTCCACAATCGTAACTGTATTTTCTAGCCCGCACTTCCTTAGACACTGTCGAAAAACAGTGCTTACTTCATCGGAAATATAGGGGATGCAAAAGGGGATCTTTTCAGCTGCGCACGTTCTGTCCACCTGAGTACGACGATTTTCACCCCTCCTCGCTGTTCTGGCACGATTTTTATACCCATTGGAGGCGGCGATTTTCCTCGCAAGCGCAAGTGATTCCGCTCTTTCTTGTTGTCCACTACAAACGCGAAGGGCTGTGCGGAACATATTTTGAATGATTGCCTTCTTTGTTTGACGCGGATGAGCTGACCTAAAGTGGACAAGAATGTTTTTATTACTTGGCTTACGATACCATTTTGTGACGTGCGAGCCTGAGGATATGTTGATCTGCACATTCAAAAATGGCAACCATTCATCGCTGGGCCTTTCCCTGGTAAGCTTAATGTATGCAGATTGTTCGTTGAGTATTTTTAAGCAATTGTCAACTTCTGCTTGAGTTGGGCAGATTATGAAACAATCGTCGATGTATCTGCAATACAGTAATGGGCGGCATTCTAGAATTGGCGCTTCGATTTTGGCCATAAAGGCTACTGCAAGCGTGGGCGCTAACCTTTGTCCCATCGCCAACCCTCTTACTTGCGCGTAATAGCTCCCGTGCCATCTGAAAATATTGCACTCCAAACACGCTTTGAGAAGTGTCATGAGCTGTGAGACTGAAAGCCCGTAAAGGTTGATGTCGGTTTCGTTACCCACAAGAAGCTCAGACACAGCTTGCAACGCGCAAGCTGTGTCTGAGCTTCAAGTAAGAGGGTTGGCGATGGGACAAAGGTTAGCGCCCACGCTTGCAGTAGCCTTTATGGCCAAAATCGAAGCGCCAATTCTAGAATGCCGCCCATTACTGTATTGCAGATACATCGACGATTGTTTCATAATCTGCCCAACTCAAGCAGAAGTTGACAATTGCTTTAAAATACTCAACGAACAATCTGCATACATTAAGCTTACCAGGGAAAGGCCCAGCGATGAATGGTTGCCATTTTTGAATGTGCAGATCAACATATCCTCAGGCTCGCACGTCACAAAATGGTATCGTAAGCCAAGTAATAAAAACATTCTTGTCCACTTTAGGTCAGCTCATCCGCGTCAAACAAAGAAGGCAATCATTCAAAATATGTTCCGCACAGCCCTTCGCGTTTGTAGTGGACAACAAGAAAGAGCGGAATCACTTGCGCTTGCGAGGAAAATCGCCGCCTCCAATGGGTATAAAAATCGTGCCAGAACAGCGAGGAGGGGTGAAAATCGTCGTACTCAGGTGGACAGAACGTGCGCAGCTGAAAAGATCCCCTTTTGCATCCCCTATATTTCCGATGAAGTAAGCACTGTTTTTCGACAGTGTCTGAGGAAGTGCGGGCTAGAAAATACAGTTACGATTGTGGAAATACCCCCAAATAATCTTAAGAGCATTTTGGTGCGCAATCGTATCTATGATCGCGGCTGCACCACGCCCAACTGCATCATCTGCCCTGGGGGCAGGGGCGGGGATTGCATGGCGACGGGGGTCGTCTATCTTATCACCTGCGCGAGCTGCGGCGACGAGTACATAGGCGAGACAGCGCGGCCGCTATGTGTTCGCATAAGAGAGCACTTAGACGGCAAAGATAGATCACGAACCTCCACCCCACTAGGCACTCACAGGGCGCTAAAACACGCGGAGACAAATTTCGAAGTCACAGTGAAAATATTAGCGCATGAATCACAAACATCGGCTCGCAAATGTTTAGAGGCATTTTGGATTCACGCCAAAAGCCCTAAAATGAATCGCAAGGAAGAATGCCTAGCCATCACACGTGAGCTCGCTCCCTACTTGGGTCAGATCTTCTGACCCGGCGGAGACGTTATAAATAGCCGTGGCATATGCATTCACTCATTCTACGCTCGCTCTGGCATTAGAACTCTATCGGCGTTTTCAAAAGGTGAGTGCTTGGTTAGGCAGCTAGTTACTATCTACCGAAGCCTTAGAGTTTTGTTTGCATGGCTGCAGAGACGTTTGATCGAATAGTTTGCAAGTCGTACTGTCCATTCCAGGCTCTGAAGAAGGCGACTTGCCGAAACGTCAGCCAATAAAGTGTTAACAATCTCGGGTCAAGGCTCAGAACCACAATTACAATTGGTAAAAGAATTATCGTATTTGTAAAATTTGACATACCATGAGTATCCCCACGGCACTACCAAGCAATGCTCCGACCAGGACGTCTGACCAGTGGTGCTTGTAGTCCGATATCTGAAATCTCAAATTCTCTTTGCATTTTTTCTTGGTCTTCCCCTAAATAAAAAAACAACGTAAATCCCAAGACGAAGATTGTAAATAATAGGTCGTTCCATAAATTTGAAGCGTTTTTATTCTCGTTCTCATGCTTTGAGGAGCCGTTTATTTGGTGCAAGATGCATGTATCATTGACAGGAGCTGTTTATGCTCATGAAGCTAATAGTTCTTTTAAATGAAAAGCTGATCTGTTTTAATTTCTAGCCTTCAATAAGGGATTTACCAAAAAATGAAAGGAAGCTAATTCGGCACTCATTTTTTCTTATGAAGAAATGCATTTCGCGCAGATTTTCTCGCCAACTATTGGCGATGGCGTTTTTCGCCAATGTGAAACAAAAAGGATTGGATTGCTACCAAAAAAAAAGAATTTGCAGCACGCCTCCTGAATAGGACCTTTTGCAGGTTAGACAGGAGGTTGTGCACTGAAACTTGCTAGGCAAGGAGAACACGGCCGCCCATACAGTACGCAACCCGACTGCACAGTCTAAACGAATTTCTAGCGTAGAAAAGGTCTGAAGAATAAGTCCAGTGAGCTTTCTTGCGTGACATAACTCAACCCGAAACAACCGTCGTCATAGTTGTCCTTCAAGATTTGACTAGGAGATACATTAGCATCCTATGCACACCAAAGATCTCGCTCTAACATACTATCATCTATTCCAATCCATCACAAACCATATGAACGGCGTCTGTTTTTATTCCGAAGACGATCTCAGGTGCTGGTTAGACGCTTTCTGGGCCAAACCCCCTGGTTTTGGAAAAACGGAAATGAAATTTTGATGATACATATGGTGGTGGAAAGTTGGGTGCAAAAAGGGAACATACGCTGATGACTGAATTTTGCTAATTATCGTCATTTATTGATTCATAAAAACTCTACGAACTTATGGAAGACCTGATATTTTTTTGCAAAAAACATTTTTTTGTCGATCATAATATTATCCTATAGTGCTGGTTCGATAGCATGAAGCAGCACTTACTCAACTTTATGAGGAAGTTCTGAATTAGTAACCTTGTCATAGCTTGTTTTTTCATATTTTGAAAATTCTTGAGATGCGGCTTAAAAAGTTTTTTTGCCATTGAAGGAAATAAATATAGCTGCCGGATATGCAATCTTTGTTTTCTTGTGTAGCACAAAAAGGAAAGAAAAATCACAAATTGGTTACGAAAAAAGAAAGAAGTTTTGCAGAATCCATGATATAGCAGTTTCTTCAAATTCCTAAATTGTGCTAATGCACATCATTTCAAACACTCAAAGGTGCCAATATTTAATAACTGATCTATGAAAAGAATTTACGGCTCAGTACACCAAGAAATATTTCATTTTGTTGGAAATAAAAGCGAAATTAAACAACAACCTAACAATGCTGTTTTGCACCGAATTTTTCCAGTTTTTCATGTCAGTTACCAAAAACAGCAGTAACCTTGAAGAAGATAAGACCTCTGAGAAGCGAAGCGACTCTTTATTTTAGCATGGTTTTATTTGCTGATGATGGTGTTACCTCGCAGTAAATCTATCCAAAAAATTGCAATAAATTCGAAACCTACCCGTGTTAAAGCAACCCAGCCGGCTGTTCCAAGCAGCAAAAACTGTATGGCGGGCACTAATATTCTAGAAAATACAGGTCGATATATTCTTGCTCGTAGGTAAAGCTGAAATCATACACATTCTGTCAGAACGAATCTATGTCGCCAAAAAACCGTAGTACCGAGCAGAACCAAGCTACGTAAAAGCTGAAGGCAGAATGGCCAGAAAAGAACGAAAGCATAGACTCATTTATCAGATATTGGTCTGTCCCCGTACAAGTAAAATCCGTTATGTACTTGTTTGGTGTGGTGCACTAAAATAGGAAAAGGATACAAATTATTTCCTCATGTCAAAGATCCTTACTCAAAACCTCATTATATCCTCGACTTGGTTGGCACACATCCATAAAATGTGGCCGTTGTCGTCCGATGGTGTACTTCCCTATGTCAACCAACAATTGGTTGAAAACAATACCAAGAAGGAAATAACCTAAACTGGCATGGAAAGAAATAAGAATCCAAGTGCATGTTGTTAACAATTCAACTTACCTATAAAACAATAAAGTCGCACAACAATTCGATGAACATCATGACCTTTAAACATATATGTCACAAATTCATTCTCGTATTTCCTGTCTAACACCAGGACACGAAAAATTTCAGTGATAATTATCTAAAAGAAAAGCAACATTAAGTTACCTCCTACCACGATAATTTTCGAAATACATAATATCTATTTAGATTAGGATCTCCAAATAGAAAAAGAGTTTACGGTTGCGATACATGAGCTATGTTGCCTTTATATATTGGGATAAGATTAGGTTATTTCATTATCAATGCACGTTCCTTTACCTGCTGCAGCAGAAAGGACAAAATGCATGGAACATCACTCAATAGAGTGAAGTAAGCTCTAGAAAATGGTTTTCAAAATTCTCTAAAAATTTGCTATACTTGAAGGTTGTTAGAAAAATCTGAAAAATTTTGGACGCCTAAGTCATTTTTTCCTATCAAAATCCTACAAACCTCTAACTTGCTTTCCATGGCTAGCAGTTAAGGAAATGGAAACAGACATGCTTCAACTAATGCAATGCTAGAGTGCCCCGACAGTAATTTCATACTAGACCTCTAAATTCTATACTACATATTTTAAGTAATAAATATTCAACCTCTCTCAAGCGCTAGTTGTCGGGGAGCACCAAATTTAAAGTTGGATATCGGGAAAGGTGACATTTTCGCATTTAGCCTATTTTTTATTTTCAAGTTGCGATCACAAAAAAATAAGGCATGTGGATACTCTTGACAGAATTGAAGGGTCACTATTTTTGTACGGAGTTTAACGTTTAAGTATTTGTAACTTTTCTCCCAAACTTCAAGCAGTCAAATTTCCGCGATTGTTCGAATGAGCTCCTGTAAAGCTTATTTTGCTCTATCGAATGTTACAACTTCTCCGCCTCGACATGATTAGGAACACGCATTAATTTGCATCAACCTAATTCGTGACTTTCGAGATCTATTCTGAACACCGGTAGATAACTGTGAAGGTAAACTCGTACTTATCGATTCAATTGGATATTGGATTGGCGGCTGGAAGGCGGGGCTTCGTGACCTAATTTAGGCTAGAGAATGATCAGAAAGCATGCTTGCGAGAGAGACGCAGACCGCGTCGCGGCGCGAGAGGTCGCCTTCCAGCCGGCAATCTCGCTAAATCAAAGGGTATAAAGAAGGAAAAGTTGATGCGACGGAAACTCACTATAACCAATCCTACTATCGTTCCGACGATGGCACAAATTTGCCTTGAAACCTGAGACTTTCTAAAGGGATATCGAATCGACTCGTCATCACAGTAAAATCCTCGCTTGTACGGTTTCGCTAATAACTCGAAAAGAAGCAGTGGTATGGCTGAAAATAACGGAAGGACTAAATTTGATATGCTGAATGCAACAAGCACTAGGTCAGCGCAAAAGTCGTGCCGTTCAATCAGAGAGGATTTCTCCTTTTTTCAGTCACATTTCCAAGCATTTCTTTTTAGGGAGCGTCAACTCGTTTTTCAGCTCAACATTCAGCGATTCCGATTTCTGGGGCTTTTTTGAAATTTTTTCAGGAACATGTGACAAGCGGATGAGTTAGTTGCAGTGTATACCTTTCAATTTTAGAAAGTGTGTTGTCTGAATTGTCCAATCACTTATTGAAGTCATCAGAAAAGTGAAAAATTAGGAAATGGTTTCTCTAAACACTCATTTTAAACAGTAAACGTGCCGCACCGCTTTGAAATATCAGACTTCTAAAATTCGCGTAAGAACTGCAAAACAAAGAAAAACAAAAAATAAAAGGAAATTTTTAAGCAAACTTCAAGGTTGGAGCGAAAGTATTCTATGGTTCCAAAAGTAAACTTTTTTAAAAAATTCTGTTTTATCCCTGGGGATTTTAGGATGTCATTTGATAGAACGAAGCAAGCTTTACAAAATAACATCAAACATTTGCCTTAATCGTAATCCAGGTAGTATCCCGAGTTGAAAATGAATTTTCTATTACCTAAAAATGGGATCTCCTTCTAGAAAATTTTTACGGACCTCCAACATTTTCCTTATAGAATGGACACACAGTAGTACCCAAAGATATATTTGATGGATGTGTCTCAGGGCTCAAAATCAAAAATTAAAATAGTCATGGAACCCAAGATGTTGTTTTTTGGGGTTTTTTGTGTTGAACTTGGTATTTCTCGACAGCTAAGACGCATGCAAATAAAATACTTTAAGGTTAGACTTATCAAGATTTGTACTATACAGTGACATATGTGGGAGCGGGCGGAGTTAGCCATTACTCTCTTTTCTCTCGTTTTCTATGCGCAGAAAAAACTCAGTAACGGCATCTCTGAGTGCTACGTGTAATGTATAGTGACTAAGTTGAGAGTCCTAAGGATTTAGCGTATCTAGGAAAAATTTTCCGGTTTTGGCTCCAAACTTTGCCTGGATTACGGCTTAGGCGGACCTTTGGTGGTCATTTTGCATAGTTTACTTCGCTCTATCGAATGATACCCTAAGTCCAGGAAAACAAAAACAACTTGATATGTTTAGAAAAGTAGTTTACTTTTGGTACAATTTAATGATTACTAGGTTGGCTCTATCCAACTGCTACTCAATAGTTTTCAAGTTATAAATGTAAAGGAATTTGAACAAAGTGGACGGATTTGAATAGCTCTTCTTACAGCGTTCATCCAAAAAATCATATAAGAATACAACTGGAAAGATAAAATTTATGCGAAAAAACTTTTCAAGACCCTCATTCTTTAATCTCACGAAAAGATCAGAAAAAACGGCATGAACTTTTAACCACCTTAGTTTTGAAAACTCACCACAGCATGCGATAACCACGATGTCGCCTACAACTCGGGATATCCGTATTGTATACGCCATGCGCCACTCTGACTAGATGACTAAAACTAATCGGACCTTTTGGCAGAGAAGGGATCCTGAACCAGTTTTTACTATATGAGCTCTTTAAGCTAGGTTTTCAGTGCGAAAATCAGAGCCGATTTGAGAAGAAGAATGAAAGAATCAGTTTTGTCATTGAATGAGCAAAGTGACGCATGCATGTTGCAGAACATTGAACAACATATAAAACTTCCGATATTATGTATGTGAAACGTGAGTCATTGGTATGAAAAATGAAACAAACGAAGAATCGACTAAGAAGAGCACATAGTAGCTAGCGCTGAGTAAATCTTTTCTTTGTTTGTACTGCAGAAACAACCACAAAGTTTTCAGAGTGTTAAGAATTTATATAGATACTGAAAATTCTATGCCAGTAAATCAAGATCCAATATTATTTCGAATAAAGGGCTACAGATGCTCCAGTCTTAAGGACCCGTCATACTTCCCCGAAAGATGCCTAAAAGCGCCCAAAAACGCCAGCAAAAGAACATCGTTGATAACATTATTGTCATTGAGGAAGCACTCAATATCTGACGAACAGATGTTTGAGATAATCCTTGCTTTGATTTCAGCATAATCAGGAATACGCAGCCATACTCGTGAGCCCTTAGCATCATTTCCTTGAAAGAAAAGTTCAAACTGACAAGGAGCTATAAAGGACCAGATATTGCCAACAATACCAAGACACAATAGTTGGGATGCATGTGAAGCTAAATTACCATGCGGTTTCCTAAGAACTACAGTTGCTAAGTTACGTTGAACTCTGTTTTATCCGGCTTGGAACTTTTGGTAGAATTCTGGGTATTTTGATGTGCAGACGACAGAAAATGAAGCAAAAAACATATTTGTGAAAGCATCGCGCATGTCCTAGCGTCAAAACTCGCACGCGAAAGGGGGTCCGCCTTTTTCTGGCGCTTTTGGGCATTTTTTCGGCGAAGTATGACGGTCCCTTACCCTTCTTGATTTTACAAGCGCTCTCCTTGCGACTATCTTTAACTTCCAAAAAGAACAGTTCTAGATTAATTTCGCCGGATACTATTGAAAAATAGGAGCACGATACAATGTCAGCAGACATAAGGCATTAATGAATCACTGAAACATTGAAAACTATATGTATTCGTGGAGTCTTCCAAAAGCAAGAGTACACAAATGTGGAATGAATCGTCACACTAGTTGGTGACTTCAAGTGTTTGATAAGTTTTTGTAAGCTTACAAGAGCATGTGAGACCGACGCAAGCTACCGCTTTAATTCTTAATGGGCCCCATTCGACTCAGCTCGTCGTTGCGTCTTGTAGAAGTCTTATAGAAGAAGATGTGCCTGTTTATAAGCTATAGGAGGCCGGATTCCACAAATCGTTTCAGATTTCTACTTACTGGAGGTTGTCCAGTGAGTGCACTGGTATAGCACAGTGAGTGACCTACTATGAGCAAAATTTGAATTTGTGGAATCTGTCCTCCCGATGTGTCCAAGAAGGGGACTTCCATATATCGCAAGATGCGCCGCGCCAGACTGAGTCGAAAGGTGCCCTTGGATTAAGAACTCGTCCACTCTGAAGCGAGATATGGCCACGCTACTGTGATGTCACATAAATCGGGCGACTGTGCGCCGTATTTTTCAAAAATTACAAGCGGTATTGTATTGAAACCTGAACATTTCTTTTCCACTGCTGCACATCTATCAAAAAAAAGAAAATATCCATGTTTTCTTACCCTTAATCGAATTTCTTGAACTTTCAAACCTATGTTTTGCCTTTTACGAAGATATCATACTGCACAATTTTATAGAAGGTAAAAGAGGAAGGCATGGCAATGACCAAAATCGTTGTAAACATCAGCTCTTTCATGATAGAGATAGCACTGAAAGGGTTTGAGTGCAATAGCTAACCAAATATATGCGGACGTGAAACGATTGAGTTAGATGGCGTATCTATTCAGCTGCAAGAACACGACTGCAGAGTTTTTACTAACAACAGGGAAATTGTTACGAAATTTCAGCCCTTTGTCTACGCTGTTGGCATAACCAAAACAGAACTGATGAGAGATATAATAAAAAGAATGATTATTTGATAGATAGCTCAAGCTTTGCTAGTCTAAACATGTGACCCTAATTTTCGGAAACATTTGTTCCAGAGACACTCTGGGGCGGAATACATTAAGTCGTCTAGAAAGCAATTCTGCTTTTTTAAACGAGAGTCACATACTACAGATTAAAAATTTGGAGCATCTTACAAGGGAAGGTTCTTGGCGACCCTGGCCTTTTGAAGTGAAACGCATGCCATCAAATGCATCTTTAAACGCTGATTCCAGATGTGCCATCGATATTTGCTGTGCACTTTCGAACGAAATTATGAATATTTACCAAAATTTACACTTTTGATGATAGGATTCACCAATATCGTTAGAATGCTCACTTACGCACCACAAAGGAGAGTCCAAATAAAATGAAGCTTTAAGCTGAGCTCAGGGGATTTGTTTCGATATATCGTAGTCTGAAAAGCCTGGATACTGACGATTCTGACTGCCTAGATCTCGTGAAATTAATACAGATGAAAGTTCATAACTTCGTCCAAAGAGTCGCACAGCAGATATTGAACATAAATTTGGAATCAGCGCTCCAAGACCCAACTATTGGTATACATCTCACTGCAAAAGGTCACGGTCAACAGGTATCCATCCCTTGTTAGCTGCATTCGACACAGCTTTCATCCTCTTTCAAAGGGGAACGGAATTTACCTATCCGAGATATTCTCGCACCTCAAGGGTGTGTCTCTGCGGGGTATAATTAGGCATAGCGAACTTGCTGATTCTATTATATGTGCTCCTTAGGATACAGCGCTAAGCTACGCCCCGCCCATACATTGCACCTTTTTGGCATAGAACCAAGGATTGCCAGAAAACCAGGCAATACCTGAGGACATCCAGGGTGGCTCAGCGCTAGAATGAGCTAAAAGATGGCTGCGAGGCTCAAAATGGAGCTAATAGGAAGAAAAAAAAGATGGTTGTCATTAGGAGGATTAGGTATATGAAGGGAACATGTTTCGAGAAACTAGGTCATACATAAATATATATATATCATTTATATAGATAAAATATTTAAATCACAAAAATGTGTGCAGCGTCCTGACATTGATAATTTGATAAACTGGCCGACCTTCACAGTCTTTTATCATTAAGTTTACATTTTCAGGGCATGCTGTTCTCACTAGAAGAATGAGTCACTTTGTCTAATGTTCAGAGAAACAGTGAAAAATCAGCTTCACACGCATCCTAAAGCATGCCTTATATTTTTGTCGAGATTTCTTAAGCTAAAAGTCGAATTTACCAAGGTAAAATTTCTGCTCGGTAAGAAAAGACAGCGCAAAATCAATAGCATATTTCAAAAGAGCGCCTCTAACAGTAAGAAACCTAAATCTGCATTCTTATCGAAATTGATCAGATAGTTGCTGAACATCAGTCTTGTGATTCTATTGAATTCGCGGTGTCATGATGATGCACCAAGAAAGCGTCGATGGGTGGGGGCGGGGCTTACAATACACACAGACTAAGCTCAGTACACTATGCTAATTGCGTATCTGACTGCTCATAATACCTAATACACTCTTATTGCTACGTCTTATTGGTTTTTGTCATAATCAGCTTTCGCCTTTTTCTCTGGGTTTTGCGCCGATTACTAAAGGTGGTACTGGATGGATAGGGCAAACACTACAGCATACAAAATAATTCTTTCTTTTTTTATATAAATTTTCATAGTGCTTGATAGATTTCTTTGATGTTACGAGTTTCCATTTTTGGTCAACTCAAAACTCGTAAAACATCAATCGACGAGCAAGTAGAATGTCATTCGATGCAGCTTTTTCTAATCTTCTGATGGGTATTTTTCATTTCCAATTCATGGCATTATTACTCATGTTTTTCGACGCCCTAGGGTGTACCCAAAATCTCGAAATCTGATATCCCGATCCGTGAACGCTCATCTGCTTTGTAAAATTCATGTTAAATCATCATAATAGGTTGACGCAAAAGTTCTTTCGCACCAAATTCAAAAATTCATAACTTGTTGAATTCTCAACGAATTTACAAGATCCAAATTTTGTACAGGAGAGGAACTCATGCTCTTTGCAAAAGTCCCTGGATGTTCGTTAATGTATACAAATGAAGGAGGTAGAAGTTCAAAACCAAAATCACTCAAAATTTGAATTTTCGTGTAGGGTCATAAAAAATCGGAAACTTGCAGCGAAAATCGAAGCAGTCGGTATTGTAGGCTCTTTCACCAGCTCTTACTAACAGTGCAAAATTTGCGCTGATTGAGCGTCTATATGAAAAGTTATGTTTTCTTTGAAAAATGCCAAAATATCAAATTCGCCCTTTTGTATTGCTTGCTCAAAAATCGTAACTTTTCATAGAGACGCTCAATCGGCGCAAACATTGCATTGTTAGATAGAGCTGGTAAAAGAACCTACAATACCGACTGCTCCGATTTTTGCTGCAAGTTTCCGATTTTTTATGACCCTACACGAAAAACTCAAATTTTTAGTGATTTTGGTTTTGAGCTTCTATCTCCTTTATCTGTTCTCGGTAGCGAACGGTTCAAGAACCCGTGCAAAGAGCATGTGTTCTTCTTTATACAAAATTTAGATCTTGCAGATTCGTTAAGAATTCAACAAGTTATGAATTTTTGAATTTGGTGCGAAAGAACTTTTGCACCAACCTAATACCTTCTTGAAAGTTTCAAATTTCGAAGATATTTCTGTATTTGATGCGTTTGTGTTTGACTGAGACCTGCCATTGTCAAGTGATTTCAAATTGATTAGAGAATTTTGACGAAATATAGAAAGGGGAGGCAAATAATTATCATGGTTTGCGCTACCAATCCGCTATCCGGTATAAAAATATGGAGAAATAGCGAAACTCGACTTTTTCAAAAAGCGTGGGATGCAGTCTTTGATAAATTTCTGAGAGCTCGTTGTTTATACTGGAATGAAGCTATGATCATTTTAGAGGAGCTAAAATGCTGCATCGAACGCTACTAACATATTTTAAAAATCTTCTGCGAAAAGGCCCATTCAAAAAAAGCGAAGTTATTCCGGAACGACCTAATACAAACCTTGTTGTATTGCAAAAATCTCATGGAAATAGATTTCGATAGTAAATGGTAGAGCTTTTTTGGAGCAAACTTATATAATTTAGGGCATGGTGCAATCGAGGTATTATAATTTTTCCAGCAGATTGTAGAGAAGTAAGACTCATTCAGTTCAAGGCAGAAAAACAATAAAGTGGGACTGTTTATGACTCACTCAAGCAGCATTTGCCATATGGAAAGAGGCTGATTCAGACAAGCATCTAACACTCAAGGCAGATGGTTAGTCAGCAGTCGAAAGAGGATTTTGAATAATCCGGCATGATTTTGTTTGCAGCCACAGAATCAATGGATACGACAGGAAGTGCATGCAAAAAAAAAACAATGAATCGATTATGTAAACCAAAAGTGCAGCGAATGGCATCACAGCTACTGGAAACACTTAGCAATGAGTAATAAAGTAGGAACTGCACATAAAACAATACAACATGTTGAATCGAAGGACTTTCGACTTGGAAACTATTAGATGTTATTATCAGGTTGGCTGCGAAATAATTCCGTTTTGGCATGAAAATCTTCATAAAAACTTTCCTACTATTTTATCCATGATTTTTTGTAGGTGAAGCTACTTCTATCACATATTATCTATCCAGACTTTTCAAACATCAGTAAGGGACAGTTATGCCCCAACTTGGCTAAAACTTCAAAAGCTCGATTCTGCTTTGTAAGTTTGTTTTCATGCTCTAATGGATGTAGAGAACATCAAATTAGTATTTAGATTCAGGCAAGCTTTTCCTACTTATGAAATATTAACAAGAATTGTGATCTGCCATTCCAAAACTTTCGGAAAATTTCCTTATATTTGTGCACAATGAGAAAATCGGAAGCGCTCTTTTCGGAGGTACCGAATATTGGACAAAAAAATTGTCTGCAGCATCCGTAGGAGCTGCAAAAGCGACCGAAATTATTTATTAGCCAATAGTAATGAGTAGTATTAGTAGTAATATAATAGTATAGTATTTATTTTGCTATACCATGTTAAAAAAAACATAGAAACGAGTAACTTAAAGCTTGCATAGATTTGAAAAAGTATATGGGCCTCTTGAGCGCTATCTACCCGAGAAGAATCACCAGAGTGTAAAAGGAAAGAAATAAAAAAAGAAAAAAATACAACAAAATCTAGGGCCACTACACGGTGGTCCCCAAGAAGTGTGATGAGCTTTCAAAAAATTCATTTTCAACCTTTTCACTGTCCCCTTTTTTACTTCGCAATGACATTAACAGTTTTTTCCATAACTTTTGCCTAGTATGTTTCCTCTTCCGAAAAAGGAAAGTCTTGTTGAAGAGCTTGGAAAAAAATGTAAGCGTTTTTCTTCATCGGCCAGATTCTAAAAAAAACGCAAAATCTCTTTTTGAATTATGAACTGCTAGAGAACTGCAAGATTTGAACTTTCCAATATTTATTAGATAAAGCAAATCCGATGAGGCAACATATCTAAAAAGGATAGCGCTTATCGCTGCAATCAAGAGAGTTATTGAATGATATCCGATATCAAAAGCCTAAGCATTATCAGTGTTTTCTATGAAAATTCAGGCGAAAATCCCAATGCATAGGATTTTGACCTAACCCAAATTTCCAACTGCTATAAACGTTATGGAACGCATGTGCTAATTTATAGTAAAAACTTACTTACATATTTACATGCACAGTTTGTACAGAATTTACACCTAAACAGCAAGAACAACGAGGTAATTGGAAAGTGGCAACTCCGGCCCTACTAGTCCCAGGCTCCTCCCACTTGATCAGCTACAAGCGATAGGGAATACAGCTGCAAATTTTCGAGGATGTACATGCATTAGTTTTCATAAGATAACAAATTTGGTCTGAAAATGTCCGAAAAATTTTGGGCCAACCTAATATTAGGTCGTTCCGAAAGTTCTTTCCGTTTTTTCAACCAATCATAAAAACATGTGAAATGAAGATAGGGAAACGTTTCGGGCACTTTCCGACGCAGCTTTTCTTCCTCTTTTCAACTGTCATATACCTGTGCCGCTTGCTCTTGTGATCAGTGAGATAATGGCCGAAATTTTGAACCCATGGTTTTTACCATGTCCAAATTTGGCAATTTTTCGCAATCTTCTTTTTTGACTTTTGGAAAAGCTTTGATAGCAGTCAGATAGAGTAAACAAAGTGCAATTTAATGCAATTTTTTGGCAATCTTAACCGGCTTCTCAGTATTTTTTGAGATAACTTTTCCAGCAGTCTTCACTTTTTCGAAGCCACAAAACACACAAACGCTCCGAACATCAACAAATCTTCGGATTTTAACACTATCCAAAAGTCGTTCATATTGTTCACTATTTTTACAAAGTGGATTAGTGTTTACCGCTTCGAAATATAAGATTTCGCATTTTACGTGCACACCCTCAGGCGGGTTCAAAATCAAAAGTTATGGAAATTTTATCGCCAAAACCCCCACAAATTGGGAAGAAAAATACTCAGTAGGAAGAGGAGAAAAAGCTGCATCGAATGATACCTTAGTTGTGCGCCGTTCTATGTTCTATAGTTCTTGGCATCACCAAAAGTGGAATTTGATAGCATTAGAAAAATAACTACAAGAAATTTTTAAGGCTAGCTATAGACGCCAAAAAATTCCCTTAAATTGCACCTTTGTTTACTCTATTTGACTGCTATCAAAGCTTTTCCTAAAGTTGAAAACAAAGTGAAAAATTGCCAAAGTTGGACATGTAAAAACCATGGGTTCAAAATTTCGGTCATTACCTCACTGATCACAAGAGCGAGCGGCACAGGAATATGACAGTTGAAAAGAGGAAGAAAAGCTGCGTCGGATAGTGCCCGAAGCGTTTCCCTACCTTCATTCTATGATTGGTTGAAAAAACGGAAAGAACTTTCGGAACGACCTAATATATCATTTATCTTCTTACCATTAGATATATGCTCGTTTATGTAGATTTGCACTGGTGGCGGCCCAGAGGCAAGAGAAATCAGTAATTTTTATACGAATTTATTTGATCTGGCAGGTCTGCTCAATAGATTCACAGTATATGCATGACAAAATACCGAATTTTTGGATCAGACTAGCGATAAGGATGCATAGCAAGCGGTGTAGATCACTAATGATTCTAGGACAAAATCCATAGCCCAGTATTGGCATCACCAAGGACAGCTAGCCATTCCTATTTTGCTAAGTGCAAAACAAAATTGATCATCTGCTCTAGACTCAATGCATCTGCAACTGTGAAGGATAATGAATGCTCGCATCAGCCAACATTGCAGATCCAAAAACCGGAAAACCTAAATAGGATGGTATTTGCATACCATAAAACTATGCATGAGTCATAAAAACTTTGAACACCTCGCAGAGCGTGCGACTGTAGTCACAAAAAGTGTCTGAGCAAGTGAATTCAAAAACGAAACTTTTTTAAACCGAGAAACTCAAAAGTAGAGTGACAAAGAATGCTACGGAAATTGGAATTAAAAATATAATCAAATAATTAAATGTGCGTGATAAGAAAAAAGGAGATCATGTTATCATAAAACAACCGATGACGAGCTTGGAAATGAACGCTGTAATTTTCAGACTATACAGCTTTGTAAACAACATGTGTAAAGATGACATGAAAACTTCAACAAACTGAGATGGTAAATGGGAAAAGGGCCTAGACAACATTAGGAAATGCCAACAGATGTTTTTGTTGACATTGTTTTGTGATTATTTTTCTTGTACTATGACTACTAAAGATTTTTGAATGGTTATCAATTAAAGTATACCAAGATGACTGTTGCCAGATTTGTGTTATTTACCACACGTAGCCACTTTTATGAGACACTTAGGAGCACATTGTCACTTTAGTCGGGAAAAATTTCTTTTGTTGTCGTTGTTGCCATCATTGACCCTTCAGAACGTGTAGCTTAGTCAGGGTGGTAGTGTTAGCTATGAAAGATAATTTTCCATTTCTGAACCTTGAGCTGAGTCCGCTTGTTATTTCAAATCTTTTCGTAGCATTCAAAGAAGTTCAGCCTGACTGATATTTGAGAATTTCTCCACAAGGAAAGCTTGACTACAGCATCTCAGTCCAACATAATCCGCCCCGCTCTTGTGAAATATGTTTATTAACTGACGATGAGATCTTTCCTTATTTGCATAAATTGTAAGAGAGTGTGGATAAGCATACAGCTTTCAATGCTAAATACGGCTTAAGGTAGACAAAAATCAGCATCAATTGTACAAAGTCAGCCCACCATGTTTTATGGAGAATAACAGAAGTCAAAAAATTTGACAAGTCAAGGAATAAGCCCTTGTCACGGATTGCGTAACGAATGATTCAGAGCCGTAGAAAAATCATAAAAAGCAAATATGAGTGAAATTGATAACGCCAGTAAAATGTAAACATCTCTTATCTAGCTGACAAAATATCAGTTGCACGTCGAAATTTGCGTTCATGATTATTTCCGCATATTCATGTTCTCAACCTTCTACTTTTTATTGGTAGGCAATAATGTACATAGCAAACGTATATTAGCCAAGTTGGGAAGTTCATGAGTATCTTATGAAAGTGTGCATGTGTTGCAAATTTGTTTTGAACCTTTCCAGAATGGTTGCTTCTCAATTGAATGTTGCCTTGAACAACAATTGATTATAGTTCAAATCTCCTACGATGGTTGGTCGCCTCAAAGTGGCTTGGGGATGATACTGAGAGTCGAACTGCAATGTACAGCCGACTGACTATAGGGACTCCCAAGCTGTGAAATTCGACGTTTCCGGTTCCGGCCGGAAGCTTAGCTAAAAACCGATCTCAGATTCAAAGTTGCCTGACTTTTCTGATCGCTAGGTGGTCCCAGCTCCACACTCGGCATTAGCTGCTAAAAATCTACTCGTGTAGAGAAAAAGCCTTATACTCGTTCAGCAAGAAGAAAAGAATGAAACCCTGCACGTGTTTTCGACTAAGGCGGCGAGATAAAAAGAACGAGCACCGTCCTCGGAGCACTATCTGGATCAGGACACGTTTAGGATGACACGCCATCTAGACTGCCTTATGTTCTGTAGCTAAATCGCTAGTACAGTCCCTACAAACACATCTTTTGCGCTTTTCTCGACGCCGCAGAACTTATCAAATACCACTTCATTGCTCTGCAGGAAACGAATACCAGGAAGAAGCATGTGCAGCAGATGAGTGATGGGACTCTCATCACTGAAGAAGTTGCATCACGCGTTGGATCTTTGGCTTCGTCGTCCATCCCTCGTCCATCTCGTCGAATCGGTTATGATCCTATTACCTCAACTAGCCATCCCAAGACTACAACTTCTACGTCAGAAGACCCTCAGCATAACCACTGCTAGTGCTCAACATCCTCAGCTGACAAGTCAGAACTAGATGCTTTTTAGGCAGATGTGGAAGAGGTCAACAAGACGTTCTTTTACAAGTTTGTTGTGGGCGACTTTAACGCGAAAGTCGAGAAGCCACCAAAAGAGAAATGAGGATTGAGAGGTTTGGTTATGAACTCCGGAACAAAAGCGGCGACCTCTCGTTGGGCTTTTCTCCCCCGCACGACTTTTCTATCATCACGAAGAAAGAACATTGCCAGTGGAACATCGCCCAATGCGACTCACGCAAAGATCGACCACATTTTCATACCCGAAGCTATCATTCTTATCACTGCTTGCATAATGTCTCAGTAATTCCATATTTTCACCCTTATGCAGTGGGAAGATACGATACAGTCTAAAGCTGGAAAAGGTCTATCACAGTGCTGAAGAAGGAGTTAAGTCGTTTGTGAAGGTGACAGGCTGGAAGAGCTCATATCAAGTTGTGACTGGCCCATCAAAGGAGGACCCAACGTACGACTATGACCGGCTTCTGAAAGGATTGCGAGCGTGCAGAGAGTGCGCCTCAGTAACTTCTGAGAAGGTTGGAACGTATTTCGAAGACCACCAAGGAATTGCTCGAAAGAAGAAGATATCTGAGGCAGAATTCAAACTCAACCCATTTCCTGCGACAGGTAACCAACAACAGTTTAGAACAACTTTGCAGAAAAATCTCAGGAGGAAGTACCAAGTCAAAATACAGGAAGCAGCCGAAGGAAGACGAAGTTTCAAGAAGTGCCGAAGAGACCTCTCTGAATAGTGCCGCTAGTTGCGTTATGCAACGGAGAACTCCGTTCAAAAGTGCAGCTGTATGCACGTGATAGTCAGAGAGGTAGGGAAGAAACTTCTTTTGAAATTAAGATGGAGTCTATCGCCCGTGCCCAGCTCCCCCTATTGGACAAGTGCCAGCCCTTGAAGACTTTTACGGATACAGGACCAGATCACCGCAAAACTTCTGCAAGCCGAAGGAGTTTACACGAGATTCTCGCTTCGTACCTAACACTTTACCTTTAGAAATATAGCGTACCACTGCCTCTCGTTCCAAACTTCGTCATTAAGAGGCACCTTTGACAGCGCCGAAACCATCGTTGTTCTCTTAGCCTTAAACAAACAAGGAGTGGACCCAGTTTACGTGAAAACATTAGCCGAATGCTACAAGGACTGTACAATCACGGTTCAGATAATTCCATCGACCCTGACCATCTCAATCAAAAAAGAGGTCCGACAAGGTAACACAATCTCGGCTAAGCTGTTCACCGCGTGCCTTGCAGTGGGCGAATCAGTGGACTGGGGCAACGAGTTGATAGAAGATTTGTTGAACCTTATCAGGGCCCGGCACGAGGTGAGCAAATGACAAGCTGGAAATCGTTTTTGGTGGAAAAAGCAAGGGGGAAATCGTTTTTGCGCGGTCCGGAGCAGAGCCCCAGAAGAAGATTTCAGTGCAAGCAAAGAAGGTCGAATCATGCTTGTTACCTTATATACATCTCATTGGGAGGAAGTCTTCATAATCCTCAACGCACAGGAGAGTTCGCGCGCTATGTCGCGCCGCCACTAATTGCCGCGTGCGCGATGTCGCCTAAGCGATGGCGCTGAACAGCATGATTACATGATCAGTTCTCAATGTAGGCGTAACGATATAGCACCAAATTACGTAAGCGAACGAAGAGAGGCTAATAGAAATAAAGATTGAAATATTATGAAAAACTTATGTGAATGGGAGGTGTAATAAGCATTTTTCCTAAATTTTTGCAAAACTGGTAAATTAAAATGTGAATTCAAATGGCTCGATTGCGCCGCACAGATGACCATAGGGTATGAAACTTGGTAAATACATGAAGATGGCCTGCAGGGCTTAACTTAGAAGTTTCTTTGAAAAATTATGTGACTGAAGGTTGCGGCAACCTTTTCTCCGAAAATTTCCCATTATGAAGAAAATGGAAAAATGGCTCGTTTGCAGCGCAGAGAAAACGAAATCGCGCGAGACTTGGTGTGTATACGCGCGCAGTAGGACTAAGGAACAATGTATGAAAAATTATGAAAAACTTATGTGAATGAAGAGAGAGCTCAACTATTTTCCAAATTAGGTGGGCAATTGCCCACCTAACGCCCACCTGAGGTGGGCAAAACTTTCAATTCACATAAGTCCTTCAAGATTTTTACATAAATCTGTTGCACGCCTTAAGTTTACTACATGATGAAATTTTGGTGCCGAAACTCCTTCTCTTGTCTTTGTTAGAGCCCAAAATCGCATCAGCAGCCTAGCTTTCTAAGATGGAAAGCGCGCCTCAGTCAATCGAAACGCGTGGGAACGGCGTCTCTCAGTCCTGTGACTGCACTACTTCAATATTTCTTTATTCCTTCATCATTTTTCTTGCTTATTCTTCTTCCTGTTTTCTATCTTGATACAGGTAAGGAGTGATTTGAAGAATTTGAGCGTTTTTGGGCGCTTTTAAGCGCTTTTAGGCGAAGTGTGGCCGATATTCGTTGCAGAAGCACAAAGCATCGTTTTTGGGCTCAAGGGGGTATTTGTAAGAAGTCTTGGGATCAAAGGGAAATTGTTTTGGGAAACTCCGTTTGCCCACCTCGTGCCGTGTCTTGACCCTTATTTGCAGATTTTTTTTATTCGAGGAGCGACGCTGAAGCAGAGACGATGCTGAAGGAACTAAGCGAAGTAGAGAAGAGATCGGATCGCGATCGAATCGGAAAACGCAGTTCACGAGAATCGCTTTTTGCGAAGCTGAATGAGAATGGAAGGCACATATATTATGGAGACGTCTTCTAAAGCGTATTTGGAGTTTGTTGAACTTGGAGAACGATATGAGGGAAGACAAGAAGAGCAGCGTGTTCCGACTGACAATTCCGGAGCTTCGAGTACTTGTTCGATTCAACCTTCCTCCCCGCGTTCTGTGACGCTGTGATTTGGGCCGACCTCGGACTGGAGGAAGTCAAGCTTGTATTAGTTTTGACCAATAACTGTGGGGCTTGAGTGTGCTGCCACGCGGGACTTGGGGACTTGATTGTACGCACGAGAGAGCAACCTCATTGGGAAATTAAACCTTCATTACAAATGTATTCAACGAGAAATATAACGAGTGACAAGCAATGTTATAAAATTGCAATATAGAAGACCAAGGAAAAGTGGTTCTGGAACTGAGCAGGTTTAAAGAACTATGGAATAAACTATGTCGGGGACTGTGAAGTAAGCGAGAGGAACGGGTACGAGAAAACCTAGAGAATCACAAGCATGAAGGACCAAATAATGAACAGGAAAAGAAAGCTAAACGATGGAAAGCACATTAGCAAGTCAAGCTATGTCATCTAGTCATATGTATGTTAGTGAATGGAAACATTCCACTAAGCATGGGAAATCGGAAAACGGTCAAAAGACACGCTTTCTCCAAAAGTGACCAATTCAGCAGCCTAATTTAGAGCTAGCAAGCCTGTTAAGAACACCATACGAATCTAGCTTACTAGCTATGTAAAGCTACCCGCTGAGTCCGACCTATTATGGATGAAAATATTGATAAAATTGATCGATAGATTGCGAACATGCTACCAATTGCATTTTCGCTCTGCTATATAAATTCGTCTTGTCGTTTACACAAAATAGCACACGAGGATATTCTAACGACTACTATGAAAGTGTATGAAATATTCAAGAGGTAAATAGCCGCGTGACAATGATTATAAATAATACTGAACTATCAAAAAATTCGCTTTGAAGGGAAAATTTGACAGTGAGACGATACATTGGCCTTACTTGAACGACTCATCTTGTGAGATATGTTGGACATTTCACACTTTCCACGGCAACCAGTATCGGTCGCAATAAGCATCGTACTCATGGCATATCGCCAGTCCAAATGATTTGAAACAGTTGTATGAAGAGAAGGCCTCCCAACATCAACTATACATTTTGTATTTGAGTGGTATGGATTCAACAGAAGGATTTACATAATGCTAAATAAATATGTGTTTTTTATGACATTCAAGAAAAAGAGAAGAAGAAGATACTTGACCCAAAGTAGCTTCAACTGGAAAGTTTTAGACAGCAAAATTTTGGCTAGACAGTGTTTTCAACTTGTGCCAAGTAACTATATTTTATTGTCCGACAAGAATTCAGCGCTGGCTTTTGCCTATCAAAAAGTCGTTTTATGCGATGTCTCGAACCTGTTCCATGCGATGGGATACAGGCAGCGTGAGCGGCACATTTTATGCAATGAAAGCAATCGTCAGTTAATGGAAAGCAATGATATTTTGTTTGAGCTAGCTTTTGTAGAGCAAGCAATTTGATGACTTTGGTAATGCATCAATTAGACTTTACAGCAAATGTTGAACTGCTGCAAAAGGTCGTAAGGCAAGTACGATATGGGTAAGATCAAACTTACATGAAGTACTGCTCTTATCAAGCGTTGTTACAATGACAAGAGCTATCGAAAATTTTAAGTTAGGAGGGCGAGCAACTAGATCTTTAACACATTATTTTCGCAATTACACATCAACTCCAAGGCACTTTAAGTGAAAATGGTTCTTGTAAGAGTTTTTGCGATTTTGTGTGACATTTTAGCCGAGTGGGCTCATTGTCACTGGCTTGTTTCAGAATACACCAGTCTTGTCCTTAAACTAGCAATTTTATTCTTATGATAGTGGAAAGCATCAGCTTCAGAGAAACCCTCAACTCCTGTTGCGCCATTTTCATCACGGCAAATCTTACACTTTTTTTCATTTTTAAGGTTGTAAATGTAGCTTTTGAGCTCGGAATTGCAATTTTGCTTTGCTCATGTCTCATGAATGTACAAAGCTGAGTGTGTCTCTGTATGTCTGTATGTATGTTTGTTTCACACAGAAGACCATTTCTGAACCGATTCGAACCAAATATTGCACACCTACACCTCGCGGCGGAGCGGGTGTCATAGGCTATTCTTCTTTATCGTTTGATAACCCTATGAAATCTTTTAGGCTTTGAGCTACGGAGTTGGGGATTGGCACAAAGGTATTTTAGGTATTTTGGTGAGCATGATGATTACGATTACAGTGATATCGATAGATATCGAAAAATCATTTCCATTGTTTCGCAAACTTTGATTGTGGGGTGGAATTTGGTACAGCTGGGGATGCTCAATACGGACACAATAATAATCTTTGGAATTATCGACCGCCTTTATCGAATTTACCAATAAACTTGAGCCTGAACCAGACTGGTAAATTGGCATGGTGAGTGCGAAAGCACAATGAGGGCAGAGATCTAGCATAGAAATTTGGGACAGGGATATAACATGCGGAAGTGAGGAGGATATGATACGCGGAAGCGAGGCGGAGTGTTCACGGCTGAGCAAGGCCAGATACTCCAGTTTATTTCTAGTAAAAACCTTTATAAGTACCAATAAAGGGCCACATCTGCCTCGTCGTAAATTGACATGCTGAATGCAATAGAGCCCGAACAGCACCTATAAGCTTCCCATTAGACTATGAAATTTTAGACATCCACTTAGACCTTAATAATTTAGCGAGTTAGGTATACGGTTATCAAAAGAGAAACGATAATGTCGTCTTTTTTTGAGTTGCAAATCAGCTCTGTACGCAAATTCGGACAGTCAAAATGGTCTATTATCAACTAACCTCTCGGTTTGAGAAAAACAGATCAACTTAGTATGAATACGTAATAGTAATAATCAGACGGGTCCGACTTAATATGGTTATTTTTTGCAAGCGCATGGCTATCTAGAAGAATCTATAACCACTCGAACCCCTTCAAAGTTTAAGATTCCTTTCTTATCTTAATAAATATCATATTCACCGCCTACGACATAGCTTTTGAAGTGAAATGACGTACATATTGCAACACAACCCTTGAAAAGGTCAAAACAGATATGAACACAAAGACTATCATAATTCCAGAATTACGCAATGCTTTCGCACGACTATCGGTGATGTCAAATCAAACTATGCTATCTGTACATTCCCTTGAAGGTACCTTCCACGCAGATTTCGGGTTCCATCTTTTTGTCGTTCCAGGGGCTTCTCATGTCCCTGATTCCAAATATGAAGTTAAGAATCCGCAAACACCCCCCCCCCCGAAAACGGCTTTTCAATGAAGTCACGCAGCCACTACAGTGTGATCAATATAAACTGACTTGTTGCAGCTTAAATCGTCATTTGCGTCGTTTTTTGAATTATAAGCAGCGCAAGATGACAGAGTCCAACATGTGCGATCTCTTTGGCTTCATCAAAATGCCGCATTGCTAATATAGAATTGGATCTACAATCAAAGATGAAAATGAACAAGTTTTCTACTCTCGGCTGCTGATAAAGCAGAAGCTTATTTCAATTTTTTTGTTTAATCCTTTGCTGATTGTAGACTGCAGCATTGTGTTTTGGACTTACAATCTGATCAGAGCTTACGCATCCCTATGATCAGATATAATATGGTGCATAAGCTATTAAATGTACCAAGCCATCATTGTCTCTGACGTCAGAAAACATACCAGCTTTTTTCTACAAACACTGTGCTGAGGCGCTTAGTGTCCCTCTAGCGCATAGATTCAATATGTCGATATTCAATATGACTGGCACAGTACCAAGTTTATGGAAAAAGGCTGTTTTTGTTCCAATACCTAAGCGAGCGGGTGCAGATGAAGTCTCGGAATTCAGACCCATTAGTATCTTGCCAACTCCGTGTAAGATAATGGAAAAAATTCTTGCTCGATCGATTTTGAACTGGTGCGTTGAATTAAATTATAATACTTTCCTGATGAACAACATGGATTTATTCCGGGATCTTCTACGACTACTCAATAACAAAATCTTGCCAAGACTGGGTCAAGGCTCTGAGCAGCGGAAAATCAGTCGAAATCAAAATATATTTTGACCTCACTAAAGCATTTAATTCTGTAAATCATTCGAATCTCTTGGCTAAACTCGAAAGTATTGGAATCAGAGGCAACCTTTTGGCATGGTTTGAACCGTATCTCTCAAATCGGAGATTATCGGTCTTGTTCCAAGGCCAATGCTCTTCAATAAGGTTTTCGCCCTCGGGTGTACCGCATGGAAGTGCATTGTCTCTGTTACTTTTTAATAAATACAATGGAACTTCCATAGCTTTTGAAAACTGATACTCGGATCAGTGTTGCAGCGTATGCGGATGATCTAAAGATCTACGCTGTTATGCGCAGATGAACGCGAAATAATTGATAAATTGAGGTTATCGGTGCATCAAATGCTGAGATGGTGTGAGAGTTGGGGACTAAGAGTTAATCTATCGAAAATCCAGATACTGAAATTGGGAAAAACACTATTGAATTTGATTATGGAATCCCTTCAAAAGTTCAGCAGAAAGTTCGTGATTTAGGTGTGATAATAGAGTCTTCTTATAGAAACTCGGCTCAGATTGATAACATAGTTGCAAAGGCTACGCGTGCCATTTACTCCTTGTTTAGGAATGTTCATTCCTTAGACAAAACAGTCTGGGTAAGATTGCACAAAACCTACATCTTACCCATTCTGGAATATGATAGTCCTATCTAAAATCCTAGTTTGAAAAAAGATATTTACAGGCTTGAAAAAGTGCAACGTATGATCACTCGAATATTATACTATCGCATATTCCCAAACAAGGAGTATCCCAAAGCCCTCTCTGTATAAACACAGGCTGGCTAGTCTTGGTCTCCAAACCTTATACCATAGACGTATTCTAGCTGACACCCTATTAGCTCACATAATTTCAAAGCAGAAGGTTCGTTTAAAATTCTCGGACTTTTGGACATTCCGTCCCTACCAAAATCGGAGATTAATTCTAAACGTTTGTGTTTCCAGATGCAAGGGATGGCGTAAACAACTACTTCAGATTTGGTTTGCTAGCCGTGTATCTCGTTTGATCAATCGTCCCCCGTTGATGTTCTGTGCCTGGATACGGTCAAGTTCAAAAAATACCTAATTAGTATCTATCTTTTTAATCTACTAGAAATAGAAGATTTGCAATGATATTAGATTTTTTTCCTTGACTTGAGACGCATCTCTACCACTTACTGGCGCTTTTGTTTTCCTTCCTTTTTATGGTCAGCTTGCACTGTGACGTTAGTGGCATTACTTATAATTCTAAATGCAAAGAGAGTTAATCTACGGTAAGCCCGGTTCAACAGGGTTCAGTCGGTATACCTGTCAATCCGAAGGTTCCGGACATACCTTTCGGTGTCGGGCGCACCGATGCACACTCGGCCGACTGGGGTGGCGGTCAAGATGAACGATAGCATGTGCCAGCCGCCAGCTGGGTACCGTACGCGGTGCGCTGATCGCTCCGCCCCCTTGATAATTAGTCGAGGAATGCATTGCAGCTATTGGAAAACTCTCTATTACTTCGTTCATGCTTCTTCAGTTGGTTGCAATTTGGATAACAGCAGATTTCAAGATTTCAGTTAAATTGAAAATCAGTTTCCAGATCATTTTTCATTATAAAATTAGTTCGCAAGCTCTTTCTGATGTATTTCAATTATTTGTTCCTAGTAGGCTTTTCCAAAAGATTTTTCATTGCAGCTATGAGGAAATTGTTTCGAAAATGCTTGGAAAAGCGTTTTTCTCTATTCACATTTGTTACCATATTGAATATGCTTTGTTGTGCATTAGTTTAGTTCAAAAAGAAGTCAGCTTATCGAGAAATACTATTATTATTGCTGAAATGACCAACCATTATCACTTTATCGGAAAAGTAAGTATTGAAACCCTAATCATAGCTAAAAACAAATTTCATTGCCAGAAAATTCAAAACAAACTATAGGCGAATTCTGTTTCAAGCGAACTAAGTCGTTTTACAAGTAGCGGTCATATCACATAAATTTTCTCAGATTTCAGGAAAATCATAATGCACTTATATATTTTCGAATCTGCTATAAATAACAAAATTTTTTTATTATGTTTCCAAAAACAGCTATCTTCAATATAAATCGATCTGTAACTCAATCGAAATTGCGTGTGAACTAGTCGTAAGATGTGAGGTCACTCAGACAATCATGCCTGAGGTGTTATAGATTGATTTCACACTTCAAAGTTGGATATCCAAGAGTCACTCGGTCAATCATATGTAAATCAGCAAATCTCTCGAATTTCACGACGAACTCATCAGCTGTTCATTGATTAACAAAAAAGGAACAAAAAATCAAAACAAGTTTCTGTAAATAGTTAAGCTTCACCCCATCTTGCAACAAGCTTATATCTCACTATCAAATGTTATTTTACTTGACGGTATCGTCCGAGAAACTCGTCCGCCGAGTAGGGCGGAGCTTCGAGCGAACGCGTTATTGCCAGTTCATGACCTCGCGCGCCACTGGTACCAGCTATCGTTCATCTTGACATATACCCGGCCGACTGGTGTGCAACTACTACATATTTGCGTAAATACTACTACACTGTACGGATGACCCTTGAAGAAGAAAGCTGCCTGTTGATATTTGTTATATACTATGTGGTAGAGTGTGTCAATGGTTATCCATGGTACTAACCATATTGTTGAGTTGACCATCATAATGATTTCTGTAGCGCACAACTTGTGCACGAAAATAGATAAATAAATAAATAAATAAATAAAAATCTCCTTTCTGGAAGGCCCGTAAGCCGGTTTACCGGAACGGCGATAGGATGGGCGCGCACGGGTAGGGAAACGAACATCTCAATTAGGCATCTCCATCTACTGATCCTAACACGATGCATAACAGTAGGAAAAGACCAGCAGCCGCGGAGGCGGACCCTAATGGAGGTGTTCGTTCCTCTATCCGGCGGGCATGAATGGGGAGAGCGGTTCCATCTAGGGGTCCTCGTGCACCTTCGTTATTCCGGAGTGATTTTCTCGCTTCCGAAGCGACATTTTGCTCCGCGACTTGGGCAATGAAGGGCCCAACTATCACATGCTGCCAAAAGATCAAGACCTCAACTTACGTGGGCGGTGCCTTTAAAGACGTGACTGAGTTTCGTTATAAGGTTCAGATGTGTTTATTTGAAATGACGGTTCTTTCAAGCAAACAAAGTAAGCAGCTACACAAATGCTTAGAAAGGAGCAGCTCTGTTTTTGAGCAATTCTCGAAATGTCAAAATACAGAAACAACAAAAAACTTACAATATTATAATATTCCAGTACAAGGTTTGATGAAGCCTTTTATTAGCGCGGCCTTACGTTTCGACTTATCATCGTACTCTGAGGCCTAAGGTGGTGCAAGATTTAGATTATGCTTATTCCACCAAATGCCCTATCATCTTACGGCTAAGCGGCGCTGAGGTTGGTTCGTCTTCCTCTTTATGCGTATTTTGCTTGTGAAATCAAAGGAGAGGACGCAACTAGCAAGCATAAGATCTAAATCTCGCACCACTTTAGGCCTCTGAAGACGACGATAAACCCGTAAAGCCGCACTAATAGAAGGCTTCACCAAACTCTGTTCTGACATAGCAAGATTAACATAAGCATAAGACACATCGAGGTTTCAAGAAAAAAGGGCAACCAAATTACAATATTATATTTGTTAATCTGACCATTTTCCACAACGTTGCGCAACTTGTTAATTGAAATTAATTTATACATTGCTGGACTAGAGCAGTTCGTCATGTCAACAACCCCAACAAAAACAATTATACTGAGACCACTCCAAACTTTCTCGGCGAGTAAGAAGAAGGGACTTCTCTGCGATCAAAAACTTCTGCCACATGGAGTGCCTGTAAACCATGTTCAGTAAATTAAACTCAATGAAGTAAACTCACCATAAGTATTCCCACTACACTTCCAATTATTGTTCCTACTAAGACGTCTGACCAATGGTGTTTGTAATCTGATACCTACAAAAGTAGGTATTAAATATGACCAAGAATCATTAATTAAATGCTTTACAGGTTGCACAAAATTTTAGTTTAATCCTTTGTTCGCTACGAGTTTGCTGCACTAGCTCAACAAACGACCGGAACTTTCGCCGACTCCGAAAAATTCTGCGGGGCCACCTACGAAAGGTCCTGTAAACGTGCTGCGGAAGTTTCGGAGAATGCGAACCACAACAGCAAAAGAGAACATCTAAGCAAGATTTTAACCTTACTCTATAAAATGCGATACTCTCTCACTATCCTGAGCACTAAGGAACGTGCTCGACAATGCACTTTAGTTGTAGGCGAGGCAACATCGTAAGCGATATCACATTTGAAACCCTGCGGAAGTTCTGGCAGGCCAAAGTGCTGCGAAATCGCTGACATTTTTCGGAGTTTCCGGAGCGCTTTGTATTATAACCCGCGAAAGTTCCCATTCTTAGGGTTTCCGTTTTTGTGATAGTAAACAAAGTCCTGCGGAACCGCTGCAAATTTGGCCTGTTTTGGGAAGTTCCTTTGAATTGTCTGAGAGGGGCTTTTCGTCTACCACTGACAATTTGAAATGTAATCTTTTTGTGTCCTTCCAAACTCGCACTGAAGTGCCCTTGATAGGGCAGTATCGTAATACAGTATATGGTAGAACACAATCAAGACTTTTGTTTGATGGCAGCGTTCCGCTAAATCTTCTTGCGTCGTGCAAAAGTAAGCTGCTTATTGTTGGTGGAGTAATCTCATCAAATGACCTGATAAGTGACATTGTGACAGTTATCGTAGCCAGCTAAGACATAATTGACAGCTGAGATTGTAGGAAAGCGCGACTTGATTCACCAAAAGGCTTTCTCAAAACACTCCCGCTTCAGATTCCTTTTACTTTTCCGTAGTGCTGATATTACGCGCACACCTCACAGCGCGAAAAAACCGGGATGAGGCCTTTTTTTCAGATCCAGGAAGAAATAAAGTAGAAACATAGTTGAACTTAGAAAATTGGCGGAAAACTTGTCTTCTACAATTTCTGCACTGGCTAACCTGGACGCGCGATTCGTGATGGTCCCGCGGAATGCATGAAAACCATGGAGAGTGCCAAACTGAGCTAGCGCTAGTTCAGAAGCAGCTTTTCGCGGCAAATTTGACAGTGATGGGGTACTCAGTGGTCGTCTATATGGATTAGTCTTTCTAGGACTTCAGCGCCATCTTAATGAGCTTGATTTGCTCTACAGTATGTTTTTTCTTCACTATTTACTCTGCCGCGGTAGCAAAAAAACATGCTTTTGTTTTGCATCAGATTGGTACTTTGACGTTCACACGAATTATTGTCGTTATCAGATTTCAATGAATAAAAAACCAGTAAATTTTTTCTTTGAATTCATTCACAACTTACTCGAGTTAGAGCAACCCAACCGGCTAAACCAAGCAGTAGAAACTGGATGGCTGGCACAAACAATCGAGAGAACACGGGTCGATAAAATCGGGCCCGTAAGTACAGCTGAAAAGTATGGACCATTTTTTTGAGTAAATAAACAAAATACACTTGCTTACCGAGCAGAACCAGGCTACATAAAAACTGAAAGCTGAATGTCCTGAGAAAAACGACAACTTGGATTCCTTTATCAAATGTTGATCATCGCCAGTGCAGGTGAAATTCGTGACGTACTGCTCTGGTGAAGTACACTGGAAAGCTTACACTCCTACTCTTTTCCTTTCTTCTTCGTAAAAATTAGGGTCTCTACCGTGTCATATCCTATATCTGGTCGACACACATCCATAAAATGTGGTCGATGACGTCCAATAGTATATTTCCCGATATCGACCAAAAGCTGTTCGAAAATGAAACCAAGAAGGAAGTAACCTGTGTTAGTTATCAATGTGGAAGCAGCTTTAGATTACCTTTGAGCCTACCTATAAAGCAGTAAAGTCGGACAAAAATCCGATGAATTTCGCAACAACACAAACGATATGATAGGAACTCGTCCGTATAGTTTCGCTCCAATATCAATCGTATTACTTCAGTAGCGATTATCTGAATTGCATTTCGTTTGATCATGCTCAATATCCACTATATTTCTAACATATATTTTCTTTTATTTTGGCAGCTAAGTAAAGGCATACTCTCTGTAATTCAGTACATACACAAAGAGTGGGTCCAGTAATTTTTGTGCTAAAAATAGTGCCGACAATTGCGAAAAATACTTGGCAAAAGCAAGACCCATTTTTATTGATAAATAATTGATTATGTATAGCGAACGCTGTGTTTGCCTTTATCACAATGAAAGATCAGTCTTTACAATCATTAGGTTGAAACTTGAGTCTCGCACCAAACGCAGATCATTTTTTTTCAATAAGTGTTCAATGGAAAATAAAAAATCCAAAACAAAGATAGGTGAAAAATACAGCACTTCATAGAGACATCAGACAAGTAAAAGTTGATTTTATTTAGAAAAAAAAGGTCCTACGCCCAAATTAAGTTACAAGTTGTTGGACCTTTCAGCATTTTTAGCATCGAAATTCAAAATCATACAAATTGCTTTAACTCTACAGATTTTTGTGCAACGAATGACAATAATAATTATTTACTTGAGAACTTCTGGATTTTTCCGTCTAACTTCAATCTTAATACAAGGGTTCGTCCAATTTGAAAAAACATGCGAATTTTTTAAAAAATGTGAGTGCAAGACTGATGTTCTGACCTAAATGTATCAATATTCTTACAAAATTCCCTTTTCTTTACTAAAAAAAACAACGTGTCAATTTCTTTTAAAAAACTTTCCCACTGGAATCGAAATAAAAAGATGACGATTCTGCTAAATAAGAAAATAAAAAATTGACCTGAAGTTAACTTACAGTGACCAACCCGATTGCTATACCACCGGCGCCAAGAACCGCTGTTGACACCGTATCCTTAAGATATGGATAGCGAATACTCTCGTCATCGCAGTAAAATCCTCTCTTGTAAGGTTTGGCAAATAGTTCGATTATGATGAGTGGAACGCCTGCACAAATAAAAAGTATGAAAATTGCCTGTCCGCAGGGTACAAGAATACTATAATAACATACCACAGCATGCGAAGACAGCAATATCGCCGACTAATCGTAAAACCCGTATTGACTCCGACATGCACCACACTCACGCTCCGTTTGCGAGATACAAACAAAACCCAACCAAAACTTTTTGTCAGTCGGATCCTGAACTAGTTGTTCAGTGTTTCGAGAGCTTTGAAAGCTTCACTCTTTTCAGTGCGAAAAACGGACTGGTTTACGGGCACGAACAGGAAGGGCTAAAATTTTACTATGGGAAGAAAAGGGAGTATGTGTCTGCTGCATGATTATGATTAATATATTCTTCAAAATAAAACAGCATTTCAAAGATTCAAGAAAGTTATACGGAGAGTTACTCTAAAAAATTTTCCGTCAGAAATGTTACCAAAACAAGTTCTAGAAAGGAATAATTACGCAAAATCATTTTTTCCTATTATTTTAGTTGGAGTAAATTTTATTTGACGAGAGGCTGTGCGGACACGTAGACAAATCTGAAAAACCTGAAAAAAAAACTTCGACTCAAAAAATCTCGTTCTAGGCAATGCTTCCTTTAAAGATTTCACGATTAAGTAGATGTATGTATGCAATAGCTGTTTGATATGTATGAAGACGGCAAACACAAGAGCGTCATAGAATTACTTGAGACATGTTGAGTGCAGCAGCAGATATGTAAGAAAAATCATTGGCAGAAAATCGTGAAAATTTTCTCTGCTTAGTTGATCGAATAGATGAGTAATTTAAGGTACAACTTTTCATTCGACGCAGCATGCTAAAGCTGTTTTCGCCAACTTCTTTTAAGGGATCGTTCAGACCGCGCCAGAACCCGCCCAAACCCGCCCGAATACGTCCGAATCCGCCCGAGTATGTCCAAACGCCCAAACCCGCCCAAATGCATCCGAACCCACCTGAACTGCCAAAGCGCAGCAGGTTGCATGCAAATTGGCAAGTTGGAGCACGCGTGCGATTGATCCTTCTAATATCGGAGTAGTTACAAAAGAAGGTCGGTATTAACGTCGAGCTACGTGTGACTAACAATAAGATATATGCACTACGCGCGCAGTATTCCACGCGTGCTCCAGTATGCCAATTTGCCGCATATCCGCTGCGCTTTAGCAGTTCCGGCGTTCAGGCGGGTTCGGGCGGATTCGGACGTATTTGGGCGGGTTTGGGCAGATTCTGGCGCGATCTGAACGATCCCTAAGCCGCTCGTCCAGAATCCCAGCAGGTTCTGTCTAACACGTATCAAATTTAAAAGAAGATAATGACGTTTCTTAGGCTACCGCAACAATCAACAGTAGCGATACGGACGTCACAAATTGTTCGAGTAGAAAAAGCTCTGCAAAATGGTCTCCAAAAAACATATGGATGGTGTTCTCATGGTTGAAACCAAAAGAGAAAATTTGATTAGCAGACGATGTATAGTGAAATGATCGCCAATGGAACATCATGGTTCCCAGGCAACAGATTCGATTCAGTATATGGGTTAGACAGCAAAATTTACGTGAGATACTCAATGAGGCAATAGAACAGAGGCAATATTTTGGAGTCAGTTTTTTTCTGAAAACTTGAAGAGATGCGCACATTTCCATATAACAAAATACAAGCAACTAGCCATTCTTATATGACTAGTAGCTACATGATGCAGTCAAGCAGCAAGCTAAGAATAATTTTGAAAATTCTAAAATAATAATATATCCGCCAAAAGTGCCTTGAAACTATGGCAATAAATACTTAGTACAGCCAAAAGAACGAACAGCCCGATCAAATTATTTCATACTTGGTACCATGATGTATTAATTCAAGCTCAAAATGTAACGTACAACCTGAGGCCTTGTATTATTGTACTGCTGGACACGGACTTATTAGAAGTTCTAAAATTGTCACAAAAGTATAACTCTCGAAACCAAACTGATTATTTATGAATACTTGAATGAAGAATTCGTATGTAAAGGCGAGAGTTGGCTATCAAAAACTGAAAGTGAGCAAACTTGACCCGTTTGTGCAATGCAGCAATAAATGGGGTAAATGCGTATCAAATGATTTATCTCAATGGCACCATACGATTTAGTTCCTTGAAGAGAAATGCTGATTAAGAATAATCTGCTTTGGAAGGGTTTTGTCGATGATGACTGGATTTTGAATAATCTGTATTGATTTTCTATTGACACTGGTGACCGAAATATTAGAAAACAGGTAAGAAAAAACCAAAATGTTTGATATCGACGCTCCTCAATGAATAGCTGATACTATACAGTAAAGCCACTGCGATAATTCGAAGGTGTCCCCAGCCTGGATAAATTCTTCAGAAGGTCTAATCAGCTCCAAATTGAAAACTTTCGGCTGACTGCTCACAAGTAGTAGAAGTAAATCTACAAAAATTTAATGAATGAAAAAGACTTTGCCTTCTTTAATATACATATTACGACTACAGCTGCGAAACTGTAGAAATAATAAACTTAATTCTTCTGTCTAGAATACCTCAGCGCCCCATTCCCTCCTCTCCCCCCTCCCCCCCCCCTCCTCCTCCCCCAAAAGCCATTAGAAAGTTCACGAGAAAACAAGTGACTTTCAAGCCGCCTGTGCATTGGACACATATCCCAAGCTTCCAGCTGCAGACCGAGGGACCCCCCCCCCCTCGAGAATGTGCGCAAAATTTTTGAAATTTACTTACGTGGGTTATGAAAATGTGCAAGTGTCTGTTTATTTTTGAAAACAATTAAAATACTTTTTAGAATTTTTTAAAAATTCAAAATAGCCATGTAAGAAAATTTTTTCGGGGAAGTGGCTGGCGCCACGCCCCTTTATTCCAGATTTTAGGGGTTGGGCACACGCAAAAATTTAAGAAACACCCCTAAAAATTTTTCGGAGTGCGTGGCTGACACCAGGCACCTTCCTTTGAAAAATTTTTTCGCCGCCTCTCCCCCCTCCCAGACGGAAATCCTGGAACCGCCACTGTAGGCTTATCGCATACTTTTTAAGCTACTGATATCCAATAATACCAACAAGTTCATGGGGATTTGTCCCATTCTGACAGCTAACATCAGATAATACCAACAAGTTCATGAAAAATTACCCGACTTATCCTACAGTAATTTAAGAAAATATTCATATTCTAGAAACTTTGCACTACACAGACCGCTAAGCGCAGATATTGCAAGATAGATACTAGAACATGACATGCATAGAGCGCATAGTATAATGGTGTCACCAAGTACCTTCAGTATAGAATGCACAGAAAAAGTCCGTCAAGGACTGACTGTCACCCGCAGTGTCACCATTCTGGTATTGTGACAAAACACATCTATTTCCACAAAAAACCCTCAAAATAATCTCCAGAAAATATGATGTGCTGCCACAACCCCTTAAAAGTGCCGTAATCCTATCTAACGTATCGCAGTCACTATCAGAAAACATCTCCAAAAGCCGATCAGTATTACAATGAAAAAGTTTCTTGCTAATCTGACAGGTGAGGAACTAAACTGGCGAATCTAGGTCACGAGGTGAGTGTACCCTGAGGAATGACAAAGAAAGGCTTTTGACTCGATAGGAAATAACATTATTGTGGAAACGAGCCTGAGAGAAAGACGATATGATTCAAAATCAAGGATGTGATTTTGTATTGACAACCGAGAATGGTCCATATAATCGTTCTGTAAAGCTGCAATACAACGAGATGGCAAAATTTAGATTGTGATTTGAAACGCAGCTACTTTTTTGCTCTTTATGGCTTGAGTCCTAACCTTTCCATTTAATATAGATACTACATATTTTACGCTACATGATTTAGTCATAAGCAGTATTCAAACTGATAGCAACTTGGAAAGCAAAGGTCATGTTAAATATGCTTAAGTATGACAATAGAAATTGTAGCTTTGATTTGTAACTATACTTTGTAGACCATGTAACCTCGAACTACATTTTATGGTGATTTGCGCATGACTATCATCTAGCGCTTGCAAATTATATGCAAAATCATCCCATGCTTCAATAAATAGTATGGAAGTGTATGAATTTTCATTCATCAATCATTTGTACCACAGAGTAGCTTAAAGTGAACTTTCTCTAAAGAAGAAAATTTATAATGCGAATCTTCTTGAAACTTATAAAGTGTATAACGATCTTCGCTTCAGCTAGATAGTCAGTTTGCAAAATAAGGTAACAAAGATATGTACTCATTGGCGTTAATTGGGATTATAAACTCCTGCAATCATTACGATAAAAGATTGCGTTTTGTCATAAAAACCGGTGCTGTCGAAATTGAGCTTTTATCTAGCAGAATTTGTTTCTCTAAATCCATTCAGGAAAAAGCCTCCTAGCAAGAGTAGACGAAGTCGGGAAAGGGAATAAATAGGAACAAAAAGAAACAGTGGTCTGTCCAGAGCCATCCAACGAAAATTTTCACAGCAACACACTTAACGAGGATACGGAACTTGGTCTGAGACTGCAGTATTGACACAGGGAAGAGGTTTGTGTTGTACGGGCTCATTTGAGACGTTCCATATCATAAGTAAGGTGTCACGATAGCAGTTTCTATAACTAGAAGGACCAGGTATCAGAAGAGCACACGAAATTTGTGTCATATACTTTATACTGAGTTTGGAAATGTTTTTGCTTGGGATGTAAACTTATTGAAAAAAACTGGCATGTAAGATAGTTTTTGAAAGTCAAAATTTATCTTCGTGTGCGTTCTAGATTTGAAGGAATATGAATCTGCGTTCAAAGTCTCTGAGATTATTATTTCTCTTCACCTAATAATGGTTCACTGTTAGGAGTACCTGCTTCTTCAAACAGTGATTTCAAGAACATAGATTCAAGTTATGGCCCAAACAGCAAAATTGAATCAGTATTGGTAGAGCATCATAGCAGTATTAATCTAACGAAATGCAGGAAAGAGTTTCATGATATCGTTCCCACGCTTTAGTAAAATATAGTTTAGCAAAGTTCATGTAATTATGTGCATGGGGTAGCACGCATGAAAGTGCGAGCTTAAACACTCATGAAATTCAGTTAGTAGCACAAAAGCCATCTTCAATACTACTTCGATACAAAATGTGGCGAAGACAGCCGAGGCTTCATAGTAATTATGAAAACCGAGAAGATAATGTTGGAAAAATTGTACATAGTGCCTTCAAAGTGAATGCATGACGTAAGAACTCCACTCAAGAACTTGCTATAAAACCGAAACTGAGCAAACTTGACCAATTCAAACAAGCCAGCAATGAATGGAGTGGATGCGTATTAAATGATTCATCCGAAGCAGCACCATACAGATTTAATTCCTCAAAGAGGAGTGCTGACTCGGAATAATCTGCTTTAGTACAGGTTTGGCGATTATAGGCTTTGACTATTCGGGCACTTCTTTCGAATGCTATAACCTAAAAAAGCCAAATCAGTTCAAATTCGAAGCTCCACAATGTGCCCCCCCTCCTCCTTATAAGATTCGCTTGATGAAAATTGTCCACATGAGTATAAAAATGCGTAATGACTTGTTATGGAAATAACATAGTATTCAAAAAATTTTAAGAAACCAAATTAGCCTTGGCCGCCACGCCCCCTTTGTTTACTCTGCGTTGTGGGCCCGCAATTGGGAAGCATCCTAAAAAAAATTTCGGAGAGCGTGGTAAAACCACGCGCCTTTACACAAAAACTTTTTCCCCTCCCCGAACGAAAATCCTGGGATCGCCACTGCCACCTTCCTTAACCAAATATTTACAGCTACAGCCACAATTTTGCGGAAACTTTAACAAAAATCGAATAAAAAAATATATAAAAATTTTCTCATCTACAGTGTTTGAAACTCGCCTCGTTTTATCCGAATAACCGTAAAAAGTACAGTTTGAGCAAACTGATATTGTCAAGCCGCTTAATAGTGTACGCTCATCATAAGGGCCAAGATACCAGCAGCCAGAAATATGAGCAAATTCAAGAAGATTGCCCTTGTTTTCTTACTATAAGTTGGCAGAATCGTGCGAGTGTGAAAATGAACGATATACTTACAATAGCGAATATGGATTACATGACAATGTTGTCACCAAGCAAAATTGGCATAAATATTGTTGAAGGGGGACGAGTGACGTAGTGGTATCAGGCGCCGCTGTGACCAGATCGGACCCAAGTTCGCTCCTCGCCTCTGGGCCACCCAAGCCCTCTATCCTCCGGGGCAGGCAAATTGGTACCAGAGTAATCTGGATAAAAGCACTGACTTGGTGGATGGCTGGCCCTGCAAGTGACTGTAATAGGCTCGCACGCATACAATTGCCTCTTCGACGATGAACTATGTAGTGTGCGTTCGGCGCATGCCCGGAGAGGGTACTAAAGACGTTGAATCCTTTATCCTTTTATTGTTCAAAAAAATCCGTCAAAGGATGTTTGCTGCCGGAGCCGAGCAACATGATGTTCAAAGCTATAGAGCAATTACACCATTCATGTATCGTAGCAATATTTGTGCTATATACTTCACCATAAAAATTCCTAATTACCCCAAGAGGATGATTATTTGTCTATCACAACCCTCACAAGTGCCGTCCTATTTGACGTATGGCAATCACTATCAAAAAACATACAAAAGCCGATCAGCGTCACAATCAAGAGGTTTTGTTGCTAATCTGACAGGTGGCTAGAATGGCGATTTGAATGATATGTTTGCACACTGACTGGGCTTGAAGGCATTTATTGCGTACATCAGGGGGCTTATACATCTATACTAACTTTGCGGAATTGAGAAACGCTTTCCGGAATGCTTAGCTAGAAAAAACATCACAATGAAGGAATTCTGTTACTCCCAACAACGGGAAGTTTAG
The DNA here is from genome assembly GCA_958299035.1 of Cylicocyclus nassatus. Taxonomy (NCBI): domain Eukaryota; kingdom Metazoa; phylum Nematoda; class Chromadorea; order Rhabditida; family Strongylidae; genus Cylicocyclus; species Cylicocyclus nassatus. The sequence continues at coordinate 31,853,548 of CATQJL010000316.1, forward strand.
TTAACCTTTGATTCAACTGGCTTGGCTTCGGGAAGGCGGGGCTTTATGGCCTAACTAAGGCCGCTCGAGCCCGCAACGTACCTGCACCTCGCTCGCGCGGGTGCTTTCTGATCATTACCTAGCCTTAATTAGGTCACAAAGCCCCGCTTTCTCGAAGCCAAGCCAGTTGAATCAAATGGTACTTTTCTTTGCATTTAGCGTTACAAGCAAAACATGGAACAAGAAAAAGAATCAAAAGGAAGAGAAGTTTGAGATGTGCAAATGAGGAAAATGACTGTGCAACAAAGTTAAATGGAGTTCTAACGTTATCACAACATTTTCAAAGAATGAAAAGAGACGAGAATATGAATAGAGACGAGCAAGAATACGGGATTTGCGCGGTCACGAAAGTGATGGCACACTGACGAGTGATAAAAAAGGAAAACCTATGACTAGGCAAATAACAAAGTTGTCGAAACGAGCCTGAGAGGAAGCGTATATGATTCACATTCAAAAATTTGATTATGGTTTTGACAGCAAAGAGTGGTCCGATCAATTTGTAAAGCTGCGACTTATCGATAAATGAAATTTAGAACGTCCATTGGGATAAAGATACCTATTTGCTCTTATTAGTTTCAGCTCGAAGTCTTAACTTTCCACAAAAATAAATAATCCGTACCGTGCGCTACATGATTTAGCCGTAAAAAACTCTGTGTGCATTGCGACCTTCCTTTCATTCAGTATTGACATTACACATGCTAGTTTTCCACCCGATGCGGAAGTAGCAGTTCTCAGCCGTTTTATGAGTTTTGAAGGCAAAGCGTGGTCTAGCTCTTTTTATAACACACAACTGATTATTCATTATTCGGAAATCTTGCTATTACCCTATTTTCAGGTGTATAACCCGCACCCTTTTTGCTCTAAACGCGAGCAGACCCAGGCATGCCGCCGCGCATATGTCTCGCGAAGCGGTCGCCTTATCGCATACTGCTCTCACTTAACGAGCTCCATGATGACAGTCAGTCTTTTGGCGTGTTCGCCTTTAGAGCGAAAAGGGTGCGGCTTATACACCTGAAAGTACGGTAATTTTATTTCGGACTAAAGCTTACTTAGTTTCCATAACCTTCTGCTCTCCAAGAATATGAGCGCAATCGAACTCCCAAGAGATTACGCATAGATGCTCATAAAAAAGGAAAGAAGAGGTTTTAATTTTTGAACGAGATTTCAAGAGATAAGCAGGCTTCAAACTGACACCGAATAAAGAAAGGTGCAGATCATGTTAGTCACCTCAAATACGACAACAGAAAGTGCAACTCCGAATAGACAGTAATTTGTAACCATATTTTGTAATTTATGCCGCATAGACCTGTTTTGAAAGTGGCCTGAAGATATCTAAAATTCCACTCATTTTCACATTACAATCAAAGGAGAGTCTAAAACGGAAGAGATGAGGGTTTTTTTTGAGCTGAGTAAGACTGGTCCGCTTTGCTTTTGTACGTTGCTCATTACTATTTCGGAGAGTGGCCTAGCACATGGTACGCAAAATCCTACACGAGCAGAAATATGCATAGGAGGCAGTGGCACACCGGTAGCCACCCCCTGAGAACGGGTCGCGAAATTTTCGAAACTTAATTACACGATATAAAGTTGTGTGACTTGCCTGTGCTTGTAAATAATTAAAATTTATAAAAATTAAAATGTGAAAAATTTATTAAAAAATCAGTTTAGCCTTATAAAAAATTTTCTGAGGCGTGACTGGCGCCAAGCCTCTTATTCTCAGATTTCGGGGTTATGGGCCCGCAAAATTTTGAGAAGCATATCAAAAAAATTTTCGGAGTGCGTGGCTAGTACCATGTTCATCTTAAAAAAAGTCTTTATCGTCCCCGAGCCTGAACTCTAGAAATTGAGAGCAGCTCTTTCTTTTCGTTTAAATGAATGCACCAACTTTCTCAACTATCTTTTTACACTCAACACCGAATTAAGCAAGCCTAATAAATTAGTCAGTCTCTATCAACTAACAAAGAATCGTAGTCGCAAAAAGCTGATTTTTCACACTTTGCAAACATCATGACAAAAATTTGCGTCTTGCCATGGATACTGTTGCTATTGGTATGACTATAACAGAATTATTTTGCTCATCATTCAGAAAAAAGCTTCCTAGTACAACTTCCAAGTTTCTGCAGTGGTAGACGAAGAGGGTGAACAGCTAAAAACATAAAATAATTATTAATAAAAAAATTGTATGTCCAGAATCATTTCGAAAACTAACGAGATGAGATTGAACATAGGTTATCGAGGACACAAAACTTGTCTAAATTTGCAGTATTTACATAGGGAAGAAGCTTATGTTACGTGCTCCAGTGGCGTTCCAGCTGAAATAAGTAAGGTGTCACCATCATACTGCACGAATTTTTATAACTAGAAGGGACGAGTGTCAGAGGAGAATATCAATTTGTGTCAGACATTGCTTTCGATGTCAATTTGTTGGATAAATCTGGCATTTTTTGGTACAATTCATACTAGCAGAGAGTATGAGTACAACTGAAAGCAAATGCAAATCGCAAAGTTGCAAAGTTCAAAAAATGGCAAGTGAATTCCGTCCCCAGCTCTCCTACAAATGTGATTGTCTGTGCAATCCCTAGTATATATAATCTCAAGATTATATCTCTGTATGTGCTAAGATCGAGAAATATCGAGTTCAACATTAAAAAACCGACTTAGGTAATAATTTAGCATTTTGAGCTATTCTTGTTCCTAAATATTGAGCAGCGGAAAAATCTAGCAAACGCATTTACGAATACTACTGTATGTATGCTATTTAACGAAAATGGTTGGAGGTCCGTAGAAACTTTTTGGAAGGTCCTGAATTTTTAGTTTTTGGCTTACTTTATATGGATTACGACTTAGGTGGATCTTTGATAGTATGTAAGTTTGCTTTACATTATCAAATACTACTCCAGTCTGCTTACTTACATACTTACTTACATTTATTCATACTCAGCGGTTATATACATTTAATACCGCGATGATTCCGTTTATGGTTTGAGTTGGGCGACTTCGTCGAAGTCGCCCAACTCAAGCCATAAAGTCTCTCCAGTCTGCTAGGAAAACAAAAACATTTTAGAGCTACTTTTGGGACAACCTGCTACCAACCCCAAGTGTCGATACACTTAGACTGCTCAAATTTTTATGCTATCAGTTTTGACGGCCCAGCGTAGGATCATAACATTAGAGAGTCTGCTCAATCCTGCTTTTGTGCATGAATTTCTGATTGGCTGCAGAACAAATTCTTTTGTTACTTTGGTCTTTACTTTTCTGCTGTTATGCTGTTATTTTATGCTGTTGTAACATCACATCGAGGAAAGAAATAAATAAAGCAACCTTGAACAAATTCGATACCAGCTAATGTCAAAGCTTTAAAAGAAATTGTGATACAATATTTTTTTCACTGACTTCTCAGCAAGTTCTTGCAAAGATAATGAGTCCCGTTCGATTTCTGTTTGAGTTTCAAAACAAAAAAGTCTCTCAGCATCAAAAAACTTTTTCGCTTTGATTATTGACAGACAAAAGGCAAAAGGCAGAACTTTACAATTGAAGCAGCGTATTAAAGTTTTATGCCACCTTTTTTCCAAACTCGCCCGATTATATATTCATTCTTTGATTTTACTTTTTCCTGGTTATAGTATTTGATAAGTGGAACTGTTGAAGCACATCAAGAGATTTCGGCTGCCGCCAGTATTGGGTTACGAAAAAAACTAGTGGCGTTTAACGTGGATATGTGATTTTCACCGCTTTTGCTCATGATAAAGACAAGACTTGAAATCAGCATAACTGAAGCCAAATCTCTCAATTATCCAAAACTGCAAACTCATGGATCTCTATGCCACAAAATCCTTCGGAGTTTTATAATGGTTGCTCAATCATAAAATTAAAGTAAAATGCTTAAATAGTTATACAGAGTTCCCAGAATTATAGTGGGTGGGAGTCAAGTATAAATTCCCTAAGCAATCTTAGACTTCTTTTCTCTTATATGTACTTACAACCTAAAAGTTCTCAAAAATCAAGGATTTATTTTTGTACGCGTCCCAGCTCTAATATGAATCTGCGCTTAAAGTCCCTAAGAACACTATTTCCTTTTAATAATAATCCAAAATTGATAATATTCTCACAAAGAGCATCACAGCAATATTAAGCTAACAACATCGTGGTAAATTTTATGATATGCGTTCCCATACTTGAATATAGAAAGTTTAGCAAAGTTCATGTGAGTATGTGCGAGGGAAGGACGCAGTGAAAGTACGAACTGGAGAAGGTTTGTGAGATTTGGTTAGTAGAACAAAAGTCACTTTCAGTGCTTCTCCGATACAACTTTGGCAAAGACCAAGGCTTGAGAATTATCAAAGACAAGTCACTGTCGGAAAAATTGATATCACTAAGTGCCTTTAAGAGCAGTGTCCGAACAAGATGGGGGTTTTGTGATTACAGTGCCATGCAAAAGAAGGTCCCCGCTCAAACACAGAACCGCTCAAATACGAAATTATAACGTTCGACCTTAATCAAGAAAAACGATCGGGATGTGGGGAAACTTACGCCTCGGGGCGGGGTCCTCCGACCTGTTTCAGTTCCTGCTATGCGGCAGAGTGCGCATGCCGCCAACGTCAAAATCGTAGGGTCCCGCAGTGAGTCTGCGTCTCAGCCTTGGCGGGGACTGTCGAATTTCAAATTGTAAGGCTTCTGAAATCGCATGTTTTCGCCGTTTTCGCGCCTTCTAATGTGGATTTTCGGATTCAGCGTTGCGGATAACCCGCAGCAAGTGGAATTTCTAAAAGTCGAGTTTTTGCCCGAACACTGCCTTTAAAGGCAGTGTCCGGGCAAAAAGTCGATTTTGAGATTTTGTGCTTACCCGGGCCTATTCCCTATGCTGAATCCGAATATCCACATTGGAAAGCGCGAAAACGGCGAAAAAGGGCTCTAACGCAGGAGTGAAATCAAAAGTGGGCGGGGTCTTCCCCAAGGCTATATTCACTGTCCCAGCTTTCGGAGCGATCTTTCAATTCCACTAATCGCCCTGACATCTCAACGGACCAAGTGCGAATGCATGATCCGAATTTGGAAGCGAAAGGATCGCTACGAGAGCTGGGACCGTGAATTCACCCTGGGGAAGACCCCGCCCACTTTTGATTTCCCTCCTGCGTTAGAGCCCTTTTTCGCCGTTTCCGCGCTTTCCAGTGTGGATTTTCGGATTCAGCGTAGCGAATAGGCACGGGTAAGCACAAAATCTCAAAATCGACTTTTTGCCCGGACACTGCCTTTAAAGTTACCTACAGGGTTATATCAGGGTTTATACGAGCTCTTTGCTTTCGTATCCACTGCGCCGCGCACAAAGAACAGATGCCTTGCGCGTCCGGTCAGCAGTTTCTCACACTTATGTTATGTTGATGCTTATCAGTAGGCTCATCGGTAGATTCTTGAGCGCATGGGTATTTGTTTATGTTCCATCGCGCATATAAGTAGAGGATATCAGTTACGCCATGCTTGCCTTCAGTTGCTTTTAGGTTTTTTTCATTTATTATTTGTTGCCTGCTTTTTCTCTATTGCTTCACAGCTTCACAGTCCCACAGAATCTATCACAGTGTCACAGGCTTTATCACAGTTCCACAGAACGTATCACAGTGTCACAGCATACTTGAATTCTATAATAGTATTTGCGTGGTAGTCGTAATTTGCATTTGTTTGGTAGACATACTCGCTTGTGTAGATCGTTTAGTATTAGCACAATAAAGTTTAATTACCCAAGTTTGAGGTGTCGCAGTCTACTGTACCCGCAAACCAAGTACCGAAAAAGTCCCGCGTGGCAGCATTAGAACTGAACAAACCGTACAGGGTTACAGGTAGATGCATGAAAAAAACTTCACCCAAGAGTCTGCTATCAAAAACCAAAACTAAACAGATTTGACTATTTCAAGCAAAGCAGCTAAAGAAGTGAATGCGTGTCAAATGATTCATTCCAACAGCACCATACCGATTTAAATCCCCGAAGAGAGAGGCTGACTCAAGGTAATCTGCTTTAGAACGTTTCGTCGATATTGGGTATTGAATAATCTGACACTAATTCCTCCAGCTGCTAAGGGAGACAGAAAATGAAAAACTAACACAAAAAAGCCAAACAATTTGAACTTGAAGCCCCACAATACAATACCACTCACAAAATGTCCAAAATTTTCCCGGAATTCCGCGACACTCACGGAAATATTGCACATTTTGCGAGCGGTATTGTATAGCTGGTAACTCGTCATAACAGCCCATGCGAGTCAGTTTATGAGAGCTGAAGAAGCCCCCCACTCCCCCACCCCCAACCTAAAAAGAATTTTAATATGGACTTTATGGGCTACAAGAGGGTCTCAGTGACTTTTATTAGTAATAATGAATTCGCAAAGGTCATGCATAAGTAATGAAAAAGATTATCGTAAATGTGGACTCACTCCGTGAGGAAATGTTGTCCGCAATGACATCATTTGGGTATTGTGACAATGCACACCTTTTTCAACCAAAAAATACTTAAAACCCAGAAGATATGGTATGTGCAGCCACAACACCTTGAAAGCGCAGTAATCCCATTTAGCGTACCGCAGTCACTATCAAAAAGCAATTCCAAATGTCGATCAGCATTACAGTAAAGTTTTCTTCCTAATCCGACACGTGGAAAACTATAGTGTCGAATCTAGCGACATGAATAGAGATGAGCAAGAAGACGCGACTAGCACGGTCACGGAAAGAGCGAGTGCACATTGAGGGCTGACAAGGATGGAGAGCTTATGACTCATCAGGCAAATAATAATATTGTGGAAACGAGTCTGAGAGGAATGGTATATGATTCACATTCAAAGATGTGATTTTGTTTTGACAATGAATGTTCCATATAATCGACTTGAAGGCTAAAACACAATGAGGTGGTAAAATTCAAAAGCTAGCAAAACATACTTGCTTTACTTCATCATGATGTCATCTTGCGAGCAAATTTCTATTTAAATTCCAAAAAGGGTGGGAGCTTTGTACTGATCTTCTTGATTCTAATGACTGCAGGCGAAGCACAATTTTTTTTCAAATCAACAAATGCCTCTCAATGTTGTGCCCATTCATATTGAGCGACTGTTACTTTTGCTTGATATAAGTTCATTATAAGCGCTATTATGGAGACATATTTTTACGTAGGATAATGCGGCTGCTTTACTCCACAAAATTTCTTCCAGCGAAAACAATGGGACAAGACATTTTCAAAAAGTTGATCCTAAACGATATGCTCCGAAATGAGACCAACTTGAATTAGGGATAAGTGACTAAGAAGGCAGCGACAACATCTGATAATTTCTAACTGGGAAATCACGCACAATATGTTCTCTTTCGAGTAAATACCCACTTTGTTTCAAGTATTGTAGACCGTGTAGACAGAGATAGAGAGAGAGAACTCTGTGATTATTTGTGCTTAACTATCACTTGGCGTTTGCAAATTATATGCAAAATTATTCACGTTGAATAAAGTAGTAGTGCCGACATTGTCGGCACTTCCTAACAACCTATCATAACATATCTCTACTGTTACCGAAGTACTTCACAGGTCATGCCATATGCATGACCTGCTGTAATAGCTTGTTATGTTACGCTACCACGCCTGTTTACAGCATTCTACCACTGCACGAATGGGTGCATGTCGTCTGTTCAATAAAGCTCTATTAGCTTACGTGTTCTAATAACACATCAGGAGCCACCATACTCCACTACAGGCGACACCCATCCGCCTAAGGCTACAATACAGCCTACCAACCACCACATTTATGGTGCATCGGCTAAATACGTAAGACCGATAAGTGCTTCGCCTCGGCGACTGCACAAAGGTTAGCTATTCTAACCTTGGGACCTAACGCCCAAAATTCGCTGCATCGCACCTAGCGACAGCTATTCTCCTCCGCATCAGGGACTAAACATTCCCAATTTTTGCTCAATAGCAAACGGCTCAAAAAGCAGCCATATCTTCCTAGCAATTTTTGAACATTAAAATGTCTCTAAAATTTTTCAAAGAGGCAATCTCACTTCACTTAAGAGCATTAGCAAATCTGCTCAAAAAATTTGACTCCTGCAACTTCAAGCTCAAATTCACTTTAGAAATTGATAGAGAGCTTCAAAAAAAATGTTTTGAAAACCTAGATATTCTCCTTTCTTGCCTATCACAAGTTAGAGTAAGAACGACAATTTTGGATTCAATAGTCGACCAAATGGGAAAATTCTATCTCAAGCAGTCTAAAAGCGAGAGAATACTCCAGCTAGAAGAGCTCAAAAAGGAGCTTGATTTTTACCAATTGCTTTCTGATGCTAGTATTTTTGATATCGCTGTAGAATATCAGATAGTATATGCAAAAACAGACAAGAATTTTGCATCAAGTCAAGTAGTTGAAGAACAGCAATCCAGTCTTTTCAATCATTTTTCACTTGATGCGGAAAGGGAAACGGATGCTCTAGCAATCAAAATGGACTCCTCGACGATGGAAGAAGACAAGGAAAGTGAAGAGAGCCTCTGTCAACAGTCCAAGGATTGCACATTCATGGCCCGCGGAGATGCCATACCAGCAAAAGATGATATACCGACTTCGCAGGTCACCATGCCTGGAAGCCGTAAACGACGAAGCAATGATGAGATCGACAGGCACAGGCATCGGAAACTCGCGACAACGCAAGGAGAGTAAGAAGAAGTATCATTATTCCGTTCACTTTCCATTTTTGCCGTTGATGAATTTGGATGCATTAAGATATCATAATTATCCACTATACTCTGCTTTAATGCCACTTGCTTCTCTGCGATCTTATGCCAGCTGGCACCAGTGCATTAACCAGCATCTCGCTCCCAATTACCACGCTCCCCAGCTACGTCCATTAAGGTATCCTGATAAATATTCGCTTAGTATTCTTAGTTATAGTGTTTACATTTATGCTCCTCGTTTCGCTGTTCCTTATTTGTTTCCCCCGCCGGCGGGAGTGTGCCGACATTGTCGGCACCTTCCTCACAACCTATAATCACCTCTCCTAAGCACCGTAAAGGTCATGCCATAAGCATGACCTGCTGTGATATGAGTGTATCATTGCCCAGATGTTTGTGATACTACTTTACCACGCCTTCAATCCTCAGCATTCTACCACTGCACAAATGGGTGCATGTCGTCTGTTCAATAAAGCTCTATTAGCTTACGTGTTCTAATAACACATCAGGAGCCACCATACTCCACTACAGGCGACACCCATCAGCCTAAGGCTACAATACAGCCTACCAACCACCACAGTAGTCTGAGTACTATAAAATACATGCTACTGGTGCAACAAAACCTCCTGTCCCATCTAAATGACCTACAATGCGATCATGGCATCTAAAACTATAATAGTTGTGTTCAAATCAAAGGCTGTGACCTAAAATCCATAGAACAGACGATTTCGCAACAGTTATAGACAAAGAGGATGAGATAGTGGAAAAATAAGGTCAGAGAGAAGATCAGAGAGACTGATTCCAACTCAATCTATTTCTACTAAACATTTGGGAAACGAAATTTTTTGCAACAATGGAAATTATACACAAGCGGTTACTAAAACAGATCTGATGAGTCAACGTATACAGATGTGCAGCAGGAAAACTGCGCTGTAATTTGGTAATAAACTGTCACGACGGGTGAGTTAGGTGAAAAGTATTGCATTCACTCCCCTATTTACTGCGCATAAGCTCTAACATTTTTTCAGCATAATTACACCCTAGCAAAAAGATGGAAAAGACAACAATAAAAAATTCATCGCCAGATTGATTTTCCTTTTTTTCAACTTTTTGAGTGCAGGCATATAACTATTCTATCAAATAAAATATCTGAGCTTTTCAAGGCAAGTTAAACTTTCACATAAGCGAAAGAGAAAGTCATACTTAAATAATGGACTTCAGAACCTTGCACTTGCTGAGAATTTAAATTTACAATGAAACTGGATACTACTAAAGAGTAAATATCAGGTGAATGCATCAATAGGACTCCCATACGTTCTTGAAAGTGTACACATTTTATTGCAATCAAGTTTTGACGATGACGTCGCGTAGACGATTTTAGGGCGGTTGCTCAATCCTGTTTTTGTACATGAGATTTTGCTGAGTGGCTAGAAAATAGAACTTTTTTTGATTTTGCATTAGCTTGTTTTTTGTAATTTATCATTTTGCCAAACAAAAGCAGAACAAGAAAAGTGGAATATACCTGATATTAGCTAGATAAAGCCTTAGGATAGATTATGAGGACGAAAAAAGTTTCTTTTACGTTTGAATATTCATCAAGGACTTGCGAATATGTTTAGAAGCACCTTTGTCTCTACCAACACATTTTTTCCGATAAATCAACAGACTAGCTCAACGCTAAGTGCGCTATGTATTCCCAAGGTATTTTGCTGAACTAAGGGACTTCAGAATTTAATTGCGTCGGCTACTTCCGATTAGATCATGAGAGAGACTTGGCTAGTCTGCTTTAGATGAAGACAATCCGTCTGATCCAGCTGCCAACTCGGGTGCAAAATAACTTATAAAAAATCTGATCTTTGCAAGTTCAAACAATTTCTATTCTCTAGTCACACCGATTGCTCGCAAGTTAAAAAAAAGTGTCTCCATGATGGCTGATATGATTGTGAAAGTATAAACGCTACCTAAAGCGGGTATATTCGACCTATCCTTGGGTTTCGATAGCCATAAATTTGTGAACAACAACTCTAGCTGCAGGATCTATCAGTTCAGAACATCAGAAAAGATTACTGTGCTTTGATGTAATTCTACTGTTTCAGCGTCTTTTCGCGTATCGCCCTCTCAATTTCTTGTGAATCAAATGTATGGTCTAACTTTCGTTGTGGGATACAGAATTATTGCTCGTATTTCAAATGGCTTAGAGTTCTGCTGAAATATTGTTGCAGTGAACAGAAGGAAATGTGTCAGTACATGAACCGCAAACCAGTGATCAACATGAGTGCCAGTCCACAAAGCCCCTTGATTGATTCCATCTATTCGTACATCTCAATTTCCGAAGGAAATCACACATCCTGATTCTACCAGCATTGATTATGAGATGCGTACATTATAAACTCATCCAATGTTTTGAAATTCTTCTCACTTCAACGGAGCCATCATGTAAATTATTGCTTGCCTTCTATATCCATCTCTATCTGGATTTGGACGTGATTGGCATATCGTGCTTACCAAGTTCAAGACTGTTTTCAAACAATCCCTCTTTCACTGCGAACTTCTGATCAGTTTCACCTAAATCCGAGTACAAACTTTTCTTGGATTCTTCTCTTATTAACAAAGTTCAGGATGAAAAAAGTAGTACCTTTTTACTTTCAGTGACCGAAAGGAAAATAACACACAACCGAGCAAAGGAAAAATTCATTGGTATTAATCTCATAACAGAACTACGAGATAAGCGAATGTCCGCACTTTCATACAATGAACGTGGGACAACTTACTACGGTGTTAGTGTGCTCAATCATGGGATACGATAGAATGTTTAAACTGGATATCTTCGCATTGCATACACCAAACAAAGATAGTTCAGCATTTGCCACAAATGCATTGGATCAATTTCTGCATCACTCACTAGAAGTAGAGCACTTTAAAACACGCAGACGGCTCAATTAGTGTAGCAAGTTCAGCCTGGCCTTCCACCAAATGGTAGCTGCATCAAGATGAGAATGGTGACATTAAACACGAGTAATCAGATCACTTCTAATATCAGAACAAGGCAGTGCTCATTAACAAAAAGGCATTCTAGCACATTGTTGCAGAGTATGAGCCACAGCTTAACGAATGTGTGGCTCTGAACAGCTTCCAAAGTTTATAAAAGAAGAGACGTGCCGTGTCATAACCTGCTTACACTACTTATTCAAAAGGTGTTCTTCGACTAGAAAGGATCATGCAAACGTGTTTGCGCTAAGTTCGTATCTGCTAGGCTCCACGTTCAAAGCGATGACCGGCGGCGGAACTATTAAAAGTAGATGCTGCATGCCTCCAATACATCCTGTCATTCCGTCCACCCTAAGATTTGTAACCGCAATCTACCGTTAGACCGCGAAACGGTGCAGACATTTCTTGCGCAGGAAGAAGCGGGTTTCTGGTGGCTGTGTCAAACGGACAGCTCAAAAACGTTCAAACAGTGGTTTCTTTACCGCAAGAAGTGCAGACAGTTTTGCTAGAGTTTTATTCTTTTTTTCACATTACTATTTCTTTTACACTATATATTCGCAAGATAGACATCAAATATTGAGTCGAAACTGACGTTCATTTACGAGAGCGGTCTTGGTTCACTAAGCAATGGAAAAGAAAACTTCGAGATTCAACGTCGAATTCTGAGCTTTCCGGGGGATGCCGGTGGTTAAGTCGAAAGCTCGGATTGTACAGAAACATGCACTGGGCGGTAGTATGCCAAAGATGCAAAACTTGCTGAGTCGCCTCAAAGGCAGCGTCCAAGCAACCCTAAATGGGAACCGCAACTAGACCCTGATTTGCGAGCGGTACGATGGTGCATTTGCGACTGGAATATTCATCCTCACAGACCCCGATACCGTTATTGCTGGCATCTTGCAGTTATGCGTGCGGTCCAACCGCTCTTGCGAGGAGTCCACGCAAAATCTGCAAGCCCATGCAAGTAGTCAGCTAAATACGATAATGGGACAGCTTGGACTCTGATGAGGGACGGGGGTAGCACTGTGTTAATCTAGCCATATGGTAATAAGCTGATAAGGAAAGCTGCCTAACTTAGCTCGACCTTTTGGCAAGTGACATACATGTTCTGAATCAGCTTAAACACTGATTTCAAATATGCTATTCCCAGCTGCCGCGCACTATTTCGAAGCGAGTTATGAGCTTTTTCCCGCGCAAAACTGGCATACTACTGAACATGGGAAAACTGCCTGTAGATAAAAATCTGCAAGAAAAAGGTGATGAGGTATAGAAATAACACAAAACCTATCTCATTAAGAAGCTTAACGAAAGTGTAATGGCACTCAAATGTTGATCCCGTGGTGCCAATAAGTCGATGAGTATGCCAATTCCGCGCGGGAAAAAGTCCATAACTCGCTTCGGAATGGTGCTCGGCAGCTAAAAATAACATATTTGGAGTCAGCGCTTGAGGCTGATTCAGAATGTCTATGTCACTTCCCAAGAGGCCAAGCTAAGTTAGGTATCTTCCCTGTGAGCACAATGGAGATATCTTTAGAATAGCACCAACAGTTAACCATAGTGTTACCCTGGTTCAAAGGCAGCATGCGTTTAACTAGCAGTTTATCTCTTGTATTATAAGATACATATGACCCATTTTCTGAGGGAATATTGATCTCCATAACTGCACCAGCTTCAGCTGTTCACTTTCAAATATCTGAGTATGCCCATATAAACTGCGTAGAACTTTGTTGACCGCGACGTGCCGCTAAAACAGTGCCTCACTAAAACTTGGTTATCAGAAGTTTTGCATATCAGAAGCCTTTGCGACCTGTCAAACCTTAACTTATGCAGATTCAAAATCGCATGATGCTTAGAAACTCCTTTTGGAAGGCCCCGCGGAAGCAACGAGGATGAGTTTTGCAATCTCACCCTAGCCTTCACCCAGTGACTACAATATTTGTAAGGCTGAGTGGAACGTGTTGAACACTTTTGAGGGAAACCGGATAAGTCTCCCGTGCGGACCATTTAGAGCGCTTTTTTGATGAAGAGGGGGCCAAATCGAGTCGGGCTTGCTGCAGTGGCCTATTAGGGGACTATTAAAGGCACCGTCCATCCTAAGTTGGGGGTGTTGAGCTTTTGGCGGTATATAACATTAGGGCCTCCTATCAAGCCAATGCCTAAGTCGCGGCGCAAAATGGCGCTTCGGAAGAGAGAAAATCGCTTCGGAATAGCGAAGATGCACGAGGACCCTCATCCATGCCCGCCCCTCCCCATCCATGCCCGCCCATTTGTGCGCACTCATCCAATCACCATTCTGGAAAGCCGGCCCGTGGGCTCTCTGGAATGGGGATTTTTGGGATTTTCGCGGATTCTCGACTTCATATTTGGAATCAGAGACATGAGAAGGCCCACGACAAAAACCTGGAAGTCGAGAATCTGGGTGGACGGTGCCTTTAAGTAGAATATGTGACGACCCGCCAATTTCAGTTTTGGTGTGACACTGCCTTTGAACACCATATGCGCGAGCGGTTGCCGCAAAAAACAAGCGTCATTTCGTTCTAGAATTTTTCCCTTGGCTTTTGTGTGTTGTTTTGTGCATTATACGTTATCTTTTATGATCGAGATTTGGCTATTCGTCTAAGATAGAGTACAGTAAAGCGCGCTTGAAAACCCAGTGTTTTCCATCGTTCCGCACGCTTTTGTTCAAGGGCAATTTAGACTTTACCCGTACTTAGTATAGATTGCAAAAAAGTATGCGCCCTTCGCGTAGGCTCGCACATCCTGTACCATGGTGTAAAGACGTGGACTCATTGTGCGGGTACTACTTCTACAGACATTGGAGATTCAGTAAAGCATTTCCATGCTGTTACTTCTGCTTTTTCCAACAGTATAAATTCAGCAACATATCCAATTAATTGCAGCCTCTACAAAGCAGATGGAATGTGCTTTGCAAATTCTGTAAATTTTGTAAAGTTACAAAAATTTCTACGTACAAAAATTTCATGCCATAGCGCATAGCAACCAAAGGAGCACATACTGCTACATGTAAAGCGAATCTCAACTACCAAAGTATTACAAGAACACAAGCTCAAAATCTTAGTAACAATGACAGTCACCCTGCATGTGATCCAAGCTCTCTTGATCTTTGGATTTAACAAGTTGCGAATATTGAAGCACTCAAGCAATTGGTACATTTTTAGTTGAATATAACTTTCATATGTTGACGATAAGAGGTGAAACTACCATTCTAATGAGGTTTGAATGGGCAGCAACGAAAACAATCATTAGAAGCAAAGAAGGAAAAACGATAAATGAAGGTAATGACAGAATAGCGAAAACTGCGGAATACGGAAAGCAATCGGTACATTGTACATTTACATTATCCAACTCTTTGAAAATAATCGCGTCGAGCTTCTTCAATAGACTTCCTCGGTGATGTTGAGTATGTCGTAACGTCGATGCTGAAAAATAGTACACATCTCGGATGCATGTTGAGCACAATCCAAGAAAAGTGAGGAACTGCGGCTACGAGTACTGAGATCTGGCTAAATGCTTACCAAATTTGTCTGTTTTATTATATCTCTTAGGTTGCGGAGGTTTTCCTATATTCTTAGTTGTTGACAACACTATTTTTCCAGGTAAGTCGTGAAACTAGGGAAAAGCGTGATTACTGATGTCTGACGAACATCACAACCGCAAGTCCCCAAACAGCGGAATAAATTTGAGTGTCGCGTGAATTTTGTAGTCTGCTATGTATGAATCAGTTTAGAAGATGTTGTACTTGGCCTTTTTGCCATGAGGGAAGTCCAACAAAGGCTCTCGACACCATCGATGGCGGTTGGGTTAAGAAAAAGGCTGCTAAAAAGCTTTTTCAGCTAAAATGTCATATTTGGAAGAGAAACACCTGTGCTACAGATCTGGACATCATTGTTCAACTGAAAACACTTCAACTTATTATTTATAGAGTACAAGTAAATCTGATATTTCAAATTCATCATAAAAAGTTACACCCATCATCCAGCAACAGGGATCAATAAGGCACGATGATTATCAAAAACGAATGGAAGTGCTTCAAAAAACGAAATGATTCAAAGAAATTTCAAACCCACGAAGGAAGACGATATGGCATCTCCTATAATGACTATGCTATGTAGACTAGACACCAAATGTAAATGCATAGAACTTTAGGAAATAGCGTGATAAATAAATTTTAGCAATCAGAATATGGTTCCTTCCAAGCGATAAGCTTGGATGCGTGGCGATTATGAACAACAAAAAAATCAGAAATAATGCTTTACATAAGATTATTAGAGCGTTTCAAATATGTCGTATCGCCGATTCAACACTTAGCTGGGAGAAAATTCAGAATGGTTACGTATGGCAGTAACTCAGCGTCAATTAGTAACGATGCACTTATCATCTTCTAGAACTATTTTTGCTTTGTTTCGAGTGAAACAAAGTTCAGGCATCCCGCCATCAGTTTCACTTTAGATACATAACTAAGCACATCGCACTATGGCCTTTAAATTCTATACCGAATCCACTTTCAAGCTGATTAGTGCATCGCGTTAACAGCTTTCTTTCTCAAATCTAAAAAGACCAAGGCGTGCCTGTAGAAGTATGGAGAGAAGTGCACAGAACCTAGACACATAAAATGCTCAGGAAAAATCATAACTCCGAACTCTATCACTTGAATTGCAAGCTATGCAGTGCTGTTGTTGATGTAAACACATATGAAAAGCATATCGACAGAAAGAAAGGAAGTGATATGTCTATACAGAAGTGGGTCGAAAATGTGCCCACGATGGATCAGAACGTATTGATAGATAGTCGCTGGTACTGCTCACACCACCATACGACGATGAAGCAGCATCCCATGCACGTGCCGTCACGAATGTGTCCATCGAACTGACGCTATCATACATAGTCGCTTTCGCCTCAAGTGACGGTGCCGTCGTAGCGCTAGAAATTACAGGAAAACAATCGCTTTCAAAAACAAGTGACCTTTGGACTAGTATTAGACAAAAAAGCTGGCGCACATCAACCACCGATGATTCTGCAATCGCGCTCACTACGCTCACTACACTAGTATTAGTAGTATTAGCTACATAAAAAACCGTTCTTTTGCACAAGGGTACTTGGCTACCATTTGCCTTCGGTGTGAAAAAATCTAGCGACCCAAGATCACCGATCGGCTACAGTTGCACAAACTTTTTTCACTCTTTTTCGTTCCCTCCCTTCTGGAATCAGGCAACGACGAAAAATAACCCCAATCAATTGCGATTTCAAATCGACAATGAGGAAAATGTATAGACAGAACAAGAAAATTAGATATTCGGCCTTAAACAGAAATTGGATGTTGTATACAATTACAGCTTTATAGACTCAAACTATTGAAAAAGTACCATTGATCGGCTGTTGGAAAAAAGGATATTTTGTTTTTTGCTCACCCAAGAATAGATTATAGGAGTGGGTATAGAAGTTTGGAGTTCCAAATCTAGCAAGTTCAATTTGCTTCGAAAACGTGATTTATAGAGCTGATGTACGAGGTGATCATAAACCTAAAAATAATGCATTTCAAGACTAGCTGCTGTATATCTATTGTGAGAACTCAATCATTTTGTTGGATAAACAAAAAAGAAGCAGACAGATCATCCTACGCGCCTACACAAGCAGTAGAAATTGCCTCTACCCAGCGAATCCTAGAAACTGAGTGCATGCGCGAAGTCTGTTGAAAAGTTAGGAAACAACTTAGGTAGTATCAGCCCGAGCAAAATCGAACGTGGTTACTTAAGCAACGCTATGATAAGCCTTCGCACTAAAAACATCTTTCATTCCTCAAAAGCAAAAGTTTCATCATAAGAAAATTCAATGAGAGCCGAATACAAATAAACCGGAAGGATAGAAGAAGCTCTTCAATTTACAGTAATACAATAACGATTCAGTACGGAATGTGGCTTATCCAACAGCCATTTGTGCCGCGGTTTAAACATCAGAATATCTATTTCATTCATCACTTTGATTCGTTATAGCTGCTCAGTAATGGCTCTTTGTCAGGTATAGTAAAAATTCTGAGAAAAATCTTTTTTGAGCGTACTCATCTGGTATCACTATGGTGCTGCAAAAAAGTTTCAGTGGCATTTCTGTGATCCCAAAGCGAGAGTTGGTTACGATGCTTTGAAACATGATGAGGTCACGGCTCGCTGAAGGGATAGCTTATGCGTTAACGAATTCGGCAGTTCTTCTCACCGGCACTACCACACTGCGGATAAACGCGACATGCACAGAATGGATCTGACCTTCACACTCTCACTGCTGGCCTTCGAGTTTTTTGCAACAGATCGCGTTCTGTAATGCTTGTAAAGTCCAGTGCAGGACGAAGTCGCAGGAACCGTAGTAGTTAAACGGGCGCGAACGAGGCGCGTGCGCATCCTCACAGTTGTAACCTTTGATTCAACTGGCTTGGCTTCGGGAAAACGGGGTTTGTGACGTAGTTAAGGCCGCTCGCGCCCGCGACGCACCTGCGTTTCTCTCACGCGGGTGCTCTCTGATCACTAGCTAGCCTTAATTAGGTCACGGAGTCCCGCCTTTCCGAAGCCAAGCCAGTTGAATCAAAGGTTAAATCCTGCGTCTCATGCGCTCTGCGGCTAGTAAAACCTCGTTCGCGCCTAAAAATATAGCGCCTTCGTCATGCAGCAGCCTATACATAGTCATGCCTCTTCGGTGCCTGTATGTATGTACGTATATGTTCCACGTATGTGTTCAATAAAGGATGCTACTCACATACAAGCTCTTCGGGTGGGGCGAACAGACTACATTTCATTATCAATCGCTACCAACTCATTGGTTTTTCAGCGAACTTTGAGCTGGAGGGCTGAGAGTTGGCACACGGAGGTTCAATCTGTCTCAAAGAACAGGCCAAACCGTTGGCGTGAATTTGCGAGTTCACAGGGTTAGAGCTTGCGCTGCATATGCGCATAGTCGGAAGGAACGAAGAAACTTCGGAGAAAGCAGACAGGCAGGTCATAGGTGTGACGCAAAACTTTAGCGTCGCGAATTCCCGTCATGCCAATTGGCTGACCGCAATTGGAACTGTAAGTGTGGGTTGTAAAAACGTTCACTTCGTTATAAACCAGTTCACTTACTCAAACTATGAACTAACAAGGGAGGTCGAATCAGTCGAAGTGGCCTTTTCAAATGGGTCATATACTATTTTGAAGAGCGTTAAACGCTGATTCCGAATCTTTCTTCGTTATCTGCCGAGCGCCTCTGGACGCCGAGTTATGAATGTTTTTTGGAGCGAAAAATGAACGCAGAATTCAAGTAAAATTGACTATTACGGACTTTTCAGCGCCTAAACAGAGCAACATGTAGTATGAGTGTTTTGGGCAGAAGGTATCCTTTGAAATGGAGTGCTCTGATAACCAACATTGGACCATTTGAGCAATTCTGACGAATTTTACTCTAATTACGCATTCAATTTTTCAACCCAAAGAACGCTCATAACTCGGTGTCCAGAGGCGCTCGGCAGATAACGAAGACAGATTCGGAATCAGCATCCTAAGCTCTATAAGACAGTATACATTTCAAGATGGAATGCCACTTCGACCATGTATCCTTCCCTTGTAAGAGGCGCGACTTGGGTGGGTGCAATATTGATTATCAAAAAGCAATGACGAGGAAAAATGCCAACAGCGTTTTTTTAGAGATGTCTGGGTTTGAGTGGAACGCAGAAGCGACGGGGGGGGGGGGTGGGGAGTGTAAGTGGGCATGCTTGTTTCGACAGCGCAAGCAGGGAAGCATTCAGAGGTGGGAAAGAGGCAGGCATGGTATGGAAGCGATACGGAATGATGAAGTTATGCTATACAAATGGTAGCGGCTGACCTGCGCCGCGCATGGCCATCAGTTGAAATGAAAGCGTGGCGTTACGGATTTGTATATCTCAAGTGAATTGATATCCGATAATCCAAACAAAAAGTCATGACTTTCACGCTAAAAGTGGGAGGGATTTTAACATAATAGACACAACAAGCAGATAAAAAATATAGGCGCTGCGTGTGCGAAGCAAGATTTCCAATGGAAGAAATTGCTTGAAGGCGACCACCTTGAGAGGATGAGTAGATTTTGAAGCTGCAACAGCGAGACCCCTAAGTGAACGCCCATGTCTTGTCGCAAAAGACAATGCTGAAGCGTGATTTACCCCAGAATGTGGGAGCGGCCAAGGTTTTTTCGCCCATCAGGGGTTTGAAAATTAGGAGTTCGAAAATGGGCTTCAGGGTAGACAGAGGTGTCAATCCGTAATCATAATACCATAAAGATGCTCTAAGGGGAAATAATGAAGGGTGAATTTATGGCATTTCATTTCACGATACACCAAAGGTATTTGGTCTTGTTAACTTCAAACCAAATATGGTGAGCGGAGCCACCTTGGCTTATATCTTTCTAGAGCAGACTTCTAGCTCATTCATTTCTTGTAGCGAGGAGTGGGAATTACTAAATTAGGGGCTTTGCTATCTTATAGCTGGAAAGAACCTAGCAGGCAGAAATCTTGCACATTGCAGTCCGTGCCAGTCGCCAAACAGCTGCACACTCGATGACAGGATGGCTTATAGAGAAGCTACCGTCTATCTGAATCCCCATTTCACAATTCGACATGACGTGGGTTAGTGCGCGCGCCTTACTAGGCGCCCATGCCACGCGAGCATCTCTCTGGTGTCTTACCGAAAAAAGCTGATTTTGCCGGCTACCCCAGATTGATATTCCTTTGATTTTCAGTTTCATTTTTCAGGAATCATGTCGAAGGTCATGTCTGTCCGTTTGCAGTTTTCAAGTTCAGAACATCTTTCGTCAAAATCAACTTTTTTCTATAAGAACAATTTTTCTAGACCAAACATACTTCTGGCTATTAGACAGATGATATGTCTGACTAAAAAGGCTTTAAAAAAACCAAGATAGCCACCAATGCATAGCGAAAACTTTAACAATCATTTTGTGACCAAAATCAGTCCGTACAATTCATAAGACCTAGTGATTTATTTGAGCAAATAAAGAAAGGCCATTTCTTTGCATCGCTTTTGTACAAGTAGTTACAGCCTTTTTCATATCTATTTTTTTTGCAGACGCTGCGAGCTCAGAAGAGTTACTGGTGAATGGCTGATAGCTCTTGCTTTACTCTTTCACCAACAACATCGAACTCATCGGTTGCTTTACTAATGTCATTGACTGTAAAACATCCATATATAGTATCAATTTTTGACATTTTCTGAATAAAAGAAAGTTGCATATGTTAGCCCATTAAACCCTCACTCAGTGACCACTGAAAGAACCTTATTTGGCGGAAGCACTGCGGAGGTTTGTACAAGAATATGTTTTTCAGTAAAGACCATATATCAGTCACCTGCCCTCTTTGGCCTGCAATCTTGTTAGACTGAAGTTTTTTTTTTAATGAAATATGACATAACTCAAAAAAAAAACGCTTTCTGATGACAATACTTCCACATCAAACGCAAAAACCTTTTAGAATAGCTGCTTCAAACACAAGACAAAATCGGACAAAACTCACGCAGGAGACTAATATATGTCAGTCCACACAAGCACACATGGGTTCTCAGACAACCTCGGCACCTCACGAACGAAACTCAAGCGCGAATCACTTCTTTGTGGAAAACATGAAAGCCTTCTGCGACAGCTAATGTATAATATCGGATCATCTTGGTATGTGAACGCAGACAAGAGCTCGAGCCAGGTGCAAAAAATCTATGAAGACGTACCAACGGGTCGTCGAAAACCGGGCGTAGGGCGTTAGGCGACAAAATTAATTTCTTGCACCTCAGAAATTCCTCGTGCAAAACATCGTCGATGGCAAAAACAGGGGTGGGTGTCGGAACCGATACATAACTCGACGCCATGAAAACATGGCGCAGGTTATGAGTTACAGCTTTACGCTGCATGCGTTTTGCACGTTTTGTTTTCAACGCTTGTCCTCCTCGAACACCAGACTGATCGGCGTTGCGAAGCACGCAACGCGCGATCAAACGTTGAGGGGGCAAGTTGCACTATATTTGTGCTGCGACAAGCGCTGACCGCAAATCGCGTGCTCCGCAACGGCATATACAGCCGTGCTTTCGACGTTTCGGCAACTGTTACTTTCTTTGACTTCCCTTTACTTCCTCTCTGACTCCGCTCATTATATCATGTTGTTCTCTCACGCCATACTTCTCAAACACCTCAGGGGATGCATCATAAGTTCAAGCAAACCCCACGAGGAATTTATACGCTCTATGCCTCCCTACCATTACATTAGCTTTATGGAGAACATTATTGGCGTGGAGCAAACAGTAGCCAGGATAGCAATGGGGCAGATTACTGATGGAGCGGAGGTTATAAATCAAAAGACATAGCGTACATAGAGTAAAGCGCAACACTACACAGAAGCGAAAACCACATCCCTTTAGTAAAAGAAACTCGGCATGAAAGCTTTATTTTGGCTTTTCTAAAAACAAGCAAACCCACACGAAGCACACACAACACACACGTAATCTTCGGTCGATGTAAGTCTGAAAAGCTAAGCAACAATATTATTAACATACATAACTTTTCTTCAGGTCACGAGTTACTAATAAATACTTTGCACCTCATGAACACTTAGCAAGAGACTGAAAAGCGTAGAATCTCATAACCAATTGCTGAGGACACACATATTGCTGTTAAAATCTTTCGTTGTTCATAGCGGGTGCTATGACTCTGCTGGGAGGAGCCCGAACAGCCGGCAAAGAATCTCCATTGCTTCTAGAAACAAACCCTATTGCCTTTGATTTTTAAAAGATTGCAAAGCTGAAATAAAACTAAATCGCTTTATATTCTGTCAATCCCCCGATTTAGGATACCAACACAACTAGCGCAACAATTGTAACAAAGCTAGTGTTTTATAGTGCCAACACCGAAGATCGCTGTATCAGAGCCCGATACACATATGCAACATGCAGTTCACGTTAAGCACTATCACACATATGGGGCATCAATCTCTCTACAGTAAACCGACTGGATATAATGAGTCTCTGCGACGTAGTCAAATAGCGCCACACCCCGCTTTAGACATGATCTTCGCAGGAAAAGCAGTGGGCGTCAAGTATCAGAAGTTTTTTTTTTCTTCTTTTGATGGGTGGATGTATGAGTGTATGTAAGGTACGCGCTTCCCAAAGCTTCCACCTTATAGAGAGCTGTGGTGTGCTTCGCACAATAGACATTTTTGGTACATTATTTTCGAGATGATTGCTCTATTTCACCACCCCATACGTTTACCGTGGCCTTTTTACAAAAGCTGTACAAAAAATACTTGTCTTTGAAGGCAAGCGTTATCCCGAAGAGTTATAAAACTTCCAAGTAGTCAGGGCGGTTCTTACAAGGGAACGATACTCAATGTCCGTGGCCTTTCAAAACGTGATGTATACCATTACACTCGTCTTTGAACGCTGATTCCGAATCTGCCTTCCGTTTCTGCTAATCGTTTCTCTGAAAGAAGTTATAGGAGAATTTTGAGCCAAGTTTGGCTGCTCAAGGGAAATATGGTCATTGGAATGGCCTGTACCGCGGCCACTTTCTGGTCTAGTGCTTAGTGCAATAGCCTTATAAGTTGATGCAGGTGTAGGTTCAAACCCTTTTGTGTTTTTACTTTTGCATAACCTCAATTAAGCTTGTTCGAGAAAATTTACTTGAGCTATGATCATTGAATACAATCTGGCGCAAATTAATCATTTTTTCCGAAATTCCACATTTTTTGAAGAGTAAGGGCGTTCACTTAGCTCGATGATGCGAATGAAGGTTAATTGAGGCAATGCAAAACTGAAAAACACAAAAGGATCCGAACTTGCAACTGCATCAACTCATGGGGCTATCGCACTAACTACTAGACCACAGTGCACCGGTAGCGTTGGCTACGCCGACCATATTTTACTGGGCATCCACAATCCGCGCGATCCATTATAACATTTTTGAAGCGATTAGCAGAAACAGAAGTCAGATTCGGAATCAGTGTTCCAAGACGACTGTAATGGTATACATATCATCTCAAAAGGCCACGGACACCGAGTATCGTTTCCTTGTTAGTAAATCACCGACACTAAAATCCGGTGCAGTAGTAAGCGAGTAGATCAGTCAGTACCACAACTCAATTTTATCCCACTAAAGTCGCTTTCTTTGCGCTATTCTCTGATGGTACATAGAACTCCTGCTCTTCTGTTTGATATGAATTTCCATCAACCACAATCATCTCAACTCGTGATTTCGTGTAAACAATAGCAGCAGATGTCATTTTTATCTCGCGGTGAGGAGGATGTCGTAACTAAGGACCGAATTATAGTTAGTAGCAAGTAAACCTATGCTGTTCGCTCGCAGCGCAGTATGGGATGGGAGAGTAAGGAGTTCCAGGTAAAAAAACAGAGTGAGCGCAAAAGGTACAGCGTTGGGACGGTGGAAGACCCTTGTTCGAAATTGGGTACTTCCACTGATAGAAGGAAAAAGGGAACAGTTCAGCGTCTCAGTGATGTTACTACAACTCGACTGATGCTAGGCTGTTTCTTGCACTATATAAACAGTTCCAAGATTCATTCTATTGTAGCATGCTGGCATTGCTGCAGTACTTTGCATTCAAAAAAGCCGTATAAAACCACAATGTAAACGATTGCATCTGAAAGGAATCAAAGTAAGAATGTTGTGTGACTAACTCATTGAACTACACTAGCCGTATTCTTCTGCACGGTTCGATAATCTTCGCATTTGTGCACAAACCTAGCAATTTTCTTCCAACCTAACCCTACCCGGGAGTTAGTTTCGCAGATGAACATAAATCAGAGAGAGAAAGGGAGGGAAAGAGAGCGGGGAAGAAAGTAAGAGAAACGAGAGAGATTACATTAGCTGACTAGGTCTTCATTATTATGCTTATGGTATTCAATAACTGTGGCTTTACATAATATTAACGATTATAAACACTAGCATCCTTATCACTCCGATTACGAACTCGCTCCCCCTCAACCGTGCTCCGCCGATGAGAAAAGAGTTTGATTTTCAATGTGTCTATGTATCTATTACATCTCAATGGCCATGGGTTAAAGTGCATCGCCTGCCAGTCTGCTTAATTTATTAATTGAATTTGAGTACTCTCAGTTATTAAAGGCAGTGGGTCGGCAGAATGAGACCCGTGGCAAAACAATATCACAGGGTGGGAGCCCCCATAATGGAACCTATGGGCCAAAGTCCGATCTTTCTCTGCCACTTCTAACCACGAAATTTCAAAGCGAAAGCAGCGCTCATCCCCTGTCCTCTCCGAACCCGCCCACCCCATGGACGAGTGACTTCCACGGTCAGAGCGCGCGCCGCAATGCTATAAGCATGAGGTCCCGTAACGAATCTGCGTCTCCGCCATGACGGGCTTCGCGTTCACTCGTCCGTGGGGTGGGCGGGGTCGGAGAGGAGAGGAGATGAGCGCTGCTTTCGCTTTGAAATTTCGGGGGTTAGGAGTGGCAGAGAAAGATCGAACTTTGGCCCATAGGTTCCACTATGGGGGCTCCCACCCTGTGATATTGTTTTGCCACGGGTCTCATTCTGCCCGCTGACCTTCCCAATTGGCGCCAGTAGAGACAAGGAAATTGTCCGGAGAGGAACTAATGCAGAAATACGTGGACGTAAGGCGATGTAAGCTCGAAGTATGGAGCGTGTCCCAGAACTATGTACGAAATGTCTGAATTGATATATCCCTTGCCACAGTCTTTCGTCCACTTTTAGGTATTAATTTGTGGATCTAAATGAACAAATGGACCATTGGAAAAGCTGCAGCCACTCGAAAATGATTGATTACATCGGTTGCTTCATCCTACTCTGCTGTATAGAGCAAAGGTAGCAATTATGCCGATCAATGTACATGCGGTTGGAGCTCTTGATAATGTGTAAGAGGCATATTTATGTAACTACCATTAGAATTTCTATAAACAAAATTTAGTGGTATGAAACCAAATCCAAATTTTTCTCAATTCTATACTCATCTTTCATATCTTACTTTCTTTTCTGGTGTGTGTTTTTTTTTTTTTGAATGGCGCATCACACTTGCGTAATGTACTTATATAAAAATGTAAATATAAATATAAATCTAGCTTGAATTAGGTTAGAGGGCAGGACAAAACATGTCGCTCTTCAGCAAAGGCTTACAATAAAGATAACGGAGTTTGAAGAAGTTAGAGATCAATTGGCTCAAAAACGAATGAAGTGCTAGGCAAATCGGAGTGGGGCAACGATAAAATGCCCACCTGACCGTAGTACACTGTATTACCTTTCTCAAAGTATTATAGTATCATTAATTCTCTCCCTACGAGCGGTCCTCCTACACTCACACTCAATGTGCGATCGGCAGGCAATACATTTGCGCGAGCTAGCGACCGACAGTGACCTTTATCTTATGGGGGGGGGGGGCGGAAAAAAATTTTCAAATGAAGGTGCGTGGCTGACGCCACGCACTCCGAAAAACTTTTAGGCCCGTTCTCAAGGGGGGGTGGCGCCCCCCCCCCCCTCTCGGTACGCCACTGCAATGAGCCTCCCCCCTCTCGGTACGCCACTGCAATGAGCCTATGTGAGATATGCTAAGGTAACCAAGAGTGGTTGTGGGCTTCTTCGTAAAGATTCGGCCGATGCTGCAGCGACCGATTCAGTTTCTCATGATGTTAACAGGACTGACATGATTCAGAGAAAGAATAGTCAAGGTATTTCTGGAAAAAAATAACCCTGACAACAAGCGAGCGACCTTCCCCGCTCAAGCGGCGAGCAGTAGTAACCGTGGCGCCCACTTTAACCGTACAATCGGCCCTTGACCACCGTACAATCGCATACACCACAGAGAGTAAGATAATCGTGGCCGCCCGCACGGCGTGAGTCCCTGAGAAGATGATTATTCCATGTGAGAAAGCCAAAACTCCAAAAAACTGCCTAGCAAATTCAGCATGCGTGACAAACCTGCCACACAGTCTTCCAAGTTTTTTAGAAAATTGTTCAAATGGCCTATTTTGCAATGGCGTTGTATACTGGAAGTTCCTGCAGTAATGTGAAAGCGATGGGTGACTGCTTTATACAGTCTAAGTTGAAGCCAGCTTTACTGCATAATACCCAAAAATCGGAAAAGACTTTGCAAGAATGGAGAAATTAACTTAACTATCAGAAAGTATGTATAGTCCGTGTCAACCTTGTGTCCCCTTTTCCACCAACCAAACTCCCATGGCCTCGCGTTGCGTAAGCGCGCGTACTGCTGCGCATTCAAAACTCACTTAATCGATCGAGGTCGCTGCGCCCTTACGCCGCGTAGCTGCTACGAAAAAGGAAGCACCTGAATTGACATCGATTGCATGACTTTACAGACTCCTTGTTTGCCTCTTAGACCGCGCCTGGGGAAGAGTCCGATCCTTTGGAGGATGATGCCACGCACCCTGATCGTGAGGTTGTGGTTGGCGCGAAAGTCCTCGGACATTATATTTAGATAAAACTTTTTTTATCGATTAAACGCTGATTGAGGGAAGCTGCATGTTGGAGAGAAGAGAGCACTCTCCAAAGAATTTGGATAAGCACAAGCATTAAGAATGTTTTCTATGAAAATTCAGGAGAAAATTCCAAAGCATAGGGTTTTGACCTAACCCAGATCTCCAACTTCTACAAACGTTTTCGTCCCACATGCTCTTGTATACACTCTTTGATTCTAGGGATTGGCGGCCGAAATGGGCGGGGCCTTATCAAGGCAAGGGAGTGATTAAAGGCACCGCCCACTTAGATTCTCGTCTTCCAAATTTTGTCGTTTCAGGGCCTTCTCATGTCCCCGATTCCGAATATGAAATCGAGAATCCGCGAAAACCCCGACAATCACCGTTCCGGAGAACCCACAGGTCGGCTTTCCGGTGATTGGATGGGCGCGCACAAATGGGCGGGCATGGATGGGGGTCCTCGTGCATCTTCCTTGTTCCGGAGCGATTTTCTCGCTTTCCAAGCGACACTTTGCACTGCGACTTGGGCATTGGCTTGATAGGAGGCCCTACTATCATATGCTGCCAAAAGCTTAAGACCCTCAACTCAGGGTGAACGATGCCTTTAAAGCACGCTCGCGAGAGAGACGCAGTCTGCGTCACGTCTGCGAGCGGTGGCCTTCCACCCGCCATCCCGACGAATTTAAGGGTAGCACACAGTACATACTTACATACTTACATGCATAGTTTCTGTGCAATTTGAGCAACAACAAGAAGAATGAAATAATGGAAAGTAGATCTCCACCCCTATTGGTCGTAAGCTTCACCCACGTGCTTAAATATCAGCAACAGGCGAGGAGAGACAGCTGCAAAATTAGGAGCATGTATTAGGCTGGAAACCAAGTTTTGCACTTTTTTCAATAACTTCCCTCTTTCAAAAAAAAAGCGCGGTCAAATTTTGCCATTTTGTAATTATGACGAAAGCTACTAGCGCTGCCAAATCTGTCAAGTTCTGACGTCGCAGTAAGGGTTACGGTAAGCATACGGTATAGATGGAAAATCATAATTTTATAGATTTGGCTGAAACTCGACATAGGAGGGAGGGGGGGGGGGGTTATCCAACATGCTGATCACGAAAACGATACTGAATTTGCGTGCTAAGGGCTTTTTTGTTGGATAAATGTAGATTTATGGTATATAGTCTCATCCTTAACAAGAAAAGAGGCATTCATTCAACAAATGGATATGATGATCGTGTTTGGCAGGCCAAGTAACCCCACTATGTAAACTTTCTGCGATTTTTGAGGTTCCGGCTCCTTGACCGTTTTCCCCAGCAGCCTTGCGACAGCGACTCGTTTGATTTTGTGAGGGCTCCAAATCTCGACCTGCCTTGATTTTTACTTCTTCCTTACTGTGCCGAATGAGTCAATCTCTAGCAACAACTCAAACACATGTCCGGATTATTGTGCATGGTCTAGGCTGCTAACAGTTTCATTTTGGCTTATGATCCCAAAAATTCTCGAAAATGACTAGATTTCAGAAATGACTGAGATTTTATAAATTCGTGTTTAGAACGCAAATAATTTGTGCTCAGGTATAGCACACACTATGCTCTACATACTGTCAAGTTTGAATGCGCCACATTCAAAGAGAGTAAAGTCATAAAAGAAACAAAACTTAATTTCCAGCCTAATATATGCATTAGGTTCCGAAAAATAGCAGATTTAGTCTGTAAATGTCTAGAACTTTTGAGATACATGACACGAAGCTTGACAAATTGCCCCGTTATACTCTTCACAGTAATTTCTTGTTGTTTATGATAGGTGAAAGAGGTCGGGGCAGAACCTCACAACAAATCGTTGGCTCTACTAGTGGGCAGAACACCAAGATAATTTCATGTACAAAGGTCCGAGTTCTGGCACTTTGTCCTCTCCTACAAGATACCTATAGCGACCAGGCCAACCTACCATACGCAGTGAGGTTTCATAAGTATCAAGATTTGTCATTATCAGAAAGAGCAATTGAAAAAAGTACGTTTTTTCCCGAAAATCCCGACTTTTACTATTGCCACAGGAGTACTGCTTCAGACTCCTAAAAAATTGGAAAAACAAAAAAATTCAACCACAAAAAGGTAAATTATGTCGTGTGAAGTGTTTTCTATCGAAGCAGCAAATCTGTCGAATATGAAGATGGATGATACCACTACTACTAACATTTGTCCGTTGCAAGAGAAACTCCGAAAGAACTAAGCTGTCCCGATCATACATGACGATTCATTCGGAACCAAGATTGTCGCTAGCTCAACTCAAAATAAGGCAAACTTTAAGCAGGAAAGGTCCGGCCTAAAAAGCATAAGCAAAAACACAAACACTAGCACAAACTTCACCAACATCACAGCACTATATTCAATATTTATAGTAAGTAGAGAAATGCTGCAAAAAAAATCCATCTATGTAACTATGTGAGCGCTTAAATGATACGACTAGTCACAATATTGAAGTAAATTGAAAAAATTACAGAAAGTATGCTATAAACAAGGTAGTGCTGCTACTGTGCATATGCTGCAATCGATAGATCAATAGTGGTCGATGTAACGAACGTCGCTACCGCCATTATATTGATCCAAACTGAAATGGGTATAACAACACTAACCGAAGAAATAATGACTGCAAACAAGTTGATGATGAATTATGCAAACGACATTGCAAAATTTCTTCTTCACTGATGACAGAATGAAAAAAGCCACAACGATTATGACGATCATCAAACCAACAAAGCTGGTCAGTTCAACACATACAGACAGAATGCATGCTTTAAGGATCCACAGAGATAAATTCTGGAAGCTGCGGTAGAAAATCGAGGGGAGCAATGCTATTGGTCAATTGCTGGAAGGGGCGTGGCCAGCCAATAGAGCAAAGAAAACTCGATTATTGTAAAAATGACAACTGAATTCCACACAAGCCTGTCTGACCACACTCCTCAAGCACGCATCGGGATAATTCCGCCTTCTCGCAACAAACAGCCGCGGATAGGATATTTCTACCTAGGTGTCGCGAACGCCATGGAAAGGAAAGCTATCTAAGAAGGAAAATATGCTCGTCATGCAGGCTGTCCTATAATTTGGGAAAGTGCACAGGTTTGCTAAATTTAGAGGCCATTAGTAGGAAGTTTTTTCAAAAGAGAAGATGTAAAGGACCACTGGACGCAAGCGCATGAACCCATGGCGGAAGGAAAGGAGAAGCAGATTCGTGCAAAATAAACTTGCAAGCCTTGAAATTTGATCAATATGATCTTGATTTTGTTAAAAAAAAGGGCACCGGCAAAAAAAGACCAGAGCATCCAGAAACTTCTGAATGGAACCCATAGCAAAGTTCAAGATGCAAAAGTCAAAATCCTATAATTCACCAGTAAGTAAAAGCACGATAGTAAAGACAAGCACATTCACAATGCAGAAAAGAAGTTGAGTTTCACCATACAAACAAACAAACAACACATAGTGATAGTGCACATCAGATTGTTTGAAAGGGTTAACATGAAATCTCATTGCGCTAAGTAGATCATTAACACACAACATTGAAAAATTCACCGTAATCGTCATTTACAACAAGATTCTGGTATCAGATCGTGGAAGAAGAAAGAATATGAGAGGAAAAATGTGATAGGTGTCACATTTTCACTACCAACATAGGATCCAGGCGTATCTCCGTCATATACTCTCCGTTTGGACAATTTGGCTCGCTAGAATTGCAATTTGCCAAACTGAAATCGGTAGACACAAAAGAATACAGCCAGAAACAAAGCATAACATGAACTATGCACAAACACGACAAGCAGAAATTAGCAACTACCAAGCTGGGTTCCCATTGAAGGACTTGCAGTAGCTGAACATAGGTAAGCACTGAAAAAAAACAAGGTAAAAAAAGGTTAGAAGAACCGATGTGGAAGTGATGGGATAGCAAAGACACTGTGCCAAATGTGAGTTTTGTAAATGCAGTGTTGAACATAACGTCCAGGCCTTCTGGATTGACGATTGGGGGTGAACAGCTAATCATCTTGATTTGGACGATGATGACAATCCGTTGCTAAAAGTACAGGTTAACACTGCACGCAACACAGCAATGCAAGTGGAAATAATACATTTGCGTTGAGCAAAAATAAAATGTCATGCAAGCGAGTTGAGGTGAAAGTCTAGAATGGAAAAAG
This sequence comes from Cylicocyclus nassatus, assembly GCA_958299035.1. NCBI lineage: Eukaryota > Metazoa > Nematoda > Chromadorea > Rhabditida > Strongylidae > Cylicocyclus > Cylicocyclus nassatus. The sequence goes on from CATQJL010000316.1 coordinate 31,884,934, forward strand.
TAGTAAAGCACGCCGAACGCTAGTCAAGCAGGCTGAGCATACAGGCAATACTTATACTTTGTATTATTATAGTGTTGAGCTGACCAGATGTCATGTGAGAGCCATTTTGAGCCAGGTAACAAATATATTCGTAATTTGAAATCAGATATGTGTCAGCCAACTCTGCTAAGGAACTTACAATAGATTGGTAGTTAAGCGGCCTAAAAAGGCTTTGGCAATCTCTCATAACCTTAATCATAGAAAGAAATGTATTTGGCCATATACTTGGCTAAAGGGGTCATGTACCTCGTTGCGGACAGCATTTGCGCGCAAAGAAATGCCCATGGAGAGCGAAGTTTGTAATTGTGAGTTTTGTGGCCATTTTGAGAACAAATTGTGCATCTATGGCAAGCGCCATGCTTGATCCTCTAGATCCGCTTGATCCGATTCATCCACTTCAGTATTGGTCACATTAGTGGACTGACCAACCGCGAAGTGGATCAAGTGGATCAAGTGGGTATCCGCTTCGCTACTGGTCAGTTCACTGATTTGACCAATAGCAAAGTTGATCAAATGTTTCAAGTGGATCAAGTGGACTAAGTACGGCGCGTGCCTATGTGTTTACGCGCAAGTGCTGTCAGCACCATGCAGTACATAAAGCATCAATACTAAATCGAAATAATGTGATTACGGTAGCGCAATTTAGTCCAGTATATTGCGCCTTCCGTTTTTTGGATTCTAAGCTTATAGAGATGGGGGTTGAAGGCTTAAAGGACTACAGAGCCATACAATATAAAACACAGTAGGGCTGTCAACAAGCCCACAGACAAACGACGCATCGGGATAAAGGATTAGCAGTCACATAAATTACCCCCCCCCCCCCACTCTCCTCCTTCTCCTGCCCTGGCGCCTCTTTTTAGCTTGCACGCGTTCAAAGGGCAGATCTCCACCTAGCGATGAAAGGAATACAAACCACAGCGGAGTAGTTGGAGCTCTCCTCGGGAAAACAAAGGATTTACGGTACTTTGGGAATAAATCGGGATCATACTGATGTTCTACCACAACACTTCTACCCTAGATTCTATACATATACTCGCAAAACAGGTAAGCTACAGCGTCATGCAGCACTTACCACAGAGAGATGCGCCCGGACTATTCAAAAATAAATAAAAATTACGAAGCTAGTCAATTCCTAGGTCCATTGTCATGGATGATTAGTCACCGCTTCGGTGGCAGTTCACAGCACCGCGATCGCTGGCCTTGCATGATAAAGTCGTACCATTTGTACATTACCGTCTGGGGGGCTAAAACTGGTATCCCTAACTGAACAATTCAACTCAAAGCTCAACCAAGGAAATGTATGCTCTAAAACTAGATAGAGAGGGATAAGATCCAGCTCTATCCAGTTCAAAGACATTTAAAAAACTTTAATTGCCTAAAACATGATTAATTTTCATGATCTGTTTTTATAACCAATATAAGCATCCCAAAAGACGCGTACCGGCATAATAGCTTCACCATCATAAAGCAACGATTGAAAGTCTTTTAACGACATACTATCTAAATTAATTTACCAGAGAAATTGTGGCGCGAATGAAGGCCAGTGGGTAGTACGGATAGCAAAGGGATAGATCAGAGAAGAACTGTATCCTCGAGTCGTCGACCGCACCAACTGGCCGTAGACTGCGGAGCACGCGCCGCACGGCCGCGGCCGAGCGCATGTATCAATACAAACTGCTGTTGTAAAAGTCGTGTCTCGTAACATTTCAGCCCCGCCGCGCAAGCTACGGCCATTCCGAAGCGGTCAACAACTCGACAGTATCGTTGATTCGTTGACCGTACGGAATGCTCAAATGGGACAGTACTACGACTACGCGCGGCGCGAATAATATGTTGCGAGAGCGCGATTTGTACAATGGCGAACTTGTACTGGGGCAGGCGTTTTACCTCGCGACTCGTGCTCCATAGTGACGTCTAGTCCGTGCTGTCAACGACTATACATAAAACAACGACAATAAGCAAAGGTAGCCATTTGAGGTCTGGTCGACGAGAACGCATTTTTACAGAAAAAAATGTGAGAGGGCCTAGCCGTTTCTTGAAAGGAGTGAAAGCGCAGTTTGAAACTGGTCTACAAAGATGATAGCAATGGCACGGGGTTCTACTGCTGCAAGCACAGGTAAACAGAGTGTGGTGGATCTGATGGGTGATATAGTGCCACTGCTTCTTCAGCAACATTTGCGCGTAACAAGTGGCCATAAAGCTGTGAACTGTAAGCTGTGCGCTAGATGGGCATTTCTTTGCATAAGTGCTGAAGGCATTGCACTGTACCACCCCCAAGATCTACTTATTCTTTATAAACAGAACATTGAAGCAAAATTCTTGTACATCTGAGGAAAGATGTAAGCAGTGACCGTGGCTGCACATCGTGACGCTGGCCCAAAAATCACTGTAGTCCAGGAGAAAAATACTGAGATATGATAAAAAAAAATTTGGAGGATAAAAAAATTGACGAGATCAAGAAGTTCGATAAATTCAAAAAATTGCAGATCAGAAATCTCTCAAACGTATAAGAACACTTGATCCACTTGCGGAAGTATAGATCTAAAGGATAAAGTTTAACGCATCGTAGTAAATCCAGATCCTGGAGGCCACAACTCGTGGACAGAGTTTCCGCAGCATTCCATAACATGTATAAATATGAACTACATTTACAACCACGATCACCGCAAGCTTGACTCAAACGTAATGTGCGCTTCTAGTGGGACAACAATTATTGATTGTACAACACAAGGATGAGTAATTAGAACATTTTCATTTGAAGTTACAACCAACTTTGTATAGCCAACAATGGACAACATGGACAACTACACGTACTTCCTTTCACCAATCACAAATGCATGCTTGGAAAATGGGTGAAAATGGTTTTTTGAACATGAAAATTTTCAAGATCGACGCAGTTAATACGCGTAAATTGAAGCAATATACCGTGAAACCCGAAAACGTGGTAACGCCACCTTTAGTGACCACTTATGTGTTATCGAAGGATACGCTTATCAAAAATTGTTATCAAAGCAGCGATAATGTTAGATGCAACACTGAAAGTAGGCGAGTACTCACAGTCGTTGATTAGCGGACGGATCTTGTTCATTAGTAACTGTGAACGAGTGAGTTGCTGTAGTTACAGCTGGATTTACGTCTGTTCGCTTCTCCATCCTGGAAATGATTCAAGTTCGAAATCCACAATTTATAGAAAAAAAATCAAAATCTCAAGAAAACATAAAACAGTTTTTGTCTAGTGTTTGTGTCTAGTGCAAATGGGAAGCACGATAATGACTAGTTCTTTGACTTCCCGTACCTGATCAAACCAAAGTCATTCGGTGGGAGGCAAGAGGGAATTTCACGACGCTTGAACACTTCAGCGACGAAGAGCGCCTGAATGTGTTACATAACCAACATTTGTAAATAACGGATATCTAAAAAAAATTCTGCACTAACAGAGCATAACGCACCGTGAATATTCCAATGGTGCTTCCAATAATTGCCCCAACAAGTACATCAGACCAATGATGTTTATAATCGGATACCTAGTAAAAAAGCATTCCACTAACAGAAAAGAATAAAATTGAAAAATCAATACCAGCATAAACTAAGAATTTAAATCAGTGATATATAACCTACTCGAGTAAGAGCAACATAGGCAGCTCCTCCGAACAATGTGAACTGGATCACTGGCAGTAATAGGCGAGAGTACAACGGTCGGTAAAGACGAGCTTGCAGATATAACTAAAATCCAAGTTTGACAAACAAGCTCACCAAAAAAAGAAATAAGCGATTTTTTCAAAGCGTACCGAAGTGAACCAAGCTCCATAAAAGCTGAATGCTGCATGTCCAGAATAGAAGGACAACATCGATTCTTGGATGAGATACGCATTAGGGCCTGTGCAGTTGAAATCGGTGATGTAAAAGTCTGGATTCTTGCACTGGAAATATATAATCACTATTTAGAACTGCCCAGGCACCTTTTCTACACCATACTTCAGTGTAGCCAACATTAGGTCGGCAAACGTCCATGAAATGTGGCCTCTGACGACCGATTGTGTACTTTGCGATGTCTACCATAAGCTGATTGAAGCAAACACCCAAGAAAAAGTAGCCTAAAGATCATGTTTTAACTCTCGTGAAGACTTCCTTGGAACTTACCAATGAAGCAGTATAACCGGACAACCAGGCGGTGTACATGGTGATGCCTCAAGTGGTATGTTTTGAACTGATCAGCACACTTCCTCTCCCACGCCATTGTTCGAAAGATTTCTGTAGCGAGTATCTGAAATTCAACAGGAGTTAATTAGACTAGGACGGCCCCTGAAGTTTTTTCTTGAATGAGTTTCTTCACATTCGTAGATAGCCGGTATCTTCCTAACACAGTAAGGATTTATTTCGAAAAACGCGAGATTTTTTTTCTTCAAAATAAACCGCATTCACAATAGTACCATTTTCGTGAGACTAACGAATCCATGTATATGCCTATGGATTGATAGAATAAACCGCACAAATTACGACTAAATTTGTTGTCTGCATAGGGCGCGATGGAATATAACGTCTTCTATAGAACATATTAGCAAGAAAAAGAAGGGCTCAGCAAACTTTCCACCAGAGATGAGGATACATGCGGACACAAAAAAAAATGATTGAATTTAACTCGCTTTGCCGCAGTCGTTTTTGCTAGGCTAGGATCAAATGCGCGCTGGAGACAACCAATGATCTGCTAAGTTACGATCAAGATTCATAGCGTTTTACAAACTTCCTTGAGAATCTATCTATCTATCCGAAATTTCATCTGAATCTGGAATTTTCATGCGGAGATTTTGTCTATACTGATTGTATACGCGCTTCGCGACTTTGCAGAAACGATAACATTAAACAAAAATGAGATTCTTCTCTGAATTCTGTACATTTTATTCACAATTTTCGCCCCTCAAAGCACTTCTAAAATCTCAATTGGTAGTCCTATAGTGACTCAGAGTCCATCTCATTCATATTTCCATTAACCGGTTTCACCCAATGATAAAAGGAAAATCAGTGGGCAAATATTCTAAGTAACAGCGAGACTGGAAAAATACTCTAAGGCAAATTCAGATGTCGCAGTTTGCAGAAAAATTGAGAAGCCGTTACAAGACACGAGGAAACCATCAAAAGATATTTTTGTACATCACGGAAATTTGAAAACATTGAATGGACAAAATACCCACCAAAGCTGTCGGTACCAGCAGACCGATTACGATAAGCATATGCCGAGTTACGGTCGAGTCACGATATGGATAGCGAATAGTTTCGTCATCACAATAGAACCCTCGTTTGTATGGTTTCACCCATTCGTGGAATATTAACAAGGGTATGGCTGGAAATCACTTCTTTAACTACGTAGTACAGAGAATGAATAAATCTACTGACCGCAGCACAGCAGGACTAAGAAGTCGCATACTATACGTGATATACGAATCTTGTCCGTCATCGCGTTTTCTGCGACCCCAGCTGCGGGCCAAGCACGCTCCTGGAATAACCGTGCATATACTGCATTCATTTATATGCGTTCAATTCACGATTAGAAATATTCGCAGGATTATTTGACATTTATTATGAAAAAAAGAAACATGCACGACATCGTATAGTACAAAAAATTCATGGAAAATGAATGAGAAACGAAACATCAATCTCACATTTGACACAAACGTGATTGGCTTCCGTATTGAGCTTCTTGATATTGAAAGATGATTCTGGATCTGAATGCTAGTCCACTAAAATGAGGAATGAAGCCTCTAGCAAGTAATCTGCGCTATTAGTGGGAACAAAGACTTCAATAAGGCATAAAAATGGAAAGTATTACTTCCTAAGAACTTCAGGCTTTACTCAGAGCCTGTCCTGCAAAAAGTCTTTTTCGAAAAAGAACTTAGGAAAAATCATGTGCTGAGAATGATGCCTTCAATCATGAAATTACTGCCTGCCAGTCTTGACTGAGGCGAAAGCCCAAAAATGGCGAGTCAATATCCAAAGTACTAACCCAATCCTCGTCACGCCTTTTTCCCTTATTCGCCGCACAGAAAAGAATTTCCCGATATTATGTCAGCAAAATTAATGCATCGCCCCTACTTCCAAAGCAAATTAAATTAATGTAATCGTTTTGATAGATTGCTTGGTTCGAATGCATTCCATTCGATGATTTCTTTGCGTGACAGGAGGTAAACAATGCGACAGAAGTCATAGAATGGTCAGAAGATACAGTACCCTAAAAATGAAGAAAACGTTTTGAAGTACTTGAATAATAATTCTCCCCTGCTGGATGTTTATCAACTGACTCATTTTCACAGAACAGATTTCGCAGTCGTTGCACCTTTTGCCACAGTCTCCGGTCGTGTCCGACAGGGCATTCGTGGCGGGACCAACTAGCGCTTTTACTGCCTTCCGTCCTTTGCATAAGGGAATGTCCGCGAAGGGAGGCGTAAAGGGGACTGTGACTTTTGCAACTGCGGAGATCTTATCCTATTCATGACACTGCAGTTGATATTTTTATCAGGAAGTCACATACGACTGCAGAAAAGATCGGTTATTTGTAGGTTCATTTCGGCAGTTCTTGCGTTTTGGTGTCTTCCCTGAACACAGAACTAGAATTGCTGTGAGGACATTCTGTTCTATTTTCAGTTTTGTTCGCAGCCACTCCTTTGCACAACCGTTGCTACACTGACCACTAAATATCGGAATCGACAAGGGAAACGTCTTTTTCTTAGAGCGGCATTTATAGTTTATGAACAGGACTTTTGCTTACTTTCTTCATGCAAAATCGTTTCCTAGGTGGTTTATTTATGAAAGACCATTGTATGTGTTAATCGAAGAAAAAAACTGCTTGTTCAAATTCCCATACAGTGGTTTACGTTACGCTTCGGCTCATTGTCAGCATTATTATACGTGTAGTACTAGTTTGTCTATTTTTACTTATTGCAGAATGAAATATCACAGAATGTGACATAAGAGGGCCTTCGATCTCTTTTCAGCGACTTAAAGTGATGAAACTTTGAGTTTCTTCCTTCAGCAAGATAAGGGGGAAGGCACCAAACAAACTGCCGTTTTCAACTTATCACTCCCATTGTGCAATAACGAAACTTTGTCACTCAGATGTCATTTTATTAATTTAATATCCTGCATTAGGTAGCCGAAAACCGCTGTGTGGATGTAGGCAGGTCTTTCTCTGTGGACACTCGGATAACTAGAGGCATGCATCATTTCACTGCGAAAACGTTTACTTGCGTCTGCAATAGATAAGTCCGATGGGAAAATAGATCCTAGATAAGCTGGACCACAACTTTTGCCATCGTCGCTTCGTTATGCCTCATTTTCACGTTTTTACATCAAGTGGATCTCTTTTAACGATGAGTGGTGGAAAACTTCTGCAAAGCATGTGAATTCGGAGGTAAAGAACTTTAGAGCAAGACCTATTCATATCCTAGTAAAAAAGCGCTTAGACCATATTTCGTTTGCTGTACTGCCTAGACACAACCCTGGACTACCAGAATCTGTGCGGAGTGCATCTGTTTACGGTATTTGCGATGGAGCAAGTGTGAAGATAGCCAGAATTGTTTTGACTGTGTTCACATGAGGTGGATGCACTTTCACAAATAAGTGAACACAAGTAGTTTAAATAAGAAGCTATGACTGTTGAGCTATCTCGAGCAGCAAAAAAGCCTTGAGAGGAGTGATGAAAGCAATGACTGAGATTTAGATACTTTGTTGATCTTTACTGGCGCTACTAATCTCCTTCATATCAAACCGCTCAACGATTTAATTAAAACACAGAATGCTGAGACGAGTTCCATGCATGATTATGCTACGAAGCGCAACAAGTGTCCCAAGACGAATGCCCTGTCAAAGGAGACAGGCTACTGTAGCAAACGGTGCAACGACTGCGAAATCTGTTCTGTCTCACTTTCAAGCAAATAAACCGTAGGTGCTATGTATATGACTGTATTTAGATAAAGTCGACGTTCTGTCCTATTTTTTGGCCTCATGGAAGTATATACTACATTTTCCTGTTCAATGCGCTCCATATGTTGTGAAAACATTCAAAAAACGATCCAACACCAACGAGATTACTTACAAAATAATGAAAGTTTAAAACTGATTATTTATCATCCAACCCTAGCAGTACCTATAACAATGGTAACAACGGTGCTGTAATGGGTAACAGCAGTAAGGCCAAATCCGTAATGTAATGCAAATAAAACAGCAGTCAAACTAACTTCCCTTTCCAAAGTAAAAAAATTTGAGATGCAAAAAATTCAAAACGCACCTTTTCCAAAAACGACCTCATCAGTGGCGCACAGCGATAAATTAACTGAAGCTAACCAAGATTTGAAAAAGATGTTACTCTCCATGTTTAAACAAGTACAACAAGCCAAAACATAGCAAATACGCGTAAGATCATCATTGAACGCCGAACAACAGAATGAAATTCAAGTTTCAGCTCGATCAAACATGTTAGCGCGAAAATGCGCATGAATCACAAATGGCGAGAGAAGAGGATGAGCTGTCTGGTTTTCCGCGCAGCGTTTGTACTTTTAAGATAATCCCCTATCAAAAACATCCAACGTGAATTCTGATGCAGAGGAAAAAAAGAGAAATTCGCAAAAAACTCTGAATGTTCAGCGGGACTGCACTCATTGTCTAAGCCGATTATAACAGAAATCATGATCGCATGCAAAATCAACGTGAGAGAAAAAATGTTGACAGCAGGAACAGACGCACTTCTTTTGTATGCATTTCATTGTCTCTCATGTAATAACCAAAATGCACTCAGAACGCGCCACAAACAAGTATTTCAAGCTCGCACAAAACTCGCGCACTTTTCTGCAAACAAATGGTTGTAAGAGGAAAGGGCAAGATCATTATTTTCTTCTCATTTCAATCTAGTCTTTCTTGCGTGGTAAATTTGACTGACTTTCTGTTTACCTTAAACCGCTTATCATAGTTTGATAGAGATAGCAAATAATGTGATATTTTCATGTCCCTTCTTTGGCCGGAGCTAAGATGGCATTTTTGAACAGCCAGGGTAGTAATGTTGTAGTGCCATCATTTTCGTTAGAGCCTTATTAGCCTTCTATAAAATGGTTTGAGGAAGCCCACCAAGAGCAGGACCCAGTGCTAGTAATGTATAGGCGGTTCATAACACGCAAAGACTGGGCGCCATTGCGTCCGAACAAAATAGTTCATGCATGGGAGAGGCAGCAGATGGTAAGAGGAACTAAATAGCGCCCGATCAAAGAGACGCCGGTACGTCCGCAGTCTTTGCGTGCTACGAAGTGCCGGTAGCAACACTCTGACATTGTTTGGTGGCCTAGCTCAATTCAGTTCAAAGAAAACTGCTGAGACTTCGGCAGTGACAGCACCGAAAACGCTAACCTCACATATAAGTTGCGGTTGAATTCGACTGACCCCACCTCTTCTTAGCAGGCTGACTATCCCGTGACGGCACCGACACACGCTGACTAATAAAATGACGTAGTCCAGCCCAACTGAGATTTATAAAAAAAAAAATCGAGCTTCCGGAGATGGATGCATCAAGGACTTAACACTATCTGCAAAGGAATGTGCGAAAATGGGGAAAATGCAAAAATGTGAACCTACTGCTCGTTTTACACTTCACTTTAACAAGCAGTGGTGGAAAATGCACTCGAATGCAACGAATGCATTACGGCAATTTCATCCGCGAACAACAAAAACCCACTCAAACTCACAAGCATATCGTTGCAAAAAAGGTCGTCTACTTTGTGACTGTTGTTATGGAATAGAAGAAATGGAATAAAAGAATTGTGCAATATTCTCATAGAGTCGAAGAAATGGAATAAAAGAAATGTACAATATTCTAACTCAAGTACGTCATCTTCTGTCATCACATAAACATTGACTCACTTGAGTCATATGCTAAATGTATTGTAGGTTCCCAAGAGGGGAAAAAACTCGGACAGGTATGCTGGAGAACATGACGAATGAAATGATGTCAGATATTCCAATGACGGAGTTTTTCTCTTAGCTTAGCATCATCAGCTCGCTCATTTAGGTAACTTTTAGTGAAAACACCAATCTGCCCAGAGAATCAAAATATTCCGCAAAAATTTTGTATACTTCGACTACCAGCAACAAAAAGTTTGAAAAAGTCTAGGTTTCAAAAACGCTGTGATGAATTTCCGACATTGCTAGTCTTGAGCATTTGCACCTTTTTGAATCAAATTTCCCCTTCACATTCAATTGTGCGGTGCAGTACAAGCCCGTAGAGAGTACTTCTATAAGCAAAAGTATCTTTATTTGGAGTAAAATGATAGATCAAGAGCAAGCAGAAATGTTCTAACAACTATCAAAGAATACGTGGTTGCTGGTGAATCGCGGTAACACAGAATCAGGCATATTTTCCTCACCAAAATACCTTTCCTCAAATAAAATTATTCGAATATGAACTGTCTATGACGATTACCTAAGAGCTAGGAGTTCTGGACCTAGTAAAAGGTGATGGTAGGAAGAAAACAAAAGCAGCCAACTCTCCATGTTCAATTATTTTCAAACACTGGCACTTCAGTGACTTCTATGAATCAATATAATAATACATTAATAAGGAAGCAAACATCCATACACATCAGGAAAATAAAGTAATGAGCGAAGCTCTGAAGCAAATACGTTTTTAAATAGCACTGAACATCATGCCAATATTAACGAGCTTTGTCCCAAAATACGACCTTATCAATTGCAAAAGAATGCACTGAACGATCAGTTATCGCCGGCATGAAATTTACATTTCAGCAAGAAGAAATTGATGGAGAAGAGAAAGTAACATAACATGACGGTGATAGAGAGCAATGCATGAGACAAAACGGCAGCTCCGCGTAATTCCTGAGCAAATATAAACACGTCTCCAAAGCCAAGCAGTGTCAGCTGCAAAATGCACTCACTAGCATGGAAATCTGCTTTGCTGCAAAATTCAGAGAAGTAAAAACATCGACTTTTCTCACAAGATACAGATGCTTCAGGGGAACTTTCTACGAGGCCGCGTGGAGGTATACAAAAATCGTTTACGCTTAAATCAAAAATATCCATAAATAATTTGAAACCATTCGTGAAAACATGACCTACCGTTCAATAAACTGTTGTAGGTCTGAAACTGGTCTAGGCGCGATTCTTCAAGATGATGGTGTTCATAGACATGAATCTGAGTAATGACTGAACATAAAGAGTAGTACAGGTCTTTGAATTCCATAAATAAGGTCATGCACCATTCAAGGTGAAGCAAAAAACTGCAAAAATACATAAATTTTCATGACGTTTTGCTCTATCTTATAGAATGGAGGACACTTATGCCAAGCAAGTGCTCACGATAATTGCGCACGTCCTCTCGACTACAACCTAGCAAATTTAACAACCAATTCCGTGTCCTTGCGTTGAATACAACTATTGCGCATAAACCTTGGCAATGTGCGCTCTGCATTCATTTTTCAAGCACGGGTGGCAAGCAGATTTCGGCATTAACAAGCATAGGAGTTTTCCATATAAAAATCTAGACTCACTTTCAGTTCGTGTACCAAAGACGAATTCTTTGATTTGACAAAAGAAAACAATGAGTGGAACCTTTAGAACATATTTTTAATAGAAGTATTTGCGCTACTAAGAGGTATAGCATTATGTCTTTGTTGGTGAACCAATTAACCAATCCAGAGACCCTTTTCAAGTGAAAAATGGGAAATTATGTTGAGTCAGCACCCAAAACAGGAAGTTCACAGCAAACTCAGCCAGTTGAGAAGCGAAACACTCAAGAAAAGTCTTATTCGAGGCGAAGGAAATGGACCCTCTTAAAACCACCTCTAAAATCGATTCAGCAATGCAGAACTGAGTCAGCAATTTGTCCAACGCCGAAATCTATAGAGGAAACTTTCTCAGCGAGAGAGATGTTTTCATTGAGAAGAGGGAGCACACAGGTAAAAAATGTAAAGAGCACTCGACGTGTGGTCGGCAATAATCGATCGGGCAAGAACTCTTAGTCAGCCATCAATAATAACAGTTGAGTAAATACTTCACTCTTCAAACAAGAAAAAATATTATTCAAAGGTTGAGTTAGTAATGCGACTGAAGATGATAGATGATAGGGATGCAAGCTAACAGATACCAGCAGCCGTATATACGCTGAGAAAATGCAAACGAATTTGAGAGGCTGTTTACGACCATCTGATGATAGTTGTGAACCTGTGGTGGGGTGGACACGAACTTTACACTTTTCAAAATGCTATTACACTAACAGGAAAAAGCATTCGGAACAGATCAGTCTTTGTAAGAGTTAAAGCAAGATGAAAATCATTTGGCTCTTACTACTTTTACTACTGCTGATTTCCAAAGTATAGGAGGAAATCAACACTTCAAGAGATTTAGATAAAGGTCCATATTTTTTACTAGGATCCAGATTCAGGTAAAGTTAGCATACGAAATATTAAGAAAATGGTTGGGCCGACCCTATCTAAAAAGTATGATTTTACATTTTCTTTCTTGATTTGGTCATACTTGAATAAACACGATTAATTCTCCACTAATTTTATTGCGTCTGCAAAAATAGTTATTGCCTCGTAAATTCTGCAAAACTGGCTCAGCAAAATTTCTGCACATTTAATGTTTCCGATCATTGAATGAGTACGCGTAAATCAAACAGTAAACGACCTCGTAAATGGCACATTGTCAACCAATTTTCAGATCACATCAATGCACCAGAACTAGTTCAGCGGCTCCAACACTCCATCAAGCTTCCTTATCGTTCACAAATAGAAAAAAAGGAGCCCGTAAGATAGCAGTAAACGTAGACGAATGTAAATAATCTCGAAAAGAGAGGGAACAAAAAATCGATGTGCACTTTGCCGCATCAAAAAACCAAAGCGGACTCGGCGCGTAAATAAGTCTGTGTTTTGCAGTGCTCAACTCAGCTCTTCAAAGTCCATGCTTAGTTCTTAATATACTTGAGACATAAATGTTCAAGCAGACAAAAACAGTTTGTAGTCGAGAAGCTCCCGACTTTCTCAAGTATAGTTTTTCCGATCTACAATTATAGAAATCTCGTTCTATGAATCATGAGCTTGTCGACATTGTAAAAACATCATATTTACCGTCACATCTATTAGGCTAAGAACTATACAAAAATCTTCACTGCTTCAAAAAAGCAACTCCTTATTTTTTTCTGAAAGGGATGGAAACAGTTGGAAAATGAGTTGATAATTCTAATCCGAAGAGAAAAAAATCGCATTTTCTAATCCAGAAGGAAACCCCAAAAGTGGTATGGATTGTAGGCAAGTCGCTAAACACCTACAACCGCCTTATATGCGAAAGCAACTGCCTCTTCGTTACTATAGCGACATACTAATCAAAACAAGGAGCAAGTGCATAATCTGATTCAGTTGGGGGTGGATAGCTATGGCTTGCAAGGCTGCGATGGTGAAAGCGGCTCGAAACATACAATGACTAGCCTAAGCAAACATTTCGGTCGCGCTGCACAGAACTGAAATTTCATACTGCATTAAAGCTGAATGAAATAAATGCGCAATGGATTCAACTGATATAAAAGTAGGACCAGTATATATATCCCAATAAACTGACGCGCATTTTGCCAAACACATGAACATTGCCATAGCTTATCTTCTCATAGAAATCACCACTACTTGCCCTCGTCACAAAAGCGAACAATCTACCAAAGGCCAAAACGCCAAAATAACAGAACACATTCAACACTGAGGTGAATAAAATTTGGTGAGATTTCAATCTCATCTGTCAGGAAAAAAACTGCAGAAACTCGAGCTGTGCGCTTACTCTTGCAAAAATGGATAATATGAAAGAACGCACTGTTACAAGTAAAAGAATCTGGATGATACTGCTAACAAGGGAATGGTCAGAAGTCGAAGTGGCCAATCCATACAAGCTGCATACCATTGATGCAGCATAGAATGCTGATTTCAAGTCTGTCTTCCATATCTGCAGAGCGCCTTTGTAGGCGAAGTTATGAGCAGCTTTACTGCGAAAAAATCGTATACAAAAATTGCGAAATTAGGCACATTATTGCTCTTTTAGCTCATCTCTAGGTATGGGTCATATGAAGTGACCTAGTTGCATGTTTTGGTCCAACGCTGAGCCGAGAATGGCTTTGTACGGCCAAGTTTGCACTTCACATGCACAGTTTCTTAGCAAAAAATGGACTTCAATGGCTTATAATTTCGTCCACAAAAGCGCTCTGCAGATAGAGAAGACAGATCTAGAGTCAGCTTTTTATGCTGCATCTAATGGTATGCAGCTTGTATGGATTGGCCACTTCGACTTCTGACCGTTCCCTTGTAAGTAATCGCAAGAATATTCTAGCAGCAGATCATGAGTTATCATTGTTTGCGTTTCTTCCCATTTTAAGCCTCATTATCAAGATTACAGTGCAATCTGGAAAAAGTGGTCTGAGTACGAGTGGAAAAAATATAAGAAAAAGAATGACGAAGCGGTGAAACTGCGTTCAATGCTGAACAAGTGCTTTTCTATAAAATTTAACACATTGACGACAATGTGACCCATATGTGGGTCATGCAATGACTGCGGTTTTGAAAGTTCTTTTATGCTTTATTCCTAGGAATTACTTCCGCGTTTCTTAGCTGCTTCTCAAAATCACTGTAGGGATACTATAGATGACGGCCTGCTTGATTTTAGCTAAAAATACTCAACTTACTGTAGAAGGCACTGTCCCACAAGGCAGACAGCTAAAAATGCAAGCTGTCGTCAACGTGTTAAACATGGACATAAGGGGTGAGTTTAGTATCTCTTTCAAGCACATGAATAACTATTAAAATGAACGAAAAGCTTTTCTCTAGCCCAATGGAAAACAGAGAACTAGCGAGAAGCATCAGTCCGATACAGTCCAACAAACTAGCACTTATGTCAGCACAATGTTTCCATGACGTATACGAACTGTACGTTTGAAAGGACAAAATGAGCGCAATGTGCCGGATTATTTGCGAGAAGAACCAGTTAGCGTTGTCAGCTTGTCGCATTTTGCTAATCCATAAATGGCTATAAGCTTTTGGAGGAGAAAATAAAATTAAGGAGCCGATGAGCGAGGTTATGAAAATTTTACAAATGTGAACAGGAAATGGACAAAGAGAGTAACCTAGAAAGGGCAGTGAACAAGTGCATATGACAAAAAAATCATTTAAAATTGCTTTAAAATAAGCTGCTAACAAAAATACGGAAATCTGGTGAGTCCAGAGTTTCTTTTTTCATAGAAAAATAGTCCTATTAAATCTTTATGGCCCATTCACAGAGTGAACTCGTTAACGAGGCCATTCACACTAATGCGATAACTAGCTATATATACTCTCATGAACTTGCATAAACGGCTAATGCTGCCAGCACTTTAGGTAGATGTGCAAACGCATTAAGTCTATGACGGCTGGGTACACTCCACTTTCCTTTATTGTCAGTTATGAGTCATCATCGTAAAAAAGCGTACACCCACGGCCCCGCAGTTTAACGCAGAAAATGCATGGTTAGGAAAGACAAGAGCTCAAAAATCTTCTGCTGGCCAAATTAGAAGTTTAGAAGAAGGGAATGTAAGGTTTCCCGGTACCCTAGAATACAATTGAGAATGAACACTATCCCCTCATCATGGAGTGTTTTTATCACTCGGTACGAAGGATAACTAAGCTATTACAAGTGCAAGTTTGATTGACGTATTTCTTCGTCCTTCTGACCAAATTTCTAACTATATTCAACATAAACTTTGCATGAAATCTCATGACATACTTCTTCGTATATGCAAGATTAGAGAAAAGGGTAAAAAAATATAGGGGAGCTGGCAAAAAAAAAGAGTACAAACGTATTTTCTTTTCCATTTGTAGACAGGGATTGTAAAACTTCCTACTATAAGAGAAGATGTTGCAAAGATGTAAAATTCACTCTATAAGGATCAGAAACAGGTTGTTGAACAGACTCAGTGCAATAGAAAAAGTCATATAGGAGGGCAGGTCGGAAACTTGAATTTTAGATATTACATTAATTAGAAAAGAATTTTCAGATCTCACACGCAGAAAGAGAAACAACTACCATTTCGCTAGCATTCGGCAGAAAAACCATTCAAGAGGCATACTCAAAGGTTCACTTCTTTCACTTCTAAGGTGGATGGCAACAATTTTCCACTTCTACTAGGCAAGTGCACGCAAGAAATGTTTAGAACAGCACATTTGGTGGTCATGTGCCCTGTCTTTTGGAGAAATCACGTTGCACGAGAAGAAAGGGCAATCGAAGACTGAGCAGAAAGAGAATGAATAAAAATTTCAATGTAGGCAAGAAACAAGAGCTAGAAAATAAGACGATATTGAAAAACTTCGTATGATTAGATTTGGAAACATAAATTGGAAGACACATGAAAACTAAGGAGAAAATGTCAAAACTACGAAATTCGCTTCAAAAACCCGAAATGCAAAACTTCTCCCCGGCCGGGAATTGAACCCGGGTCTCGCATGTGACAGACGCGGATACTCACCACTATACTACCGAGGACACATACATGCTCGCTTCCAGACCCCCATGAATGCGATTTGCAAACTTTCACCACACTGCATGGAGAAAATTCTCATAAAACGCAGTTTTTCAAAACTGCAAAGAAAAAACAAGTAAGACAGTGGAAAAGCGAATGACGTAAGAGCTAAAATAATCGCATCAAACCCATGTAACACTTAATTACGAAGGTCGAAAATATGAAATACACTAGGTATTTTCTGAATACGCTCAGAATATGCAAAATAATTCGGACATAAAAAATTATTATTATATAGATCAAGAAATAACAAAACGAGAAGATTAGAAGGTAGACGGTGAATAGATTTCGAGTTGCTTTGTAGACATGCGAAACTCGAAGATGCGATAACAAAATGAACTTTTGGTCACCAAATACTTCTGCTCCAAAGGTGGAACGAGAAAGTAAGGAAAACAATAGGAGGCAACAATATCAATTTCCTTGCAGCTGTCGCTTGAAAGATTTCCGCAGGAATTAGGAAAATAAAGAAAACAAATGCTTGAGGTTATGGTAAGTGGTTTTACCGCATGGTATGAAAGTACATCAAATATTTCTTTCCAATTTGAGAAAAGAGAGCTTGACTAAAGTTAAATGATAGCGGTCACTGCAGCAACAACACATCGAAGATGAGGACATTAGCGGCGAAATCGATGCCGAGCCGTCCGCTGGCTGTTTTCAAAAAACATGAGACAGAGCTTTTCATAGACAACAATCAAAAAGTCATCAGAAAACAAAAGGGATATAAAAGTGGAGGTGATTTTGTTCACTGTGTATGCACTGAAATTCTCCACAACAAAAAAAATCATCTTATCAGATTTGAAAACATGACAAAATATTCAAGAAAAAATATTGATATTATTCAAAAAAACACTATTAATAATATCAATATCAATCAGAATGTCCAAAAAATATTCAAGTACCGCCCAAAGCCAAAAATATGCATATTGACAGAACAGTACATGGAAATCTTCTCAATAAAAAAAACTAGAGCCTAAAGCAGACAGATTATTAAAATACTCAGCAAACAAACAAAAACCTGGTACAAATGGAGCCCAAACATTTTGGTGAACAAAAATGATTCCAATGAAAGGATGCACCATACTAGCATTGTTCATTGTAATGGCTATTAACGAAGATACTGAACTATTCAAAAGACATAACAACAATGAAAGATATTTATGTTCAATGATAAGTTGATGTGATGTGATTGTCTTGGACAATCAATGGAATGTTCTAGAGCCGAGCAAAAAGCCAAGCAAGTGAAAGGAAGTCTGAAACCATGAATAGTAACTTCGACAACTCAGAAAGATGATCCGAATATAATAGTTATAAATGCGGACCAAATTCTTCCAAACGAACAATGAATAAGCGTGTGAATTTTTTGAAGAAAAAGATGAACGGAAAGTCAAAGTGATTTGGAGCTCCCGAAGACAATATAAGAAACACTTGGCTGACTCAACCAATATCTGCGTTGGATCGGAGGAGTTTACACTGACACGAAACCATTGCTCGGTGAGTAAACACGCCCTTTCTCGACAGGCACGACATGGTCGGAGAACTTAGCGACAATTTGCGAAAATGGAAGAATGCGGAAGGACTGGAGATCATTGTTGATATGTTCACACTATGTTTGACTGAGTAAAGAGAGTGGAATGTAATTGGGAAAACACAAAAAAAAAACAACATCCTGGGCTTTTTGTGAAAACCGATTGAAGTGCCCAAGAAATTGTCCAAGTGGCAGCTCATATGATTCATTCATGACCGGAAATTTCAGTCCTAAACTCGAGCACACATCGTACTACTTTTCTACTGTACTGCAAGACGTTAATGTGTCCGCTCGCAAAGAGTACGGTCTAGGCCCGAGCGACGCATTTCTGGACCACCATTGAATCATATGAGTCCTAGCTTAGACCAAGGGTAGGGCCTTTCACTCACAACCTAAGGATCCAGGAAGACCGAGTATTCGGCTGTGGCGCATCTCCCTCACATAGGGATGTACACGAATCCACTAACAAGGGAATGGTCAGAAGCCGAAGTGGCCAGTACAAATAAGCTGCACAACGTTAGATGCAGCATTCAACGCTGACTTCGAATCTGTACTCCATATCTGCTTAGCGTTTATGGGGCGAAGTTATGAGCCGTTAAAGGACGTTATTCTGCTAAGAAATCGTGCATGCAATGCGCAAATTTGGCAGTACATAGCAATGTTCAGCTTAATGCTGGGCCAAAACATGCTGTTAGGTTACTTCGTATTCTTGAACCCTAAAGGTGAGCTCAAAGTGCAACGGTATGCCCATTTTGGCCTTTATGTACGATTTTTTGCAGTAAAACTGCTCATAACTTCGCCCACAACGGCGCTATGCAGGTATGGAATACAGATTCGAAATCAGCGTTGTATGCTGCATCGAATGGTATGCAGCTTGCTTGGATTGGCCACTTTGAATTCTGGCTATTCCCTTGTAAGACGACGGAATAAATGTGATTTTCAAATCGTTGAAAATCAAAATTTCACTACATCGCTGATTGTCAAAGAAGTATTGCAATCAGAGAAAGCAGATAGAGGCTACAGATTGGGAAAGGGTGGGCAAAACTGATGCATTGTTTTCACCACATGATCGAAATAAACCAGCTGCAGAATGGACAAAAACCAAAATAAAAATGAAGGAAAGACGAGCGTTAGTCAGAAATTCCGCACGTACAATGCTTTTTTGTGCGCACTCTAATGGGCGCATTAGATTGGGGCAAACGATCACGTTCGAAGAGTGACATATTTTGAAAGGTGATGGGTCGTTCTAGTAGCGATTGATCGAAATCCAGTTTGATATATATGAGGAGAGTGTTCCAATCCGCGAAGGTGATCAAAGGAGCGTTCAAGAATAGGAAATGATTGAAAGACGCAGAGGGGGAGAAAATGGGCCCCAAAATTGGCATTTCTCGCCAGCAATACGTCTTTCTTTTTCATAGAAGGAGAAACATGGGAGGGAAGAAATGGAAGGTTTTGGCTCTCTACCCACTTCCATCACAGCATTGCAGGGAACTAGCAAACTAAGAATTTCAGAATAACAACGATGGTACAGGTTGTTTTGAAACTGGACAACATATTTCACTGAACTGAGAGGAAGAAAAACAACATCACAGTAGCATTGAACTGGAATTGCAAAAAACAGCGACCTTAGCGAGCGCTGGAAACGTTGAATGCACGTTGAATTCGATTAGAAATTGCATTTACAGAGATTTTGAACGTTTCCGTAAAAGGAGCAGAAAAGGAAATGAAGCAATACGAGAAGCCGCAGGAAAAAAGTTGGTGGTGATATCTGAGACAAAAGTGCGATGTAAAATTTAGTCTGCAATAAGTTCTAGTATTATTCATTGAAACGAGGAAATCACAAAAATAAAAGCTAAGTAAAAAAAGAATGAGAATTCTGAGGAAAAAACGGAGTTCGAAGAAGACTTATGCAAAGAAACTCACAAATACGAAAATTACGGTACTAACATGAAGAAGGAAGCTTGGATGGATACTTCACCTACAAAAAATCACATAAATTCCACATCGCATACGATGTCGAACAATCGAAATTTTCAAGTGACCGAAATGCGAAGAGCCGCCTGCAGCCTGCAATAAAACGCCTCGTCTATCCGCGATCAATATTGGCGCGGACCCCGCCCGAACCGTGGCGCCGTGCCACGATGGTTGAAAGTGACAACAAGCGTAAATTAGCGATGCTCCGGCACCCGTAAACATTTTCAGCGGAATTGAATCGGTGTTTAAAGGCAGCGTCCAGGAAAATCTGGACCTATGAGGCTCTCACGCGGAAAACAATCTTGACGCCCTAGATAAGACTTTGCCCAAGCGGAGTTCAGATAATGCACTCACGGCTAAGATATTGGGCTCGAAGCTATGCCCCGTGGACGTATTCGCATGGATTCATGGCTCGGCACATCAGTTTCGCGTGGATCCTCGCGCGAAAGCGTCACGAATCCATGCGAATACGGTCACGGGGCATAGTTTGGAGCCCAATTCTTAGCCGTGAGTGCACTATCTGAGCTGCCGCTTGGGCACGGCACAGTCTTATTTAGGGCCTCGAGATTACTTTCCACGTAAGAGCCCCATAGGTCGAGATTTGCCTGGACGCTGCTTTTAATGTAGTCCGAGCAAAACTCGAATTTAGACTTTTCCCTTACCTGGGCTCATAGATGCGATAGGTGGAGAAATTTCTCTGACCCCCTTCACTTTAGGGCCGGCATCTGGCCGACCTCTTTCACCTGAGGTTGAGATTAGGATCAAGGTATAACGGCAGAATCAAACAGCTGTTACAATGACAATTTTTGTCTGAAAAGGAAACTCCAGCTGCTCTTCTTCTCCGACATCAAGACTGCAAGAGATTATCGAATCAAAGCATTTTGTTGAAAAAACGCGTGCTCGAGAACTTCTGCGCACTCAAAGTGCGTTGCTAACGAAACATAATCAAAAATCGAAAGGATGTCTGATTCTTTGAATAATCAGCATTGTATCAATGAATACACACTGTCTCGAGATAGAGTCAAGCAAGAGTAGAAAATTTGGACTGGCTAGTGATGGATGCATGTTTACTGACAATAATCGTACCATATCTCCTTCCACTAGAAAGAATGATAACAAATAAAAGAGCAATTAGATTACTCGTTTCTCAAGCTTTCGATATATATATATATAAGTTCGAAAAAGACCTTCTTGGTTTAAGATAATTAACCAGAATTGACTGATATTGTAGCTAGATAAAACTGCTCGTATCTCGCTTCACAGAAAAGCTAGGAAAGAGACGGTCTACGTCGATTTCTCGTGTTCTTAACTATTGAATGGTATATAAAGCTTTGATGCATAAAGCTTTCCCAGTCCAAAAAAGTCTTACTCCGGCGCCCCATAGAAAGCCGGAGCGGGGTGGAGCAAGTTAAAATTGAATATCTGCACCTCATTATTGAAAAGCCACAAGTTCTCACCCAACAAATAAAAAGCCCACGAAAAAGGGATTTGACGTAGGCAATCTCTTTTTCTCTAGCTCCCCTCTACCCAGAGATACATGGCATTTTAGTTGAAAACATGTGTGTTTTTGTCAAGAAATTCCTGCGTGAAGAATGAATGAAGGTGCCTGATTGTCTAACAGTATCACAGAGCAAGACCTTGCAAGTAAACATAACCGTCTCTCTTTTTCTATCCTTGTCCTTCCTTTCCAAAAGTGAAGCACAAAATAATTACACAAAATTAGCTGGTGAGTAAGCGTATAAAATTGCTCGTATCTCGCTTCGCAGAGAAGCTATGAATAAAAGAAACGGTCTGCGTCGATTCTCCATGACCTCAGCTTTCGAATGGTATAAAGAATGTTAGAGCTTTTTTGCTTCCCGGCTCTAAAAAGCACTTGCTCCGGTGACCGATAAAAGCCAATACATTAGGGGAGCTGGGTGGAACAAGCTAATAGTAAATATCTCCACCTCATTTTTGAAAATTGGCAAGTTTTTTTGCCCAGCAATCTATATACCATTCGAAAGCTTAGGAAAAGGGAATTCGACGCAGACCGTCGACTTCTTTCTAGTCCCTCTCTACCGAGGATACACTGCATTTTATCTGTCATGTCCTTTCAGCAGTAGATTTTTGCCAGATGAAGACTTAATCACTGCTGGTACTCTATCAAGCTTACAAAGCAAGTCTTCGTTAACAAACGTAGACCGTCGACTTTCTCGTAGCGCTCATTTGGAGATCAGAAAGTGAGGACAACAAAATTAGTTGATATATGAAGTACGTAAAATGCCTCATATCTCGCGGCACGAAGACCTAGAAAGAAGAAGACGGCCTACGTCGATTCTACATGACCTCAGCTTTCGAATGGTATGTAACGTGTTGGGGCATTTTGCTTTCAGGGCTCACTTAAGGACCGGGCATACATCACGCGATTTCATCGCCACGATTTCTGGTCGTCGCGATTTGCTGCAGGTAGCGACGAGACCGCGGCGACTAAATCGCTAGTTGCTTGTTCATGGACATACTTCTGCGGCGATTCATGCACTTTCTCCCACTTGAGCACATACTATCCTTCTCAAACTACTTACAAGTATTTGTAATACATTCGGCTTGATTTTTTCAGTTGTATTTCCAATTTGTAGTTCAGAATCGATTCCAAGCGCAGAATCACTTTGAAACTCGACTCTGTTCCAGTATCTGGGCCTCTCTGTTTCGAAGTCGCGGATTTTGCTCAAACTCAGTTCAAAGAGGTTATTCGATCCACTGATGCCAGAAGTCACAATTGTTGTGCTTGGTAAAACGGCATTTGGGGCAACGGTAGGAACATAAGGGGACAAAACTATAGATTTGGCTGTAATTCCGTCAAGGGAAGTCATTCAACATGCTGATCACAAAAATCATACTCGCATCGCGTTTTGGGGCATACATGCTGACAAGGGAACCGTGTCGAGTCGAAGCGGCCTTCCCAGATGAGACCCATACGGCTTTGAGGGGTATTAAGCGATGATTCCAAATCTACCTTCCAAATCTGCCATGCGCCTCTGAACGCCGAGTTATGACCGTTCTGGAACGAAAAATAGATGCAGAATTTAGGTAAAATTGATTTTTACAATCTTTCCAGCGTTTAGATAAAGTAATGTCAAGTATTAGCACATTGAACAAAATTTATCCATTGCATAAACAGCTCTGATACTTGACACTTGACCATTTGAGCAAATTGGGGCGATTTTGCTTCAGTTTTGCGTTCAATTTTTTGACCTGAAAAAAAACGGGCATAACTCGGCGTCCAGAGGCGCTTGGTAGATTTGGAAAGCAGATTTGGAATCACCGATTAATGCTCTTCAAAGCCGTATGGGTCTCATCTGGAATGGCCACTTCGACTCGACACGGTTCCCTTATGAGTTGCGGTGAGTACATGATAGATGTCAAAGTCACAGACGTGCCGGAACTTTGCGCCATGAAGTTATTTGATGTTCTGATCACGAATACTGTGTTCATTTCGCATGATAAAGTTTTTACCAGATTTTTTATTTGAACTGACCCATGAAAAATTGCTAATTTTGTTGTGATTGGCACAGATTGAAGAAAATGGTGCTTTCCTAAGTAATCATCATGATAATCATGTTCGGTGCGCCAAGAAACCCCCACAACAAATTTAGAGCGAATCCGCGACTTTGACCATCTACAGTAAACTCACAGTAGTTCCAGAAAATGACGCTACCGTACAAAATAACCATGATATTCGGTACCAGATCGAATAACCCCGCTAGAGCGAGTCTGAACGAAATTCACGACTTTGAAATCTTGGGTCAAGGATAGCAGCAAAAATGGATGCAGGAGAATCGGCTTACAGAGAAACAATGCACTTTGACAAAATAGGACTATTTTTGAAACATTATAGTATACAAGAAAACAGCCCAAAAAGCTAAGAAA
Organism: Cylicocyclus nassatus; assembly: GCA_958299035.1. NCBI lineage: Eukaryota > Metazoa > Nematoda > Chromadorea > Rhabditida > Strongylidae > Cylicocyclus > Cylicocyclus nassatus. The sequence continues at coordinate 31,908,954 of CATQJL010000316.1, forward strand.
CGATCATAAAAACTTTCAGAGAAGAAGTCCAATCCTAGCGATTAGGTCGCGTCGCTCGTCTGAAGTCAGCGACGCGATATCGCTGAAATTCGGGCAAATCGCGGCGATTTCAGTGAAGGAAGTATGCCCGGGGAAAAAAAGCCAGCGATTAGTCGCGTCGAATAACTATCACAACCGAATGGCAAGATGATCAGCGTGCAATGGACTCGTAACAGTTGTCTTGCAGAGAGAATCGCGAGGCGATGAAATCGCGTGATGTATGCCCGGCCCCTTACCCCTTCACCTTACATGGATGGGAGAAGCAGAGACCCCCTTCACCTGGAGAGGGCCCGGCTCCCCCTATCGCACCTATGCCTGGGCTTATCTGCCACGTTAAATCCAAAGATCCTTCATGGAAAGCGCGGAAACGGTAGGAATAGGCTCTTTCTCGAGCCCATCGGTTTCAACTTGAAGGGATGGAACGGTTGCCGTCAATTTAAGACACAGGGTCGATGTGGTACCCTACCACCTCAAAGACACCGTCCACCCATCTAAATGGTGAGATTTGAATGTTGTATACTAGAGGAGCTCTTGACCAAGTAATCGCTCGATTCCCGCTGCAGAAGATGAATTCCAAAGCAAAAAAATCTTTTCAGAAAGTAGAAGCGACAATGGTGGCTCCGCTCATGAATGTGAGTGGCCTGAAGGAAATGAGCGCGAAGGCGGTCTTCAAAGTAGAAAAAAATTCAATGATTTGATAGTCATAATGAAGGGCGCATGACAATTCTAGATTTTAGATGGCTAGAAAATAAGTTTGTTTCGGACAAAAGACTGGACAAAAACATGTCTGCAGCATTTGTAAGCGCAAAAGCACCGGACTTATTTATTAGCTAACCTAATACATCAAAAACATTGCTTTCATTCAACACAGTTAAACATTACATTCGTGGATGGTCTGAAGATAACAAGTATAAAACTGAGATTTGATGAGGCTACAAGTCTAATGAGATTTATGACATTTTTATCTATGCCACTTTCATGCCGATTATCTTCAGAGCACTCAAGTTGAGGGCAGGGCCAACTTGGCTGCCTTTACCTTCTAAGCAATTTCTTGAATTCATGTTTTGCAGCAGAACTATCCTTGAAGGCAGCGTCCAGGCAGATTCTCCACTTCTATATTTTTATGTTATCCAGGCCTTTCTATGGTGCTGATTCCAAATATGGAACTCAAAAAGCGTGAATTTCTCAGAAAACCACCTTTTGGGGCTATTTTGGGAAAACCCGGACGAGTGCTTCTGATGTTATCCTTGTCGAAAGCAAGTGTTAACAGGTAAACGCTGTAAGTTCGACTGTGTTGGTCATGTGAAAACACGTCAAAACTGAGGAGATTTCGTTCATAAGGGGTTGGCCGTCCGAGGGAAGTGGGCGTGGTCGTTGAGCTCGGATCTGCCTGGACGCTGCCTTTAAAGACACCGTTCACCCCAAGTATGGGTCTTAGGCTTTTGGCAACTTGATAGTAAGACCCACTCCCCCACCCCCCTCCCCCCCCCCCCCCCCCGGCCAATACCCAAGCCGCGGCGCAAAATGTTGCCTCGGAAGCGAGACGCTTTGAAATCTCGAAGATGCATGAGGATCCTAAGTCGGCACCGCCCTCCTCCAGTAATGCCTGCCCATCCGTGCGCGCCCATCCAATCACCTTTCCGGAAAGCCGGCCTGCGCGTTCTTCGCACGGAGATTGTTGGAGTTTTTACGGATTCTCGGCTTTATATTCAGTATCAGAGACATAAAAAACGATTAGAACATGGAAGTTGAGCATCGAATCACCTAATATTATAACGCTTTTCTTAAAGGGAGATTACCCAGACATAGCCATTCCACGGATAATTGGAGGGGAAAGCAATGCAAAATTCTTGACATGTGTCACTCCTGGAAAGACTCAGTGATAAACATGTACTTCTGGAAAATTTTGAATGTTCTATAATGAGCGTCAATCTCTTCCACTCGATACCTCTTGTTTAATGTTGTGGCATTTTCTATTTTGTTCTATACCGAGTGATAGTTGTTGCTTTCTCCTTGGTCTTCTTTTGTTGTTGTTTGCTTGCACTGTTAATATAGGTTATCTTATGTCTAACAAGTAGTTGTAAGTACCCACTCAATAGTTATTTAAGTGGTTATTTATAGATACATAAGATGCCCTATGTTAAATCTTATTCAAAACTTCATCTTTGATTTGCGACACATCAAAGTTTGTTTTTCAACGTTCCTCATTTCTCATGAGCGGTGAACTATCAGCAATCAGTGTATTTTTTCTCCTTTTTACAGGAAATCAAACAGCGCTTAAAAATTTCTTGAGTTTTACGAATGATCTCTTCAAAATGTCTCATTATCTGCATACTTTTCGATCTAACAAAATAATTTTAGCGTATCAAAAACAGAAACCTCGATTTCTGTTTATAGCACCTTCCAAAATACAATTTACTATGACAACATCGGAAACATGATGTTACACGTTCACGGCAGGGCCATTTCGATTTCTGCCATCGGATCGGAGCGTATTCTTGCAATTTCAAATCCAAGATCCATCGGTGGGTTGTACGAGACAAAATGGAGTGTTCTGGCCAAAGCCTTTATGTATTTGAATGTCTTGAACCATGTGTCGAACCATGGAGTTTTATCGAAACCTGTAAGAGACGGGGAACGGGACTTATCTACCCAAACACGCCGCAACGTAGTTATGGGGGTATGAATTGTCATCAACCCTAAGTAGAACTCAGTTTGCACGCAACAGAACTGAATTCTGCAGTAGCTTGTCCTCACCTTGTGGTTTCTTGTAATACATAAAACCTGGATTTATCCGGAACTTCGAAATCAAAGTCCAGATGAGATTTTAGTCCGATTATGATAAAAATTGGTATTAGGTTGATGCAAAAGTAATGTTTTGCAAGTTCTCACTTTGACGTGCTATAACTTTCTTGAGAATCTAGATTTTCTGATGCGACAAAGGTCAGAGGCTGCAAAGCTCTCGTAATATAGCGCACATCCTTCTACGGTCATATCTGAAAAGGGCAGGAAATTATTGACTGAAAAACAACAAAAAAGTGTTTTTCTGAAACCTCGTTTTTAACTGATCGTAACTCCCTTCAAAAGTTGTTATTATAGATGCTGCTAAGTAGCCTACTCTGTAGCCACAAGGCGGTAGTACAAAAATAGATGGAAAGGGTTCAAACAGGAGATTGGCGAAAAGGAATAAATCAAAATCCAAAATTGTCAGTTTTTTTTTCAACATTTTTTTGTAGGCCTTAAAATCCCAAAACATGAAGTTTTTTGATTTTTTTGCGTAAACAGCTAAGCTTTTTTTTTTGTAAAAACTGTCAATAGGAGGTCTACCTTTATGCTTTTAGAAAAGAACAGAGCTTTGGCGATTGCGTTCTTTGGAACAAATTGGGACACAGAATCACTAAAACGACTATCCATGTTGAGACGCTGATATCTCACAATCAGTCTAGATGACTTCTAAGAAAATAGAAAGTATGCGTAATTTAGAAAATTTCTACCATACATAGTAGCTGAACTTTCAGAAAAATAATCTCTTTCGCGCTAGAATTCTGGCCAGAAAAGCAAATGCAATGAAATTCTGTTTTCGAGTGCGGCTGTGTGAAGCTCTGCAAATTTTTGACGAATGAGCTAGAAACTTAAAAGCTAATTGCAGCCACCATTGGATAAAGCATGAAAAGAGCTTCTTGAAAGTATGCTGTCTTTTTCAAAAATGGAAGTTTGGTTTTAAACAGCTTCCTGAAACCAGGGTTAAAAAAACGCGCATTACTTTTAACCAATCAAATATAATACTTAGAGCTTCCTGCCACGGTGTTCCCGAGTATGCTTGATATTTTACTTGAAACGACAAAATTTTACACAAATAATTCTTTTCAATAAATTTTACTGCAAATTTGAAAGATACGTTTGGGTTTCTGCACGGTGTTTCCAAATAAGCCGGTGATTCTGCTTAAAACGTGGAACTTAAAAAAAATTTTTATTCGAAGACGAAGTCAACTTCAAAACTCAGAATTTGCTAAAACTTCAATTTCTTATCAACTTCATTTCTTTAGCAAACAACAGTCTGAAAATATTGAGTTTTCAAGCAACACAAGCATATTAGAAAACACCATGATTGAGAACCTTTAGATACCAATTTTCAACCCAATCGCACGAAAATCTTGCCTGAACTTGGCCTCGAACTTCTAGATAAATCCAGTTTTCATGTATACAGCGTCCCATAGCAGAAGGACAAGCTACCGTGTGCAAAAAAAAGCTCTGCTACGGTTTAAAATAGTTGCTAATTAGCTTTGCTGGAAATTCATGACATCCATAACTACGTTGCGGCAAGTGCCTTTATCGTGCATCCCCGAGAATTGTTCCCATATGAACTATCAATATGGCTGCCTTTCGATCGTTTTATTAATTCCAGCAAATTTGAGGCGCTTATTCGAGGTTGTCACGTTGAAATGATTGGAAGACAGCCACGTTGATGGTTTATATGGAACCAACCCCCGGAGGATCCACCACGAGTTCCCTCACCCGCGAGAAACAGATTTTCACCTTCCACCCACCGGTGTTTCGTACCGTGGATGTGTTAGTAATGTGGTCGAGCTTCTACCCCATGAAAATTTCAATGTCAAATCTAGATGAACCCTTTCCAAAAAGTCCAAGTTCCCTCCAAGTGAAGAGTCTTTGGTTAGAGAGGACTGAACTGGAAGAAACTGTGAATTTGGACAGGTGGTCAAGTATGCGAGTTTCCTTTTTCGCCTTGCAGAACATAAATAACTTCTGGAGGAACTGAGCATAGCCTTTGTGTGGTGAAAGTAATGCCTTGAGGATAATCGTTCAGAGAAAATTTCTATTCGATGGGCGAATACAGCTGCCAAGAAAAAAAGCCCTTCATAAAATATAACCAAAATCTGTAACTCGGTTCTATTAAGTTTGGCGGCCAAAATCAATGAAGAAACAATCGTGTTTCTTGACAGACAATTTTGAGCATATAACAATGAAACTATAGTAGTATTTCTGACCAACACTTTCATTTACGGCTATGCAACGGATTCAAAGAACTTCCCCCCGCTTCCTTTTTTGGGGTCACATTTTTGATTATGTGCACGTGCTTGGTGAAACACGTGAGAGGAGGACAAGTTAAACCATTTTAGTAAGTATAAAAGATCAGTTTGGAAAATCAGAAATGAAATGATCTTATATTCTCACAAATGTACCATACACATATCTAGCATCTGTTCTGATGCGAGATCATTCGTGTCTATTCCATTTCTTGGAAGTGTTTCCAGTAGTGCACATTTCGCTTCAGCTTTGTGTGCAATTGCACTATTTCTGTGATTGCACAGCTAATGCAAACTGAAAAACACGACACTTTTTATTCTTCTTCATGCAGTTGTCTCAAGTCATTTCTAGAATTTGCGGTTTTTTCTGTCATGTTAGGCTTAAAGGCAGCGTCCATGCAGTTCTGGACATACGGAGATCTCATGTGGAAAGTAATACGAGGCCCTATGCGAAACTGATGGTTGTGCCATGAATCCATGCGAATACGATCCTTTCGAGGCGAATATCTAGCCGTGGGTACACCATATGAGCTGCCGCCTGGGCAGTGTCTCAAAAGGGAAGGATAGTCAATTGAAATGGCCTTTTGCGATGATTTGTATACGATTTTGGAGGGCGTAAAGTGTTCATTTCAAATCTATCCTCCTTATTAGCGAGCGTTCCTTGACGAGGAGTTATGAACGGTTTGAAGGAGCAAAAAAATGTTTTCTAGGATAAAAAACTTGCACAAATTTTTGCAACGCTTGAATGAGACAGCGGAGTGAAGATAGATCTCATCTAAGAGTATTTATTTTATAGGGTGCTTGAAAAATGACCATAGGTCCGTTTAAGCGCCAGGAAAATGTTGCTACTGTTCTATATTATTTGCACATTCAACTTTCCCCAATCAACGCTTATAACTTCTCGTCAGGAACGCGCCGCAGATATGAAGACAGATATGGAATCAGCGTTCTATGCCCTCCAACAAGGTATACAACCCATCTCAAAAGGCCACTTCGATCAACCATCTTTCCCTTGTTAGTTAGGGTTCCAAAATTACTTTCCTCATAAAATCCCCATATTTCCAGAACTGGCTGGACGCTGCCTTTATAGGCAGTGTCCGGGCAAGATGGCGGTTTTGGGATTTCAGTGTCATGCGAGAGTGGCCCCCTGTTGTTCTCGCTGTTTTCGCGCCTTCTTATGTGGATTTTCGGATTCAGCGTTGGGATAACCTCCGGAGAGTGGATTTTCTATAAATCGAGTTTTCAAAAGTAACTGTACTTTAGGGGGGCGAGAATGGGTGCGAAGTCTTTGAAAATTACTTATGTGAGTTATAAAAGCAAGCGACTTGTATATTCTTGAACAATCAAAACAATTTTTACAAATTTTTGAAAATTCAAATTAGCCTTGTAAAAAATTTTTTTCGTGGGCGTGGTTGACGCCACGCCCCCTTTTTCCAGAGTTTAGGGGTTGGGGACCCACAAAAATTTTGAGAACTACCCCAGAAATTTTTTCGGGTGCGTGGCTAATCCACGCGCCATTGGAAAAGTTTTTTTGCCCCCCCCCCGGACTGAAATCCTGGGACCGCCACTGCTATTTAGTTATTCTGAAATTGCTACGAATACTCTTGTTAAGGGTAGACTGGATATAACTTCTGATCCCTTACTTCTACATGTCCTTTACCAAAGCCGAGAAAAATTTTGAAGAAAAGTTTGCAGAAAAAACCAGTTTCCTGATATTCGTCTCGGCGACTGACACCCGACACAACAATTATAACCTCTCACGCAATCTCAAGGACGTGAGTGCAAGGATAAGTGCACACTGTTTCTATTCCGATGACGTTCTCTACATTTTTCACAAGTATAGGCGGGTGTTGTGAAACAAAATAATTCATTCACAAAGATTGCATGACGCCAAATATGCCTTGCTATGGAGTCCCTGGGAATCTAAATGCATCACCCTCTAATGACTGACAGAAAAAGACTTTACAGCGATATATCATACTCACCCGTCAACTAATATTTGAGCTCATCTGCTTTCGCTGATTTAGCAATACCGAAGATGGCCAGAGAAGAAGCCAAAGTAAACTTGTAGTTGTAACTTTTCCATTCTGTTGTAACATACAAGGTTTGTTATAATGGCAGCTTTTGGATTGGCCTTAAAGGCAGTAGATCGGCAGAATGAGACCCGTGACAAAACAAGGTCACAGGGTAGGAGCCCCCATATACAACTTATCGGCCATGGGATGGGCGGGCCAGAGAATACAGGAGATGGGCCGCTGCTTCCGCGTTGAAATCTCGGGGGTTGGAAGTGGCAGAGAATGACCGGACTTTGGACGATAGGTTCCATATGGGGGCTCCTACCCTGTGACCTTGTTTTGTCACGGGTCTCATTCTGCCGATCTACTGCCTTTAAATCTCAACGGGTTCGTCATCCTCAGAGGCCTCGAAGATTCAAAGTATGATCTGTAACACCATGCCACCAAATGCTCCATCAAATCTTGAGCTTCGGCGTCGTCCCCAATGTACTTCACGAAAATGGCAACATGGAGATGAACCTACCCTTGCACCACCGCTATATGTGATGTCCGCCGGAAGTGACTGACGTGGCAGACGACTGAGCTGTACAGTAGAGTGTATGTGATGCATTTTATCTACACTTTATAGCTGACACAAGGATGCGAAGGGTAAGAAGTCTGCTGTTAGACGGGCACTCATTCTTATTATTTATTTCTGGGTCTTTGGCGGAGATCCAGAAGGCTTCGAACATCTTTCTTGGTAGAATTCTTTCTCGCAAGTCAAGATAATAAACATGGAAGTTATTAAACTTGGAGTGTTTCTGTTACTAGCAAACTAGGTCCCGAACTGGCATATTTGCCAGCGCTAAACGTACCACTAGCGCGAGCAATAGAGACGCAATGGGGTGAGTGAGAAAATCATATGAATAGGCTTAATGAACCAAGATTTGATGAAGACCAGCTGTTATCGCTGAAGTCCAGAACTAAACTTTTGTCATTAGGCTGATATTAGCAACCCATTCGACTGATGACCAAAAAAATAGTTTTTGTCAGTTGGAATAACCCTAAGAGGTTTCATGCTTTTATAATGAGAGCATTTATTGCGTACAAACTATATAAGATAGTGCTTTGTCCATTCGTTATTATCTCACGTGTAACCGGACATTCTACAAGCAATCATTTAGAAAAAAGAGTATCACAAAGTAGCAACGTTGTAAGAAAGAATAAAACAGAAGATTCGAATGACATTTGTTTACAAAGAAGTCAAAAGAGCTGTCCACAAAAGGCAGTTACTCTCAGTCTTTTTTTACAATTTTGATGGTTCGAGCAGACAAGTAACCTGGCCTCAATAAAACCGGCATAGTGAAACGAACAGAACTGCACACTGCTATGACGAAGCATGAAAAAAATGAAACAAACGGAGGAATGTATGTATTTCCAAAACTATTATCAAAAAACTTCATCAAACTGTCAATTAGAAAAATGAAGAACATTACCAAAGAAGATGGCATGGCATGTACATGAGACAAAAGGGTTGCTTACTGATGCTGCTGAGGTTGTGGAGTGTTGTATCCCGAAGCGAAAGGATTCTGCGGTTGTGGCGAAGGTGGAAATTGACCATAAACTTGCTGATAATTTGGAAAAGCTCCCGGGAACGTTGGATAGGGATTCGCAAAGTTTGGATTGTACTGCGGCTGATAGAACAGGTTTGGCTGTGGCTGACCTGAAACATAAGGAATTGAAGTCTATGACCAATGAAAAAGACTTGATAACCCAGAGTTTTAGCGAGGGAACCAAAATAAAGAGATAGCGGATTATGTTAGGCATACAACAATTATATGAGACAAAACAAAGTCGGAAACCCGAAGTAGAGGCATTACAAAGTACCGTACCATACGGCACTGGCTGCTGGAAATAGCCCGGATGCATCATTTGTTGTGAAGGCGTTGGTGTCATTCCAGGAGCCGATGTAGGCGTTCCCGGAGCTGTAGGAATCAATTTGAAGATGAAAACCACATCACAACTATCCAAGCACTCAACATAGGTTTGAGAGCTTTTTTGTTTCAACAACACATGTGCAAAAGTTAGACATTTTGGACATACACAAAATGCGCAAATGCAAACAAGTCGTCGACGGATAAATTCGTAGGACATCATGCGATAGTCTACAAGCAGGAAATTCATAAGGTGTAGTCGTGCAAAGTTCACACAGCAACTGAACAGAAATATGGAAACCTGCGCGGAAGCTACTCCTCATTCTATGAAGCGCTTTCCAATCATAATAATTGAAAAGTGCATGTCTATTTCGAAAAACAAAGCACTAGAAAGTGAAACTCGTGTGGTCCTTTTCAAGCAAATCTAGCGTTTGAGATTCTCGATAAGAATCTTTGATTAGGTGTGAAGAGGCAATGATCAAAAGCAAGATGTCCTCCGAATTCACCCTTACAATAAAAGTCAAAAAAGCAGAGATTGCAGAACGATGGCACGTACCTTGCAAACTCTGTTGCGTTCTCGGTGGTGGCACTGGTGCCTCTACTTGAGTACGAGGTGGCGGTGGGCGAGGAGGAGGTGCAGCTGGGGTAGCTGGGGTGGCATCTAAAAGCCTTTTCATATATTCGTCAACAAGAAAGATGATGTTTGGAAAGTTCAAAGCTTACTTCCACCTGATCCTCCTCCCGACACGATATTTTGTTGCATTTGACGCATGAGATCTTCCTTCTCAGTTTGGCGAGCAAATACAAAATCGCTGACTTTTTGCTGCAGACGTACTAATATTGGAGTCAGATCGTTGTAAAACTGAAAAGTAGCATTTCGCTGCAAGTAACCATTTCGCTGGCCGAACCCAAATCCTCATAATGAAAGAGCGAACTAAGCATTATTAGAGGCTCGACGCGGAATGCATTAACATCTGGTTGAAAAAGTAACAACAATCAAGCAACAATCACCAAACCTTTGTTCCTTCTTCCAAGTTTCCTTTCAGCTCAAGGAATGCGTCATGTCCGGCAGCAAGCATCTTGAGCACGCGCTCCCTTTCGACGCCCGTTCCAGAACCAGATCTGTCGCCAGTGAAACGCGTATTCCAGGTCTGAAATTAGTCTATGTGATGAAAGAATGGAGCAAGCACAGTTGTGACACAAAAGATGACAAGTCTTGTTACTGTATAACAGTTTCTCACAAGCTTTCAGAATGCTTGACCTTACGAGGAAAAGATCAAATATAGACTAGAAAATACACTAAGCAAAAGTTAGAAAAGAGATTCACCTGAACCTCCGCCATCATGTGTTCCTGTTGTTTGATACTAGCCTCAACTTTCTCTTTTAAAGGCCCGTAGATCTGAAGATGGATATCAAACTTCTGAGAAGACAAAATTTATGACTTGCCTGTTGAATTTTCTCCTTTGAGATCTGCTCTTCGTTAAGAATTTGACTTTCAGCTAAGGCCTTCAGGAGATCATTAGCGATGTCAGAGCGTACGTCTTTGAATTCCTAAATCACGCAATGAATGATCCAAAAAGGAAGAGGTGCAACTGTCGAACCTTCTCTAGCTTTTCCCGTTGAACTTTGAGCTCCTGTACTTGGTTCATCAATGCCTTCAGTTTCTCGACAGCTTCAGTGGTACCTTCCGTAGCATGCTGGCTCTGACTCGGAATAGAACTTCGTAGTTCCACCTTAACTTTTGTTATATGTAGCCAAAGCAGAATATCAAACTGAGAAATTTACCTCGTTTTTGCTCAGCATTTCTATGGCCGGTTTGTTTGCTTCAAACTTATCCTTCACCATTTTATCGGCGTTCGACGCAGTATGAAGAATCCCACGGTATTTACCAATCTCCTATAAAATGAGATAGGTTTTTGTTCCACAAACAAAAAAAATTGTTTGTTTACCTGAACAAGAGGGCCTGTCAACTGTTCGCTGCTCATTCTCGTCCATTTCGTTCCGAACTGGCGTCTTAGGTTATCATCACTCTCCTTCTCTTCGTTAAGCATCCGATTTGTCTAAATAAAACTTCGACCTTTTCAACTAAAAGATCGGTAGAAGACAGCGTCACCTCTTCCAAAATTTCTTCGTTTCGTTTGTATAGGGTAGGCAATTCACTAAACAAACGAGTGAGTTCATTCAGTCCACCAGATTGTTTGACCTAAACAGAGAGACATAAGAACTTCGTTCTCGTTACCATGACAATGTTAAGATGGACGCAAATAGATTTTGCTATTCTTTCGAATTATTCAGTGTCTACCAAATCCTGAGGAAGACGATCAACAGAGAACGAATCAATAAGCACTTGAGCTTTTCACGATAACCTTTGGAAAAAACAGACCTTTGCTGACTTCTGCTTGATAGATTCTGGAAGTGTGTCCATCGAGGTTGCATCATCCAAAGCAGCAGGTAAATTCAATGAGGCTAGGATTCTAAAGAAAATATGACTCCAGTTGTTTCCTTCTATGAGACTAAGAATTTGCAACCAACCCGTTCATAAGCTGAGTATGTTCTCGAAGTCTTCCTGTCTCAATGTTGACCAGTTCAGCTTTGCGGCTCTCATAGCTCTGCATGGCATTGTGAACCTGGACTGGCACCACGCTCGCAAACATATCTAAAGAAAAGATGACTCGAAAATGCAAGTTTATGGAAAGAAGATATGAACAAAGCAAATGAAACGGTTATTAAGCGTACCTTTGAACCTGGGAGACATTGGATAGGTGACTGGCAAAGCTTTTGCAAGAGCAGCCTTTGGTAGAGGTGGCAGTGAGCGGAAATCCGCTATGCGTTCATGATACTGAATGCTTTTTAGATGGACAACAATTAACAGAAGCCAGAGAAGAACTTACGATGAAATCGTTGTCTTTTTTGGCTGCAGTATACGATTTGCTAAGCGCATTGAACTGTTCGGCAAGAGATCCTGGAGGAAGGTACTTAGCTGCCATTTCGGACAGTCTCACAGCTTCTCCAAGTCTGCTCAACTGCTCGCCCATTTCGCGATTTTCGGCATTAATCTGTTGAACAGAGAAGCACATTACATTGCAAAAAGCACAACGCGCTCCAGGTCATACTTACGTCAGCCTGATGCATTTGCGCGATAGCTTGAAATCCTAAAGCTTTTCCAGATACGATGTGTGACCACTCCTGGAAACAAAACAGCTTCAATTATTGTAAACAAGAAAAATCCTCATGATTGTCGATTAGAGAGATGGTTATCGTTAACTTCTCATAGCTTCAGCAAGCAGAAGGCTTATGCTACATCCTCATCAAACTCAAAATTTATGTTTTCTGACAAGGGAAAGGTACTCGATCGAAGTGGTTTTTTCATACAAGATCTACACGTTCCTAAGAGCATGGACGCTGATTTTTGGGATTGCTTTCGGTATCTGCAAAGCGCGTTTGGGAGGGGAGAGTTCTGGAAGTGAAGCAAAAATTTGAAAGCGCCGCTACAATAAAACCATTCAGAACTCTAGCCCGCATGTCAGTCAGCCTTTTGAGCGCCGGAAAGATCGCGAAACCTGTATCTTAGCCAAATCATGAAATTTTTACCTCAAAAAATTCCCAAAACTCCCCTCTCAAAAGCGCTTTGCAGATAAGGAAAGCAGATTTGGAATCAACGTTCCATGCACTATAAGATGGACACTTCGCATGGAAAAGCCACATTGACCGAGTATCCTTGCCTTGTGAGATGAATGAAATTTTATAAATTCTCCCGAGTCAAACACTGTGCAACTTACTTTCTCCCACAGGCCCTTCACGGCATCTCTGCTCATGGCCTTTTGTGCGTCTTGGTAGAACTCACCAACTTGAGCAGATATCTTGACAAGTGCGGAGGGTTTCATTTTGTCTGCAAAATTTTCCATGCTCAATTTTAACAAGAACACCAAGCTATGTGTAACTTTGATCTTACTGAAATGGTACCTTTGTAAGCTTTTATGTAAATTGCTTCCTGAGCTTGAGCTAACATAATTGCACTAAGAGCTGCTAACGTATCAGGTAGAAGATCTGGTGTTGGATCTTGATGTACCATCCCAAGTACGGTGTCTCTAAGGCGTGCGAAGACACCTGCAATTCACACATGAGAAAAACCATGAGCCCAAAAGACACTAACATACCAGCGCTTTGCTGGAACAACTTGGCTGCAGTTTTCATCTCCTCATCAGTAAGAAGTGGTTGTGAAGCTGCTATATTCGACATCAAAGCACCACAGTTAAACAGCACAGCTGCTCTTTCAAATGAGCCATCAGATATCGAAAGTGAAGCCTTGAAAGACATTCTTTCAGAAGTAAAATAGAAATGTAAGTAAAAATGCAAAATGCTATAATATAAACCTTGCTGAAGAAGAGGCTGCCTTTGTCAAACGCATCTTTCCACTTGAAAATGACAGGATTCTGGGTAGCCGAGATAATGATCTTATTTTCGATTGCAACCAGTTGATCATAATATCTGGAAATAATGTGAGTACGCAACTTACAAGAAGGGGAAACGCTGTATCCAGATTGCATATATTGAACTCTATGTCCAAATGAACTATCTAACAGGTATTATACATGAATAAACTCATAGGCACTTGCCAGACTTAGTTCAGGAGCCCAAAAGTGCCCGGATCTTCTCAACCTCTCTTCACATTTCCCACTCCTCACACGCGTTCGCGCTAGCATGCTAGCGCCTTTAGGTTAGCGCGAACCGGGTGTGAGAAAGAAGAGAGATTACAGACATTGAAGGACGCTTTGAAGCTAAGTATGGCCGATGCCATACCGCCTCGTAGACCGCCCCGACTCGGTATAGATTTTGGAGCACCCGCCGCGCGGCTAAACGCTGTACCGGTACAAATCACTCTTGAACAAGTCGTACTCTCGTGACATACCAGTCGGGGCGCGTGTGTTCCGCAATCTACGGCCAGTTCATGCGGTCGACAACACGATAATAATCTATATATATATAAAACTCAAAAATTGTCAGTTTGGAGGGTATGTGCGTTATAGAAACGCGCGCCGCTCAACCGATTAAGCTGAAACTTTACACATATATGTTTTCGAGCCTTGCGCAGATGATAGGCTACTTTTTGCAGCGATTCGTTGGGTCCTTCTATCGATTTATTGATTTGCAGCACTTCGCAATAAAAATGATTCTTATCATTTGCTATCAAAACAGGGGTATGTAAACAAGGCTGGCATGTCTCATTGTGAACTTCTGTTGACGAAGTGCAGTGAAAAGTGTTCTTGATGTGAGTCTCAATTGCTCATTTAAATGGATGCACTAAATGTATCTTATGCGGAAACCTTAGCGTGCAAGAGACCATGAGTGCTTTGTAGCGAGTGTTTTGTACGGAAGCGTGCTCAATTTACGCTTATAATAAATGCTTTCTTCGTTACATGCTCAATTTAAACAATGAGGGGTCAAAATTTTTCATGGGATTGCGCACAAATTATTTGTCAATACCAGAAATAATGTCAAGACAAGCGACAACTCACATTCGCTATAGTTGATCCCTTGGACCAGGAAAGTGCGCGAGTGCAAAGTACTGCCGACACCACAAAAATTGACGGCAAGCAGTGAAAAGATGAAGTAGACGGTTAACGGCAAAGTGTCACAAAAAATGATCCTCATAATAACAATGAGCGCTGCTATCAATTAACTCGCGCTGCTTGCTTAGGTTTTGCGTGTTGAACTTGATTTGGAGAAAGAGAGATATGCTACCGACTAATAAGTGTTCACATTTTGTTTTTGTTCTTTACACAGTTTCTACAATGCCACCGAATACCTTATCTTCATTCCCGATCAGTGATCATTCCCGGGCTGGACCGGGCAGATCAGCTAGTATATATATAAAACTCAAACACTGTACCGTGTTTGTTAGGATGTTTGTGGCTTATAGACTCCTTTGTATGTGAACCAAAGAGGCTGAATTTTGTTTCCCTATAAATGAGACACGGCGCATCAGATAGGCTACTTTTTTCGACAATTCGCTGGGTCCTTCTATCGATTTATTGATTTTGTTTACTAAAATCTAGGAAAATGAAGGCTATACCATTCATTTCTCCAACTTAAGTAGTAAGGGGTGGTAGAGATCATTTACATTTTGCGGTGAGGAGCATGCGGTGTCATGAAGCGAGCCGGTCAAGAAAGAAGACTATTCACCACGGATACTACACGAGCGCTGGAACTGACAAGGAGGTGAAGCAGGAGAGTCACAGAAGATGTGAACTGAAGAAAGTGGAGGACTGGTAAGTATACATCTTGAAGCACACCCTATGCTGGGCCATTCTGGACTCTCGGCCCGGGCGGGACCGGGGACCGCAGCTAGTTGCTCTATAAAATAGAATTACAAGTGCAGTGATAAAGCAAATATCAGTGACGAGCACAGGAGGCTCTGAATGCAAAGTAGAAATGAGCAAACAAGATATGTACTTATTGCACAATTCACGTAAAAGACACTACTTCAGGTGACCAACTCTAATAATGGCAAATAATTGCACAGCTCTGTACTATATAAATCCCAATTTTCAATGCTAGAGAAACAAACAATAAAACTCTTAGGACATCCAACGTTAGGTAATGCCACTACAAAAAGAAAAAAAAAACAACGACTTAATGTATAAAGCGGTTCCGTTATAAAAAAAGTGTAATAGTTGGGGGAATGAAAGCGGTGGGTGCAATCATATCGATTGGGCAAAACGAAGCAAAATGCAACGTACCTAAGAACTATGTCGAGAGCAGATTGATGCTTATCCAGTGGTTGACAACAAGCCTTTGACCTCAGCTTATTCAACTCCTAAAAAGATCTTTTGCTTGATTATTGATACAGATAGAACAAACTTCACAAAGAAGAAAAACTCACTTGCACAGCTTCAACAACTTCTGCTCTGTTGTCATCTGAGGTGTTAAAGACGGTATCGATATATGTTGTGAGTGGTTTCACCAAATCCACATCACTTGTGGACTTGAGGGGTACAGCCAAGAAGCTGTATTGAGACATCTGAAAAGTTGAATGGGCAAGTACTAAAAGATGGTAGAAAGTCTTAGACAAATAAAATAGCGTTGATTGAATAGGTTACAACCATGTTGAATAGACTCTTGAAGTTGCGATATTTTCAAAAGGGAGGACAGACAAAAGGCGTCGCCTTATGCGTGCAGCAAACAATGACTCATCATGATCAACTAGGAAGACAGGAGTGATAGATTTCGAAAATTTCAGAAGAAGAGAACTAAGCATTGCAATGATGAAGCTGATTGCCACAAATAATAAGTGGTGATCAGATACCTTTCACTCGAGAGGAAAATATCGATACATTTTGACTCGCAACTCCTTGACCTCGCCAGAAAAAAAGACAATCCGTCAAGAGGCACATTTGTATGATTATCCGAGAAAATGGTTGCGAAAACGCTTCTACCTTACCCATGAGAATTTTTTAGAAGACATTATTGTTCAAAAATGGTGGTTTCTATCAGATGTTCAAGAATACACTCGTTATCAGTACTTTCCTTGGCATCTTTGCAGAAATGGAGAATAAATTATCATTTTTTTTAAATTGGACGGGTTCAAAGCAAACAGAAATGCTTGCCTCCACGATCTATAATGTTAGATATGTAACCCTCTTATTGGTTAGTCCAAATGAATTCATCTTTGCTGAATCTAAGGCTGACTCACATCAACATGCTTATGTTTAAAACCCGCTGAAAATAGTAACTTTGTGGGAAATTATGCTTGTACAAAATGTGGCTAGGTAAACTGATGGTTGATTTAGATTCCGATAATCGAATATCGCGGCAATACTCAAATGACAAGTGCAAAATGGTGTCAATTGTAACTCAAATGTTTTGATGATGAATTTACGAGGATAGTCGAAGCGCAAGGAGACAATTACCAATCAATGGTGAGTCACCGAAGTGAAACACCGAAAGCGAAATCGGCGCCCAACGCATGCGGGCGCCGGAGCGCCGCAACAACTGTCTCGAGCGCACAGCGGAAATCTTCTCGAGCTATCCTATCCGGAGCCGATTGAGCTCTAGAACTGGTTTCTCTAGCACACTGCGAATGTCTGGCATGCGTCATCACTTCCCACAAGACAAAGTCGGAAAAAGGAGAAAAGGACTTAGTATAATTGTTAGAATGCTCACAGAAACCTTTGTCCATTCTTTTGTAAACAATATGAAGCAATATATGAACAGTAAACTCACAAGAACAACAAAAATCAACAACAACGAAGCAGCTGATAAGAGTTGCCGTGGATCGATTTGCAGTAGCTGTCGGTACACACTGTTTTCAATTACAGTATCATTCGGCTGCGTCAAAAAACGCACTATATTAGCGGAATGATTTCGCCTATGGTGAGGGTTTTAGCGTGATATTTTCTAAACTTTATTTATAGCAGAATTTTTATGAGTTCAGACATAGAAAGGAACAAATGAAGCTTATGAAGGAAATGGTTTAGGAGGACTCCACGAGTAATCTTGAGGCCATCTCCCATTTTGTACGGTTCGCTTCAAAAATCTGGTCTACCCTATATGCCTAATAACCAATGCATCTGCCCTTGGAGCAGATTTTGTTACTTCCTTGTTTTTCGCAAATGGAGAATCCGCAGTTATCAACCTATGATCGACTCCCAGATTCGTGTGGAGACGGTTGCGGTTCCCTAGTTTCAAGGATGAGATTAACGAGAGAGTACGAAATACAATGCTATAACGTGGAGGTTTGACAAGTTTAGCTTGAAAATCAAGGAAGTCCGCAACCAGACTCCACACCAATTTGTGAGCCGATGATACGCTTCGGAACCGAAAGAAGGCTGTGAGGCTTCATTGGCCGGATAAGCTCTCTTCACCAACATTTCTATCATTCATTCTCTATGAGACGCCACGCTTTGCGTACATTCATTAACAAGTTCTTGAATGAGTTTTAACGCGTTTTGATTAATTTATTACTAGAATTCATGGAAAACATGTTTGAGCTCGCTGATCCATGCTGGCTTAAACAAGTTCTTTCACGAATTCCTGACAGTAACGCGCTAGAACTCATTCATGAACTTGTTGATCAAATGTACGCAAAGCGTACTCGCGTCTCCTTTTCAGAGAATGAATGATCAGTACTCTGGACTAGTGATAACCAGGGTTGAGCGTGGGGTCAGGCGCGCCCGACCTGGGGGGTCGTACTGGGGGTAAGACAGGGGGGGGGGGGTCGTGATTAGGAATCGAATTCGTTCGATTGAGGAGATACTACGATTAAGGTGAAGAAGAGAAGCGCTAGTTTAGTGGATATCGCGACCTCACCAGTACTGAAGGAATGAACGGTCTTAAACAGCATACTGATTGATTTCACAATCGAAGTTTCGGCCAAAACTCAAATCTTCATCTTCTACCTTGACATATTATAAATTCATCAAGGAAGCTTGCTGTGTGAAATGGGTATCATTTCCGAGCACGTCAAATTACCTCTATGAGCCCTACAAACCATTATTTACTGCATTATCTAGTGTTTCTCAACGACTAAAAAGCGTGATTTTCAAACATGATTAACTTGTTTTCAAAAGTGAGGAAAGTCAGTTTTTTTGTACTCGTAACAAAGTATTGTTCCCTACTAGTCTAGGCTAAAAATCGCGCTTTGTATCGCTTGCAAATAGTGGAGTAAGAAATAATGCCAAAATTCCGACCGGCGCGTTTTTCGCCATGACTGCTTCAACTCCACGGATTACCACAAGGCCGAAACAAGTCGAATCAAGTCCAAACACTTACTGTGGAATCTTCGAGGGTTGTGCTAGCGATTCACATAAAACTTGAATAAAAAAGCTTCTTCAATGATAAAGTTAATCGGGTCAGGCGCAACCCCACAAAAGGTCAGGCCGCCTGAGCTTTTGAGGGGTTGCGCCTGACCCGATTAACTTGTTTTCAAAATCTAAAAATCGCTCCATTTCTGCTATGAGTATTGAACTCAAAGCCTCTTCTTGCAATACTGCAAATTTGGAGCCAAACAATACACCCCTGTGGGAATTATAGCTCTAAAAGTAGGGCTATCCAAAATCCATAACTTGCCGTCAAGTTGCGTGTGCTGTGTAATCGCAGAAAGTCGGCCTACAGACCTTCAAAAAACAAGAACCTCCCAAAAACGGCTGATCTCTTCGAATTATCACAGCCTGAGGTCCTGGAGGTGAA
The DNA here is from genome assembly GCA_958299035.1 of Cylicocyclus nassatus. NCBI lineage: Eukaryota > Metazoa > Nematoda > Chromadorea > Rhabditida > Strongylidae > Cylicocyclus > Cylicocyclus nassatus. Next base: position 31,928,154 of record CATQJL010000316.1, read on the forward strand.
GCAGAGGGGTCGTTTAGGGGCTTTCACTGGGGGGGGGGGGGTCGTTTTGGGAAGACTTGTGCCTGACCTCTTGCTCAACCCTGGTGATAACCCCAGATGGTTGTTGCGGGGTGAGGGGGGGGGCTGGAAGAGGCGATGTTTTCCGAGCGGAGGAGAGCGAGGGGCGTCAGACTCGTTTTCCGGGTGCTTCTCATATTGAGCTAACTCATCTCTTTTACTAGGAAAGGATCCAAGTCTCAATGGCGACCTGAAACGAAATGCAATCATTGAACACGCTGTTGAGCTGATTGCAAATCTATCTCCGTACCTGCTGAGCAGTTCTCTATGAAAAGTTATAAGCGTTCCAGATATGGTCAGTATTTAGTGCCACACCTTCAGAAATTAAATAGTTGGTCAAAAACACCTATTTATTTCCGGTGAACATGCGCCACCCTCGTTGACAGTACACTCAACACCCTATAAGTCATCCTATGCATCAAAATCTCAATTACTTCACGTTTTTAACGGCTCATAACTTTTTGTGGAAAAGCTCAGGAGATACGGAAAAATAGATTCGAAATTAGCTCATCAGGACGCATCGAATGACATGCATTACATCCCAGTTCCCAGTTTCGCGAATATACTTCCCTTGCAGTGGCGTACCGAGGGGGGGGGGGGGGCGAGGGGGCGTGCGCCCCCCCCCTCCCGAGAATGGGTCGCGAAATTTTTGAAAGTTACTTAAATGTGTTATAAAAATGTGCAAAGGACTCGTCTTTACTTGTAAATAATAAAAATAATTTTTAAAAAGTCTTAAAAATACAAATTAGCCTTGTGAAAATTTTTTTTCGGGGGCGTTGGGAACCCGCGAAAATTTTGAGAAGCAACCTAAAAATTTTTTCGTAATGCGTGGCTGACGCCACGCACCTTCATTAGAAAAAATTTTTTGTCGCCCCCCCCCCCCCCCGAGCCGAAATCCTGGGTACGCCACTGTTCCCTTGCTATATAAAAAAAGGGGTAGAGGAACGAACACCCCAATTAGGTAGGCACCGCCTTCATGGACCACTAGTCCTAACACGATGCTCAACAGTAGGACGAAGGGACCAGCAGCTCGCGGAGGCGGTGCCTAATTGAGGTGTTCGTTCCTCTACCCCAAAAAGGGGAGGGGGAGTGTGACCACGGCGCGATTTCTACTTTTCCAAGTAATGCAGAATCACTTAAGTGAGATAATAAGTAGAAACAAGTCACTCGCACAATTCTAAAACAATGTTTTCTCAAGCTTACTGTCAAGCATGTAAAAAAATGGTCTGTGTTGCAAGGATTTGTATAACATGCAATTGTCGGGGCAATAGTTTTGTGTCACTTCTTTGAACCCATCGTAATCCATAAAATTGAGCAAATACCTCAATTACAACTCGAAGCAAAATCTCTTCCTTTCCAGCAGCTATGCTCACGATGCAACTCATGCGACGGATGCGGATATAAGGTCGAAACTTACAACCTTTCATCTTGCAATGTCTAAATTCCCTCATTCCAGGATAAATATAAAATTTTGAAGGAGCTTCAGTAGCTAGCATGCAGGGCAAAATTTTGTAAATCATTAGGTAATTTTTACCGTTTCTAATTCCTCCTGTAACAACTCATATTCTTCTCGTTCCATGTATGGAGCTTGCGGTATTATTCGATAGAGCAAAGCAAGATCTACATCTTCCAAACATATGCTAAAATTTTGTTCCACATAAAGTTTAAAGCAGATTTTCAAGAGGATCTCTATGCCAGAAAAGGCGAAAAAATAAAATAACATATCTCCTTTCAAAAAATTCCTACAAACCTCCTCCTTGCTCGAGCATGTACTATCCACATCCGGTTTGTGCATCGATTTGTTTATTTATTCCTTTGTTAGAAATGGAGAAGAACTATGATTTTCATGTTTTTGCCAAAACTGTGGTGAACTGTTTCGTACGCAAACGTATAAATGAACCTTTGAAAGTAACACCATATATTTGGTTTTACCTATGGTTACTGCATGAGTTCTGTCCGGATTTTTTTGCCTTATGTTTGAAATAGCTGTTCTAAGAGAATTTTATCTCTAATACGGTACTCTTAGTATCGCTGGAAAGTGCTTTTCTTGCTCTTTCTAATGCATATCAAATTTCAATAAATTTCTTAGCATAAGTACATTTCAGGCCTAAGATCTCCAAGTGGTCGAGGTACGTTCTCACTCTAGAAATATGTTCTTGCATGGAAATCTTCACAATGCGCCCTTAAAGTCAAGTTCTTTCATTGGTTGCGGAATGAGGGTGTAGAATGCTAATATATGCAGAAGCTCAGTTTCATGAAGAAAACGTCTTGCTAGTAAAATTTGTTGTCGAACATCAATTTTTTGTAATGATGTTTTACAAGCAATAACTTTTTGCGAATAGAAGTAATCGATGAGTTCAAAGTTGAAGGTGCTAGGGTAAAGCAAGAGCTATCAGGACTCATCCACCAATTTCTTTTCGGCGCTCACGTCAGTTGTAAAATTTTCATAATTCGTAAATAGGCATGCACACATGCGCTGAAGCGAGGTCAAAAAGTGGCTAATTTTTTGTTCGGTCAAAAAAGTCTCTCGACAACAAAGACCTTATGGGCTCTTTTGGTGCAAATAAATCTACGAAAAATCCCCTTTCTATCCATTGTTAGACAAAATGTCTATCAATTCTCATAAGGGAGCATTGCCATGTCAAAAAAGACAGGTTTAAAGAAAAACGCTGTGAAGTTTTTGAGTTCTTGCTTCTTCCTTAACAAAGATTTTTGCAAGTTTCAATACGCATCTGATAGCCAAGGAACCACCCATCATAAAAAGAACTAGAACTAGAACTAGAAGAACTTGGAACAACGTTGACTTTGAAAGAAGTTATGACATTTTGAACTCAAAAAGTTCAAATCGGACAGATCTTATGCAGCAACCTAATACAAGCAATAGCTTTTGAAAAATCAAATTCAGTGCAAAAAACTCGAAAAAGATGGCTTCTTCGTATTTTCGGCCTATTTTGGTGTACTTGGCTTTGTGTGTTTTACGAGTTCTAGTCATGATAAAAATAAGCAACTCAAAGGCAGTGTTCCAAAGTTGGGGTAGTGCGGGTCTCCACATTTTTTTCTTAGAGAATCCCTGAACAGGCAACCGCTCTAAGTCGATCCGGACCAGTATAGAGTTAGACAGGAACGAAAAGGCATGCAATATGCAGAGATCTCAACAAACAAATTCTGGTGAGACACGCCATCAACAGGTAAATATCGTCGCCTCCCCAGTGTAGGACAGGCATCTGGAGTTCTGGAGGCATTGAAGACATCTGGAGTTTGTGAACTTTTGAAGGCAGTGTCTCGGGGGAATTTCGTTTTCCAAATTTTCACCTTTTCAGGCCTTCTCGCCATGAGAAACCCATATCTAGGTATTTCAGCGCATGGAAATGGCGAAAATGAGCTTTTTCCAAAGCTTTCGAGATCCGAATTCAGTGAAGATAAGCCGGAAAAAGCTGCGTCCCACCTTCCCCGTTCCAGGCCCTCCCACTTCTCCACTGAATGCGGATCTAGAAAGCTTCCAAAAAAGCTCATTTGATACAAATGATACATAATACCGCCCAGGAGCGGTATTTATCAATTTCCTTATCAATTACTAGCTGGTGGCCCCGGTCTTACCCGAGACTTCAAGGACTTCAAGTTAGTTAAGCCAACAGAACTTGTAAACTTACGCCTCTAGATTTCTTCTAACATGCGCATAAAGCGCTTCCGAACTAATTGCCGCACCCTACCGACTTTAAGACTGAAATGGACTTTACCGCCCCTGCTTACATGCTTATATGTAAAAATGATCGGTGGGCCATGGTGACCCTTCATTTTCTTAGGTTTGAGTAAACAAATCAATAAATCGATAGAATGGCCCGGCGAATCGCCGCGGAAAGTAGCTCTAAACAACCGCCGGGGTCGAAAACATATGTGTGCGAAGTTTCAGCCGGATCGGTTCAGTGGCGCGCGTTTCTATAACGAACGAACAACTAAACGAACATCCTCACAGACATTAAGTTTTATATATATATATATATATATATATATAGATTAACGAGGGTCCGGACGACGAGAGCCCACCGTCAATCATCAATTTTTAAAATGTGGTCCGATCTGGCAAGTTTGGCCATGTCGGGCAGTCGGGCAGCAGAGCCCGATCTCCACAGGTCGGTTCTCTGCCCGACTGCCGTACCCGACATGGCCGAACTAGCCAGATCGGACTATAGTCTCCAATAGACAGGAGCCCGATCACTAGCTTGCTTCGTGTACCGAGGGCGCCAGTACTCGCTCCTGCACGGACTGTTACCTGTACAGGAACCCCTATATAGAAGATTGATAGCGCCTCAGATGTGGAAAGTATACATGCACGAGCAAGTAAGAAGCCAATAGGAACTTCTTAGGTAAAAATATGATTTTTCCTCGACTTTTCGGGTCATTTGGATCTTTTGTATTCCGCTTCGAAATTCATCTAAAAAAATTTGAGCAAAAGTTAAGGTGGAGCTTGCTTTGCTCCTTTGAATGGTGCCGCACTCCCCAATTCAGAAAAGAAGAATACAAATTATCGCAGGATATGAAAAACGGTAAAAATCATGAGGCACCCTAATATTATAGATTTATCTTCTTCAAATTCTTGAAAGTACTGAGTTCTGAAAAAATCACATGGTAACGCCTAGTTGCACCGAACACTGCAAAGGGATTCCAGAACTTGGTTATTACTATCACTGATCTTACAAAATAATTGCACGGTTATCGCTTCAAAGTATGAGATTGTGGAATGTAAAGTGTAAGAAGCTCATTCTAAAAATTGAGAAATATGGTTTTTGTCTGTCGCATGTATCGCAAAGAAAAGGATAACTGTTGAGTGAGGATAAAGAGTTGCATTGAGTATTATTGAACTGTGTACCATTAGAGGATATAAAAGGCCGAATATAGAACTTGATTTTTGAGGAAATCGTTTTTTTCAAAAACATCAAGTAATACGAGAATTTGCACAATCGGCAAAAATATATGCCCTAATAGCAAGCTGTCAAAGCACCCTCCATAGTCTCATACAAAAATTGCGCAAATTAGCGAAACCCAGACATGTAAAGGAGGGTTGTAAACTCTGGCGATTATTCAAGTACCCGTTTATGATTTGCATCACGAATATAATTGCTAAGAAGAGAAAGAAAGTCTTTATCGGATACAAATCGAATACTTTTGTAACTGCACTTGATTGAATTTGCGGGTGCATTTGAAAAAAAAACTGGCAAAATTTTGCGCCACCTAATATAAGCTGAAGAAGCTACAAATGAAAGTTTACTAAACAAATGAAAGTTTACTAACCATCGACACGCATAGCAATGGCTATCCAATTTTTATTCGAAAGAACAGTCACTTTAAAGGCAATGGTTTGCCCTAATTGTGGATGGTTGTGGTCTCTGGCGACATATTTGAAACTGCTCAGTAAAATTCACGCTTAACGATCTTGACCGCTGTGCAGACAAATCCTCGAATAGCGTAGTAGCTTTCCTGTAAATATGCAATATTTTTATGGATTTCCAGTTTTCTAAACGACCTTTCTTATCTTAACGTCATCAAAGCAATGTTGATCTAAATAGGTAGCTTCGTTGATGTAAATAGCCAAACACTCCTCAGTTTTGCTGGAAATAAGAAGTGGGAGCGAAACAGTGGAATTAAGATTTGCCCATAGGCAACGACATCTTGCAAACCTTCGAAGAAGCTTATCCTACCTTCGCCTATCTCCATCCGGCTCTCCTTCGTCGAAGTTATTATAGGGACCAATAGCAGCCAATGTTTTGTCAAATATCCAGGTAAAGGGGCTGAAAGAACTCTGATTTCTTTGTTGATCAAACTCCTGATGCCGTTCGTATTGTCTCTTCCACAACAACTAGAACAATTCTTCTCTCATCAAATCACTATACTTAGACAGTATACTTGGGGAAATTCGAAATTTTTTTCGAATATTCGAATATCGAATATATTCGAAAATAAAAAATTTCGAATATTCGAATATCGAATAATATTCGGAAATCGAAATTCTCGAATATTCGACTGTCGAATATTATTCGAAAATTGAAAATTTCGAATATTCGACTTTCGAATATTATTCGAAAATCGGAAATTTCGAATATTCGACTATCGGATATTATTCGAAAATGAGAATTTCGAATCGAATAATATTCGAATATCGAATATCATTCGTTATTCGAATTTCGAATATTACTCGGTTCTCGAATGTTATTCGATTTTCGAATATCATTCGATTTCCGAATACTGATCGAATAATTTTCGTCATTAAGACTGCCTATGAAAGGCCAAAACACTAAGAATAAATTGTTTCATGTAAGTGCTAAAGAATGGATACATTCTTATGTTACAATTTACGATGGAAAAACGGTTTAGTCGTGACGTGAAGAGACTTAGGAACCTAAAAGCTACTCCTGTGACGGTTATGAAGAGATTTTTACTTCAAAAAAGATTATATACCCTTACTGAGAGTTGCGATTGGATATACAGCGGTCCCAACGCTATGTAGATCTGTAGGCTGGTATCAACTTAGAGTATGGGGCGATTTATCAATCGCTTTTAATGTTGTAAAATTACCGTAAGATTGAAGCGGGTTTCAGAACATTAAGAGCAATTCCCCCAAGAAAAAGAATCAAATGGGCCGAAGGTCTTGCCTCACATTTCTGAAGACATTTACTTTATGTAGAATTTGCACTCAACCGTAATGCTTTTTTCAAAAGTTACGCCAGGTATCCTGTGTGCCCAGAAAAGTTCTCATGTGAACCAGCGTGCGTACGTGGTGCGACGCTGCCTTTCGCTCTTTTTGACACGTTTCTCCTGAGATTTCAACGGAACTGCCCGAGGTTAACACGTCCAAAATAGCGAAAGGCACGAAATGACGTGGTACCTATGGGAATCTTGCTGGTTGACAAACGATACCATAACAAGTGTTTTGCAACGCCTTTCAAAAATGTGATTGTCATTTAAAAAGCTTGAAAACTCGTGCGTAGTAAAATCAGCATACGAAAAACACTGCTGCACAGATTTTGAACCTTTTTTGGGGACACTTTTTTTGGATGTCTTATTTTGCAGTTGGTCTATTAGCTGAAGTTTCCTACTATGATAACACACAATAAGAAAAACATGAGTGATTCGCTTTCTGCTGTATTTATAAGGTGAAGCCATCCCATTGGATGTTACCCAGAGATTGGCAAAAGAATTTGAGAATATTAGCAATCAAACGGTGTGTAGATACTTTTAAGACATCCCGTATACGCCATGCATATCGAATTCTCGAGTTTGGTGCTTATCAAATTTTCGAATAGCCAATTCTTATCGAATTTCCGAATATTCGGTGCACAACGAATATTCGAATATTTGATGGACATCGAATGATCGAATGATTGACCCTCGAACATTCGACTATCGAATAATATTCGAAAGTGAAGATTTTCGAATATTCGACTTCCGAATAATATTCGAAAATGAAGACTTTCGAATATTCGACTATCGAATATATTCGAAAACTGAAAATTTCGAATATTCGACTTTCGAATTTTATTCGAAATCTCAGATTTTCGAATATTCGACTTTTCGAATCATTCGCATTCGAATGATTTATTCGAGTGATCGAATAATTATTCGATTCGGTCCCAAGTATATTAGACAGGCATCTAAAAATCAGAAGGCCTCGCAGAGCTGACGTTAGCAAAATTGGGTTTGTGGGATTTTGGACTTCATGTGAAGTGAGTTTTTTTGTTGGTTCTTTGAGTGCAGAGAATACCATGACATCGAAAGCAAAAAACTGCCCCTCAAACGCTGTTTCAGGGCAAGAAGTCGATTTTGAGATTTTTTGCTTGTCTGAGTCTATTTGCTGCGCTGAATCTAGAAATCCGCACTGGAAAGCGCGAAAACGGCGAAAAAGTTCTCTAATGCAGGAGAGAAATCAGCAGATGGGCAGGGTCTTCCACGTTGTCAAGTCTCTCTCTCCCAGCTTCAGGAACGATCCTCTTTAATTTCAAGTCGCGCCTTCACACTGTGCCGTGGCGATGTCAGGGCCGGAAGTCAGAAGATAGCTCAAATGGGAGGATGACTTCACAGAGTGGATTATCCCGGAATCTGCTGATTCCTCTCCTGCATGACAGTCCTTTTTCGCCGTTTACGCGCTCTCCAGTATGGATTTTTGGATTCAGCATAGCGAATAGGCCCAGATAAGCACAAAGTCTCAAAATCGGCTTCTTCGCTGGGCGCTGTCTTTTAAATGCTCAAAAACAGCTTAATGGGTCGCGGATGGCGCCATTGTTTCTACGAATTTCGCCGTGCAAGATGTGCCAGTCCTTGTGCACCCGTCCCCTCACGACTATTATAATCACCTCACCTTGCACAATAGTCAGTTTTCGTCGCAACTAGCAACTTGTTAGCAGTGGGTTTCAGCATCCATCCTCAATTGAATCGATCAAGCAGCGCCACCCCAACTAACGCGATGTACAACATGTGGAAGACGGCTAGGGTCAGGAGTTATACCGCGTCCGAATTTTGAAGCCACAGAAACTCTCCGGTGCTTAGTGGCACGGCGGCAGGGTAAGGGTAGGGAGGAGGGGGAAGTGGGTAGCGGCAGATAGATGACTCGATGCAAAAGGTAACACTGCGACTAGAGTGCTGAAGGGAGCTGCCTCTTATAGACTGTTAACGGTATCACTTTACGAAAAATCGTTACTCCTAACCCGTATCTTTGAAAGAATGCCCCTGCTGCATACGAGGTGATCTGAGATCGCCTGCTTGACACACGTCGGCGACGCCGTCTCAAGGGTTTTTTTGATACATATGTCTGGCCCCTAGGAATAACTTTTGGCCGGTTGTGCTCTTTCTAATGTGTTGTAGTGTTTTTATGATAGCATGGTGGATCTAAGCGCCGATGTTGATTGAAGCAATGAGCCACAGCTCGATTGTGAATCCGATATGGCACTATATATTTCACACCACATATTCATTATCATCGTAATCAAGCTCAAAGTGTTCGAAAAGAGTGCTGGCACCTTGGTGAAAAAAGTGCCACTGATTATGATGTGCCCAGGCGCCGATTATGGTGTAATTCAATCCCAACACCGCAGGATACGTGAAGGCGCAATGTGGTCTAGCGTTAAGGGCATCAGATTGTGCAGTTTTATAACGTGGCAGACCCAGTAGCATCTTTTCGAGTGTCACCACCTACTGGATAGGTTGGACCAATTCAAAGGGGACCCCGCCTTTCTTGTTAGGTGAACGGTTTGCACTGAAGTGGGGAGCTGGAGGGCGCATCTGTCACATATTGACGAGCGGCCGAGTCATCAAAAGCCTTTGAGAAACCCGCACACGCATGATCTAAAAAAGTGCTTGCTACCGCAAGGGTAGTTCGTCATAAGCTGTCGATGACAGACTGGCGGGCTACTGCATTGCAGTAGGAATTGTTCTTCTGGGGCCAGTTCCTTGCTTGCGGCGTCATGGTGTGCCTCCGTAGTTTGATAAGACACGTCTTGAAGTGCACAACAAGGTATATGAAAGTTTGCAGTTCGCCACATCTGTTATCTTGAGTATCAAATTGTTTGATGGTAAGCGGAACCTGCACGAATTTGATATGTTGCAGTGTTGATGTTAGAGTAAGTTGTGTCCTCCGTAAGATTATGTTGAATAGGCCCTCATTCAAAGGCAGAGTCCAAAGGTAAGGGTAGGTGTTATTTACATTTATGTTGAAGTGGATGTCCTCGGGCACGCCCTTACACAAGTGAAGAATGTTGCATCAGATGCGAGAAATTCGGTTGAAGTTGATAGACTTGCGTTCGAGGGGGGGGGGGGACCTGACGTTCTCAGACTGCAAGTAGCCTGTGCATGCGCTACAGTTAAGATGATGGACAGCGATTCTGTTTCTCAGTGTCAGCGGAAACTGCTCCATCCCAAGTTTAGATCGAAGAGCTTCAAAAAGTTCTTGCACTTTTTGCTCTTTCTGAGGTAATTTTTGAACTCAGCGTAGCGGATAAGCCCGTAAGCGAAGAAGTTAGGAAGTGAGTTTTTGCTCTGACAGAGTGGCTATCTGCCGTTGCCCTTCAGCAGTAATAGAGAACTCAAAGTGATGTCTCGAATCACATTGTCGCACCATAGAGATGTGTGTGGGTACCTTGAGAAAGTTATCATGATTCACTGTAGCGGCTTGTTCAAGAGGCGTTAGTGTCTCAGATCCTTGGAATATTTGAGAACTTTTGTACTCCAGGCTTATAATCTGGTCACATACTGGTGTAGATTCAAATATCACTTACGATCTTGATTTCCGTTTGCCACCAATCCATAGAGTTCCATAGCAAGCTTCTTTCTTACAGCCAAAGATTCTCCTTGCCTCTCCTTCAATATTCAATCATAAAAACAAGGCAATGAGCAAAATAGCATTTGATAAACACTTGATTCTTTAAGACGTAGTATGACTAAAGATGTGTACCCATTACGTATTCAGCTTCTTTCTTGTCTTCAAATGATCCCAACTGATGGCCTTCCCCCAGCTGTCTGCACTGCTTCTGAGCATCTTCCCAAGTTGCTGCCTTATTGATTATCTGTAACGAGTAACTAGAAGATCAGTTTTTCACTGAAGCAGCATAAAGAAATCGTCAGCGGAATGCTACTGTTGTACCGCGTTATCTGTTATTTGAGTTGGGTCAGACTACGCAGCAGCTGGGTATGATAGACGCCATTTGTAGAAACCTTGATAGGCATGTGTCAATGCACCAAAATTTGAAATGCCGGATGAGGACTGCGTACCCTGGGTGCCTGCCCGCCTACCTGCACATATTGTCGAATCATTTCACATGATCATACGTGCATTGCACACACCGTCCATATGTGGCGTCTTCATGCCGGATTTACACGCAAACGCAAGGGACTGATAGATTATTATAGCTTACATCACTTTGCGGTGATTAATACCTAAAAGGGAAAGAAATTGCTGAAAACACATCGGAAACATTTACCTGAAAGGATTTCTGTTCCAGGAATCCAGGATGGGAACACCAAAGGTAAACAGTGTGTGCAATGACACACATGTTCACATGAAATGATTCGAATTCGAGCGGTACAACTAAACTACTAAGGTCAAGTCGTCTTTTCACTTTGCTCCTTTTTTGTTTCTAACTCCATGCATCGTCTAAGTTTCGTCGCTCTAAAAAATCAAAGCGTTATGCCGTATTGGGCAATATTTTCGAATAATCTTATTTTCAGATAAGAGAGCGAGCAGTCGGAGATTAAGTGTACCAATACAACTTGGGTCTGAACGAATGAAAGTCCGAAAATCATTTAATAAAACATCATGCATTCGCATTCAAATTCCAAACTCGAATTTTTCATTTCGATAATCAAAAAAAGGGTTTCGAATAAAGACGGAAAATTCGAATGATTAAAAAACGGGTTTTAAATAAAATTTGAAAATTGGATTAGTCGAAAAACGGAGTTTCGAATGAATTTTAATCGATTGTTTTATTTTAATTCTTTTCAAATCAAACTGAAATTCGATCTATTCGAGCTTGGTGTAGAGCCAGCTGCTAAGTTATCGCGCTCGCTTCATCTGCTTGAAGTTTTTCGTACATGTAGAACATCAAACATTTTGCTTTCATATTGTTAGTCATGCCAGTGATGTAGAAAGTAGATCAATCACTTTGTTTTTACTTTGTTGATTTTAAAAGAAATAAAGATGTTATCCTTGGGTACATCAATCGCTTTCCGGTATGTGAATGAGAGTTTTTTGGTCACAGCATTCAAATTCACATCAACTGCTTTCTATCTGGATCGCTCCCAATATCTCGCTTGTGTAAAAACTAGTTGCCGACCAACCATAGGTGCGATAGTGTGAGAATTTGCTCACCCCCTCTCCACCCCTGAACCGGGACCAAGGTGACCCCCTCCACCAAAAGCCGAAAAAAATCAACAGTGGGGTAAGGCTAAGCGTGAGGTAAGGCTAAGCAAAGGAGATGTTTGTACGGGAATTGTTTGTGTATCGGAAAGAAGGAAGAAGATTCATAGGGATTCACGAATTTCCAGAAGAAAAAAAATGGTAGCTTTTGTAGTTGCACAGCAATGTCGAGGAAAGTTCCGTACAACGGTACAACGCTCCCTTCTGGTTTCGGGGAATAAATTGTTTGATTCGAGTCCATTCATATACCTAGTAAAGGGTTACCTAGTGATTTATGGATACTTACGAGTTTTCAGCATAAAAAATTCATAACTTTTGTGAGAACATCTTGTACGCCGCGATAAACATCGTTGGACCGTCTCGTCCTCCGCTTTCAGAAAATACCTTGCTTGGGGTCCGTTGAAAAAAGTGCCGGGTGAAGGGTGGGTGAGACTTTTATAATGGGAGTGCTTAAGTGGTGGCTTTTTTACCATTGTGAAAAGACGTCTACTTGAGCACTCTCATCACAAAAGTCTCACCCACCCTTCACCCGGCACTTTTTTCAACGGACCCCAGGTAAAGTATATATTTTTTGAAAACGAAGGACGTGACGGTTCCAACGTTGTTTATCACGGCGTACAAGATGTTCATCTGCAAAAGTTATGAATTTTTTTATGTTAAAAACTCGAAAATCATTACTAAGCATACCCTTCACCCAGGCACTTTTTTGGAAGAATCTCAAACATGCTGTATGTTTTCTGAAAGCGGAAAGCGAGGGGGGTTCCAAAAACGACCGTCTCCGTGTAGAACCTGTTCATCTACAAAAGTTATGAATTTTTTTATGCTAAAAACTCGAAAGTATCCGGAAATCACAACCCAATTATTCACCAGGCACTTTTTTGAAGACTCCAGGCAAACTATATATCCTCGGAAAGCGGAGGACAAGGTGGTTCCGATATTAACCATCTCAACGTATTGAATCATCTACAGAAGTTGTAGATTTTTTATTTAACAAATTCGTAAATATTTGAAAATCACTTCCCACCAGCTTCGCCAGGCACTTTTTTGAAATAACTCCAGACGAACTCTCAGAGAAACTGTATAACTCGTGAAAGCGAAAGAAAAAATGTTTCTGAAAGCAGTTTCCTTGGTGACGTTGCTGTCCATCTACAGCAGTTATAAATTTTTTCTCTTAGAAATTTGTGAATACTCAAAAATTGTCTGCCTTATTTCCGAAACAGATGTTCTTGCATACACATCTTCTACTCTATGGTATATTCAAGACAGTCTTTGCAGGATTTCCATCCTACTTCAATTTTCACAAAGAGGTGATGATAAAACGTTGATTAGGGAGAATGATAAGAGAACACCATCACTCCCCTACCCCTCCCTCTCCTCCCCCTCCCCCCTCGGTTCGACATTTTACAATTTCTCGATCAAGTGAAACACCCTTCACCCTGGAGGGGCTGCGACCACTGTGACCCCCTTCACCCTGGAGGAGTCATTCTCGCCTTATCGTCGCACCTATGCAACCAACTTCATCGAGTTTTTAAGAACTTTCAGCTATGTGGGTGGAAATTGGTGCAGAGGGGGGGGGTGAGGGCGCTGAAGGATCTACAAAAGCAAAAGAGCATCGCTTTCGTAATTAGCAGGTCAAATAACCCCTGCCGGCCGAGTTTCAGCGAATGATGTTTCAAATGTTGCGCCACCCGAGTGAGATGGTCATTTTCAAACGTGTTATTCTGTTCCAAAGGTAAGTTAATTACTTCTTTTTGCACTTATTTTAAGGAAGTACATTTTCGCTCACAGGACGAGTGCTACTTCAAATAACCTCTAGATTGGTAAAACAGGAGCAATGTGAATTACAAGGATTAGGCTATCAAATACATACCGTCGAGTCATTTGAACACATTTCTACATCTTGTTAGGCTAGAAAATGTTTTACTGGGAAGTACTAGTATGGGTGCCGTCGCTAATAGGGCTTAGTGTGCAATTTCACGTACTAGTTACAAATAACTCGAGCTTACATTTTAGTCGCCTCTTTTCGCAATTCACATAACTACGCAAACTTAACATGTTACCGTAGCCTCAATATTCTCGCGGCATTGTTCATTATAAAATCGTGAGGACGGATTTGACAGCGGTCTTTGCGTCCACAAGAGCGTAAAACACTCATACAAGAGGTATCACCTCAAGGCTCAGTTCAGTCACTTCCAGTATCTAAAAACTATCATACGTAAGCAGAAAAACCATTCAAGTAGAGTTGAAAGCCAAGAAAAGCGGTAGCCAGAGGTGCGTGTGAGTCGCGCGCGGTCGCGCCATCGTCACGATTTTTCAAATGCTCAAATTCCATTTGCATAGGCAAGAAAACGATTATAACTTTCCCTAGAAAAACGATTTCAAATGAAGTTCTTGCTGTGTAAAGAAGTATAAGCAATGGCAACGGAAAAGATGTGACAGACACAGCCTTTTCTGAGATTGTGCCACATCCCATTAACTTACCTTTAAGGAGGATATTAGCGAACACTTTATATAAAGTTCAGTAGCCAAAATCTCCTTGTTTTTATGGAAGTGATCAGAGCTAAGTTCGTCTTATTTTGCTTGAGCGACAGGTGCTGGAAGCAGGACCACTGCGAGCGAAAAGACATTATTTTGGCTGACCTCTATTCCATAGTTTGGTGGGGGTGGGGGAACGAAAGCCGCCAGTTTGAGCCGCCTCCGCAGACTGCTGGTCCTGGAACGACATGCAACAACACTGCGAAAGGACCATTTGGCCGCGAAAGGCGGCTCAAACTGGCGGCTTTCGTTCCCTCACCCGTTTGGTGGTTATCTGGCGCAGGATCTATGTTATGAGAAAATGGGGAGTAGTGCTTTGCTGAGTACAAAAAGATATAGCTAATTCACTTCTGGAATAGAGTTAACGATGTTTGAAGATTACTTCACAGGAGTGGCCCAATATTGGGAAGCTTCAGAATTCGCAAAAACTTAGCTCTCAGGGTTTACTTGACATGATTAATCACGAATATGTTGCTAATTATGCTTGGTAGAGCCTTTATGTCATGCCTACGGTAGGTAAACGAAAACGCTGGGGGGGGGGGGGAGGGATTTTTATAATTTCCGTTTTAGTGGTTCGTGCATTGGTGCGACTCTTATATATAACCTGGGTCGGTAGTAAACCTGTCGAAATGCGCAGCTCAAACTCAGAGGTAACTCAGAGTCAACTCCGAGTTAACACGCATCTTTCAGGGAACATTAACACCTGCATTAACAAACCAAACTGGGGAAAGGGTGATATGGCAGGATACCCCGCAATACGTAGTTTGCGCCAAGTATGGAAATATAGCGTAACTCGTTCCACGCGAGACGCTACACGACGAAAAGCGCAGCTCGTCGCAGCTCGCAGCGCGTTAACTCTGAGTTTGGTGCTCGTTTCAGGCGGGCGCGAAACTCGGAGTTGACTCTGAGTCAGGGCCCGGCACGAGGTTGTAAAATGACAAAGAAATCGTTTTCGGCAAAAAAAACAAAGGGGAATTCGTTTTTGCGGGGTCCGGGGCTGAGCCCCGGAAAAAACTGGTAGTTTCTACTCTCCGCGGTCTTAACATGTTATG
The DNA here is from genome assembly GCA_958299035.1 of Cylicocyclus nassatus. Taxonomy (NCBI): domain Eukaryota; kingdom Metazoa; phylum Nematoda; class Chromadorea; order Rhabditida; family Strongylidae; genus Cylicocyclus; species Cylicocyclus nassatus. The sequence goes on from CATQJL010000316.1 coordinate 31,943,697, forward strand.
TGCCTCAAAAGGCGAACAATGGAGTTCGCGCGCCGCGCCGTCGCTAGTTGCCGCACGCGCGACGTCGCTCAAACGATGTTATATGTAAGAGCATACATGACTAGTTCTCAACGTATGCGTAACGATATGGACCAAATTTTGTAAGCGAACGGAGAGAGGCTAGTGGAAACAAAGTATGAAAAGTTATGAAAAACTTATGTGAACAGAACGAGTAATAAGCATTTTTTTCCTAAAATTTTGCAAAGTTGGTAAATGAAGATGTGAAAAATGGCTCGTTTGCAAGGCAAAATTTTGCAAAGTTGGTAAATGAAGATGTAAAAAATGGCTCGTTTGCAAGGCGCAGACGACGATATGGTATAAACTTGATATGTACATGCACGCGGGCCTGCAGGGCTTAACTGAGAAGTTTCAATACAAATTATGTGACTGAAGGTTGTAGCAAAGTTTTTTCTGAAAACTTCCCACTACCAAAGAAACGGAAAAATGGCTTGTTTGCAACGCAGAGATGACGAAATCGCGCGGGATTTGGTGTATATATGCAGTAGGACTAACAAGGGCAGAATAATAACTTAGATTCGCTTTTTTTAGATGAGACACAGATATTTGGAATCAGCTTGAAACCCTGATTCCAATTATGCCATTCTTAGCTGCTTAGCATTATTCTAAAGGGAATTGTGGTCTCTTTTCTATGTAAAGTTTGCGTGCTCCTCGACCTACTGATGCTACGGTGTCGACGTCTAGGTGTTTTAGCAATTGTGTGATGCGCGCTATCAATATCGAAAAAATTATTCTGATGCTGGTCCAACATCCTAGCACTTTTTTCTAGCAGATTCTTATCTACATACCGTTTTACGACATTCAGAAGTTTGTTAGTTACTCACAACAGCAAGCCCACAACTCGCTTCGGAATAATGCTAAGCAGCTAGGGCTAGGGACAGCATATTTGAAATCAGCGTTCAAAGCTGATCCCAAATATATGCGTCCCATTTTAAAAAGCGAATCTAAGTTAGTATCCTTCCCTTGTAAGTAACAAAGTATGAAAAATTATGAAAAACTCATGTGAATGAAGAGCGTGCCCAATTTATTTCCAAATTAGTTGTCATTTGACAACTTAATGACAACCTGAGGTTGTCATAACTTTCGATTCACATAATTTTTTCAAAATTTTTACATAATTCTACTTTACACCTAAAGGTTAGTATATATTGAAATTTTGGTTCCAAACCTGCTCCTCTCCTCATTGAGCCGAAAATAGCTTCAGCAGCCTGTTTTCCTAAGGGGGAAAGTGCGCTCCAGTCGATAAGCGTTAGAACGGCGTCCTTCGCCCCGATAACCGGCGTTGCTTCAACATCCACACATTGCTTCCTTCCTCTCACTTCTCCTTTTTGTTTTACGTTTTTCTTTTTCGTGTTTCGTCCATTCTAATGTAACTGTTTTGCCATCGATTTTGGGTGCAATCGTTCGCATTGCGATGTGCAATCATTTGCTCTCTGATCCGCGTGCTCTGCAGCCAAGACTGCCAACTCTTTCTACTTTCATTTGCTACTCACGCGCAGCAGAAGATCCTTTTCCAAGACATCTTATTAGGTTGGCACATAAGTTTTGCAACTTTTCCCGTAACTTTTTTCCTATTTTATGTAGCAATCTCATTTTGTGGCATCATGTAGACCGTGATGTAGGCTACAAGTCTGCGCAAACCGTTTGATTTTTGATAACTAGTACAAAAAATCTAAGCATCTTTTGAAAACTGCTGAAAATCGAGGTTTCACGATTTTTTGGCAAACATGAAACCCTACGAAACCTGATTCAAACATATGAAAAAGCAAGTATAGGCAGCATGTAGCTGGAAGTGGGCACATTGGAATTAGTAAAAAAGAAATGAAATTCAAACACAAATTAAGGTGGGGCGCCTTTGAGAGGTTGAACAAGTCAAATGCGTCAAGTTTTGAAGGCAATTTGTCAATAACTAAGCTGCGAAAAGTCAGAATTCGCTATAACTTTGCACTATAGGGTAATCCTATGCGGTAAACACGAATATCATATTCATTTGTCGCTAAAATGAAATCCATTTTTTGATCTCACGAACGAGGCTTTTTCATGGGAAACGGATCTCATCTTTGTGATCAGCATGTCAAATAAGCCCTATAGGCCAAGTTTCAGCAAAATCTGATGCATTCTAAAAATTTTCCCATAGTACCGTAAACCTACCGTAATCCTCACATAAGATGGTAAAATTCGGCAAAAAATGTGTGCATTAGAAGCTTACATCATATTCCTTATAATGCCAAAAAATGAATGCGCTACGTTCAAATAGACAAAAGTTATATAAAAAGTTGCATTACTTATGTGCCAACCTAATATATTTTGCCCTTCTTTTCTGTAAAGCATCCATTAATCGTTTTCTTCCTACAATTTCTAAGCTCAGTTATCTTGAGTACAGTCTGTTTTTTGGCATCGATCATTTTTCGCTTGATTGTCGCGGTTCCTCAAATTATGAGAAACTTTTTTTTAGGACAATAGTGCTGCCACGGGATGTTCTACGTCTGTTTGTGGTGGCAGATGGCACTGATGCCTCGATTCCATCAGAAAATCACGACGTGATGTAAATCTTGGTTGAAGACGTTCAGAGTCGGAATAGATCAGATGATAAACTTTTTGGACATTTTTTGAATGGAAATTCTGTATTTTGGTAGGGTCTTCACTGCGCAACCACTGGGACCACTTTCTAAGTCAAAGGGGTATTCGTAAAAATTTTGGGGTCAAAGGGGAATTCGTTTTCAAAAACCCCTTCTGACGACCTCGTGCCGGGCCCTGCTCTGAGTTTGGTTAGAGAAAGAGAAATAGTGTGCAAATGGAGAGGTGCAGCAAAAAAGTCCTTTGGGGTAGATTTTGCTCCGAGTTTCATCAGGCACGATGGGGGGGGGGGGGGGTATCATGGTGCACCGTTAAACACAAAAGTTTGAAATGTGAAATTTTGGCCCCAGGGGTTAGCGGACGTGCTGATCACGAATCCGTTGTTCATTTTGCGCCAATTGCCCATATAGCGAGGTTACGGTAGGGATACAATAGTTGGGCGAAAGTCACGAAATTGTCTGAAACTTGGTACAGTGGGGTTTTTTGGCGCGCTGATCACTGATATGATTTTCATTTTTCACTACAGAGCCACAGAGCGGGGTTACGGTAGCTATACGCGAATCGTTGAACTGAACTAGTTGGGCGCGAATCAGAGAACTGTTTGAAACTTGGTCCAGTGGGGAATTCTGGCACGATCACGAATATGACATTCGTTTGTGACAGCGGGTCCATTTACCGTGGTTACGGTAGATAATTTGGCGAGATTCAAGCACTTGACTGAAACTTGGTCTGGCGGGGTTATTCGCTGCGCTGATTGCGGATATAATATTCATTTTTCACCGCGGAGAGTAGGAGCAGGGCTGTAGGAATTTGGGAAAGCAAAAGTCACATAGCAGACTCAAGCTGGCTCATTGGCGTTATGCGGTGTGCTGATTACGATCAGATTGCCCCTTGTATAGCGGAAGAGATACGGTAGACTGCTCAAAATCACACGATTTCATGAAAGTTGGTTTGGTGGGCAATTTCGCACATTATTCACGAATATCATAGCCGCTTGAAAATACCTTTCAAAAAGGGGTTTGCGGTGGATTTACGGTAATTGGATGAAAGTATCTTACCTAGAACTTTGTTCGGGAACGTTTAGCTACCCTCGAGTCATTTGTAACTTAATATGTGAGACTGCACACTAAGCCTTATCAGCGAAGGCACGCTTACTGGTAACTTTCCAATGAAACATTTTTCAGCCTAGCAAGGTTTAGAAATGTGCTCTATTGACTAACATGTGATCAAGAAAAACAAAAGAGACAAAGAAACAAGCAAAAATTACTGGAAATAGCAGGTACTAGTTTTACTGTTCGTCAGTTAGTATGTTTAGTGTGCACTACGCATATTAAGTTACGAATGACTCGACGATAATTACTTAGCTACTAGTGCAGGTCGCACAATTTCCGTCCGGGGGGGGGGGACAAAAAAATTTTTTCAAGTGAAGGTGCGTGGCGCACTCCAACAAGTATTTTGGAGAGCTTCTTTAACTTTTGTTGGCTTATACCCCTGGATTCTAGGAAAAAAGGGCATGCCAGCAGCCACCCTCCCCCCCCCCCCCCGAAAATTTTGCAAGGCTAATTTGAATTTTTAAAAATTTGAAAAAAATAACTCTATTATTAACAAGAACGAACAAGTCATTTGCACATTTTTATAACCCAGTAAGTAAATTTCAAAAATTTCGCGACCCATTTTCGGGCCTCACCTTCAGTGCCACTGTTAGATACTGTTACTTGCTGTTTTTTTCCACTGCAGAACTATGCGATGGGGTTGCAATAGATGTGGTGGACTAAACTCACTGAGCTGCCTAAATTCGCCATTGATATTTGGCAGGCAATCATGAATATGCTGTCCGTTTTCAATGAAGACTATTACAGTGGGCATACACCGAGAAATGGCGAAAATCTCAGATTGAGTTGAATTTTCTTAGCAAGAAAGTAATGATACCAGGGAGTGTTTTCAATAATTTTCTTTTACTTTGTTAGAAACCTCAAAAAATTTTTCCAAAATTTGTTATATTATTCAGAGATGTTTTGAAATCCTAACATTCGATTTATGAATGACCTGTAGACTTTGTTTACTATTTGAAGTCTATTTTTCTAAAACAATGATCAATTTCAAGATTAAAAATTATAGATATAGGCCATTCGAAGAATTTTAGACACTAACAGACTTTAGGATTTATGAAGTATAATAGCAATAATAGGTAATAGGTATAATAGCGTATCAAAATATGGGGAGGGGGGGGGGGAAGGGAACGGGTTTTTTTGGATTACTGGCTATGTCCATGTTCCATCCTGCTACTTCTCTAAGAATCTTTAGAATAGTTCATGGCTTGGCACCGCACAGGCAAGCCTAACGCCTCTACGTGTCTTCTCATGTGAGATCTTGATTATGGGGATTCATTATGTCATAGCAGCGACTTCACAAGAATGGCTCCTTAGCCCAGTGGTCTAGTAGTGGGCACTTCGCGTCGAGCAACGGAAGTTCGGGTCCTAACTTAGTCGTGGTGTTTTGCGATAAAGCATGTGGGGGCTCTTCAACAACTATAGCGGCTCCTCAAGTAGCAGTGCGAAATTCCGAGTTTAAGAAACGAAACTCGGAGTCAACTCTGAGTTTCAAAACGAAACTCTAAGTTAACGCTTTAAATTCGGAGTTCCGACAGATTACTACCGGCCCTGAACTCACTAGTATGGGACGCGGGGGTTTTTTCAAAAACCGAAGCTCTGGTACCCTTTTCTTTGTTTTTGGTTCTAGCAAACTGTATACCATATTGAAGTTTGATCCCTACTTTCACGGTAACAACGTCGCAGAACTCTGTTATTTGATTTGAACGAGAAATCTGGCAGAAAACGTGTTTTCGGAGATCCCTTGTTTTTTTTCCTCCATAGATCTTGCTTCCGTTTATATGTGAGCAACTTCGCGGGGTAACTTCTTTGATTGTTGTGAAACATCTAGCACAATGCTGCGAAGAGTGCGTTTTTGTTTACAGGCCTTTACTGAAGTTAGTAAGCAACCATTTCTCACATGCTTAAGGCCATTTTGCTCAGGAATATGAGCACAACAAAGCTAACAACGTCGTCAGAAACAGAAACTACAAGAAGGGGCTAAAATTTTAAGGGGCGCATCAAAAACTAGGTTGTCTTTAACTGTAGCTCGCAAAATTCTCGAAGCGTTCTGGATAATTGCAAAAAGCCCAAAATCAAACAGGAAAGAAGAGTGCATAACCGTGACACAAGAGCTCGCATCCTACCAGACCTTATGTAATTTTGATCTAACTCAGTAAGGTTGCGTTGGCGGGCTGCGTTGGCGGGCCCTCGGGCCTTAAATATGCGCAATATTCGCAGTGGCCAATCACTTCCTCTCATACGGGTGGTCTTGGCTCCAAAAACCGCTGTATTACGGTGAGCGTTTGCTTTGTACTTCCTCACATACTGCTTTTGATCTCATTTGATCTCTTGAATTGATCGCTGTGGTCAGATGCGGCGTCTGAGGGGGTGTGTCACCAAATGGTCTTTGATTTCCAGGATCCGACGAAGGCGAGGACGCCGAAACGTCAGCCATCAATAAAAAGATCATACCATCTTGGCTTAGCTACAGCAAAAATCAATATAGGTTGTCTTTGACTTAGGAAAAAACAAAACTTGGCGCTTTCATAACTGGATGTTTTTCATTCATTTTCTTCTTGTTTACTTCCAAAATATGTTTGTTTTTAAAACAATCAGAAAGAAGAAACTAGCTTTTCCTCGTTCTCTTCTCTCCCGTGAATTGCCTGATTCTGGAGCGAAAACCTCCAATCGAAATGCTTCCAACCGAAAAATTTCAAACTAATAGCGGCGTTTTATTAGGTTTTCAAGAGCTTCTTCTGCTTTTGCCAATTGTTTTGCATCTTCTTCTCTTTTTTGATTTTCTATAAACAACTTTCATTTTCTGGGGGATACTCAAATAACCTTCTTTTTGACGCCCTATCTTCAGACTATGGAAGGCATGTATGTAAGATGTAGCTGACAGATCAATGGAGTCATGATTATACAGTTATGACTTTGGAATGTGAAAATTCTCGGCGATGTCAGCGATGTCGGCGATTTCGCGTTTGCCGACTTTGGCGAATTCGCCGACATCACCGAATTCGCCGAGAATTTTCGCATTCCACTGTCACAGCTGTATAGCTAGACTTGACTTGATATTTTTAGATTTGACATAACGACTCAAAGAATGCTATGAAGCCGCACGATTTACCTTGTGTTGTACAGGTCCTAAAGACGGAAGCCGTTAGCGTAGGATTATAAATCCTCGTTTAACTGGAATCAACATACTGCTGTCTAAGAAAGTAAGGTCAGGTACAAGGACAACAATAGTGATTGACACCTACTGCTGCCAAGCATAGCGAGCACTATTTGCTTCACAAAGCGCCTCCTCTTCATAGAAAAATCCATATCCTTACTTAAAAGTTGTCAATAATCAAAACATAGATTTGTTTGACGTAGCTACCATAAACATCATGACTTATAATAACGGGCTAAGGATATTTACGTGACTTTGTGTGTGTGTGTCTGTTACGAAATTCGTGGAGCGTGTTCCAGCCAGCGTTCTAAGCCCAAATTTTGTATAGCGCATGCTACCTTCATGAAAGTCCAACATGCAAAAGCACGAGTAGATTCGTTGAGTGGATCCCTCAGAAATTGCGCGCCAAACGGGTCCACCTGGCTTCTGTACCGCAAAATTCGGTCCGTATCACCATTTTTTGCAGAGTCGTGGATGAGTTTGGTAAGCAAATGTGCAAGCGATGGAGTTTAGCCAGAAAAGTGGTCGAAAGTTTACTACATAACGGAAACGGCGCCAAAACGAATTGGTTGTGTAAATGGTCAATTTGGCAAGGTTCTAGCTTAGCGTTTGAAGGTTTTCGCAAAGAGATGTACCTCACGGTTACTATTACCTTTATGGCGACTACCAAGCCATGACAAATCCAAAAATCTATTCGAATTTGCGTTTGTCTTCCTGCGAAAAGTTTCATCCACGCGAAATCAACGATCTCACGTGAAAAGACTTTCTAAATGAGTGGTTGTTCACATTTTATTCGTGGTAGCTGGCATAGCGCGGTAAGTTCCAGTGCCACAATTTTACGAGAATGAGTAAGGCACATAGATAGTAGAGCCAGTGCGAACCTCTGCGAAGCAGAGGTGACGCACTGGTATGGATTAAACGAGCATTCAGACTCATTGAGAAGAAAAAAGTTGTGAGTGCTTCAATCAACAGCTTTTGCTCGGAGTACAGTAATAGATACAACTTGGTATGCCCAGCATAAAGAAATGCTTGAAGTCTCTGTATGCGGACCTCGTCACCATTTTTTCAAAAATGTCGCTCTGATTAAATATCCTTTCTTTACATATATTAGGTTGTCCTAAAAGTTCTTGCGCCGGATTTTCAAAAATTCATGACTTCCTTTCTTCTTAACGGTTTCTCTCAAAATAATTTTTGTATGAAAGAGGAAACCTTTTTCTTTATAGAGGTGCCTTTGCCATGAATTAGCGTTCGCAAGTTCGAGAGTTAAAAGCAATTGAATGAAATTAGTCAAGATCGACATTTTTCAAGCTGGATCACGAAAAATTCTGGAAGTAATTTTATTCGATAGAGAAAATTTTGCACATTACAATGGTACCTTTTTTCGAAGTAGATCGAGAGTCAGAAGCAAATAAAGAGAATTTCTGCATTTTTGCAATTATTGAGCATGCTCAAAAATGCTTGAAAACGTCACAGAAAAGGCGAAAAACTCATAGACATGGGTTTTGTGACCTTCCCTTTCTAGCTGAGTGAAAATCGTGCCAATCGGGAGCAATTTTCATTTTCGTGAAAAACGCAGACCCGAAAATCCGAATAAATCACGAAAATGAAAATTGCTCCCGATTGGCACGATTTTGGCTCAGCTAGAAAGAAAAGGTCACAAAACCCATGTTTATGACTTTTTCGCCTTTTCTGTGACGTTTTCATGCATTTTTGAGCATGCTCAAAAATTGCAAAAATGAAGAAATTCTCTTTATTTGCTTCTGACTCCCGATCTACTTCGTTTTAATTCATGAAAAAGGTATCACTGTAATGTGCAAAATTTTCTCTATCGAATAAAATTACTTCCAGAATTTTTCGTGATCCAGCTTGAAAAATGTCGATCTTGACTAATTTCATTCAATTGCTTTTGACTCTCGAACTTGCGAACGCTAATTCATGGCAAAGGCACCTCTATAACGAAAAAGGTTTCCTCTTTCATACAAAAATAATTTTGAGAAAAATCGTAGAAAAGAAAGGAAGTTATGATTTTTTGAAAATCCGGCGCAAGAACTTTTAGGACAACCTAATATAATACCTTGTGACAAGTCAATCTTCCGCTTTTTCGATAATAGGAAACTTCTCCAGTTTGACATTCTACCATTTTGCAAGCTCGTCCATCTTCCGTTACAACACATTCAAGTACCATGCACGCAAAAGTGCTTATGTTCTGCACTTCCTGCACTAGGTCAATTTGTTTAGATTTGTACTTATCAGTAAATGAATACCTCACTATCGCAATCGGTTTCCACAATCGCATTATCGTCATCCTCAATTTCAAAGAAGATACAAGTGTCATTTCTCCTAAAGAGGACATTTTTTGCAGACTTTTTTGGTAAAATTCCATTCAAGATCAACCCATCCTCTTTTTTGAGCATTACGTTGCCATTAAGTCCTCGGTTCTTAGCTTCATCTTAATTCACAAAATTTTCTAGGGGTTCATACAAGAGGAAAAGTATGCACCTCTCAATAGTATCAGTTCATCCTCTTCGGTTATCGTCGAGAACTCCCCACCACGCGATCTGCAAATCTGCTCAGCCTTCTCGTATGATTGTGTTCCGATAATGAGCTGGAAAGGTGCACATAAACAAACGAATTTACACACGAAGAAATTAGCACATTGTGACATCGCGCAGTCCCATTCCTGGCGAAACTGACATAGCCTTGCGGACACGGTGGATCAATGGTGTTGTTGGTGTTGTCTTTCGAGGCAAAACAATCTGAACTCCAACTTCTACTATTGCAGAAGTATTGCCCGATGATTTTTAGTGACAGTTCATTGTTGGCGCGTTCTATTGACAATCATTTTGTCATCTTGTTTATTTCTTCAAATGGTTAAACCTGTTTCCTTATTTCTGATGAATTTGTAGAATTTCGGGAAAAAATACGTTTGTAACAGCGTAGATTGATTGAGCAGTAGGCAGGAATAGCAACGACAGTTTATTCAGAGCCAACGTTTCGGCGGGATCGCTGACAAATTAGAAAACATGAGTGAATCACACTCATGGACGTCAAGCCCGCAACTCAAGACAAAACAGTTTGGAGATAGTACAACAAAGAAAATCCCCGGGTAATTAATACCCACCCTAGATGTCGTAAAATGAGGTGTTACACTACATAAACTCACAATCACAAACATACTCGCTTCCCTATTTATATCGTCCTTTCCCCACAGTATAGCGGGCGGAGCTCTCCGACGTTTGTCATATGCGCATGGCAGTTTTTGGCAGCTAGAGAGTATGAAAACTAATGCTTTAGAGTGGAGGTTCAACAAGTTTTTCAACGTGTTCAAATGTCTGCACGGCCACGCCCGCTATACGCATGGGAAACGCCTATAGCTCTCAGGTGACTGACCTCGTATAAAGCCCGCAGAGGGACTGATGTGACTCGTGTTTGTTAGTCATTACAATGCTCTCTTCCTTCCGGCTTTAAATCTAAAACACTTCCAGAATTGTGCACGTTAGTAGGGCGGGCTCGTACGCTACCATAGACGCTCCAAAAGTCTCAGCATCTTCAATGCATAAAAAGTAATTACTCTCAACAGAATAGCTGGTTTTGGCTTGCAACCATCCAATTCTTACGCGAGGCTGCGAAGGGGCGATTGTAAATTCGATATAGGTGTTACCGCTTCAGAGATGTAATGAGATGGGTAACCCCAGCGACTATGCAATCACTCCCTTTGACAGAAGGTTTCGAACTACTGCACTTTTTTGAGAGTGGTGTATTTACGATCTTGACAAATATCTGCAAACCGCGAAAAGAACGCATTGTTATTTGCGAAGGCAAAAAGGCAATTTTAGAAGGCAAGAAGCTGGTATTGGGTCCTATCGTAGAACTGAAGTAAGCTCTGCACCAGCTTTTCCATTAGATTTAGCCATTTGGTAAGCCAAATTCATATACGATTATGTTCTTGGGTATCCGAAGAAACTCTAACAAGTGTTCGATAGATGCTACTTGCAACCACCTTTTTGAACTTTCGGAGATGAACGGACAGGTGATGTACTAAAACGTTTTTATAACTGATTTTGAGGTACAATTTAATTTTCTCCCATCGAACAGCCACGATCGTAGATTAAAAAGCGGTAGCCAGATTCTTCTGAGCTTTTCCGCGTGAACCTTATAACTGGGAACTGGTGGTTCAGAAGATCGAAGCAAACATCCACCTCGCATTCGGATAGATAATGAAGCAGATATCTCGGCAAGCAATGGTTCTTTTGAAAGCGCGGGAACTTCTACTTTGAGCATGAAAACTGATTAGCGACGCTAATAGCTGTCCCAATGCTAAATTTCGGATCTGCTTGTATTGATGACCTGACTATCGAAATATGGGACATTTTGAGCATTGCCTTGGAAGAGTTATTATGCTCTCGAACGTGAATTACAGCCGATTAGTCGCGAGGCTACGTGGAGCGCCAGATTGCTGGGGGTGGGGACTAACCGCCTATCAGGAGCGACTTTGCTCATAAATAAGCAGAGCCGGATAAGGACTCCCTAACCCTATCAAATGCTTGCATACCTTTTTTTCGGGTAGGCGCGAGAAAGGCGGGCTCTGAGTCGTCTCCAACAAGTAAATTTCGACCGATTATCAAGGAGTTTTGAGTCCAACAAGCTACCTCTTGCGGGGACCTTAATTTCACGCGTAGAAAGGGCATCTTTTTCGAATTTTTAGGCGAGCCGCTCAGCCGCTTTACGTTTTCGGAAAGGGCACCTTATGCTACACTATTCTCTTCAGCAATATATAGCACAATGTAGGGTCTTTGGTTGCGAATTCGTTTGACGCATACATTCGATACATAGAGTCATGTACTCTGGTAACCTTCACTATGAGCGTCATGATAGAACACAACTATCACCTGGAGAGAAGTACAGAAGTCATCCGGGGCGAAGCCCCGGATACCATGACATAACTAATGACATGACCATATACGGATGAATGTGAATGAGGCAAATATAGCAGTGACCTTCGTAAGAAGCTCAAAAGATCGAAGGATTACGTTTTTTAGCCTTTTCTGCTGAAAAAAAGGTTTTTATTCAAAAATTCAATTGAAAACTAGGACAAAATTTCTCAATTAACCTTTATCTAAACTGCGATTGAGCGTTGAAAGTCCATGAAAGCCGCTGGAGTTCAATAAAAACGAGAAACTGCGCTCAAATCTTGCGCAGAGAGTTGCCACATAAATGCTGATCTATCTCGTTATGGAGTGATTTTCGGGACGCGCGACATTGTCAATGCTCCTGGCCGTCTCATGAGGATCACAACGATATATGGTGTTGTAGGGTTTCATTATGACCCCGCGGAGATGAATGACCAAGCCAAATGCCCCGCCAGCTCTGGTCTGTCTCCGCTGCTCGTCTGCGTCTCCCCGCGTTGCGCGCTACCTCGCTACCTCAAATGCGGGGCGCGGGGCATTTGGCTCTGGTACCCTTTTCCCCGTTGCTCGGAGCCCAATTTCCACCATCTATATATCATATCAGAGCTCTTAATCTATATTTTTACGCTGACAACGTCGCAAGACTCCCTTTCGTGATTTAAACGAGAAATCTGGGCAAAACAGCGTTTTCGAAAACCTCTTGTTCTTTCTTCACTTTAACTATTTTCACTCGGTTTTTTTTTTGCATATTCGATAGGTCTTGTTTCTGTCTGTGATGTAGACAACATCGCCGAGCTTACTTCTTTGCTTATGCCGGTCTTTTTTTTGTGAAAATTACTAAAAAGTGCGTTTTTCTTTACCTTGTTCTCTTTCAGTGCTTTTGCAACGAATTTTTTCCAGCTTGGAAGATGCTTGCTCAGAATGACGGGCGGAAGAATCCAGACAACGTCGCAGGATACGAAGCGACTATGCGGGGGTAAAAATTCAAAGGACGCACCAAAAATCAGATTGGCGTCGATGTGCAACATGACTTTTCAGACATGTTTAACATGTTCAGTTCAGTTGTTGACAATTTTCCTTTTTTCGGCCTCCCAAGTCTCCCAACTACCGCCACAGCTGAACAGCGCTTTTTTTAATTGAAAAAGAACTTTGTTCTTGTTGCCACCCAATTTAGCGGCAATCCTGAAGACGAAACTGTGCGTAGGAAACCACCAAGTTAAGGTTTCAAATTTGGTGATGTGCTAACCTCTGCTTTATATGAATTTTTCGAGTTTCTTGGTTTAATTCATATCTCTAAATCTTCATCTATTTTTCTGAAACAACCTTCACTTTTTATAAGGGCAGGAGCTCAAACAACTATCACTTCCTAGCTTCTGTCTCTTGGCTATCGAAGGCATGGTTTGACGTGTCTGGGGTGAGCCAGATGCGGGGTAAGCGGCGCAGCGTACGCCCCATGTCCTTTTGCCCGTTTGCGTACGTCTTGTGCCGTCGTATACGTCGTGTAGTCTGCGTACGACGCGCAGTGCGGGTGAGAACTAGGGTGAAACACATGTACACATGCACATACACATACACATGTAACACAGTGACATTATGGAAAGCTCCCTCGATCTAAGAAGAGCCACTTTATGGCAGCGCTCTTGGGAGGACACGGTTCGAAGATTTGCCGAAAACGAGACTGACAGTGACGACGATCTGGTACAGTGCACGTTGGCTTCCATCAAACTCTTCCATCGATGATCACATAATGAAAGCAAGGAAGATCAGGTACGATGTCATTTGACTGATTGAGAAAAGGAGACGCCTTCAGCCGAACTTCACGTTTGACACTAAAGAAAAACTGTTCTTAGAATGAAGCGACAGCATAGGAGACGTTGTAGGAGTCCTTGCCAATACGAGTTTGGCTGTGAGCAACGATTCACTCGAGCAACTCAAAATCGAAAAGCGTTAGCAAATATCAGCATGTGACTCGATTCCAGACCTGGCAGTCCTCATTACGTACGCTCCAACAACAAGCGACCATGAAGACGAGGTTGAGGCTTTCTACAAGGACTTGGAGAGTTCTAAAAGGAGCACACCTTCTACAAAATCATCGCTGGTGACTTCAATGCGAAGATCAGAGCAAGAAGATAGTCTACAAAGTATAGGAACCCATGGATTACAGTGGGATAAGCAAGGGGAGAGCATCTCAAGCTCATCATGACGGCGAGGATCACCCATGGAAACTCATAGTTCCAGAAAAACCCCCTTCTAGACCCTAACTTAGGAGTCATTCGGTGGAGACTACTTACCTTACAGTTCCAGGAAGAACCCCTTTCTCGACGATGACCTAGGGGTCACTCAATGAAGACTACTTACCACAGATTGACCACAGAGATTAGATTGACCACATCATCTTCAACAAAAGGTATCTAACTGGCGTCGCTGTTCTTTCAAAATACACGAGATCGGGCTATCGTCTCCTTTGTGGACAGGTTCTAGTTTCAGAATGGAGAGAGCCGTCAAGTTCAGGAAATATCGTCTTACGACTATCATCAACTGGGATCTGTTTTCTTCGAAATCTGACTTACGGCGAAATTCCGTGATTGACAACATCGACGAGGAAGACGAAAACTTCATCCAGCATATGTCATGTCACGACATGTGTCTAGGAAGCTGAGAGCGAAATAGGTACGAGAAACCGTATGTCATCGACTCTGACTCTGACTCTGACTCTGAAGCTGATACTCGAGCATGGACAAGGACGTGCCATCGGAGGCTCTGAAGCTGATACGCCAACATGGACGAGGACGAGCCGTGGGCAATGACCAACTGACCTCCAACTTGTGAAGCAATGCAAAGAAGCGATAAAAGAAGATCTCAAGTAGAGAAAAGCTAAACTAATGGTTGATGCCATAGAGGCTGAAGAATTATACGTAACGTCCCCCGAAACATGGTTTTCAAGACCAAAATGACCGCACTCAGCCATTTTGATGGAATTACAACTCTTATCGAAGGTCGATGAAGTCATCCACGCTTTTTACGGATCTGTGTGCATGTCCACTTCTATCTGCTATTATGCTATCTTGAGGATGAAAAAATGTTTCATCATCAGTTTTTTCTTCGACTTTCGACATGCTGTCAGTCAATGAAAAGCTGCACAGCAACCGGGCCCGACAGAATCTTTATCAGAACTCTGGCAAAGCTACGCGGTATCTAATGGGAATCAAGCTTTTAAGTCAATGAAGGCACAGCAAGACCGTGTTGCTGTAGAAAAAGGACTCCGCCACATCGGAAGTTGCCGTCTTATCTGCTTATTGTCTCAGTTTTAGGAGAATGGACCACATCATACGCATGGTAGAAGGCGGCTCAGCGAAGTATCGCGAAAGTACAGATTACCGCTCTGTCTCACATTTATCGGTTTGAAGAAAATATTTGGTCAGGTACATAGATTCAAGCCGTCACCGATGCTTGAGCAGTCAATGTATTCCACTATGTACATCAAGATGATTTGTGAGCTGTACAACGACTTTACAACGAACATAACACCGTTCTACAAGGATATTATCATCGATGCGAGGAGAGGATTAGACAAGGCGATACCATACCGCCGAAACATCTCAGCACTGTTCCTGAAAACAACATACGTGTACCAGAATTGGACTACATGGAAATGAGTCGACGGCCGGAAACTACACCATCTTCGCTTTGCTGGTGGCATGGTTTTGATTACACCGAATATCACACAAGCGGAACGAATGCTGCCCAGTTGACGACGAGTGTGGGAAGATCGCCAAAGGCTGAAACTGACAAAACACCGAGTGCTCTAGCGTTAGCTGTGGAAGTCCACATGATAAACGAACGGTCTAGCAATTCGCAAGCGCAATTCAATCAAGGACGCAGTAAAGAAGATCAAGAACACCAGGCTCCGCGCGCTCTCCAAAACGACAACTCTTTCTGCTTTGACGTACGCTTTGGAAACGAAGACTATGAGAAAAGCAGGGTGAACATGCGGTAAGCGTCATCGAACGCAATGTGAGAGAATGATATCTGTCCCGATTCGCACAAATGAGGGAGGAATACGAAATTGCACTCTACTTCAAGGATCGAAAATTACGTACATTATCGCATACGCCAAACAGAAAACGGATGGGCTGACAAATCTTGGACCAGAGCGGTAATGGGAGACATGTGGAAAATGTCAAACGCGGAACAAGAAGGCCGCCGACTTGATGGTAGGACGGGTTTAAGAAGTTTTTTACTGAAGTCCTTTGAAGCATTTCTTGTGCTCTTAGTGCGATATTGGTCAACAATCGCCCGCAACAGGGATGAATGGAAACGCCACTGGTTCCTGCTCATGTCAAGCGACGATCACTGGGGATACAGGTGATACAAGTGAAAGGTGATGTGATCGCAGGGATTTCCAATGTCGGTCCTGTGGTGGGAGGTTTGCGATTTATGAGCCATAGGATAGGGCAAGTAGGTAGGTTATTTCGAGGCGCGCAATAATACTCTTTGTTAATCCCGCTGAACGGTTATCCAGATCCCACTCGGACGACGATAACGCTTGGCAAACTTAGCAGCGCTAGATGACTGATAAATGCTATCATCCAGTAGGCTTCACGTAAATTTCAAGCAAGTTTCAACTTGCTTCAACAATTTTAACGCAACGGTCAATAGGAGAATTTGATTGCCAACCTAACGAGACAGTGCCTACACAAAAGTTCTGGAGTCAGGCTGGGTTCCGTTGTTGACTAGGAAAAGGAAATACATAGTAAAGCATGTGATGCATGAGACATGCGATGCATGTACCTGTTATCTCAGACATGCTCACTTGCTTCATGAACAAATTCTGCACGGTTTAGTCGGTTCAAGTTTTGGTTCAGGAATGCATGTCATGATGTGGCGCTTTTCGTGCTACCGCGACATAGTGACCATTAAAAAATCGATTAGGGAACTACTCGATAGAGCAAATGAAACTCTACACTATCACCGTTCTCCACAGAACTCGTGATTTAGACAAGTTTGAAGCCAAAATTTTGAAATGTTGGGCCCGAAAAATAGCGTTACATTATCCTGCGGGGTGGACACGAAGAACAGTGAATGGGGTACCGTTTGATAGAGCAAGGCTGTTGAGTCAGATAACCATTTACATTCACGGAAGCGCTAGCAGCTGTTCAGCTAGAAACAAGTACGAAAATCTTGATAATATACTACGATCATGCATTATAGTTTCAAATTGCAACTCGGATGGTTTCTCATCAACGTCAAGGCATCTCACAATCTTCAAAAGAACAGAAAAAGATAATTCGGGTCATCTAGTTCTGTACGGTCCGAAATCGCTCTATCCTGAGTAGAACCGCGAGCAACGTAAGAAAAGTCATCATTAGAGTTGTATCAGATTGAATAAAAAACAATTTTAAATTGCATAATATCTAATCCTGACTTTTATTCTAACAGATCATTTCACTGTATTCTTCTTTCGACTTTTTTTTGTACAAAACAAAGTTAAACTAAAAGCTGCAGCGTTCAAACTCACAGGTGAGGCAGAGAGATATAAGAGTGAACGAGTTGTACATTCGAATCAGGTAATGTCTTTCAGGCGGAGCTTTAGCAGCTGTTCAGCTAGCAAGAATCAAAATAAAAAGCGCAGTAGGCTCAGTAGCGCAGTAAGTAATTAAAAGAAATTCAGTTTCTGCACCATTTCGACTATGCACCAATAAGAACATTTTTTGCATAGGTTATTGGACTCCATACAATTTTACTATTCTGAGCATATAAATTCTGTCAATTGCAATTTCTTTCGTTAATTGAACTAGTTATTCATTACTTATAATTGAGATCCGTGTGTCGGTAGGGTTAGAAAGAAAACATTTTGGACGCTCACGTACCGTACAGGATTTTGCGCCATTAGAGAGTGGGGCGACAATTGCTCTTTTTCTTCATCGTTTGCTCCTCTGCTTCTTGAGAATCAACTTGTCGTCTTGACTCTGAGCTTGCTGTTTCTCAGCAGTCTTTCAAGGAAGAAGGTGAGAAATGAGCGAGGGAGACGATAGGACCTCTAGATAGAAATGCGAGGTAATCCGTTCAAAAAAGTGTAATGGACATGAAATGCTGTATGAGTGAAAGTCGTCTAGCGAAGGATGTCTATAACACTTAAAGTAACAACATGTAAATGTCGCTATGAATGCTTTGGAGAGGGCTTGTAACGCTGTCTTCCAGTTGTTTTTCTTTCGTTTTCATGCGCTTCTCAGAACTCTCACGTTATAATAGAGTTTAGAAAAGGAGGATAAGATTACATGTCGCCGATAGGCTCCACTCCCCGCGGACAACTGATACAAATATGCAATATCTGTAGGATATATGGCTGCTTTTTCTGATGCAGATGTTTGTTCAAGACACGCCTTTCGGCCAGCATAGCTTTGAACTAATTAAGTCTGAGGAATGATTAAAGAGCACGCTCGCGAGGAAGATACATACAGAGCCTCACCTACCAGCCGTCACTTCCGGGGCGTATGTATCAAACGCCCGTTCAGGTGAGGATTCCCATTTAAATGATTTTGCTTTATAGCTCGGTGCCCTGGGGATTTGTGTTCCTCCTTATTTGTCCATCTTTTGGAGTCCCTACCACCCTAATACACAGCATAATGAATAGCAACAATTTGCTGCATAAGCTGAAATTTGCGGTGTTTTGCATGATGCCGAATGGGATCATCAAGAAATCCGACTCAATTTTAAAGTCCTTTACCTGGGCAAAAATTCAATAGAAAAAATCGTGAAGTTATGCTGTTGGTCTATTATGACAGTGCTGAGCATTTTTTAGGCTCCCGCCAGAGTGCCGAAGTTATGCCAGCGCTACGCCAGCATTTCGATCGATACACGTGTATTTCGTTGGGGCGGGGCTAGCTGACGTCCCCAACGAAATACACGTGTATCGATCGAAATGCTGGCGTAGCGCTGGCATAACTTCGGCACTCTGGCGGGAGCCTTAGATGTAATACGTAAAAACTCAAGTTGATGGAATCTTCGATGAACTTCTGCTTGCGAGTTGATGTTAATCGAAAACTCAAAATTTCCACGTTTCATCTGTACTACTGGAAACAAACTTAGCCCTACTTTGTCGTGATAAGTCTTCTGCACAGCTTTACGACGTTTTCCTTGAGATTTTGCGAAGAGAAATGGCTCTGGAAATGAGCCGTGATCCCTTAAGAATACCGTTCGGGTTTAAACAAAATGTCAAAAATCTCAGCTATTGCAGCGAAGTGCTGTTGTTCATTATGCTACATTATTAGGATAATAGGGATGAGAAAATGGATGAAAGAATCAAAAGATGGACAAACAAGGAAGAACATCCCATCACAGATTTCCAGAGCACCGAGCTATGAAGAGGATACTGTCTGAATGGGAACATTACCGGACGGGCGATACTGGATCCGTCAGAGTTTACCGGTGTTACCAGTGTTGCTCGTGTTACTAGTGTACTCGTGTTACTAGTGTTACTAGTATTACTCGTGTTACCGCTTTTATTTTTGTTGAGTGGCGAAATGATTGCCAATACAGTCTCATTCTTGAATGCAAACTCATTGATGGTGAGTGCCCTTGTTGGCCTCTGTTTTTTTTCTTTCAAGATTATTCTTTCTGTTTCTTTCGACATCCTCTTCGACCATTCTCAAGAGGATGCTGGATTGCTGTTGCCTTGCTGTGGTAATGAACGTCAAGTTTATGTCTTTTAAACACCAGGCAAAAACAAAACCTGTTCAAAGAAAAAACAAAATTTGTTGAAAGCAGTATTTCGATTATATGCTTGACAGAGTCAAAGCACATCTATTGTCGAACCAATCTTCTTTGCTTCCCGTATATAACATAGCTATAATTTCGTAAAACGACATATCTGGAATAAGTCCTTTTAGCTAGAGTCTACCTTCTCAGTCAAACAAATCGCAATTTTAGAAATAGATTGAACAAGAGTCCTCTTGTAAGCGAAAAGCCTCCGAAATGTTTGACGATTCAAGATTAATAGGATATTGATGTTCACCATTAGCGTGTGTCTGCATCTCTTATTCTCTTCTCTTATTCTTATTTCATTTGCTTCTCTTTATTGTGTGTTCTTTTTGTGCAGTACAGGTTGATAGGTGGTCCTTTATTAGTCAATATCAACGGCTTCATGTTTCAACGCTTTCGTCTTCGTCAGAGGCCAGGGAACCACCGCTTCGTCATCAGATGTCCGTATTGGAAGGAGACGGTCACGACGGACGAATCGTCCGTCGTGATATGGATATGTCGCTTTTACGAAATTATAGCTATGTTAGGGAAGCAAAGAAGATTGGCTCGATAATAGATGTGCTTTGACTCTGTCAAGCATATAACCGAGATACGCTTTAAGCAATTTTTTTTGTTTAAACAAGTTTTGTTTTTGTTTGGTGTATAAAAGACATAAACTTGACGTTCATTACCTGAGCAAGGCATCCCTTTGAGATTGGTCGAAGAGGATGTCGAAAGAAACAGAAAGAATAACTCAGACAAATGACCGGAACTTTCGCAGAGCGCTTGCGGAAGTTCCACCGGATCACCTGCGGTAGTTCCGTAAGCGTGCTGCGGAAGTTCCAAAATAAAGTCCTGCGGTAGTTCCGAAGAATGCCAACCTAGCAAAGGAGAACACCGGAGCGTGATTTGAACTTCACTCTTTTGACTGTGAGACCCACCCACTATCCTATGCGCTACGGCTGACATGTTCGATAATGCACCCTAGTTGTTGGCGAGGCAACATCACGAGAGAACACATTCAAAGTCCTGCGGAAGTTCTGGCACTCCAAAATGCTGCGGAACCTCTGGTATTTTTCGGAAATTTCGCAGGATTTTGAAGAAGGTTTTGCGGAAGTTCCGGTTTTCAGCCAGTTTGGCATGAAAATTCCGCGGAAGTTACGGTTTTCAACGTTTTCATTTTTACAATAGTGAACAAAATCCTGCGGAACTTCTGCAATTTTGGCTTGTCCTGCGGAAGTTCCGGTGATTTGTTTGAGCAGTCAATGAGTTTGCATTCAAGAATGAGACTGTGTTGGTAGTCATTTCGCCACTCAACAAGAATAAAAGCGGTAACACGATAACACTAGTAACACAGGTAACACTAGTAACACTGGTAACAGTGGTAACACTGGTAACACGACTACACTAGTAACATGAGGAACACTGGTAACACCGGTAAACTCTGACGAATTCCTACCCCCCGATGTTATCAAGTTGTCCGGAAATTAATGTATGTTCCTTAGGCGATAGCGGTTGTGTAATGTAAAAATGGAGGAAGCATACCATTCGATAGAGCAAAGGAACCTTTACGAGAGTCTATCAGAACGATCGTCAACATTTTGTCAACGGGTAGGTTGGAAAGCAAAATCCAAGTAAATCTAAAAAACTAAGAATTAGATCTGTCTAAAAAGCTCCTGCAGATCTCCAACTTGGTCACGCATATGCTCCCTACATCAAACATTTATATCACACTTACTAAGTTTCTAGAATCGCTGAAAACTGAAAATTTGAGATGAACCAAAAATGCGAAAACAACGCATTTTGAGGTTTTATGAAAATTAAAGTTTAGAAAAAGCTGAAAATCTATGTTGTACTTCTTGAAGATTGTAGTTAGACCCACCTATGTCCCAATAACTCAGCATCGCAATTGCTAAAGCATACGAACTTTCACTTTCTTTTTTTATAGCCGTGGAGAAAATATCGCAGTTGTACATATCAATGTTTGATGTGAACGTATATGTCTGAGGCTCCCGCCAGAGTGCCGAAGCCACGTCAGCGCTGCGCCGGCTCCGAGCCAGCGCCGAGCTAGCTCTGCGCCGACACAGCGCTACAACTGGTCCGATTTTATCTATGCAGGGTGCGTCCACCTGGCCAAGGACGCCAGTACTTCATGTTTTTTATGCCATTCTCTCCTTCTCGCGCTCTCTTTCGTCCTTTTTACCTCTCTATTGTAAAACTAATGTTGCTTTTTTTCAGAAATGCTCTCTTGTCAGTGCTTTTCCGAAGTCAAGTGGCGCAAGACGCTTTTGCGCGAGGTTCCAGCTGTACGCAAGGGAACTTCCCTCCGAGCAAAAAAAGGGTAGGATTATAGATCGATTTCTCGCATTTCCAGCTAAAATATTTTCAGTCTTCCACATAATTCTGTCAACCTGACGGCCACGTAGTGGCATTTAATCTGTATCTGTTATTGTGAGGAAGCAAAATGAGGCATGACATCTAGAAAGGTAATCAATCTAACCCTTTTAAGAAAGGCGGTAAGCATAAAGTCAAGCATACGGTAAGCGTAAATACATCCATGTTGACCTACCTATCAACTGTGCTGGTCCAAGATACTTTGCTTACGCTATTTTGTTTCAAAATTAGTAGCAGAAATCGGTTGATGCCGAGAGACGAGATTATTCAAACGCCACTACGTGGTCGCACCGAAGACACCATGGTGTCGATAAGCTATGCAAATCTGGCAAGCTATAAACATGAAAGATGAATAAAGGAAGATGGCAGTATACATAGATCAAAACAAAGCAGTAAAAGATGAAGCTCGCGGAAGCAACATTTTATGCCAAGTGGATAAAACGTCTCAAGCAAAAGAATATCAGTAAGCTCATAAGGTGAATTACGAAAAAAACACCTTGCACAATTTTGAAAGAAGTGAAGCAATGATAAGATAAGGCACGAAGCCACAAACAACAAAAACAACTGCACAACATTATGTTTTCACATAAGCGACAAGATATAATCAGATCTTTTTTGTGCATACAAGTATAGGAGTCACTACTACAGCACCTCTACTCTTGAGTTCTGCAGTACCAACACCCCAAGCATTTAGCAGTATTTCGGAAACATTACACATATGCATTTGAAGGTTTGAAAGGAATGAAGAGAAGGAAAAATATATGATACTCACTGGTACCATAAAGGTAATCTCCACAAAATTTTTTTGAAACACATTCAGTTTGCGATTGGTAAGCAAAACCAAAGCGAAATGGAGTGAGTATAGTAAAAGGTCATCAATCTAACCCTTTCAAGAAATGCTTTCGAACAGCGATAGCAATGCTATTGGCTATTGGCTGATTATACTTCCCTAATATACTTCAAGGTACAAGGAAAAATAGAAAGTAAATAAGTGCATGCTGACTTGAAAGTAACCATCAAAAGAATTGCTCTTAGCTTAACCACAGCCACAGCCAATTTGCAATTTGAAAAAAAAATCAAAGGCAACTGAAGTGATAAAGAGCTCTCGAACCGTGCAGAACGTCGGCGTGATTATTCGCATCCTAGATGTCTAGTATGCTTTCGGTTTAATGTTCAGATTTTATCACCTGACGTTGTTGACAGAAAATTCGGCAAAAGCACCCGTTTTCAAGTAAACCAACCCATTGATACCACCAATCGCCGGCCGGCCACGTAGCGGCATCTATCAGTACCTACTATTATGAAGAAGCGGAATGAGGGATAACTTTAAAAAGGTCATTAATCTAACCCTTTTATAATATAGGTTGAAAATTCGTCAGCGGAAAAGGGTGGTAAAGCAAAAACTTGGCCGTTTTTCACATAACATAAGTTTTGGAAAGTCCGTTCTAGGAAGGAAACATCGAAAATGCTGATGAGTTGATCTATAAAAAAGATACAAACACAATGACCAGTAAAAATAAAGATCCCGCCTGCGCGCTGCAAAAATTGCGCACAGGCGTTTCGTCGATTTGCTCAAAAGAAAACCGGTAAAAAAGCACTCCCTGAAACAAAAACAACATCAAGAAGCAACAGAGTAATGGAGAAGAGCTACAAGGAAGAACGCAGGAACAAGAAAAGACGCGAAATGGGGGGGGGGAGGAAGGGAGAAAATGCAAAGTTATTGCTTTCCTGGCCGGGTGTGCCACCCTGCATTGAAATCGCGTCGAGACCAGTGTCGGCCTGTGTCGGCGCGGCGCTAGCTCGGCGCTGGCGTAGCGCTGGCGTGGCTTCGGCACTCTGGCGGGAGTCTGACCAAGTTGGAAGTCCGCAGGATGTTTTTGGACAAAAACTTATTTTTTGGGTGTTTGTATTTTTTTGGATGTTGCTGTCAAACTTCACTTGAATCGAACTTTTGCGATCGTTTCAATGCACTCTTGTTGAAGGTGCTTTGCTTTATCAAATGATATGTTTCCCACATTCTTATATTCACAGTGCCACGATCGAGTAAGGAATGCTTAAATTTGGGCAACCTAATACAAAGGACTCTCTAAAAGATTGCGCAAAGAAGATGATAGGTTTGAGTAAAATTAGGCAAGAAAGCAATATGCTTATGAGATTTGCATTTGCGATATATCTCACAATACTGTATATGACAGGAAATGATGTAAACTACAAAAGGTAAACAGAAGAAATTCTGAGAGGAATTACATTCCTTACGTACTCATCATACTTAAAAGCTTACTGCGCAAAGTTGAAGAAAACCTTCTATCTCGTGGTAAAGCTCACCGGGAAAGCTACTCAAATGATCCACTATCACTTAAACATGCGATTAGCTGTGACTTGTGATGGACGCGTCGACTGTCAACTGCGTGACACTGCTGTCTCAAATTTTTTTGCAAACTCTGAACGCGTCTTGAATGCTGGTTTAACTTACAAAGGGAATCAGGTAACATAGATTCGCGTTCACATAACAGACATGGTTTTAGTCAGCTTCAGACGGTGTACGCAGTATTATGGAGCGAGTTATTGATTTTTTGTTTGCAAAATTTGATACTCTTCGACCTACTGGCATTGCCGTATCGTCATACAAACGCTAGTTTGCTGTGTTAAGTTTTTTGTCAATGGCAAAAGACTCAGACTAATGTCATTTGGTATCACATCACCGTTTCTAGGCGAATTTCCACCTAGGGGCTGCCTTCCTATGTTGAGTAGTATGCCAATTTCGCACAGAAGAAGCTCGTGACTTGCTCCAAAATAATGTGATGCAGCTAGGAATTTTTGAAACCAGCACCTGAAGCTGATCTTTCTGAGTCAGGTCTGAAGCTGATTCCAATGTCTCCTTGTAGAAGGCGAATCTAACCATAAGTTACCTGGCCTGACCTCCCTTGTCAAATTCAAAAAGAAAAACTGATTTTTTATTACGGTAAGGTGGGATCTTCCACAACCTTAATTGGCAGCGTCCTGGTGTGTAAGTACTGGGATTTCAGCTTACAAGGGAAGATCTTCCATCCAAACACCAGTGAAGTCTGGAGCAAAAAAGCGCTTTTGAAAACCCAAGATTACCTCGTTGCGATCCCCGCCTACTCACACGCATTTTCCAGCGAATGCGGGCATGAAAAGCTTTGAAAAAGCTCGCTTTTTCCATTTGTAGTCGCTGCAAGATTCAGATGGGTGGCGAGAAGGCTCCGTAAAGGTAAAAATTAGTTTCATCTAAAAAGCATGAGACGTAATGGCAATGTTGAACATTCCAATCAAATTTATCTAAACTGAAAGGCTGTTTGATTGTTGAGAGCTGACACATTGAAGACAGCAGACAAGTCGGAACCTATGAATTCATTCTTTATTGCGTTTTTACTGCTGCTTGAAGAGGAATGCGGACTTTAATTTGCATGAAATATCAACAGAAAGTTTGCACCACCTAATAAGGCCCATACGAGACTAATCGCGATAAGAGATTATGGTATCAAAATGGATAGTATAGAGAGTCAGGACCCGGCGGGGGTGGCGCTTCCACAAGCTGGATATCGTTTTTGGCCCGAAAAAGCAAAGGGGAAGTCGTATTTTGGGGTCCGGGCCTTTGTTTACCGATAAACAATGCAAATATCATTCTTTATTCATCATTCCTTGTTGATGCTACTCTCCTATGAACTTAGATTCCAGCAATGTGAAGATTCTGTGCTCCGATCGCTAGCCTGCCCGCAGGCGGGAATTCAAATCGCAATTCTTGTAAGAGAAAAATAACAAAATAGGCTCGTTTTCAATGCACAAGTAACGATATGGCACCAAATTTGCTGTATAGTTGGAGGACCATGAGCACAAAAAAGTATGAAAAATTATGAGAAACTATGTGAATTTAAAAAAAATGGTGTTTTTCGAAATTAGGTGGCTCCCGCGCCACCTGGGAGCCACCTGGGGTGGCTCCTTGCTTCCCTTCACATATTTCCCGGATTTCTTTACATAAATGTGGACTAGGTCGAGAGTATTACTATATGTTCAAATCCGCTTCCAAAACCACGAAGGCACCGCTTTGATACAGCCCAAAATAGGGTTCACAGCGTCATGATCGGCCTCGGAAAGCGCGGTCCAATCGCAATCGTTTATTGTAAGTTGTAAAGTTTCGCAGCTGACTAATAAATGAGTAGTATCTTAGATATATAAACGTCAAAATTTATGCAAATCTTGACCCTATGTTTTTTTATAGATTCCTTTGCGGATGAACCCATTGAGCTGAAACCTTGATGACCCGGGCTGGACCAGGAAAGCCAGGTAGTACTACTATAATAAGCGCTGAGGCCGCCCATCTTATTATTTGTGTATATCTGTTTGCCAGGGACTTACGAGGGTCAAAAATAAGGTCAAAGGGGAAGTCGTAAGAAATTTTGGCTTTAAAGGGGATATCGTTTTCAAAATTCTGAAATGCCACCTCCTGCCGGGCCCTGTAGAGAGTGCTAGGTGCTTGCTGGACCCGATCAATATTGATATTAGCTGGCTACTAGACGAGCGCAGAACTTAGGCTGGCGATGGAGCTCAAAGCAAATTCTTCGCTTTCGATGCCAAAATTATGAGATCGCGCTTTTAGGCAGTGGATCAGCAAAATCCAACGACTCGGGATTTTAACACGGTAGGTTCCTTATCGCTAGTATGAAAACAGTGCAATACCGGTTGCACAGCATGCTTTTCCTGCCGAGAAAATAGCTCTCAAACGTACACGCGCAGGCCAAACTTACACGCATCTGGACGAGTTGGCAATTTCCTTCTCACCATTGGAGGCTGCCCGCCGCAAAGTTACCACTGCCTGGAACAGTATCCTAAAAGTTTCTCCACAAGCTGTAAAATCATATGCGTAAAATGTATAGCAATACTGGCTGGCTTACCCGGCTCCGCCCGGCCCTGTCAAAACACTATGTCAAAGAACACTATCCCTATTCCTGTACGAACCTTTCCCTGTGCCCATGCCTACATGCCAAATCACTATTCCCGCTGTTTTAGTAATCAGCATGCTCGATTACCCCCCCCCCCTGTGCCAACTCCCAGCCCCGTTGCTCAAACTTTGCAAAAAATCGATAAAATCGACAAAAGTAGTGGACGATCTTGAAAACTAATATTGTATTCGTAATCAGCATGCTCGATGCCCCGCAAGTCAAACCTTGCAAAAAATCGATAAAATCGATAAAAGTGATCGATAATCCTGAAACTAATATTGTATTCGGAATCCCATGCTCGATTACCCCCCTGTGCAAACTCCCAGCCCCGTTGAACTCTGCAAAAAAATCGATAAAAATCGATAAAATCGATATCGATCGATGACGAAAAGTAGCCTATGACACCCGCCGGGGCCCGAAGTGTATGTGTGCCAAGTTTGGTTCGGATCGGTTCAGAAATGGAATTTTCTATTCGGAACATACGTACACACACACATACATACATACATACAGACAGACATACAAACAGACATTCAGCTTTATATATAAGATGAGTCGGTCTGCATGACGTAGTTTATGGACATACAAGTTGCGATCAGCTTTTCTCCTTCCCGCTTTGAGCACACAGTAGAGCACAATAAACTTACGGTGGAAATGTAGTGCATCAAAATACAAGCGGGTGCTTGGGTCTAGCTATTCAGCTATAAGCGGAATAAGTGTTTGTATAAGATGGCACAGCGCCGCGCAACCAGAATTTCTCTAGACTGCAGTAGAATGTAATAACGATATTCAGAGTAAGCATTTTCAATAACATAGGCTTGATTCACTCAAAAATTAGTAGACAATTGCCTTTTCCAATGGAAGACAGCTGGAATCGCGCGCAAACGTCAAAGCAACCACTCGCTATGATTTAGCAAAAAAAAAAACAGCTTCAGCTAATCTACGCCTTTATTTTGAGAACCAGTGCACAAGGCATTCTTTATTATTGGATTAGCAGTTCAGATCACCAGTATCACAACTCTCACATACTCCGGAATTGTACTTTACATAAGAATCGCTTATGAATGGTGGCAATTTTCGAACATACTTATCTTCATTTGTATGAGAGGCGGATAGCTTTCACGCTTTTCTTCTGTAAGGCTTATTTTTCGAAACTTTAACCTTCACTATAATCATGCTATAAGCTACTGCATAACGAAGGCGCAATACCTTCGGGCGCGAACTCCGCTTTGTTACTTGCAGAGAGCATGAGGCGCAGGGTTTACAGTGGGAAGATACGCGCCCCTAGTTTACGCCCGCTCAAATAATACTACTTCTGTACCTTCGTCCTGCAGTACCATTTGCTCTATTAGCGAGCTAAGGGGATTAAGAAGAGCTAGCGGCAATGCAAGTTGTAAAAAGAAGCATTGCACCTGTCTTTCAGAATTGGCCGCAGAAGGATCGGCCAATTTTGGTTTAAGTTTTGGTTTGG
Organism: Cylicocyclus nassatus; assembly: GCA_958299035.1. Lineage (NCBI taxonomy): Eukaryota > Metazoa > Nematoda > Chromadorea > Rhabditida > Strongylidae > Cylicocyclus > Cylicocyclus nassatus. The sequence goes on from CATQJL010000316.1 coordinate 31,972,070, forward strand.
CTTTATGATTTTATTTGCATGTATTCTTAAGGGATATGGTTGGAATTAACGATAGTGTTTTGGCAAGGATGACGGGTGTGAGTTATTTCTTTATTTAGAACGAAATTTTTTAACTGCAAAAAAATGAGCCAAAAAATCTCCAATGGTAGCAGTCCTTCAAATTAGCATTCTAGAGCTCGCGGAGGATTGAGGCAGAGGGTTAAAAACAGTGGATTGGTAAAACTTAACAACGCATAATTTTGACGCAGTAGGTTGCTTATCGCCCAAGTATGAAAACAGTGCAATCCCGGTTGCACAGCATGCCTTCCGTGCCGAGAAAACTGCTCTCAAACTTACACGCGCAAGCCAATCTTACACGCGCCCGGACGAGTTGGCAATTTTCATCCCACCATTGGAGGCTGCCCGCAGCCTATAACCATTGAGTCCTGCAACGATTCAGCGTCATCAACCTTTCTCCACTCGTCCAACTTCAAGGGGAAGGGCATTCAAAAACGCATGTTTTCGTCGTTTTCAAGCTTTCTAAGGCCACGGACAGACTTCACGCGATTTGATCGTCGCGACTCAATTCGCCGACATTTCCATTCATTTTCATTTCACATTCAAAAATTTCGGGCTGGAAAAGTATCACAACCGAAATGCAAGCTGATCGGCATGGAATGATGTTGTAACAGTTGTCTCTCGCGATTCAGTCGCGACGATCAAATCGCGTGAAGTCTGCCCGGGGCCTAAAGTGGATTTTCGGGATCAGCGTATTGAATAACCTCAGATAAGCAAAAATTTGACTAGGTTGCGATTTGCCCAGCCACTGCCTTTAATGGCGGTTTTGCAATCAGTACATCCTTTGAAACATTCGTATGACTGTCCACTACGCTGTCGCTTGTATGCTAATATTCATTCTACGAAGATTCGTCACACATCTTATATAATTTTATTGGTCACTCTTTTCCAGGAAACCACTGCCAAGTACGAAAATCTATTCTATGAAAGTTAACTTGAGGTTTTATAGCAAGTTATTAATGCTTGGAAAGTAATTTTGGCTTTTTTGAGATTAAAGCGCTCATTGTTCCTCGAAAAAAACTGAATTAATTTTAATTTTGGCTATGTTATACAGCAGCTAAAATCGACGTTTTTTTTCAGTTAGTAGATGCGAATTTCCTACCGATGGGATAGCACAGCGCTTCTAATTTTGTCACCAATTCTGGTGTGACGATCAAATCAGAGCTAGGGTGAGGAATTCTTCTTAAAATATGAAAAAAGAAGGAATATTCTAGATGTTCTCTGATCATGGAACCTGAGCATTGTCTTGAATTCATGAAATAATTTTTAACCCACGCAGGTTTGTTAAGATGTTTATTCAGTCTAACGTTTCGGCAACAATGCCTTTCTCGGAAACCTGAAAGAAAGTCTCATCACACTGCTTTGTACCATATACGATCAAATCTCTCTTCTCAACTAGCTTAGCTGATGCCTCGAGAGCAAACATGCCGAGACATTACTTTGTGAGTAGCGTACCAAGATCTCCACCGACAGCGCGACGACAGTCTAAAATCCATTGGTGGTATTAGATTAGGCTGACCGATGTGGACAGCTTAAGTAGTTGTGGATATGCTATCTATAACTGACAATATACCAGAAATGGCATCAAGTCACTTGTGATGGGAAGCTGCTCATTTTTTCCGTTCAACTTCGGTTCGCGCGTAAGAATGTATGCAGCTTCAACCGCTTTGTGAGCAGCAATTCTTGACTCGTGACCTAGAATGATGCACTTGATATCGAAGTCATTGCCGTGATGTTCTACATTCCTGTATTTCCCTGGCGGACTTGACATGCTTTCCCTTCTCTTAATAGCCAAGTGTACACTACGCTACTCTACACTTGTCATTTCCGCCCCCCCCCCCTCGGTACGCCACTGTGTAGCATTGTTTTAGGTATCGGCAAGCAATAGTTAGGCGCTAATGAGGAGGATGTGGACAGTACCTCAACCAAGTTTCTGCAAGTTTATGAGTGTACTATCTGCCACATATGTTTTGTCGTTACCCAAAACAATGCGTTATTATTTTTTCAAGTATTGTACGGCATCGCAAGCATTCAAGTTTTTTAGAGTAGCTTCTTGGCAGGACTGTTGCTTATCAAGAACTTATATCACACACATCACATCCCAGTCAGACCTCCATCCGCGCTATGAATTGTTGTCAACCACTTTGCTGTGCCCCCCCCCCCCCCTCTCAGCTTTGAACAAGAAAACTGAAAAAAAAAGAAAGCGAGGATCTTGTAAGTCCTCTTATCTTTGAACCTGGGCATGGTTTCTCTTGGTATGAACAATTCCAATTACTTTGCTGTGCCGTATACAGGTTGTTAATGGTGATACAACTTTATTGCCTGACGTTTCGGCAGGACGCCGTCTTCAGAGGCTGAAAAGGTGTCAGTTATAGTGATACACGTTCTGAGCCGCCAAACACCTCATCCTAGCTGCCATTCGATTCGTCTCAAGTGAAAATAGAGAGTTTAGGAGGAGCTGTGCACCCACCAAATGTATCATCGTGTTGCAGCGGATGTGTCAGCTTGACCAAATGCGACAAATGAGCTGACCAAGATGACACAATGTTGCTTATATATGGGCAAACATTCTTATAGTTTACAGAACGACAGATACGGCAGTAGATCACTCGTCAAAGATAATTTCTCATTCTTGCTGTTTAGTTTCGGGTCTCGGACAAGAATGTAGGATGCTTCTAAGGCTTTTCGTGCAGAAATTTGTTGTTCGTAGCCCAGAATTTTGCACTTGATTTCGTAATCGGCACCGCCATGTTCCATCATTCTATGCTTTCCCAGCGGACTTATCATGCTTTGCCTCTTTTTACTAGCTAGATGTTCGTTAATCCGTACACTCAATGGTCGTCCGGTCTCACCGATATAGATGGCAGAGCACTCCATGCATTCAATTTCATAAACGACACCAGATTTTGCACAATCGCCACGTTTTCCGTACGGGCAAACTACGCAATCTCGAGATATACATTCGGTATCATACAGCCTGTTACGGACTAATTGCCTTCTGATGTTGTCTCGCGGTATATTGACTAAAACAACATCATCGTCAAGCTGAGCCTGTACCAGACACCGTTTGATCGTAGTAGTTGCTCTTTCGGATATAAAAGGCAAGCACAAAGGTATTTTGTCCATAGCTTGTTTGCTTGTCTTTACTGTAGTCCTTCTTGATTGTCTGGGCCGTACACCATATCCATTTGAGATCATAATCTCGGCTGCCAACTTCAGTGATTCCTGCCTTTCACTATTGCCGTTACAAATGCTTGTCGCTGATCTTAACATGTTGCGGACAACGGCGCGTTTAACAACCACTGGGTGTGCGGACTTCGCATGCAAGATGATATTCTTACTACTCTCTTTACGGAACCATTTTATGCGCACCGTGCCATCAACCACCATCAGTTGTGTATTTAGAAAAGGCAGCCAACCGCGGTTTCTCTCGTGTAAAGCTTATGTATTGCGACTGTTGATTCAGTAGTTCAAAGTACTCGTCCATCTCCGACTGTATAGATGTAGCTATGCAACTATGAAATTGAATGCATGGAGTGCTCTGCCATCTATATCGGTGAGACCGGACGACCATTGAGTGTACGGATTAACGAACATCTAGCTAGTAAAAAGAGGCAAAGCATGATAAGTCCGCTGGGAAAGCATAGAATGATGGAACATGGCGGTGCCGATTACGAAATCAAGTGCAAAATTCTGGGCTACGAACAACAAATTTCTGCACGAAAAGCCTTAGAAGCATCCTACATTCTTGTCCGAGACCCGAAACTAAACAGCAAGAATGAGAAATTATCTTTGACGAGTGATCTACTGCCGTATCTGTCGTTCTGTAAACTATAAGAATGTTTGCCCATATATAAGCAACATTGTGTCATCTTGGTCAGCTCATTTGTCGCATTTGGTCAAGCTGACACATCCGCTGCAACACGATGATACATTTGGTGGGTGCACAGCTCCTCCTAAACTCTCTATTTTCACTTGAGACGAATCGAATGGCAGCTAGGATGAGGTGTTTGGCGGCTCAGAACGTGTATCACTATAACTGACACTTTTTCAGCCTCTGAAGACGGCGTCCTGCCGAAACGTCAGGCAATAAAGTTGTATCACCACTAACAACCTGTATACGGCACAGCAAAGTAATTGGAATTGTTCATACCAAGAAAGCGAGGAATTTCCCGAACTTGTAAGATTTGTCTTAGGGCCGCATGCATAATTCATCCCGCTGGGGAGGAATCGCAACTCAAAAGAAAGCTTTATATCCTTAGAGGCACCGTCCACCCAAAATGGAGGTTGGCGAGATTATGATGGCGTACTAGTGTGGGCCCCCACACTAGGCAAACCCTCAAGTTTTGCCGCAAAAGACTGCTTCTGAAGCGAGAAATCCGTTCCGAAAGTAGCAACCCAGGGCGACCATGGTCGCCCCGCTCACTTGCATGCTTCATCTCGCCTGCGCTTGTTGCAGAGGATTCTCGAAACAGTGATTATTGGGGGTTTCGCGGATTTTCGACTCTATATTCGGAATCAGGGAATATTTCAGAAATCCTGAAGGCGACATAAACATTGAATATGAGATTTTGGGTTGACAAGAAAGAACAAAAAATCGATCAGACACAGCGTTTCTCGGCGTCTCTGCCCGCGACGGTTCCGCAGCTGGCCCGCAGCTGACCGCCTGCGCAAGGAGTGCTCGTCTTCTTCGAATTCTGAAGGGCATCTAAAACCCAATAATTTGAAACTTTTGTTCCATTTTAGACATAAAATCGGACTTAGTGGGCGCAAAAGAAGCTAAAAAGGAGAAGAATCAAAATTGAGGATTTGGGTGGACGCTGCCTTAAAGGCAGTGTCCGGGCAAGATGGGGGTTTTGAGATTTCTCTGCCATGTGAGACTGGCCCCCCTGAGACACAACATCGCGCAACTGCGAGCATAAAACGTTCGACCTAAAGCAAGAAAAACAATTGCAAAGTGGGGAAACTTACGCCTCGGGGCGGGGTCCTCCGAGCTGTTTGAATTCCTGCCAGACGGCAGAGTACGTATGCCGCCACAGTTAAAAACCGTGCGCTCTTTGCAACTCTGCGTCTTAGCCTGGCGGGAATCCTCAAATTTCGAAATGTAAGGGCTTGGAAAATGCATGTTCTCGCCGTTTTCGTGCTTTCTGATATGGATTTTCGGATTCAGCGTTGCGGATAACCCCAGATAAGTTGATTTTTTAAAAGTCGAGTTTCTGCCCGGACACTGCCTTTAAGCTCCAGATATGCGGACTTCACGCTGTCTACCTGCCCGTAAGTGTTGCCACCATCCTTCACTAAGAAAATAGTGAACAAGAGCAAGACGCTATTTAGGCCGCATTTTCCAGTTTTCTGTATGATTTTCAGCTGCCGACCGTCTTTTCTTTCAAGATGTTTTTTAAGTCAATAAAAACATTTCAAAGTTGTGTCGTGTATCTAACAGTGCTAATCAGGTTTCTAGTAAAAGCAAGTGATGTTTCGAAGTCATGGAATTTGCGATAAACTACAAGTCGAAAATTGGGGCATACCGAAAAAATCGATTTCCTAAAAACTTATTTGTTCCTACCACCAAAATACTTAGCACGTCAGGTTAGGTAATCATACAACACTGGAAGGTTTTCGTTAATTTGGAAGGAAGAAAAATGACTTTGAAGAAAGTGGTCGGCCGCGGGGATCTCAGGGGATCATACAAAAAGCTGGAAAATGCGACTTGTACAGCGGGGCACAAAGGCTACGTTTCGCGTTAATTTCTCGGATAATCGAACTTAAAAAAGCAAAAGGGCATGTTTCTATCTTATGGCTTAGACGACAAGTGTGATCTTGACTGTGGTTTTATGATCGCGTCTAACATTCGTACTCATTTAGAGAATATGGACCTTTCGATTCACGCTATACTTGTCAGGAGTGGTCAGAACTTAACCCTTCCATTCCAAACAAACTATATATCTTTAGGATTCGCCTTGAAGCGCTGATTTCAATTGATGTTTATTATCTGCCAAGCGACTATCTGATTACAAGTTATGAGCGTCTCGTTGTGCGGATTTGTCAACTCTGTAGCGTACGTTCCACGAAAAATGTTTTAAAACATCTGTCAAGGTTTTGGGTGAACGCCATTCTTCCTTGTGATTGAAAAAAAAAAACTAATACCGTGCGTCCTCAGGCTGCCTTTTTAACGAACTTTAACTACTGGAAGTTGAACATGTTCTCATACTTAAATGCTCACCCCTTCCAGGCAATCGCTCGAACATATATAAAACAACACAAACAACAACATAAACACATATTTGAAACCAGCGTTATTAGTCCGGCGATGTGGAGCTTGTCGAAATGGCTGAATTGATTTCTGACCATTCTCGTATTAGCATTGCGTACTCATGGACTACTTTTCCTCTGCTGATTATTCCAATACTGTACTAGGTATATATTAAGTTGTTCAAGTTCTGTCCGATTTTTTTGCCTAATGTTTGAAGCAGCTGTTCTAAGAGAATTTCATCTCTAATGCAAAATTGTTGGCATCCTTGAAAAGTGCTTTCCTTGCGCTTTCTAACGCATATAAGATTTCAATAAATTTCTTAGTGTACGGAGATTTCAGGCCTAAAATCTCTAAGTGGCCGAGGTAAGTTCTCACCCTAGAAATATGTTCTTGCGAGGAAATCTCCACAATGCGCTCTTCAAGTCAAGTTCTTTCTTTGGTTGCGGAATAAGGGTATAGAATGCTAGTATATGCAGAAGTTCGGTTCCATGAAAAAAACATCTTGCTAGTAAAATTTTTCGTCGAACATTAATCTTTGGTATAGATGTTTTACAAGCAATAACTTTCTGCGAATAAAAGTAATCGAATAACCTCAAAGTTGGAGGGCTAGAGCAAAGCAAGAGCTAACAGGGCCCATCCACCAGTTCCTTTTCGGCGCCCATGTCAGTTGTAAAATGTTGATATTTCATAAATGGGCATGCACACATGTGCTGAAGCGAGGTCAAAAAGTGGCTAATTTTTTGTTTGGTCAAAAAAATCTCTCTTCAGCGCAGATCCTATGGGCTCTTTCATGTTGCGTAATAATCTACGAAAACTTCTCTATCTATCCATTCTTAGAGAAGATGCCTATCAATTCTCATAAGGGAGCGTTGCCATGTCAAAAAAGACAGATTCGAAGAAAAACGCTGTGAAGTTTTTGCATTCTTACTTTTTCCTTAACAAGGATTTGCGCAGGTTTCAATATGCGTTTCATAGCCAAGGAACTGTTCAACACATAGAAACTAAGATCTTGGAAAAAAGTTGACTTTGAAAGAAGTTATGGCATTTTGAACTCAAAAAATTCAAATCGGACAGAACTTATGCAACAACCTAATACAGTCATTGTCAATGCGTATTGATTGTTCCTAAAGTACGGGGTAGAGGAACGAACGCCTCAATTAGGCACCGCCTCCGCTGACTACTGGTCCTAACACAATGCACAACAGTAGGGCGAAAGGACCAGCAGTCCACGGAAGCAGTGCCTAGTTGAGGCGCTCATTCCTCTACCCAACGTATGCATTCCAGCCTCGCCATGGCGTGGAATAATGCGACGTCACCTCGCTTCGGGCTTACCCACGTTGCGGACCCATCGTGCCGTGGCGTGGCGAGAAAAGCATCGGAGCGCAGACTTTTTTGCGTTGTTTCTGTGGCCATCAACGCTAAATGAGCGTCCGTAACGTGGCGCAAGCTCGAAGCGATGTGTCGATCCATCAATCCACTTCAGATCGAGGCTGGAATGCATACAATAGGGAAAACCAGTACGCAATGGCAACGAGTGTATGAATGTTGGAATCTATCTCGGGCTTTGCAGCACTTGGTAATCCTCTGCTTACTTCCGTTGTTGTATACCCAAAAAGTGATGCTTTCCCACCAATCAGTCTTGATGAGTTTTTTAGGTTAAATTCATGCGCGTCTTGTGCTTGTTTGCGCTTTCGGTGCTGCTCCGTCACTGATGTAATATACGGCCACTCCGTAAGCATATAAGCCCTGGTGTCAGTGGAACCATTTGTCAGAAGGCCTATCTCACTTGCAAATTGTCCGCTGTGTGGCATATTCAGCCTGAATAATATGTGCAGTTACTCATTGGTCAATTTGGAATGAGCAGTACTCTGACGACTTGGGAGTACATGCGTAGAATGAGTGTTTCGTGCAAAAACATTGTTTTTCCGTGTAGAAAAGAATTGTCTGATTTATAGTTGCATATTCAAATGCATATTGTATTAGGCTTTACTTTATACTCGAGACAAGGAGGGATCTATAGAGCAGTGATAGTGCGCGCTGTTTGCTATAAAAATGGTATAATGCGTATGCGCATAAATTTTGCGGAAACAAAGTATTGATGAAAACACTCCAAAAATATCGAGGTTATAAACATCGGTATCCAAGAAATCATCCCACTATAAAGGTAGCTCATTTATCTGTCTACGAGATTGCATGCATCTGCACCACGCACTCTGCTTCACGGCTATTGAAAGTAAACCCATTTTCTAGGTTTTCTTTTATTTTTTCTCTTCTTTTTGGATTATAGATGTTAGTACACTTCCACAGTTTGTTCCGGTAGAAAGTTTTACTGACGAGTTACTAGTAAAATCTTTTCAGATGCTTCGCTTAGTGGCAAGATCTCATACCAAATTACTTATGATTCTCGCCGTTTTTCACGTCTTTTGGGCAAAGTATTTCCTGCGTGGCTTGCGTGAATGTTACACGTGTTTGATAAATTTTTTTTCTGAAGAATGTGCTTCCGTCTTTCAATGCTATTGAACAGTCACCGAATTTCATTTGAAATCCTCACTCAATGTCATCTGTGCTCTTGCGTATGCGTATTCAATCTGCATAGCTAGCGACCGAATACGCTGCTCCGGCATATGTTGTACGTATCCCCATCATTTATTTTGAAAGCAAACGCAGCACAAATACATTGAAAGAAGCGGAAGAAGTGGAAGAAGTATTTGAGTATAGAGCGTGCTCCTAAAACGTGTTCTACGATTTAAAATCTTGCTGTTGGACCCAATGACCTCTGAATAAAACAATTTTCAATTATTTGTGTCAAATAAATATCAAGGATAAAAAAGTAAGCTAATAGAATTTATTGCTTTTTAGATGCGAGTGCGTGATCTCAATCAAACCTTATAATGGAGCATAATGAATTCTTTATACTTTATCTGAATGCTTTACATCATCGCAAATGCATTTTGCACAGCTTTCTTATTTCAGCCTGCGCTAATGCGATCAAGCATTCTTTAAATTAAAATCTGTAAATAAATATTCGTAACAATCCTTTTTACATAATCTATGTGAAAGCCTCCTCCAGTGCGGTTCTTCCAAGTGATAGCACCCTTTGTCAAAATGCACCATTTCGTCGTCATTCTCATTATCATTACCACTGTATGCTGCGATTTGTGTAGATTAGGGGACCGTACTTTCGTGGAAGACGAAAAATGGGTGAATACTTGCTATCTAAATCACAACATAGTCATTCAAATTATTCCTCCGCTCATTATAGTCGGTTCAGGTTATGGGCAACTTCGTGATGCAATGCTTAAGATGGGGTGGACGTCGCTGGGAAGCAAGGATCGTGGCTTGTATTTCAAATCGCCACGAGGTCATTAATCTTACATCTGAAAGCATGTAGTCCCTTCTAAGAATGTTCCTTCGAGGTCGAGCCAAATGCCTTTGTTTCAAGCCAATTGCTTAGGAACAAGACGTACATCGTTGTAGTGAAGCAGGCGCTATACTCTTGGAGGATTATAGCACCACTTCGAAGACTATGCATCAGAGACATGTGAAATCGGCGATTTTTTTGTCGCTAGGCGATTCGCAGTCTCAGACAGTCGAAGGGATACCTCCGGCGGGCATATGGCGCGAGTCTGCCACTTCGCGCTCCGGAGCCCTGCCATTTCACGCATTTTTGTGCTCCGGGGCTCTCCCAAAAGTGGCGCACCTCCGGAGCAGAGGTTTGCGCGTCGCGGAGAGGGGTCCCATTCGTCCTGTTTGTGACTTCACCGTGACGTCACGGTGAATGAATGGGACCCTTCTCGCGACGCGCAAATCTCTGGTCCGGAGGTGCGCCAGTTTTGGGAGCCCGGTGCACAAAAATGCGTGAAATGGCAGGGCTCCGGAGCGCGAAGTGGCAATCCTCCTCTGGGGAAAGCCCGCGACCATGCCACATCTGCTCCGGAGGTATCCCATCGACTGTCTGCGGTGCTACTACTATCGGCCGCTAATCATCATGTTGGCGGATAGCTATCTAATGTTCAGTCGGCGACTGAAATAGATAGCTATCGAACGGTGCCATGCTTTTACTTGTCTAATCGATGTATCTAATGTTTTATCGCCGAAACTGGCATCACCCTCGTTGATATTGACGATTGCCGATCATTACTGCCGGATCGCTGTCTTTAATATCAGGACATCGCCTATTTGCTGCATCTGATCGAAGACAACTGCTCGGTACGAGAATAGTGCAGATCAGTTTTTTAGCAACATGTCAACGTTGCTCAGAATTTTAAGTTTGAGCTGGTGAAAAATGGTGTACGGGAAACTAAACTTGCAGGAAGGGCTTTTGCACGCTGTCAATCTTAATACTAGGTGACATTCCGATCTGTTTATAATCCTAGTCTACTGGGTGTTCCAAGAGCAAGTGCACATCTTTTGACCGAATATAACTCTCTTTTCACCCAGTTTTTGCTTAGCTTCAAGTATCATTTAAGTTAGTAGCGGGTTCTAGCTTAGATTTCACCATGCAGCGATTCGTCTCCTTCATTACTGTAGGATTACGGTGAAAAATTTGAAGAGGATTTAGAGCCGCCACGCTACTAATTGCCAGAATAAATGTTTAACGAGCCGAAGTTTACCATTGGGATAAACTGAGCTGCTGATCATGAATGTAATGTTCCACTCTACCATAAGAATTTTCTTGGTAAATTATGACAAGTAACCCTTTTTTCAGTGTTTTTCCTAACTAAATGGATGACCATTTCAAACGCTTAAAAAACGCGTGAGATTTCAAAATGAAATTAGCATGTCGCAAAACCCTGCTGACGATTTTCAGAGTTTTTAGAGATTTTTTTGTCGTATGGCCTATTTCGCAATGGTTCTGCAGCTGGAAGTTCTTATCGAATGTTTCGCTCCATACTGAATGGTACTTGAGACTGAGCTAATGTCTTTTGGGAAGAGAGTTATTAACGACTGAAAGTGTGTACTACTCTTGGGACACTTCTTATTGTGATTCTACTTACTTTGTCTGTCCCAACTCTACTGCATAGCTACCCATTTTTTGGGCCTCAATAGCAGCAGTGAAAGAATCAATACGAAAGATAAGTAACATCTCTATGCTTACTTAACTCACAATTGGCCTCTTCACTGCCTTGCAACATTAATTATAATACATATTTCGATGTGGCTTGCTATGATTAACAGCCTCACTTTTCTGGACTTGATTCGGTAGAGCGCTCCATACAAAGCCGCATCAGAGAAGATGGTTGGTGCAAAAATAAGGTCCGTTTTTCTAGGCTTACTCGAACAACTTTTCCCCTTCAAAATTTCTTTTTTGGTATAGATTCTGCTTATCGTTGGAAAGCTTTCTTCTTCTACTTTCCAACAATGGTAAAATTGAGCTTCTATCTCATTTGTACGATTTCACGAGCATCTCGCACAGCTGCACTCAAAATCGAACTTTTGTCGCTCAACTTCTTTGGCCACAATCCAGGAGTAAATGAACGAATTCCTTTGAAAACATAGCATCTGTAGGGGATAAACATTGTTTCCTCATTGCATGTTTAAGTAGATTTTTCGAAAATACCTGGACTGAGAAATCGACGCCACCAAGATAAATACTTGCTGCTGGCATTCTACGGGCCAAAAATTTCCCATGATTAAGGTCATCGCCAAAGCTTCGCTCATTTCCGTAAGCTCGAAATAAGGACATTTTGCCTACAATTTTTGTAGAGAAACTCAGCTGTAAGTGCATAAAGAATTTCAAATTTTCGTAATTTGGAATCAGCCTACCACAAACAAGAAAAAGGTGGACAACTTTGGAATTCTATCTTTTCTTTTCGTAGAACTCTTCCGTTGAGGTGTTTCTGTACATGCATATACCACTGGATTGCGACTACAAAATGAGCTGATTATTAACTATAGGAACAAAACTTCAGAGGAGTTGTAAGGTTTCAATAACAAGGTCACTGAAAGTGAACCTCTCGGTTTTTTGACGCAATTTTTTTCTCTTTGCACCATCAGTATGCGCAGGTGTGCGCTAAGTTGCGAGGCTTGCTGCTTCTAATGGTCTTGACTATATTCAAACCAGTGCTTCACCTCTGCTTCGCAGAGGTTCGCACTGGCATCGTGAACCGTGGTAAACTCACTTTCTGAGAGCTTGTCTCTCAAACATTGTTCGGTTTATTGCAACGTGACCCGCAGCTAAAAATGAACCATACTCGCTATCTTAACCTCACATGATGTTTAGTAACGTGAATCATTCCTCACTGTAATTTCGTAACGGACAAACTCCACACAACTTTAGATTAAGCTTATTGTAAGTCATGATATATGAGGATAAAGTTATAAGTTTTTGAAACGGACATTATTTTTGCACCAAACTAACATAGATATCTATAAAGCACATGTTATTCGATAGAGCAGAATAAGCTCCACAAGATTCAAGAAATCACAGATACTTAATTAGAACTCCTTCCAAGGAGATCCTCCTAACTTCTAATTTGGTCACATACATACCATGCATACCAGATATCTATATGCAGACTATCCGTGTTTCTTGATTATCAGAAAATAAAAAATAAAAATATCACGAACTCGTCTTCTCAAAGGCAGTGTCTCGGCAGATTCACGCCCTGGAAGATATTGCTATAGTGAGGTTTTTGGTCATCCCCCTGAGCTCCAAGCAGTCCGGCTGGTTGATGTTCTCCGGGTCGAGGAAAAAGCCTTGAACCGGCGCGCGCTCGGACGACTTCGCTTCCGTTCGACGCGGGACCCCACGACTGCTCTATCGCATTGTGCATGCTGTCCAAAGCAAAAATTACAGGCAGCAGGATTTTCGTGCGGGCCTGTTTCCATCGAAATTCTCGTCCGAGCTGCCTTTTGGAGATTTGGTAAAAGCCCCGAAAAGGGGCGTTTCAAAGAAAATCGGAGTCAACGGGTCGAAAAGACCCAAAACATGCAAAAAGATGGAAATGCAAAATCCACCGGGACACTGTCTCTAAGCGTTTTATTCAAATTTGATCTTCCTCGACAACACGCTTGAAAAGGCAAAAAAATTATTGTTGTATCATAAAAATATATAGTAATGAATTACTTATGTGAGAACTGTCCAGCATCGCTTTTGCGAGCGTACCAGCTTTCATAATTCCATCTTCTAGCGAAAGAAACAGTGCACTAAATGTACATACGAATACAGTGTGTGCCCCGCGTCCAATAGGTACCTCCGCAACAAAACCGCAGTGCACGCCGGGGCTGCGAGCTGCGATAGAGCTGTCTTTGTCCACATGCCTGTTCTCGAGCTCAAATCGAATTTCTACTTCCATAGACGACAAACTTTTGAAGGAAAAATGTGCTAGTTGTTTGCTGCTACTACTCACTAAATTTTATCCATCCTAAGAAGTTTCATACTCTTATTCGTTGGATTGAGTGGAAGTTGACAATTAGTGAAACATGTGCATTTTTTGTCGGCTTCCTTCGAGATGATTTTAGATGTACTTCGCATTTCACACCTACCGAAATGCTCCACTGCTCATGAGGTGGACGAGAGTCATTAAGGCCAACGCGCGGCGCGTTTGCGCTGCGGAGCACCAAAGGGGAATTGACGGGCACATATAGCTGATGCGATATGTAATTGAGCACGAAAGAGGGTTTTCATGGTTTTGAGATTTTTAATTTTTGGGTACTCAAAATTCCTAAATTTCTTCCAAGCCACCCTATTGTTTGAAAATCATCTTGCAGAGCTTTCCTTGCCTTATCGAATCATATGCTTTGCACATTTTTATTATCAGGTTGTTCCTAAAGTTCTCTCGCTTTGATTTTGAAAGATTTGTATGCGTATGTGAATTTATTTACTTACAAAAAGTATGCCTTTACTTTCTAATGACAGCTTTGCGGCTTTTTGCGACATGAAACTCTAGAGATAAAAATTCGATTAGGATAACCACTCTGACTCCCTATTGAAAATATTAGGTCGTCTTGAAAGTTCACAAGAGTTCACAAGCCGCACCATGTACAAAAATTCATAACTTCTGACTTTTTCAACCGATTTGACCGTTTTTATTTTTGTATGAAAGAGGAAGTCATGCTCTTTATAAAGAAATCTTAGCTGCTTACTATAATCATCTGTTGCATAGATAGGAGCGATAGAAGAAAATTAGTCAAAATTCGAGTTTTCTGTGTAGGGTCATAAAAAATCGGAGACTTGCGACAAAAATCGGGGCAGTCAGTATTATAGGTTCTTTCACCAGCTCTTTCTAACTGTGCAAAGTGTGCGCTGATAGAGCGTCACTATGCAAAGTTATGATTTCCCTGAAAAAAGCCAAAATAAATCAAATTCGCCCTTTCCTATTGCTTGCTCGAAAATCATAACTTTTCATAAAGGCTCTCAATCAGCACGCTTTGCCCTGTTAGAAAGAGCTGTTGAAATAATACAATATTGACTGCTCCGATTTTTGTCGCAAGTCGCCGATTTTTTATGACCCTATACAGAAAATTCGAATTTTAACTAATTTTCTTCCATCGCTACTATCTATGCAACCGTTGATCATTAGCAAGCATCTAAGACGTCATTATAAAGAGCATGACTTGCTCTTTCATAGAAAAATGAAAACTGTCAAATCGGCTGGAAAAATCAGAAGTTAGGAATTTTTGAAAATGGTGCGACAGAACTTTCGGGACAACCTAATAGATTGTCAAAATTCTAAAACGCTGCGAAAATATAAAAACATGTCTCTTACGATCTATGGATGCAGAGATCGGCACAGATGGCTTATAAGCAAACTGGACATCGTTTTTTGGTCGAACACAACTTAGGGTACTTTTTTTTCTAGTCGACATTTCGTTTTTTGTGTTTTTACGTTCAGGATTTAGTGTCAAAGGGGTTTCGTGAAATTTAGCGAAAGTCAAGGGAGACTTCGTTTTTTACGTTTTCGGAAAGTCACCTCGTGCTGAGCCCTTTATGAGAGCTACTCTTTCTAACTTGTGCTGATCAAACTTTTCTAGGAAAAGTTATGATTTTCGTGAAAAATGTGAAGCGGCAAAAACGATTTTTGCCTAACCAATAATTTCCAAGTTTCCTTTTTTTGAATATCTTCGTCGTTGCTATATCGTATCAAAGTGTAAGTAAATTAGGTGAAGCTATTAATTTATAAATGGTAGCATACCTTTTAAGGCAGTCGTATTCCGCATAAGTAAAGTGACTTTTGATTTTGAATCTGTCTTAAATGTCCTCCCCCATTCTGACTAGCCCCGATTTCACTTCAGAACCCTACTAAGAAGTTTTTTGGTGTGAAGCCTAACCAAACTCCTTCGCCGACGACGCACAGGTGTTGAGGCAATCTCGAGTAACACTGGTAATATCAAAGGACGAGGTTTATATTTTCCGATTTTTGATATCGCCAATCGCTTGATAAATTTCTTTCAACGTAACATCGCAAATATGCTGACAATACGTCCAAATCAATTTTGTTACGCCCTCCATAATTGACTAGCATTAATTTTATGTTATTTTACGAAGTTAATCTTGCCCAGGAGATGCTTAATGACGTTCTGGTCAACTCATGTATGGTCTGCTTTTCAACTTTTTAAGCGCTGAACGACGTAAGTCATCGGTAGCGGCTGTGTGAGTCTTAACAAGGCTAAAAAAGAGAGACCCTCACTTTTAATCTATTAATTGTGAGAAAATGTTCGAGATAACGAACTGCCCTTCCATAATCGCTCCTGCATGATTCAGCTGTTCGCATTAAGTTTTATAATCTTTTCAATAGGACGACGGGACGAACATCCACTAGAAACAGAACCAGGTAGTTCTTTGCTACTAGTCCATATAGACTTAGTCAATCTTTTCAACTGTGAGTGCTGTGCTTGATGACTTTGAGCAGCTAGCACGCCAACAGATAGTTTTCTAATTTCACGTTAGCTTTAGCCAATGGCGGAGGTTCTTTGTTATATGAATTTGAAAAAGAATTTGGGTGGAATTGTTCACCTTAATCTCAAATTTTCTCGTGTAAATTAATTTGATGCTGTCGTTTAGTCTAGCTTCAAACGAATATGAAGATTGGAGGACTAGACTAGAAAACCTGGGCTATTTTTTGAGAAATGTCGCCAATGCTAGCACCTCCTCAAAATCCGCAAAAGATCGTTCATATATAAAACTAGCTGACTTACCCGGCTCCGCCCGACCCTGTCATTATTATACTCGTAATCAGCATGCTCGATTATCCCCCTGTGCCAACTCCCAGCCCCGTAGCTCAAATTTTGCAAAAAATCGATAAACTCGATATCGATCGATGACGAAAAGCGGCCTATGACACCCGCCGGGGCCCGATGTGATGTGTCCCAAGTTTGGTCCGGTTCAGAAATGGAATTTTCTATTCGGAACATACGTACAGACATACAGACAGACAGACAGACATACAAACAGAACTTCAGCTTTATATATAAGATTGATTACTTCTTGCTTGCTCATGTAATTACGAGAAATTCGCCTATCCCATCTGTGGCGATCAAAGCTGCCCTACTCTCTAAACAACTGACATTCTCGATCTCGAATCTGTAAAGAAAGGCTGTCATGTTTTAATCAGCATGCTCACCTATCTTTTGAGCCCCACCTGTCTAGCTCGAATGCGATCCACTAATTCATAATTCGACACAACGTGAGCATAGAGAAACATGTAGAAAGGTTGGTCCAAACAGCAAAACTTCATTTTCGAAAACCTTAGGAACATACATACGTACAGCGTGCAAAGAAGAGTCATATTTCTATGAAAGGTCGAAAACCGTCTGCCTGAAAAAAAGTTATACTCAGCCGATCCTACAAAATATCCATCGCTGCTCTCTTAGAAATTATCAGCCATCTTTGCATTTTGTCTGAAATTGCATGTGTGCTCCTCTTTCCGATATGTCTCAACAGCTCTGTTTACACTTTGTTGGCACTGAACATTAACCCCCAGACAAACCTTATTGTTCCAATTCAATACTTACCAATTTCTCTAGAAGGGCTTTTCATTAATGCTCTAGAAATCCAGGTTTTGTGTTTTGGTGCAAATAATTAAATTTTCAGATTCCTTTGGGTGTGACCAAAACGTACGGGAATGTGAGGTACACTTGCAAGGAAACGGAATCTGGTGCCAGTCTAGATTGGAATTCGCCATCGAACAAGTAGCACAATAAATTTCTCTTATGTTGATAACAGAATTTACAACCAATTTACAACCACTCATGGTGGAATTTCGGCGAAATATGCGATCTTTACATTTTGGGCAAGATTCATGAGGACGTGTCTTTCTTGGTTCGTAACTTGAAGATTGTTAAATATTGGAGCCAGTGGCATGCACCATTCGAATTTAGCGATCTCGTCATCGGTAAGCCCAAAATAAAAGACTTCGTGAATTCACTAGGAACTCTGTTATCGAATGGTGCATGCCACTGGCTCCAATATTTAATAATTGTCAAGTTACGAACCTAGGAGACACGTCCTCATGAATCTTCCAAAATGTAAAGATCGCATATTTTGCCGAAATTCCACCATGAGTGGTTGTATGACAGTCTGATTGCAATCATTATGTTCAATTCGCTCAAGAGATCCCATGTATTGAATATGGCAGTTGCGTGTACTTTAGCTGTTTAATTGAAAACAGGGCAGCTTCGTGATTAGGGCTCAGATATATCTAGCTACTAAATCTAACACAAGAAGATCCATTGAGCGATGTGAAAAGATTTGATCACCGTGTCATACAACTACTCAGGGTGGAATTTCAATGAAGTATGTAATCTTTACATTTTAGGCAAAATTCATGAGGACGGTTTTTGTAGGCTCGTAACTCAGCGATCGTTACATATTGGAGCCAGTGGCGTGCACTATTCGATAGCACAGTTCCTACTGACTTTAATCTCAACAAGCAGGCAGCTTTTTTGACAGATACGCAAGAGGTGCAGACGATCATACGAACTTTCGTGACACCGTTACAGTTACCTCACCATATCTCTGCAAAAAGACCCTCTACTTGACAGAGACCACGATTCAGAAACAGCGTGTTTGAAAACCTTTATAAGCGGAGTTTCCTTTCAAACCAAGATCATCGACATGTTGACCAAAACCCAGTGGCGAGCCTGAGAGCGTGAAACGAGAAAAACTTGATTAGTCTGAAGTTCTCTGAAAACTTGCTCATAAGAGTTACCTAACCTGCTGATTGCGAAACTCATATCTGCTTAGCAAGATAGCTTTGTATTCTACGATTACGACGAGTGAAATTTGGGACGGCAAGATTTTCCACAATTCACCAACCCTTCTATCTCCTTTGGAAAAAGTGTGCGGCTCCTTTCTAGCGCTCCATAATCTGCAGGAAAAGTACTAACGAACGGTCTTTGATGGAGTCTACTAGAGACAATGCACGCTGCTTTACACCTTTGCGAAGAGACGTCCGCAGAAAGATTCAAGCATACTGAAATCGGAACGTCAAGGATGCTGTAAAGCGTAAGATTCGCCTTGATGAGCTGAGCACAATGCTTCTTACGGATTCAGAAAATATTCGTTTTGACGGAAGTTACGGCGAGTAGAATATGAAAACGCCTTATTTCTCCAGAATTCACCAACGCTTTTAACTCCTTTGGAAAGAAGTGTGCACTTTTTACCGCGCGATAACCTAAAAGAAAAGTACTATTGAAAGGTACTTACTGGAATCTTTGTTGGATAGGCACTGCCTTACATACTTGGGAAAAGACCTCCGCAGAAGAATTTGAGAAAACTGGAAGCGGAATATCGAGGGCATGCTATACACGAAAAGATTTGCCTTGACAAGCTAGACACAATGCCGTTTCCGATTCAGAATATACTCATTCCGAAGGAAGTTATGGTGCTGCGCATTTTGTGTGACTCCCGTGATTTTGCGGAATTTCTGGAATGGCGCGGATTCCGGGATTTCCGCGAACTTCGGGAAATTGCCGAAATTCTGCGATGTTTAAGATAATCTTGCACATTGTTTGAGCGGTATTGTACCTTGAGCTGATTTAGAACAAATTCGATCAGAGTGACTCTCTACCATACTTCTACAGTATCCCTACAATGTACCACCAGCAGTAAATCAACGGCAGTTTTGTTATCAGCACACTGAACAATCCAACCAAACAAAAATCTGCAAAATTGAGAGAAACGGATTGTGGAACCTCTACCTATATGATGCGTCTCACCGAGCTGAATCGAATTTTGTCCATGGATTCAGAATACGTCCATTCTGATGGCGATGCGACGCGGATTCCGGCGCACATGGAGGGCGGCGCACTCCGCTGCACTTCCGCGCACTGCAGCGCACTGTGGCGCACTATGCTAAAGTGCGGCGATTTTTTTGACAAATTGTGAGCGGTATTGTACTCATATCACAAACGGGCAGAAAATTTGATTCATAAGCAAAAAAAGTTCTCTTATGAAACTTCTTTTATAACTTATCATAATTCCCTTCAAAATTTGTTGGCATAAATGATAAGTAGCCTGTGTTATAGTCACAAGCCAGTAGTACGAAAGACGATGAAAAGGGCGCAAACAGAGAGGATTTGCGAAAAGAAAAGAAAATCAAAAGCTAATGTTATCAGTATTTTCAACATTTTTCGTGGCTGCAAAATCCCAAAATGTGAAGTTTTTTTTGAATTTCCTGCATACTAAACAGCTAAACATTTTCGCAATGCTGTCAACAGGAAGCCTAGCCTTAGGCTTATAGGAATGCGCAAAGATTTGGCAATTGCCTTTTTCAAAAAAAAAATTCATGAGCCACAGAATGACCAAAACGACTACCCATGTTGAAGCGCCAATATGTCAGTTTAGTTAATCTCGAAGAATATAGTATAACGCGCGTAGTGTAATTTCTACTACATACAGTAACTGAACTTTTAGAAGCATGCCTTCATCGCGCTTATTTGTGGCCAGAAAAGTAAATGCAATGCAATTCTGGTTTTTTGGTTGTGTGAAGCTCCGTAAATTTTTCACTAATGAGGCTAAAAGCTTACGCAATCATTGGACAGAGCAGGAATAGGCTTTTTGATGATGAGCTAAATCTTTTTGA
Organism: Cylicocyclus nassatus; assembly: GCA_958299035.1. Lineage (NCBI taxonomy): Eukaryota > Metazoa > Nematoda > Chromadorea > Rhabditida > Strongylidae > Cylicocyclus > Cylicocyclus nassatus. The sequence continues at coordinate 31,992,407 of CATQJL010000316.1, forward strand.
AGAAAAAAGTTTGATGGAAAAAAAGATGTCCTGAAAAAAGGGGATGAAAAACGCAGATTACTCTTGCACCAATCTGATATCACCAATCTTTCAAAAGCACGCAGCACAGATATACTGAAAGAAGCGGATGAATGGATAATCTATTTGAATATAGAGTGTGCCTTCAAAAACGTGCTCTATGATTTGAACTTTTTGTTTTTTTTTTCTGAAGCTGCAATGGTTTCTGAATTCAAGTCTTTTTAGCAGATGCAAATGCGTGGATCTCAATCAAACCTTATAATGGGGCATATTATTCCTTATACTTTATCAGAATGCTTTACATCATCGCAAATGCATTTTGCACAGCATTCTTATTCCAACTTGCACTAATGCGATCAAGCCTTCTTCAAAGTAACACCTGTGAATAAATATTCAGTAAGAATCCCTTCACATACTTTATGTGAGAGCGTCCACCAGTGTGCTTCTCCAAGGTGATAACACCCTTTATCAAAATGCATCATTTCGTCATCATTCTCATTATCGTTACCACTGTACGCTGCGATGTATGTAAATTAGGGAACCGTACTTTTGCGGAAGATGAAAAATGGGTAATCATTTTCTATCTCAATCTCAGCATAGCCATTTAATTTTTCCTCCGCTCATTACACTCAATTCAGGTTATGGGCGGCTTCGTGATGCAATGCAGAAAATGGGGTGGAGGTCACTGGGAAGCAAGGATCGTGGCTTGTATTTCAGATCGCCATGAGGTCATTAATCTTACATCTAATAGCATGTACCCTTCTAAAAATGTATTCTCCAGGATCGAACTTAATCCCCTTGTTTCAAGCCAATTGCTTAGGTACAAGACATTGTTATAGTAAAGCAGGCGCTATGCTGGAGGATTATAACACCTCTTCGAACAGTATGCATCAAAAACGTGTGAAATGGGCGATTTTTTGTAGTTGGAGGTCTTTAGTGCTACTATTGGCCGCCAGTTGCGAATCAGCATGCTAGCGGATAGCTATTTAATGTTCATTCGGCGACTGAAATAGATGGCTATCGATAATCGGCATCCTTTTACTTGTACAATCGATGCGTATTCAATGTCTGATTGCCGCAATTGGCATCATCCGTCGTCGATATTGACGATTGCCAATCACTATTGCTGGATGGCCGTCGCTAACATCAGGGACAAAAATCGCTTATTTGCTGCATATGATCGAAGGCAACTGCTCAATATGAGAAGAGTGCAAATCAGTTTTTCAGCAGCATGACAAAACTGCTCAGAATTTCAAGTTTGAGTTGGCGAAAAAGTGTACGAGGAAGTAAACTTACAAGAAGAGCTTTTGCACGCTATCAATCTTAACACTAGATGACAAACCACTCTATTTATGACTCCCTAATCTAGAGACCGTTCCAAAATTAAGTGCACACAAAGTCTTTTGCTTATTCTCAAGTATTATTTGAGAGCAGGTTCTAGTTCAGATCAGAGTACCAATGGGGGAGCCGAGTACCCTAAAAGTGGAGGTGTGGTCCCAGCTACCACTGAACGCCAAAAGTGAAGGAGGTAGTGCCGATCACTCACCTCCCAAAAACGTCGACGGAGGGGGAGGAGCGTTAACGGCGATTGAGCCTATTCTTCCAGGTCGTTGCCGCCATTGCGCGGAAAATAAGCAAAACAAATGGGAAAGAGATCATTGAAAGCATATTTTTATGTATACAGCGGCATGAATATCTAAAATAAACGTTTTTATCAAATGGTGCATTTGGAAGTGAAACTCAGCGGAGCTGTACGAATTCTGTTAAGTGAATTTTGTTATAACGTACAGCAAAGAAAGTAGATCGATCCATGGAGTAACCGCCAAGAACCAGAATTTTGAATTATTAAGTAGTGAAAAATTATGCGAAATTTCTACTGTTATAACTTTGAGCACGAAGGTGTCAGCAGTTGCGACTTCTTAGATTTTGAAGAGTAAGTGGTGCTTCTATTATATAGTGAAAGAAGCAAGTCGATTCGAAAGATGTTCGCCGAAAATTAGAATTCTAAAATATTACGCAATTTTAGCTTGTTTAGTGACTGCCGACAGTTAAACTCATATAAATCCTGAATTTGAAGGTGTGTGATGTTGCGACTTCATAGTTGTTATAAAGTAAGGATCGTCTTATCAGAATAAGTTTTAGCCGTTCCGATCCATTGAAACATCTCCGAGAGCCAGACTCCTGAAAAGCAGGTAAAAAAACGCTTTTCAAAGTTCAACAGCTCATAACTTCTTCAGAGTTGCATGAATCATGTTGAGACTTTATAGGTTGATTCTTCTCATCAAGAGCTTCTCATCCCGAACCAACTGGATTCTTTCACTATATAATAAAGCACCACTAACTCTTAAAAACCTATGAAGTTGCAGTTGCTGAATCTACTAATAAAATTCGTGCAGTTGCGCTGAGTTTTACTTCCAAGTGCACCATTTGATGAACACGTTTATTTTAGATATTTATGCCGCTGTATACATAAAAATTATGCTTTTAATGATCTCTTTTGCGTTTCTTTTACTTATTTTCCTTTTTTCAGTTAGCAAAAATATTTTTGAAACCTAAAAGTAAAGGTGGTGGTCACCCCGTACTAGCTCAAAAGTAAAAGTAGGGGAGAATTGGCTCCCACTATCGCATGTCTGGTTTAGATTCACAGCATGCAGCGATTCATCCATCGCCCTTCATTACCGTAGGATTACGGTAGGAGCTTAGAAGGGGGTTTTGAGTTATTAATGATTAATAACTGCCTTAGAATAAATACTTAACGAGTCGAAAAGTTTGCCTTTAGGCTAGACTGAGTCGCTGATCATGAATATAATCTTTGCACTTAACGTAGCGTTTCTTTCTTTTGGTTTTAGCTAAGTGGATGAACCATTACGCTTAAAAAACTTGAAATTTCCCAAAGTGAAATCATCATCGCAAAACCCTGCCAACAATTTTCGGTTTTTTTGAGAAATTTTCATCGTGCGGCCTATTTCGCAATGATTCTGTAAGCTGGAAGTTCTACCGAATGATTCGCTCCATGCTGATTGGTATTGAAGATGAGCAAAAGTTTTTTTGGAAGAGAGTATTAACGATTTAAAAATGTGTACTTACTGTTGCGACACTTCCTACTATGTTCTACCTATTTTGTCTGTTCCAACCGTCCTATTTTGGGCCTTTAATAGCAGTGGCCTTTCCTCACCGCCTTGCAACACTCATTATCATAATTCGATATAACTTGCGATGATCACGGATCTCACTTCCCTGCATCTCTCGGCAAGTATTAGATTGATGCGAAAGTAATGAGGGTACCTTATGCAGCCACGTCAGAGAAGATATAAAAATCTATGAAGCGTGTTATCTGGTAGAGCAGAGTAAGCTTTACAAGGTTTAGGAAAAATCTCGGATGCTCAAAAATCAAAACTCCTTTCAAAGAGATCCTTCCAATCTGATCACGTATCTATCTATCAGATATCCATACGCACACTTTCCATATTTCATAAGTAACAGTAAAAATAAGAATATTTTGAAATTTTCTTCTTCTTGGTTTTTTTTCAAATTTCATTTGCCTCAACAACTACGCTTAAAAAGCCAGAAAACTTATTTTTGTACCTCCAAAGATTTGTAGTAAAGAACTGTTTATGTCAGAACTGTCCAGCATTGCTTCTGCTAGAGCATGTCAACATTCGTAATTCCATCTTTTAGCGAAAGCATTACACCAAGGCCCGTACGCACGTACATCCCGCTGGGGAGGGGAGGGGATCTGAGAGGGAAGAGTCATATTTCGCTACTCTAGATATCTTTCTTCTTCCTTCTTAATCTGCTTGTGAAGTTTCTCATACCCTTATACCTGCGCATAGTGGATGCCAGGTTACCTCCATACAAGATTGGTTTTTTGCCATTTCGTGTGATCCCCAGGGGATCCCCAGGGGATCAGTTCTCATTTCCATAATGATTTATCTTCCTGGAATGTCAATGAAAACGCCGCAAAATTGTACTGAGGATATATTACCGCACTGCCGAGCATGTTTTCGACAGGAAAAATGGAATCTGAAGACTGTGAATTTTTCGATAATCCTTAGCTCGCGAGCTAGGGATTACCGAAAATTTCAACATCCTGATATTCGACTTATTTCTACTATAAACATTTTTAGCAGTGCCGTAGTATATCCACAGTACAATTTTGCAGCGATTTCATTGAGTTCAGGAAGCTAAATGGCACTGAAATTGGGAGGTGATCCCCTGGGGATCACCTGGGGATCACCAGGGGATTATACAAAATAGTAAAAATCTGTGCAATTATGCCAGTAACTTGGCATCAATTATGCGCAGGTATTAGGGTATGAGAACCTTCATAAGCAATATAGAGGAGGAAGAAGAAAGATACTTAGAGTAGGGAGATATGACGCATTCCCGCTCAGATCCCCTCCCTTCCCCAGCGGGGAGATGTACGTGCATACGGGCCCAAATGATACGAATATAGTGGGTGCCCCGGCCAGTTCCCATAGGTACCTTCGCGACGCAACCGCAGCGCACGCTTGGGGCCTGCAAGCAGAGGTGCGATAGTCGGAGCCGATCCGCCTACCTTCACTTTTGAGCTGGTACAGGATGACCACCTTCACTTTTGGGTTTGAAATTTTTTTTGCTAAAGCTCAAAAGAAGGAAAATAAGCAAAAGGAATGTAAAAGAAAGTATTAAGAGCATATATCTATGTAGTAGGTCGATCCAGGCAGTAACCGCCGAGAACCAGAATTTCGAATGATAAAATAGTGAAAAATCGTGAAAAATCATTCAATTGTTACAAATCTGCTGCCTGAAGATCTCCACAGTTGCGACTTCATAGGTTTGAAGGGTAAGTATTGTTCTACCAGACAGTGAAAGAATCAGTTTGATTTGAGAAGTGGCCGCCGAGAACGAGAATTATGAAGAACCTTAAAAATCTTCTCAATTTTAGGTTGCTTAATGACAACTGACATTTAAACTCTTATAAATTCGGACTTTGAAGGTGTGTGATGTTGCGACTTCATAGCTTTTGTAGGGTGATGTTTGCCCTATCAGAATATGTCTTAGCTGTACCGATCCATTGAAACATCGCCGAGATACAAGCTCTTAAAAAACAGGTAAAAAACCGTTTTTCAGCTCATAACCTCTTCAGAACTGCATGTTGCGACTTCATAGGTTAGATTCTCCTCTTCAGGAGCTTTCAGATGATATATAATATGTGTTCAATGTTTCTTGCGGCTCTAACCCGGGGTGGAGTACCTCCTTCTCTTCACTAATTCTCCACTGGCAGCCTCCCGCCAATACATTGAAATGGGCGGGGTGGAGAATTAGTGAAGAGAGGTACTCCACCCGCGGGCATATGCCGTGGGAGGCGTGAATCCCCCACATATTATATATCATCTGAAAGCTCTTGAAAAGAAGAATCTAACCTATGAAGTCGCAACATGCAGTTCTGAAGAAGTTATGAGCTGAAAAACGGTTTTTTACCTGCTTTTTTAAGAGCTTGTATCTCGGCGATGTTTCAATGGATCGGCAAAGCTAAGACATATTCTGTTAGGGCAAACCTCACCCTACAAAACCTATGAAGTCGCAACATCACACACCTTCAAAGTCCGAGTTTATAAGAGTTTAAATGCCAGTTGTCATTAAGCAACCTAAAATTGAGAAGATTCTTAAGGTTTTTCAAAATTCTCGTTCTCGGCGGCCACTCCTCAAATCAAACGTTTTTTTCACTGTCTGGTAAAACAACACTTACCCTTCAAACCTATGAAGTCGCAACTGCGGAGATCTTCAGCCAGCAGATTTGTAACAGTGGAATGTTTTCAAGATTTTTCATTATTTTACCATTCGAAATCTGGTTCTCGGCGGTTACTGCCTGGATCGACCTAAATCTTTCACTACCTAGTAGAACAATACTTGCCCTTCAAACTACGAAGTCGCGTTTGCTGATATCTTCAATCACCAGATTTATAACAGTAGAAATTTTGCATAATTTTTCGTTATTTTATTATTCGAAATTCTGTTTCACGGTGGTTACTGCCTGGATCGACCTACTTTCTTCGCAGTACGTTATAACAATACTTACTTAATAAAATCCGTACAGTTCCGCTAAGTTTTACTCCTAAATACACCATTTGATAAGCACTTTATTTTAGATATTTATGCCGCTGTATACATAAAAATATGCTTTCAATGATCTCTTTTGCATTTGTTTTGCTTATTTTCCGCGCACTGGCGGCAACGACCTGGAGGATAGGCTCAGTCGACGTTAACGCTCCACCCTTCCCTTCCCCCCGGTCGACGTTTTTGGGAGGTGAGTGTCCGGCACTACCACCTTCACTTTTGGCCGGCCAGTGGTAGCTGGAACCACCTTCACTCTTGGAGGGCCCGGCTTCACCTATCGCACCTCTGCCTGCAAGCTGCGATAAAGTGCTGTTGTTCACATACCCATTTTCGAGCTCGGAGTACTCAAATTTCTACTTCCATTGACGGCAAACTGAAGGAAAAATAATGCTCCTTGTTTGCGGCTACTACTTACTAAATTTCAACCATTACTGGAAGCTTTGAACTTTTATCTGTTGGAGTGAGTGGAAGTTGAGAACAAGTAAAATTTGTGCATTTTTGTTTCGTAGGCTTCTCTCGAGATGAGTTCAAACGTTTCCACTTCGCCTTTCACCCCTACCTATGTTAGAAATGCTTCACTGCTCATAAGCTAGACGAGCAGCATCAAGGCTGACGCGACGCGTTTGCGCTGCTGAGGTACCTATGGGAATTCGGCCGAGGTACACATGATAGCTGATGTAGGTAATTGAGCAAGTAAGAGCACACGACTTCAAGAAATGCAATATCTGAATTTCAAAATTTCTAAATTTCTTCCAAACCATCGTCTGAAAATCAGCTTGTAGAGCTTGCTTTGCCCTCTCGAAACATGTGTTTGTACATCAGATTGTTCTCTCGCTTTGATTTCTAAAAATTCTTTTTGAAAAATTTGTAACTGCTCTTCAAGTGAACTTATTTACAAAAAGATATGAAAATTCATTTACCTACTTTTTGATAACAGATTTGCTGCTCTTTGACGACATGGAACTCTAGAGATAAAAATTCAAATAGAAGAACCACTCTGATTCCGGATTGAAAATAGATTGTCGTTCTGAAATGCTGAAAAAAATATGAAAACATGTCTCTTACGGTCGAAGGGAGCAGCAGTCGGCACAGGCTTATATTATAAGCAAGCTGGATATCGTTTTTGGAACAAAAAGCAAAGAGGATATCTGTGGTCGAAAAAACACTACTTATGCAGATTTTTTTCTAATCGACTTTTCGTTTTTTGGGGTTTTACCTTCAGGATTTAAGGTCAGAGGGAGACTTTTTTTGAGCATTTTCGGAAAGCCAGCTCGTGCCGAGCCCCTTGTGGGAGCCGCTCTTTCTAACATTGCCAGATTTGTGCTGAAGGAGCTTTGCACGAAAACAATAATTTCCTTATTTTCTTTTTAAACGTCTTCGTCGTTGTTATATCGTATCACGGTGTAAGAAAATCGAGCGAAGCCATTAATTCATAAATGGTAGCATACCTTTTGAGGTATTCGGGTTCTGCATAGTAAGTGATAGGATTGATTTTGTATCTAACTCAAAAGTCCTCTTCTATCTTGACCAGGAATACTTGACCTTAGAAGAGTTTGTGTTCAACCCAACAACAACTTTTTCAAATCTGACCAGCCTTCATTTCATCCCAGAACCCTACTAGAAAGTCTTTTTTGTAAAGCCCAAAAAAGCTCCTCCGCCTTCGACGCACAGTTATTGAGGCGACTGTTCTCGAATGCCATTAGCAATATCAATAGGATAAGGTTTATGTATTCGGAGTATTGATATTAGCAATAGCCAATCGCTCAAGAAAGGCCTTTTCAATACGCTCTCCATAATTGACTAGCATTATTTAACTTGGAATGGAATATAGTCCATTAGCTGCTTAATGACTTATTGAAAAGACGTTCCGATTATGCTAACAATGCTTATCATTGAGCAGTTGATGGACTTGTGTATGCTTTTCAGTTGTTAAGCGCTGGATTGCGCGAGCCATCGGTAGCGTCTATGTGAGTCTTAACAAAGCCAAAAAAGAGGGTGACCCTCACTTTTAATCTATTGATTGTGAGAAAATGCTAGAGATAACGAGCTGTCCTTCCATAATCGTCATACATAATTCAGCTGTTTGCTCTGAGATTGATAATCCTTTCAATAACGCTACGATGTGTCCGTATTTCTGGCGAATCCGTGTAATTTCCTGCTCTAAAATTCGTAAAAAAACAAAATTCATCTGTTTCTTATGATGCGTACAGTTCTACTAGAAACTGAACCAGGCAATTCTTTATTGCTAATTCACACAGAGTTAGTCAATCTTGTCAACTGTGAGTGCTTTGATTGATGACTTTGAGCAGTTAGGACACCAACCAGGTCAAGCGTGCTGATGCGATCCGGAACCCTCATTTACGACCCCCCTCCCTTGAAGGTACCCATCCGTACGACCCCTCCCTCTTTCCCCCTCCCCCCCCCCCTACCCTCACCCATTTATCCCCCTTACGTCCTCTGCCCACATTCCTCGTGGTGGCCTGCATAAACGAATGTCAATCTCAAAAAATACCTGCGTGAGAACTTCAGTGAGGTTTTGGAAACAGAATTTCTAGGCCATGGGAGCGTCCATCATCTGTAGTACACATACACACCTTTAATAATGTTTGAGATTCTGCAAGTTTTTTTGAATTTTCAGGCATACTTCAGGCCAGCAAGTTCGATTCCCGTAGGCGACACAAATTTTTGCGCGGGAAAAATGACATCCTTGAACTACAAAAGATGTTTTCTACTAAGAAGCTTACTTCCTACCTTTTCCACAGTTTTTCCCGCGAAAAAAGCCGCTTTAGCGCCGTCCAGAACGACTTCAAAAACGTGCATGAGCACTAGTTCGAAAATTCGTAACTAAGGCCAGGAAAAGACTGAGAGGCTGCAAAGCACAGGTTCTGTAGTATAGTGCCCATACTATCCAGAGAACAACTTTCAGCTCTTGAGGAGCAGTAAGTCCGAAAAATTTAGATGCGACTCTTTCTCAAACTTAGATGCGATCCTAAAAAGCAAAAACTAGGATTTTTGAGTTTAAAATTTTGTAGTTTACCAGAGAAGTTACAAAACAGCCTGCAATTTTTATGAGGGAAAGTAGGAGGATGGCCTCATATTAAAGCAGATTTGCAGCCAACAAGCTTCAACGAAAGAAGAAATATAGATGCGACCCAGATACGACCTCCCTTTCCTGACTTTTTGCTATCATACATAAAATCATAAGAAAATCCACGGTTCACAAAATAACACCAGATTTCGCACAGCAATAGTAGAGCTTATTCAAAGTACATATTAATTGTAAGGGCCGTATAAATTGCATTGCAAAAAGATTTGCGAATTATTGATTGTCATTGTTGATCTAGATGTGCGCTTTTGTCGAGTGTGTGAGGCTTCGTTGAGGTTCTGGAAGCAGAGTTTATAGGGCAATGGGTGCGCCCAGCATCTGTAGTACGCATACATACCTTCAATAATGTTTGGGTTCTTAAGTTTTTTTTTTGAATTTTCAAGCAACTTCTGGCCAGCAGATTCGGTCCCCGTACGCGACACCATTTTTTTTTTGAAGGGAGAAAAAACGATATCTTTGAAGCTTAAAATATGTTTTCGATTGAAAGGCTTATTTCCTACCTTTTGCACAGATTTTCATGCGAAAAAACTGTTTTAGCGCCATCCAGAACGATGTCAAAAACGTGCATGAGCACGGTATTTTGAAAATTCGCAACTACAGGCAGGGAAAGACTGAGAGGCTGATAACCAGGCTTTGTAGCGTAGTGGTTATACTAACCATGGAAAAAGTTTCAGCCATTGAGGAGCAGTGAGCTCGAAAAAATCTAGATGCGACTTTCGGAAATTTAGATGCGATCCTAAAAAGCAAAAGTGGGATTTTTGAGCTTGGAATTTTGTATCTCACCGGCGAAGTTATCAAACAGCCTGAAATTCTCATGACAAAACGAAGTGGGATAACCTCGTATCACAACAAGTTCGCAACTAAAAGCTTCAATAGCTCCGGAGAAATCTAGATGAGGCGCTGATACGACTTTCCTTTTCCCATTTTTTGCTGCCATACATGAAATCATAAGAAAATCCAAAGTTGACAAAATGACACCAAATTTTGCACTTATATAGCGGAGCATCTCAAAAGTACAGATAAATCATATGAGCCCGTGAAATATATTACAAAAAGATTTAGAATTTTATGATGGTCACAGCTGGTAAAGACATTCGCTTTTGTCGAGTGTGTGAGACTTTAGGAAGATTTCAGAACCAAGATTTCTAGGGCAATCGGTACATTTAGCATTTTTTATCAAATAATACATCCTTCAAAAGTGTTTTGAGCTCTTGTAAATGTTTTTTTTGTGATTCTGCAGATTTTTTATCTTTTTTGTTCTCATTTCCACTTTTTTCTAATTTATTGTAAAGAACATAACTAATTGTCTGCTATTTGACTCCCTTTGAAGCCTAGGGTATTTTAGCCTAACTACCTTCCCTTACGACCTCCCCTCCCCCCCACCTTAGATACCCTCTTACGACCCCCCATTGCGACAGTCGCATCACAAGCTTGATCCTCACACCAACGGACAGTTTCTCAATTTCACGTCAGCTTCAGCGAAAAGCGGAAGACCTTTGATAAACGAATGCGAAAAAAGATTGTGTGGAATTGTTCGCCTTAGTTGCATATTTTCCCGTGTGAATTTTAATTTGATGCTGTCATCTAGTCTAACTTCAAACGAATATGGAGATTGGAGAACATAGATTAAAAATGAGTTTGTTTTTTTAAATATGTCGCCAATACTAGCACCCGCTCAAAATCCGCAAAAGGTCGTTTATATATAAAAGTGATTGCTTCTTGCTTGCTCATATAATTACATTCGCTTTCCTCCTCTGTGGCGATCAAAACTCCCATCTCCTCTAAACCAACAATCTCGATCTCGAATGTGTAAAAAAAGTTGTCATGTTCGTAGTCAGCATGCGTACGTACCAATCTCTTGAGCTCCACCTGTCTAGCTTGAATGCGATCCAATAATTCGACACAACGTGAGCATCGCGAAGCATGTTACAAGGTTGGTCCAAACAGCAAAACCCATTTTTTGTAACTTAGAAACATACATACAGACATACATATCAGCTTGCAAAGAAGCGTAGCTTTTCTATATAAGGTCGAATGTCGTTTGCTTGAAAGAACGTTTATCACTCAGCCGATCCGACGAAATATCCATCGCTGCTTTTCTAAAATTTATCAGCCATTTTTGCATCCTGTCCGAAATTGCATACGCTCGTTGTTTCTATTGTCTCAACAGGTCGTTTACACTTTTCAGCAGGCACTGAACATTGACCATGCTAAACACACTTTATTTGTTCCGAATTTTCAATACTTACCAATTTTTTTTACAAGAACTTTCCAGGAGTGCTTAAAAAATCCAGGTTTGAGTTTCGGTACAAATTATTTATTTTACAGATTCCTCTGAATACGAGCAAAAAGTACGGAAGAGTGACGTACACTTGCACAAAGACGGGAAATAGGGCCTTTATACATAAGAGTTGGTGGCCTTGTGAGTAGTACAATAAACTTCTATTATGCTGGTAACAAACTAGAAATTTTGTCATTGATAAGCCCAGTGAGTCCTAAGACTTCATAACTAAAGCAGGTGTGACGGTAACGAGGTTTGGACAAAGAGCATCACACCAGTTTGCTTTTAAAGCAAGAAAACGCTTAAGAGTTACAACTGGACGCTCTTGGGCTTGTCTTTGTGCCATCTAAACTGCAAGCTACAATGCACAAATCGCAAAGAACCCAAACAAAGAGTACCAATGAATTCGCGTACTAACCTTGGCTCCAAACAAAACCATAAGCTTCTAAATCGTTTTTTCAATTTTTTGGTCTCCAGGCTGCAATTCAGAATTCTCGGAAGGATGAACCAGGTAAGCGAAAATACCTCCTACCAAAATTTTGCCCGGATGCCGCTTCTAAAGATGTGCCCCATCTTCGACCCAATAAATTAATCATTTCTTCAATTGAAGGAGTGCTTAGGGTTTGTGAATGGTTTCAATAGTATTTTCCGTTTTCCAAATAAAAAGTCTACCAAAAGACCCAAGTTGCCACCTTATATACTTTATAATGAATGTAGTCGAGTGGCCTTTTCAGATGAGACCCATACTACTTTGGAGAATATTGCACAGTGATTCCAAATTTGCCTTCATTATCTGCCAAGAGCCTCTGGACCCCGAGTTATGGGTGTTTTTTTTGGTTCAAAAAATTGAATGCAAAATGGAGCGAAATGGCCCAGTTTGCTCAAGCTGTCCGATGCCAAATATCAGAGCAGTTCACGCAATGGATACATATTGTCTAGTATGTTAATTCTTAACATTGCATTATCTGAGCGCTGAGAAGATTGTAACAATTATTTTTACCCAAATTTTGCACTCATTTTTGGTTCCACAAAACGGTCACAACTCGGCATCTAGAGGCGCTTGGCAGATAATGAAGGCAAATTTCGGGCCACGGTGCAAAGCTCTTCAAAGTGGTATGAGTCTCACTTAAAACACTTAAACTCGCCACTTCAACTACATACGCCTTCCTTGTGAGGTCAATCAATGTTCTAATGCTGCAATGGGTGAGATAGCAGCTACCAAACCTACGATAGTTAAAGGTATCTGCGTTTGAGTCAGGAGCTAGCGTTATCAGCTCCAGTTAGTGGAAGGCCCTTGTACTTATTTATTTTGTTGGCTCACACATTTTGCTTACCATCAAGTAGAGCTCTTCACGCTTCTTATCTCAACTCTCCTCCATGCGTGGAAAATGTAGAGCAGAACATGTTTTTTGGTTTATTGTGCTGAGAATAGCTATTGTTAGCTTGAGGCATAAGACTGGTATCAATTCGAACAATCTTTGGCGGTTTACTCAAAAGAGAGTTCCGCCGGATCTACGAGATCTCTGTCGAAGGGTGTTACTTGCTCAAGAATTTCGCGGAGTAGCAGCGCAACAGAAGGATGTTAAAATCCTGCCGAATCCTTCAAATCCCACTCCAAAGAATGTGATAGAAAGCGGGGACGCGTCATCAATAGTCGAAGATCGCTTATACAAGCAACGGAAGCTGTTGCCTGGCTTTCTCAAAAGAACAAAAATTTTTTTAAAATATCAAAAAATCGAGCTGTGCACTTTCCGATCGACCATCTGATGATATCAAACGCTGTTTGCTTCTGTTTTACACTATAGACATTTGATGAACCATTGAAGCTAGCGTTAAATCACCCTATTGCTGCAGGAATGGAGCTGACAATATCGCATTTTGGTATCGTTTATGCTGGTGTCCGAAAGAACAACACACGCAATATTCTACTGCACAAATGCATATGTGTTTTATTTGAAGGCAGTGTTCCGGCATCGCGCTCTGGGAAACATGCCTGTGGTGAGGTTCTCGCTTACCCCACTAACCTCCAGGCCCAGTCCGGCTTGTTGATGTTCCCTCTGCGCCGAGAATATAGCTCTCAAACCAGCGCGCGCAACCCAATCGGCGTACGCTCGGACGGCTTCATCTGCCTGTTCGGTGCGGGACACTGCGACCGCTCCAACATGAGAGGCGAAGTTTTGGGTGACGCTGCTCTCAAAGGCAGTGTCCCGGCAGATTCGCGTCCTGGGAATATAGGTGTGGTGGGCCTCCCGGTCATCCTATTAACCTTCAGGCCCAGTCCGGCTGGTTGATGTTCCCCCCCCCCACTCGCGTCCAGAAAATAGCCCTCTCGGCGGCTTTCTTTGTCCGACGGGACCCCACGCCTGTTCTCTCATTGTGCATGCTACCCAAAGCAAAAATTACAGGTGGCAGGGTCTTTGTGCCGGCCTCCCCAACTTTTTGAAACTCTCGTTCGTGCTACATTTTGGAAATAAGGTAAACACCCAAAATCATTCTTTTACCCCGTTCAAAGCTCATATTCGGGTTCTTAGTGTCAAAAAGGCTTGAATCATGCAAAGAGGTAGAAATGCAAAATCTACCGGGACACTGCCTTTAGCTGAGCTGTTGTCACCCTACAAACAGAAAACGAAAACGTTGTGTTACGACCTTTTCCAGCTATCAGCCTGTCAGAATAGTTTTATCACTCGTTATTTCTACAAAAGTTGGAAACGGCTGTGGCAAATTCTTCTACACTTGAATACTTGATATGTTGGCGAAAGGTTCTAACTAAGACACTGCCCAAACCGGCCCAAATAATTCGTTAACGGCAGAGAAATCCATCCGTAAACACTTCGCAGCTGCGTCGTGACCGTAATACTTTGGATGGGTCCCAACGCGAACGTAGTGTTAAAGTGAGCAAAGTAGTTTTTGGGTTACGATCACGGCGCAGGCGCGGGGTTTTTGGGACGGATTTCTCAGCCGTGAATGAACAGATTGCGCTGTTCCTTGGGCAGTGCCTTGGTTAAGATCCCCCTCATCAATTTCCAGGCGAAAAAAAAACCATGCGCTCAGATTTGCCTTTGAAGCTTCAGATTGCTTTGTGAGGTCGCTTTTCCAATTTCCGATTGTCGCTACGATTGTGAGTCGCACTAAATTTAACTGCTTTTACTCTTTCCAGAGCTATATTTCCAGTGATGCATTTATAGTAAGCGATTAGGTTTCATTTTGGACTAAAGCGATTGGAGGCAATCATCAACGATGTTAATTTGCAAAGCTAACTTCTGCACTACTCACTTGTACATTTACATGAACCAAAAGTATAGTGTGCGTAGTCTTGAAAAGTTAGAGATTTACAACGTTCGAAAAGATAGGGCTGATCTAATAAAATTCGGATATGTTTGCAAACAGTGGAACGGTCAATGTGTATGCTCTACCACTGCAATAGCTTGTTAAGCAGACCGCTACAAGTTTTGCAGAAGTTTAGATAGAGAATCTAACGCTCAAAATAATGAGTCGTATCAACTCTTTTGATTCAAAAACGTGCAAATTTATCCACTAAGAGAAAATAACATCGCTTTCGCAAAAATCGAACAAGGGCGATCCAGCCATACAGTGTCGATTCGTTTCATGTGATCATATAAGTCACTGCACAAAATGTCCGTTTTTGCCGCTTTCAGCCTGGATGTTTGTAACGGACACCGCTCAAAGTAAAAGTTCTCTGTGTTCGAAAAGATTTCTTTACTTTTTGGGAAACCAATTTGCTCAAGATGCAAACGTCAACAATCGCTCAGTCTCTTGCGTTTTTGCAACCAGAATTTTGGGATGGGTAGGGCAAAGAGCACTTTGCGAGCAATCAAACATATGATTGTATGAAATGTCTCGATTGTAATTTCAAGAGTCGTAGGTTGTTCCCTGGAAACCTCAACGAAACTCATCGAATATATTAAGCTGAAAACTAAGTTTTGCAACTACTTTCATAACTCAGCTTTCTTTGGATGTAGCGCACCCAAACTTGGGCTGTATGTAGAGCGTAGTGTGATCTACAATTGACCAAAGTTGCTTGAATTTTAAGAACAAAATAGAAAATTTCCAGCCATTTTTCGAAAACCAGTAAATTTTGAAAATTTTTTGGGTTTCAAGGCAAAATGAAGTTTTTAGCAGTCTAGACCATGCGCAATAATCCGAAATTGTGTACTAATTGTTGCTAGAGGTTGACTTATTTGGTTCACCAAAAAAGAAATGAAATTTAAGGGCAAGTCGAGATTTGGCGCCCTTATAATTTCGAAAGAGTTGCTGTACGCAAGGCTGCTGGTCAGAACCATAAAACTCCCGAGCCCTTACATATTGAGGTTCTTTGACCTGGTAAACACAAATATCATATTCATTTGTTGAGTCAACGCCTCTTTCCTTGTTTAGAATGGAACCCTATATCGTATACCTAGAGTAATCTTGCAAAACAGCCCTTATTACGCAACTTCAATATCGTTTTCGTAATCAGCATGTCGGATAACTCCCCTACACCAAGTTTTAGCCAAATCTGTCAAATTTTGTAATTTTTCCCTTTATACCATATACCTACCGTAACCCTCACTGCGACGTCAGAATTTGGCGGAACAGCAGCTACGCCTGTAGCTTACGCCATAATCAAAACAGTGGCAAAATTTGAGTGCGCCATGTTGAGTGGTAGGAAAGTTATCAATTGAGTTGCAAAACTTAGTTTCCAACCTAATACTATTTTGTGTCAGTGCGTGGCGGTGAAGCCTTCAAGAAAAAATTAAGAAAAGCTGATTTGTCTCAACTTTTGAGCAGTGATACTTCTTCTTGATTGCGTTGCGTTTCTAATATTTGTGTTCAGATTCTTTTAGGGTTTAGGTCCTTAGGGCTTATGGTTGTTATGGTTCTCCCATGGTTTGGTTCTGAGGCTTGATCTTCTTTGCATTTCTTTTTTCCTTCTTTTTCTTCTTATTTTTTTTCATCTCTCAATAGTCTTCTTTTTAGATTCTTGCTCTTGTCCATGCGGTTCACTATCTTTTTCGTATGACGGTTTCATGGCACGCGACTCTACCTGTCTCATGCTGATCCTTACTCTGGGCTGATTGTGGTCGAGGGATGCGGAATGAATGCTTTGTTGGACTTTAGTTTATGCTAGATCAGACTTTACCACTTCATTGGACCTTGGTTCAATTATTGCCGTTCTCTGTTTGGTTTTCTTTTTACACTTCCATGCCTCACGCGTTAGTTTGGGTCTGGTTCCGTCTTATCACCTCAGTTATGCTTGGGCTAGCTTGTTTGGGCTTGAGACTTTTGCATTGTGCAACTTCTATCGGAGTTCTGTTCTCTCCCCAGAGTTTTGGTTGGGCGGGTTTTATCGATATTACTACCAATACACCTGCTTCCAACATATACAATTGCTTATGTTGAGTAAGAGCATTTTTTGCTAAGAGCAGGGGGCATGAGACAGACTCCATTGAACCTCTATACCTGTGATGACTACATATATGTCTAAACAAGCTCATTCCCTTTCCATTCCCAGAAAGATTTTGCGGACTGGACTTGAACTGATTCAGTGGGGAGTTTGCCTTTTTGTTTTTATTTTTTTTTGTTGTTGGTTGTTTGGTGTGATGCTTCGTTCTTCTGTTGTATGGGCGCGCCTTGTGCGTATTAAATAAATAAATAAATAAATTTTAGTTTCCTAAATGAGTTCAAGAGATCAAAATCAACTAAACGCATCGCATTCACCCGTCATCTGGAACCTAGGTTCAGTAGAATGGGCAGAGAGATGGCTAATGAGTATCACAATTGATTCAAATTGCTCAATAAGGTTCTACCATTATGGTGGGGAAGTTAGACAAGTGGCTTTTGCACGAAAGCTTTTTTAAACTGCATTTAATAATTTCGTAAAATGCAACTTCACTTGCGGATCATAATTGCAACGCTTTCGCGTAATGATAAATTTATTGGCAATGTCCGATATAGAAGCACCTCATTTTCAGCAGATTACTAGAGCGGCTTCCAAACCAGCCCTATTGCGTCTGCGTAGGATTGCTCCTAAAGCGAGAAAATTGCTTCAGAACTAACAATAACGCCTCCCAAATCAGTTCCGTGTTTGTCAAAGCCTGAAATGTGCTGGGATCGGTCTTGCGAAGCTGTCCGGCTGTAGCTGGGCGTCCCGCCATGATTCCTGTTTCGGCAAGCGAGATTCAACCGAGGTGGTCTATGTTTAGATTTCTGAAGCAATTATCTCGCTTCAAAAGCAACACTTCGGAGTCGCAGCCAGGCTATGGTTTGCATGGCGAACCCGCTTCAATTGGTCTGTTGAGACCATGGTGACAAATCTGCCCGGACACGCTTTCAAAGGCAGTGTGCAGGATGTTTCCCACCTACCGTACTTGACGGACGATGCGTATGAGCTTGCATAATTTTCGAATAAGAACCAATAGCATGCAAGTCAGTACAAATCGTCCGTCGCTGCAAAAGCTTGTCTTGCAAAAAGTGTCTTGCCTTATGAGCAATATAAATTACATGTGGGTGAAGTAGAGACAAAAGGTTAGCACAGACAAAATGAGAATTTTTTGTGATTGGAAAAAGAGCTATGAGCGTTATTCCTGCGACGGAGAAAAAGACTTGCGTGGCACTTCTTTGGACAAGAAAAGAGGACCCTTTCATAAAAATAGGCAAACCTTGAATTGTGAGGTTTTCTTGGACGAGCAATTCTTGGAAGAAGTTATCTCTTGCACTATAGCTCGATTTAATGGCTTGCTACTACCAAATTAAAACTTATTACAGTCAACCAACCTCACCTGCGTTTCAGTATTGTATATAGGTTGTGTAATAAATTCGTTCGCATTTTTTGTTTCATTTCTTTCTCAGTATTTTACAAAGCATTTCGCAAAATGTTTATATGTGTTCGAAAGCTCCGAGTCTGCTCTGCAAAACTATCTTCATTATGTTCCCAGTTCATCAGAAGTTGAATAAAAAATTTGACTAGAAACCGAGAAATCTGAGAGAGCGAAAATCCCATTTTGACACTTGTTACGCTGCGTCTCGAATGGGTTTGAACGCTTGAAAAACAGCGCGGAAATTTTGCGATGGGTATGAAAAGAATACTGTAGCCCCCGCAGATTGCTTATAAGTGCTAAAATTTTTTGAAAATTCGTATTGTAAGCTTAAAGATAGGTATATTTTTAGATGTCTCTTCGGCGTCAAAGTTAAGCATCTGAAGGCATTTTTGAGGGAGGGTGGTACCGAATAATTTAAGAATTGGCAGACAATGTAGTCTATGATTGTTAAATCATCGAATAAATAAGTTGTATATTCAAAAATTAAGAATATGGGGGACAAACATCTTAAGTGTGCGAAACGACGAACGGCCCTGCGGCAAAGCCTTGCTATGCCGACTTTGCAAAAATGGCATTAAACGGTCGGTGAAAGGAAGTGGGCAATTATATACATTTTCAATTAGTGCATAAGTGATTAGCCAGTTGCTTTTTTGTTTTCAAGCCTTTTGATCAAATTTTAACAATGAATTGCGGGAAAACTATGGAAGAAAAAAGATATCGAAAATAGAATTTTTGCCTCCAGATTTTTCGGTTTGAGATGGAATTTTTTGTACAACTGTTTGAGAACTGAAAATATAATAATAAGAATTTGGTAGAGCAGACTCAAAGCTTCCGAACTCATGCTAACATTTTGCCAAATGCTTTGCAAAGTATTGAGAAAGAACTCAAACAAAAAATGTGAATTACTTTTACACAACCTAATAAATACATTGTTCTGTAGGGCAGCAGATACTGTAGCACGGATTGTAGTCATAAGAAACTGATAAGGTTTCAATTATCTTTTCGTATAAGATCTCACAAGGTCAAAATGAACGCAGAACATTTGCGAGTACACCATTGACAGTTTGAGTTGCCGCAATTACAGAAGATTTGTTTTGTTGCTCAAACGTCCTAAAAAATTTTGTTGCAACTTTCGCAAAGCTCAATTCTTTTCGATAGCACACTGTCATTATGAGCCAGAGAATAAGAATTAATCTTGATAGGTAATGTAGCGCTAATGATGCCAGTTACGCAAGAGAATATGGCAGGATATCCCTGCATGTAGAAATTCAAAGAAGCGTCTTTATAACAACGTAAACATGGACCCAGAATTTTCGATTTCGAGTGTAAATTAAGGTGAACACCCGTTCGGTACTGTGGCAATGTAAACTTGAGCACAATTCCAAATTTCCATATGTAGAAGAATGCTATTCATTTTTTCGCAGGTCAAGGCAAAATCGAACAACCCTCACTAAGTGAAAATTGACTGATGCTGGGTGGAGCTAGGTGCGGTCCACCAATCGTAGAACATTATTTCCTCTTTATAAACTGAAGATAGGAGAAATGATGCGAAATTGCTGTTCTATCACTCCCAGTAGTAACGCATCCGAACACTTCCGTTTCCTGCATCTTCGCAAATGTACGTTATTCTTCCAATTTTTGCACTGCTACCAACGGCGATCTGTAAAATTTTGATTATATCTGCTTATCGCTTGCTGGAAAGTTAAGTCACCCTTGGGAGGCAAAGGATTTTTCTATAAAAGAAAAACAGTATGAAACTGTAGTAAAGTTTACAAATCATTACTCAGTGGAAACTGTTGGGTTGGAAAAAAATGTCGCGCTTTATTTCCTCGGCATGACAACTTGGTACCCAAAACTACATGGAGTACATTCGATAGAGCAATGCAAGCTCTAAAAAATGGCACTAGTGCTGTCACTTTGAATTAATCCACGGGTGGGAGATTACGCTTTCGCCAAATTGATGCTAAACTGTTCCCGCGTGAGTAATTCTGTTTTACTTGGCTGGGGATACAGCAGGAGTTTTTCAGCCTCTTACAAGTGATAGTCTTTTACAAGTGTCGAATTTAGCTTTTTTTTCTGCCTCTTAAATTAAATTTGGTTTTTCTCGAGACCTAACTCTTGTAGAAGAGTAAAAGTCCACGGGTGTGCTTCCCAAGCCAAATAGTATAGAATTGCTTACACCGGAAACAACCCTGCATTCACTTTGGCGGAAACATAAGAATCTAAGTTTTTTGGTGTTTAGTCAAGGAAAAAACAGCAAATGCGCCTATGAATGTTTTGTGAGGAATGTGTGCCCATTAGGAAGTTGGAGTCCGAAGAAATTTTTTGAACGGAGATACGATTTTTTTCATTTTTCGCCTATTTGAAACTGTACATTAGGTGGAATTTTCAAAAAATCATAACTTCCTTCCTTCTGGACGGAATTTCTTGTTTCAACTTTTGTTTGGAAGAGAAAACTTTTCTCATTACAATAGTGTCTTTGCCATGAATTGGCATTGGAAAGTTTCAGAGCCAGAAGCACCGAAGGAAATCAACCAAGATCGGCATTTTTCAAGCTGAATCACGAAAAATTCTCGAAGTATTTTTATTTGATAGAGAAAATTATGCTGATTACAATAATGCCTTTTCCATGAATTAAAACGAAAAAGATCGAGAGTTAGGAGCAAATAAAGAGAATTCCTTCAGTTTTGCAACTTTTGAGCATGCTCAAAAAAGCCTAAAAACGTCACAGAAAAGACGGAAAAGCCATGAGCATGGGTTTTGTGACCTCTTCTTTCTAGCTGAGTGAAAATCGGACCAATCGAGAGCAATATTGATTTTAGCGAAAAACACGACACGAAAATCTGGAAATATTACGAAAATCAAAATTGCCCTCGATTGGTCCGATTTTTGATCGGCTAGAAAGGGAAGATCACAAAACCCGTGTTCTTGGCTTTCCCGCCCTTTCTGTGACGTTTTTGGGCTTTTTTGGGCATGCTCAAAAATTGCAAAATTGAAGTAATTCTATTTATTTGCTTACAACTTTCGATATTTTTGTTTTAATTCGTGAGAAAGGCACTGTAGTAAAGAGCATAACTTTGTTTATCAATAGAAACAATTCTGTGATTTTTCGTGGCCTAGCTTAAAAAATGCCAATCTTGAGTAAATTTATTTAACTGCTTCTAACTCTCGAACTTTCTCACGCACGGCAAAAATAGTTGTAATAAGAAAGGTTTCCCCTTCCAAATAAAAATTGATCCAAGAAATTCACCAAGAAGGAAAGAAGTTATGATTTTTATGATTTTTTGAACATTCAGCGAACGAAGTTTTGGACCCACCTAATAGATTCGTCTTCAAACTTCACTGAATCGAACTTGTGCAAAAGCAGTAACGCCTTTTGTGGAGCTTGCGCTGCTCTATCGAATGGTACCGCTTATACCTTTTTAGGTTTGTCTTATTGCGATGCCATGTTCAGGAAAAAAAGCGACATTCTTTTTTCCACCCTAATATAAATGTGCGAGTAGAAGAAAATCCTAATAAACGAAAAGGGGGTCTTTCTTTATGATCGAACTACATATCATTAGATCGCTTCAAAATTTTAAAGAAAAAATGACCAGTTTTTAGCGTGATAGACCTACACGTCCGTCAGATAACCATCAATTTGAGGAATCGGGATAAGGTATAGTATACCAGCATAAAAAAGGATGGACATGGAAAAAGGATGTACGTATGTTATACCAAGTTTTTTCAACAATGCCAACACTCTGAACATTCCTTCATGTCTACATAACATTTATTCCTCATGTACACTGTTTTTGGTATTATTCGTTGTTATTTTTTCCACAGTACATAGTTAGTTACATATGTTGAACTACACAGGCTTTCACACTATACAATTTCATTAGCAACAAGAATACCTACTTAGGGTGGTGATTGAAGACGAGTTGCTAGACCAGCTGTTCAACGCTGATTCCAAATCTGCTTTCTTTTTTTGCAATGAAATTTTTTGAAAGAAGTTATAAGCGTATAGAAGCCGCTTAAAAAATTTTTAAAGTTATGAGCGGCAAAAACCAAAAAGCTGTGCAAAAGCAATTGAAAGTGAGAAATCCTTTTTTTAAGTATATTGACTACAAGGAAAAAACACAGTTGATGAAAATTAGTATAGCCATAGAACTTTTCGCTGGTTATGTGTCACTGTAGGCTTGAGAAATTCGAATTTTTGAACGCTCATAACTTTTTTTGAAAATTTCATAATGTTGAAAAACGCCTTTAGTGCTATAACCCGTTTCAGTCGTCACCTTAATTTGATACCTTTCATTTGTAAAATATCAAGACTGAACATCGTGACAAAAGCGTGTTTCTTCATAGAGCATAAAAATATAGTGCTTATGGGTCAAGGGAAGCTCCATGATTTGGATACATATCCGGATGGTTTCTCAAAGTCATAATGCATAAAGTCGTCGTTGAGCTGTCATAGATCAAACCCGGGTCTAGGTACATAATTAAATCACTTTTGGCTCAGTTAAGATCAAGAAACTTATATGAATACAAGCCTAGCAGAATCACGAACAACCACGAGAGTTCATCGCGGTAAAGGACGTGGCAAATATTTTCTGAGGAACGATTTAGTTGAAATTCGTCCTGCTAGCGCACAAAATGGCAGTGGACATCCAAGTTTCGATAAGAAATACGCACTTTCACTGAACATTGCATTTTATATAGCGTCTGCTCAAAAATGTAAAGTTGTCGTGAAACTAAATTTTCGTGGGTTATTGCCACTACCTACTCTCATGCATCATATTGAAGCACTGTCTTATTGCTTATCGCATCATCTCCGTGCTCATGCCTTGGCGGTCATATCGAATGCAAAACCACAAACCTGCTTGTTATCTACTATACAACCCAAAATTGTAGTTCTCCAACCACCCCAGTTCCCCACCTTCAGGCATTGCATCAGAAAGCTGCCTTCGACCTTAAGCAACTATGATCATGAAGACAAAATAAAAGTTATCCACTACCCATTTTTCATTATCGCTGCGATCTTTACCACCGACATTACAAAGACAGTACACAGTAGTAAGGAAGGCAAATACAATGAAGAGAGCCCGCATTTGAAGAAAATTGCCGCAATTCACTGAAATTATATGTGATTTAAAGTTACTCGCATAAGATGCTTAGTGAATTAAGTGAAGATATCTTTTACAAAGACTCTTGCTGGAAAGGCATACCAGGCAAGACGCTTACGTACAAAAATGAGACTATTCCAGTTATTATACGCTCATAATGTGATGGTAAAGGAATGCTTGATGCGTGTTATCGCATATTCAAACCCTACAAACTCCATTAGACGCTGGTGGGCTTTTATGATAACATGCAAAGTATTATCGTGTAACAATCAAAAACATTTGTATAGAAAAAGAGTGTTACGCATCTTTTTGGTTTGTTGAATTTTTGTTGACTGTTTGTCTTGTGACCCAAGTCCTTCATTGTAGACTTGTGGGAAATATTGTTATAAAGGTAGCGCTTTTTATAATCTGCTGAGGGTCGCCTTGTTTAAAACACCATTCAGACTTTAGGGTGATAATCACCACGGATCTCCCTATACGGGGTTTCAGCAGGTTAGTCGCGTGGGTACGTGGAACGTCTGGGTGGCAAGTAGGGGGCTAACGCGACCAAAAGCGACCCTGCGCCTGCTCTGATAAGCAAACGATGCGAAATACGGACTCCCTGCCTCATCAGAAGCTTGCATACCTATTTCGCGGCAGCCGAAAACGAGAAGGGCAATGAGGATCTGTGCTTACAACCACGGACGCTCTCATCGGACGCATCCATCGAAGATCTCATGATGCAAGCGAGGAATATCAAGTACGATGTTATCGGACTGACCGAGAGAAGAAAACACACCCGCTGAACGCCACTGATGGTGGGATAGAAATTCTTTTAAGAGCTGTGCAGCGGAGGAGTCGGCAGTGGGATTCCTTGTCAATACGAATTTGGCCGTGAACATCGGTATTTGAACAACTCACAGCTCGAATCGGACATTCACGAATATTGAAATGCAGAAATCAAACGCCCCAACAATGAGCTACTACGAATAAGCAAGCTCGAGGCTTTCTACATGGACTTGAAGTTCCACAGAGATGAGCACACCTTTACAAAGTATCGTCGATGACTTTAAGCGAGGATCGGAGCAAGAAAGTCACTTGCAAAGCTTCATATCGGGACCCATAGTCTATAGTGGAATGAAAAGGGGGAGGAATTATCCGAGTTCTCCATGATGACGTTAACCATAGGTTTTGCCTTACGAGGTCGCTGTTGTTCCGTTTACACAGGATCGGATCATCGTCTCCTTCGTACCAAGTAGGTTCTAATTTTCACGGGTGGAAAGAGGCCTTGAGTTCAGGAAGCGACTACCTTTAGCTGAGATCTGCTTCAGTCGATATCTGACTTCAGAGAGATAACGTGGTCGACAACATCGACGAGGAATACGAAAGATTTATCCAGCATCCCCACGATTGTGCTAACAGGGGAATGGTCAGAAGTCGAAGTGGCCAATCTAAACAAGCTGCATACCATTCGATGCAGCATAGAATGATGACTTCAAATCTGTCATCCATATCTGCAAAGCGCCTTTGTAGGAGAAGTTATGAGCAGCATTACTGCGAAAAAATCGTACACAAAAATTGCGAAATCGGGCACATTATTGCCCTTGCAATAATGTGCCATGCAGATAAGGAAGACAGATTTAAAGTCAGCGTTTTATGCTGCATCTAACGGTTTGCAGCTTGATTTTGCCACTTCGATTTCTGACCATTTCCTTGTAAGGAAGTCGGGAAATCAGGAAGTACGAGACAACATCTGTCAACGAAGATTCTGGAGCTGATATGCCAAACTACGAGCACAGGCAATTAGCTTCAAAATTTAACTTCCTTCCAAGGTTGTTAAGCAGTGCTGAAAAGCGGTGAAAGAGCTGAGCGAGGGAGCCGAAATCCGGAAAAGATTCTGGACCACATACACACGGTATCTAGGCTCATTAAGAAGAGGTACAGCAAGAGTAAAGACCGTCGCTCTGTACTGCTCTCGACTTGAATAAGGCATTTAATTCGGTTAAGACTGTGGCTGTCATCGATGCCTTAAGCAACTAATGCATTCTGGCAGCCCATCGATATATCCAACGACTTCACAACCAGCATCACACCAATTTACGAGGACATCATCATCGATGTGAACAAGAGTAATACAAGAAGGCGATACCATATCGACAGAATTTTTCAGCACTGCTGTCAAAACGTTATGCGCACACTACAATGGGGAAGGGAACGCAGGGAGTGAAAGTTGACGAACGGCAACTACGCCATCTTCGCTTCGCTGATGACTTAGTCCTGACTATACCGAACATCAACAAGCGCAACGAATGTCGGCTCAACTTGACGACGTGTGTAGGAAGATCGGCAAAGGTTAAATCTGACGAAAACGATTATGAAAAACGGGTGGGACCCTGGTCTTCCCCTGAATGGGACGAGTGTTACCGAATGCTCTAGCCTTATCTACTTAGGTCGAGAAGTAAACTTGATGAACGACGTAGTTCCGGAACTGAGCGGGAGTAAACGAGTAGCATGAGAGCGTACAAGGCAGAAGACGTAGTGAAGAGGACCAATAACACTCGGTCCGCGCCCATTTTTCAACACGACGGCTCTTCCTATTTTCACAAACGCTTTGAAAAAATGGATTATGAGGAAGCGCGACGAACATGCGGTGAGCGTCACCGAACGCGCTTTTGAGAGAGTGAGTGGAAGAGTGTCCCGACTCTCTCCCGCAAGTGATGAAAGAATTTCGGGGTTTTACCTTGTCAACGATCGAATCGGGGACGCTACTGCTGACGCCAAACAAAACAAAATCAAATGGGCCTACTGGTGCGTTTGACGACAATTGGTGGACCAGAGCTGTAATGAATTGAACACTGCTGGACGCGGAACAGGAAGACCGCCGAATCGATGGTCGGACATGTGCATGAAGTCCTATGAAGAAGTCCTCCAAAGCGTTATTGTGTCTTTGGTTGGATAAGTCACTGGATCCCGCTCATGTCAAGCGACGAACAATGGAGATGTAGGTGATGTATGATACACACTGCAAAAATTTACGGGAACCCTAGAAGGTCGACCGGTCGCGTTCAGGCATCTAATGGACTCATTGCATACGAGAAAGTAGCAGCAGTAGTGACGATTTGCAATGCAATACTTTTTTGTTTCCCGATCCGATTCAGAAAAGAAGGGTTTTCCTTTCTTGCTGTGCTTAGATGAGCCATACGCTCTACAGAAGGAAGAAATGTGGTGATTATAATCGCCTCGTGGAAATTGGCAGATTTCTCACGTAGCTAACATATTTTGTTCAAACTTCTCCGAAACATCTATAACAAATACAGTTTCACAATAGACAATTATTCTAAACCCAAATCTTTCGCTTTAAAAAGGCGACAACCATTTACTTCCGACTACCGTTTGTGATTTATATGTTGAATAAGATACTATATATATATAATCTAACCTCAAGTAAGCAAAGCTTTGCGAGGTGCCACAGTTGCAACAAGAAATACTGATGATTAATTGCCTCTATTCAAGCACAGGTAATAAGTGATCTTTTGCACAAGGTACTACCTAAATATCAAAGAATGTTTCAGAGTTTTTCAGGGTTCATGTTGTGTTTTATAGCAGTTTTTTATTCTGCGGCAGCGTAGTTTAACAGTTCGTGAGTGACAAAAATCGCCAAGTTACACCTTCCAGGATCTATCTGGTATACCTGGCTTCGTTCGGTCCCTGTCAACATGACATGTTCAGATTCTCATTTCACTTCTACACAATATCAGTTCCGTACCTTATCTGTCTCACTTGTATTGGGTTGGAAAGAAAAGAATGTCGCGTTTTCGGGTTTTTTCAGCTGACACTGGTATTTCTCAGGAACTAGAATATATCGAAGGTCCAAATTCCATCATGAAAGTTTTGAAGGTTTGTGGTACACAACTGCATATATGGGCGGAGCCCAGGACTACTAGGGGAGAAATTGGCCATTCTTCGTTCTTCAATTTTTTCCTGGTTTTCAATTGCGAAAAAATGTGGCGCAATATAATGCACAAATGGATAAAAGCATGTGTCTGCTACATGCTGAAGCAAGTGAGAGATTTGTGGGTTTGGAGCGAAAATCCGATTTTTGGCACTATTAATCGTTTTTACGTTTTGGCTTTGAACTTTGGGTAAACCATGACTTTAAGGCAGCGCCCAGGCAGAATATCAACTTCAATTTTTTGTTTTATTCAGGCCTTTCAATGACGTTGATTCCAAATATGGCATCCAAAACGTAAACTCCTTGAAGAACCCCATTTTTGAGACAATTTTGTGAGAACCGTGGACGAGTGCTCCTAATGCTGTTCCTGTCGAAAGCGAGCATAAACAGGTATAGAACCATGTGTTTGATTGTGTTTGCTACGTGGAAATACGTGAAGGGCTGAGAAGAGTCGTTCAAGGAGGAGGGCCGTGCGGAGTGGGTGTGGTCCTCGAGGCTCGGCGTTTTCTGCGCCATTTTTCTCCTTTTGCAAGGGATGTTTGAAAGTCGGATTTGCACGATTGTTCCAGACTAAGGCAATAGTATCCGGTTATGATAGTATCCGAAAATTTCCGAATCTGCTCGGACGCTGCCTTAGAGGCGAAAAATGTAACTGCATTGCGTAGCAAAATTTCTGTTGTCCTAAATCATCAATCAAATTCTTCAAATTTTTTACGAGATTTCAGAAATGTTTTAATGATGAGGAGGGTAATGAAAAGTTTGAATCTTCTGCAAATCTAAAAGGACATGAGAAGAGACAGTTGTAAAACGTGGATGCTAAGAAGAGTATGGGGTGCCGCTTTAAATTTATGTTAGTTCAGGAAGTTATAGTATCACCATATTATATAATTTTTGATACAATTTCTAATAAACGGCACAGACTTTTTTACTTAGATACTTAGATGGTCCGGCTTCACGTGACGTGCGGGCCCCAGCTGAGAAGTTTCCATTTCTCCCTGTCTCTCGCTTCAGACATCCACGATCTTCTTGGCTGACGTCGGTGGCTGCGTCCACGAGTTCCAGGTGCAAAAATCGTATCCAGCTGATTTCTCAGCTGGTCCATTCGTTCCACGAACACGTCTGCCCATCTCGTTGGAAGCCTTTTTCGGGGACGCTTTGCTTCGCGAGGATTCCACTCCGATGTTCTTAGTGTCCATATGTCGCCTGTTCCTCTCATAATGTGGCCGGCCCATCGATGCTTCGCTTTCGCAACGTAATCCGCTGGGTCACGAAGATGGGACATTCTCCTCATATCCGTACTGCGAAGTCCGAACAGATGTTGTTTGTGTCGGGTCATCTTCGGAAGACTGCGGTCTAGCGCTCTGTGGGTGGTCCTTAAAGCTTTTGAAATGGCTACGGTGTCAGCCCAAGTCTCAGCTGCGTAACAGAGCCCCGGGAGAACGATTGAGTCGAACAGGAGGGCACGAAGCTCCGGGTCCGTCGGTTGGTCGGTGGCTTCCTTCAGAGGCCCGAAGGCGGCTCAGACTGCTCTTCTTCTCCTGTTATCTTCCCTCAAGTCGTTCTCAATGTTTATCTAACGTTCGAGATACACGTAAGAAAAGTCTCCATAATCGGGGGGCCTTTCAATTCTATTTCTGCATCTTCGCAAAGGGCGTTCTTCATGAACTGAGTCTTCTCCCGATTGATTTGCAATCCGATCTTCTTCCCTACTTCATTCAGTTCCTTCAGCATCGTCTCTGCTTCAGTGATATTGCTCGACAAGAGAACGATATCGTCCGCAAAACGATCGACAAGAATTTCCCATCAACTCGTATGCCTCTCTCGTCCCAGTCCAGTGACTTCATCACCCACTGCAAGGCCGCGGTGAACAGCTTTGGCGAAATTGTGTCGCCTTGTCGGACCCCCTTCCCAATTGGAATAGCCATGGCGATGGAACAGCTGCATCGTCGTTGTACAGTCCTTGTAATAGTCGGCTAACGTCCTCACATAAGCTGGGTCCACTCCTTGATCGACTAGCGCATACAGGATGGCGTACGACGACGACGCTGTTAGAGGCTTTCTCGTAGTCGAGAAAGGCTAGGACGAGAGGCAGTCGGTATTCCCGGCAGACTTCTATAACCCTCGAAACCGTCTGGATGTGGTCCATGCAGCTGAATCCTTTGCGAAATCCAGCTTGTTCTTGGTGTTGGGCTTCATCCAGTGTCCTAGATATGCGAGCGAAGATAATCTTCGTGAAAAGCTTGTACAGCAAGGCATACTGGACGGTAGTTCCGAAGATCTTCCAGTTCACCCTTCTTGAAAAGAAAGACTGTTCTTGATGTTCTCCACTGGTCGGGAATCCTTTCCTTCTGAAGGTAAGATGTTAAATGCGACGCTAGAACCTCGTGTAAATGGTTTCCTCCTGCTCGCAGAAGTTCGACGAAATATCTGGTCCTGGAGCCGTGGACGTCTTCATGGTCTGAATCGCCGTGCGCACTTCAGCAGATAGAATTCGTGGTGGTACTTCTCTAGTGGGAAAACGGGCATCGGCACGGGTGTTAACGAGCGGAAGAGGTTGGTGTAGAGGTTTTTCGCGATAGATTCCATCTTGAATCGAGAAGAAGTCGGAGTCGCGTCTTCGTTCAATAGTGCAGCCAGCGGTACCTGATATTCACAGAGGTCCCATCTGCACTTCTTGAGACTTTGTGTTCCTTCGGCTGCTTCCAGTATCTTGGCTTGTCTGTACTTCCTGAGATCCTCCCGCAAAGCTGTTCTGCAACTGGCGTATTCGAATGACTCTTTTAGTCATTCGATAATTTGAAATGATGCGGTCCTCATTCACTGGATTGCGGATAAGTTCATTTTACTTTATTCTGTAAATACTGTCATCTTTCTGAAGTTTATAGAATTGTTTCGCTCCGAGAAAATATTAATGGCCTTACTAACCAGGATCATCAACACACTGAAAGCGCACCTGGCTAGCAAATTCAAGACACCGCTTTCAAACCCATTTCTTTTTGTAGGGTGTAAAATTGACTTTGAAGCTCAAAAAAAAGGTTTCTTGTAAAGGAGTCAGAAAATTTCCAAGCCAAATGTGTAGCAGCGCACACCCACGTAAGTGGCGCAGAATCAACTTGGACCAAATGCGATGTTACTATACTCTTCTCCCGATCCGCGACTCACCTCCCCTTTGGACAGCTTTTCCACTGATCGCTAAGTATGCCACAAGAGGTGGTCATGGAAACTCTCGCCACAGATTTGACGTTTGAGGCTGGGTTCACGGTAGAAAGGGTGGAAGTTTTTGTGAAAAAAGGTGTGCTCAAAGTTTTTGAATGCAAAAGTTTTTCAGATGAAATATAAATGATGCTGTAGAATGTATCGGTTAACTAAATAGCTACCTAGTTAGACCTTCACTGAAGTAAGAGTCTAAAGACCACGCTGTTTTATAGCCACTTTTCATAGCTTCCATTTTTTTAGCCGCTTCTCATAGCCATGACTATCCAGTTTAATGACGCGACTTTATAGTAAATGCGAGAGAACAAAAACGGCTAAAAATCAAGAATCATAGGTTGCGTTTTCGGTTTTTATCAGGTTCATAATATTCCATGACACTAATATGATTGATCTGGGCCAGATTCGCTGGGGCATGTGCTTTTTGCAAAGCAATGAGATATCACTTCAAGAATTAAGAAACACTTAAGCATTATACGAATAATGGCGGATTTGACACGAAAACGAGCTCTTATTGAGCAAGATTTTGAAAACATGCTAGTATTACGAAATCTGGCCTAAATTACGGAAAAAGTACCCATTCGTGCTTGGAAGAAAGTTAGGATTTGCTTATTTACAATCTTCAAGAATATCTACAGCTTTATCCTCATAACAGAGGCGAAGAATATTGTATTTGGAAATCATGCCTATAGGGCCTATGTTGTGATTACAGGGCAAACATTTGATTATTTTGTAGGGTCGTTTTTCCAGATTGCAATTGTCAAGTCGCTCGGCTAACAAGGAAACGATACTCAATGTCCGTGACCTTTTGAGACGAGATGCACACCGTTACACTCGTCTTCGAACGCTGATTCTGAATCTGACTTCCGTTTTTGCTAATCGTTTCTCTGAAAGAAGTTATAGCGAATTTTGAGCCAAGTTTGGCCGCCCAAAGGAATTGTGGTCATTGGAACGGCCTCTACTGCGGCCACGTTCTGGTCTAGTAAATAGTGCGATAGCCTCATAAGTCAACGCAGGTGTAGGTTCAAATCCTTTTGTGTTTTTACCTTTGCACTGCCTTACTTGTTCAAGAAAATTTACTCGACTTATAATCACTGGATACATTTCAGCGCAAACACCAATCATTCAATCCAAATTCTTTTTGGAAGAGTAAGGGCGTTCACTCAGCTTGAGGATACGAAAGAAGGTTAACTGAGGCAAGGCAAAACTGAAAAGTACAAATGGACTCGAACCTACACCTGCATCGATTCATGAGGCTATCGCACTAACCACTAGACCACAGCGTAACGCTGTCGCTCGCGCTCCGACCATATATCACTAGGCAGCCAAACTCCGCGCGATCCATTGTAACATCTTTGAAGCGATTAGCAGAAACGGAAGTCAGATTCGGAATCAGCGTTCGAAGACGAGTGTAATGGTATACATCTCATCTCAAAAAGCCACGGACACCCAGTATCGTTCCCTTGTAAGAAGCCGCACTGGATATAACCACATTTACTTCTCTGGAAGCTACGCAAGCAGTGCGTCAGTTCGTAGCAAACGATAAAGTTTCATTTTGGGGCAGATGTGATTACAGGCAATCATCAGAGACGCTCACATTTTCTAGTAAAACTACTGTAGTGCATACTCGAACATTCATATGGTCAAATGCTAGGTTATGTATCTTCAAAAGGTTCAGAAATTTCCAGTGTTTGAAGAGGTTTGACTAATTTAACGAATTTTGGCTATGCTTGCGAAGAGTGGAACTGCGTTTATGCTCTACTACTGCAATGGGTTATTGAGCAGACCGCACCAATTGACTCATGTTTTATGAGAGCGACTGGAGAATGTGTTTGAGAAACTAGTTTTTGTAACGACAGTGTCACCATAGCTTTTTTTAAAATCAAACTGAACATCTAATGTCGAAAATTGTAGTTGACGGTACAAATATTGTCTCAAGAATTAGCTCATGATACAGAAAACAATGACGTTTATTATTGGCTCGTACTCGCTAATCTAGTCAGAAAAAGATCTTTTCGCAAGGATTAGAATTTGATACTGAGCTACAAAGGATGCACCGATGAAATGGCAGCACAGAGGCAATTACAGTATTCGTAACAACACTAAGAAAAACTTCAGCAGCAAAGTGCTAAACACATTATCTTCATTTCAAGTGAATGTTTGTGGCAACTAGGAATACAAGTTATCGGTATCAAGTCCTTGAAATCAGTGAACGTTGGCTTACAAGGCAATCTAGGCATTTTATTCCGAAAGTCGTAGCCATTCGCCATAGAAAACTTACACATAAATCGCCACAATTTCTCTTTCCTTAAATAAATCGAAAAAATTAGAACCACCATAAAGCTCTTACATTAATACTCTTCATTCGCAATCTATTTTTCATCAAAGAGGCAAAGGTGTGACCACCAAAACTTCACTTCGCTCAGTGAGTTGCCAATCATTACACTAAGAGATTTGAAACCAGAGGCATTTACACGAAAAGTTATTCTTGTATCCACCTTTCCTAGAAAACAAATTCATTAGAGAATCACAATATTGTGTTCTATTCAACCTCTTTGTTTATTGCGCTAACTCGTGCGACTCTTCCGCATATAAATGTGACGCTCTTAAAGGCAGCACTCAGGCACCTGTGTCACCTACCCTGGGCGAACAAGTCTTCTCGGCTAGAGTACTTTTCGAAAAGCATCGCAATGCAGCAGATACAAGCCGTCTGCAGCTAGCTGGCCTTGCAGAAAACTGTCTTGCCTTATATGCAAAATACATCACATACTTTTTGATCGAGAAAAGTGCTGTGAGCTGTATCACTGCGTTGGAAAGGAAGTTTATAAAGAAACGTTGCTTTTTTGCACGGTATTATAGCAGCAGCAATAGTACCAGTACCGTATTCACGCTCTGCAAGATATAGCATTAGCAATGGTACCATAGTCATCACGCAATGCATTCATATCACATCATATCATTATATTCAGCCAATTAATCTTACAGTAAAACGGAGAAAGGAAGACGCATGCGGTGTTGGTTCATTGTGAAACATCCAGAGGGAAGAGAAGTCTTCCTAAATGGATATACCGGTTTGTGTTTGAAAGAGGTTTTTGAGCCATACATTGACTGAGCAACTATCAGAATGAAATTTCTCATAGTCAACTAACCCCACACGCTTTTTACTTTTTCTATTGTATTAAAGAATAACAAATACTTCAGCAGAAATAGTAGTTAGAGAGACTAGCTACTTTCTGATGTTCTCCTCCACTTCACTATCAGATGTTAGGAACAGCAACATTTACTAATCCAGTCAGGGAAAGATCGTTCTCGCAAGAAGACATAGTGACACAGTAGTAGTAAAACGTAGTGCTTACTCAGACAGTCGACGGCATACCTCCGGAGCAGAAATGGCAGAGCCGCGGGGTTTGCCACTTGTGCTTCGGAGTCCTGCCATTTTGTGCTTCGGAGACCTCACATTTGCGCTCGGGAGACCTCCCCATTTTGTGCTCCGGAAACCTCCCATTTTGTCCTCCGGAGCTACGGCACCGATTGTTTGAGTAAGATCTCAGACAAGTGCCGTAGTCGGCGCCGGACAGTCGAAATCTGGGAGAGCCGCGGCGGACCCAATTGACCATTGAGAGCGGGGCGAGGGGGCGGTCCCTTCTTGTAGGTCAAGGTGACGTCACGAGCAGGCGAATGGGATCCTTCTCCGGATCTGCTTTGGAGGTACGCCATCTCTGCTCTGGAGGTACGCCACATTTGAGAGAGCCGCGGCGGAGAGATTTGCCCGCCGCGAGTGCGCCAGATTTGGGACTCTCCGGCAGAAAATGGCAGGGCTCCGGAGCACAAAAATGGGAGGGCTCCGGAGCATAAATGGGAGGGCTCCGGAGTATAAATGGGAGGGCCCCGGAGCAGAAAATGGGAGGTCTCCGGAGCACAAATGGGAGGGCTTCGGAGCACGAGCGGCATTCCCCAGCTGGGGAAACCCGCGGCTCGGCCGTTTCTGCTCCGGAGGTATGCCGTCGACTGTCTGAGATAGCACACTTGGTGCGCTACCAGACAGTTGGAGCGGGCAGCGCGCGCGCAGTCACACGGTGGCGCAACACCCAGTGCGCAGGTGGCAGGACATTGGATGCCGCGCCGCTGGTGCTGGCCCGCGGATGGCTGCACTTTTTCAGTTTTTCTGCGCTATATACCACAGGTCTTGATAATGAATTCCACTCTTGATACGCCAAAAAATATGGATTCGTATTTGGATCCAAGAATTCAGATCCATTTGCAATGCTAAGGCCCACGAAGGCTAACGCTTGGAAGCAAAAAACAACTTTCACTTCTGCGACTAATCATACGCTACGGTGTAATATCTAACCTCCTGTATGATGAGGCAGCCTGACCATCGCGTCTACACTGCGCGGGTATCCCTTATGCTTACAGCATGTGATAATTGCAGGCGCGCGGGCCGCAAGGGTAGAGTATAAGGCTCCCGCCAGAGTGCCGAAGTTATGCCAGCGCTACGCCAGCATTTCGATCGATACACGTGTATTTCGTTGGGGCGGGGCTAGCTGACGTCCCCAACGAAATACACGTGTATCGATCGAAATGCTGGCGTAGCGCTGGCATAACTTCGGCACTCTGGCGCGAGCCTAAAGGCACGCGCGCGAATGGCGAGATCGAACATAAACGTAGCGCGCGGGTCGCAGTGTTGGCCATTAATACGCGCGCCGCAGCACCATAAACGATGGCATCGTTTATGGTGCATCTAGGATGGCACACGTTTGGCGTAGTGCCGGACACGCCCACTAATAAAACACGCGCTTTGCCGCATTGACCATAAACGCGCGTGCGCCGCACGCTCCAACTATCTGAGTACCTTGTACTGTGCAAGAGCACACTTTTAATAGTACATCATGGCTGCCTGACAACATCGACACAACGAATTTTTGGTTTTTCTCTCAAACATAACCTTAAAAAGGTTACTCTACTGCAACTTTCTGCGAACTCATTGCGTTCTCCAAGGCACTGTCGTCATGACCCAGAAATAGCAAAAGGATTAACCGTTGGATGGGTACCAACGGTACCCCTCACAGTTTCGCTTGTTGAGTTCTACTTCGCCCTAACAAGGAGTCTCTCAATTGACAAAATGAATATTAATATTTATGATGTTTGCTTCAACACAAGAAATTACATGACATGTCGAAAGCAAATTTGAAGAAGGTCTGCATTGATATATTAAAGCAAACTGAATTCTCGACCTCATGTGTAATTTGAGTGAACACTTTCTACGTCCTAAAACCCTGTAAACCAAGCACAATTTCAAACAAGGTGAGCTCTTTATTTTTCCGCAAATCAGAGCAAAATCAATTAACAACTCTCTTTCGCTAGGTGAAAGTGTTTGCAGATAAGCCTAGGAGCGCTAGCAATTGTAAAAACATTACTCTGTTTGAAAAAATAGAATAAGAGAAGTGACGCAAGATGGCGTTCTACTGATACCAGAAGGTACGCAGCCGAAGACGTCCGTTTCCTGTATCTTCACAGATGTAAGTCTTTTTTCCAAGTGTTGCATTGGTACCAGTGGGAATCTGTAACACATTATAATACATAGTAGACGTCACCCGTCTAGTCACCCCGGTGCTATGTGTGTTACTGCACACTAATTTCAAGCGGATAAGGCGCTGAGGTCTCGCCGTACCGTACTTACATTAAGTGCACAGTACGGCTATTTGACGCCAAATTGCCCGTTTTCCGCGACTTATGAAGGTGGCAAATCATCGAAAATTAGACCGTACGTGAAGCTAAGAACAAAAAAAGCAATAATAACGAAAACAGGCAATTTGGCGACAAATTTTGGTCGTACTATGCACTTGGTGTAAGCACGGCACGATGCGACCCTTGCACCTCATTCGGGATTTCAAATTTGTGTGCAGTGACAGACATTGCGCCGGAGTGACTAGACGGATAACGCCTACTATACCTGTTCACTTACTCAAAAGTTAAGTCAGTCCTCACGAGACAAAGCTTTGGCTGCATGTAAAGGAACAATAAGAAATTTAGAAAGACGATGTGATTCGTTACGCTCAAATATGTAAGTAAAAAATCTTACATAAGAGTGATCAAAATGAGAAGGTCTGTCCATACGCTCATTCTATTCTGTTATTTCAGATGTTGTACCACTTTTCTGTACTTCTATTTGGAATGTTGAGTTTGAAGAAAAAAACCATTTTGCTGAACATCGTTTGGGACTATACTTTAGTTCTTCATACTGGTTTCCGTTTGCGTAGACCTTTATTCATTCTCTGATTCCGTACTTTCAGAGGATAGCAAAGCAAATGTGGAAGTTCTCCCTATCCTATCCTTCTCCTATTGCCAACAAGAGGCCAAAAGTCAAATTTTTTCAAAACATATGCAATATTTGCCGAACTCAAAAAAAAATCATATGTACAGGGTGTCCCAAAAGTCCTTAAGCCTAACTTTTCAACGTAGTAACTTTGTTAGTATTCCTCGCTTTTCAGCCAAATTTTGCCTTTGAGTTCTTCGTCTAGTTGCCAATATTCTTCAAGAAAATCATACCGTTTGCATTGTACATTCTCGAGATATACTTCTTGAAGCAAACAATGCTACAATCGTGAAGACGAGCCGGAGGAAACGTATCTCCTATTCAAATATTTACAGCTCTTTTGCCTTTGGAGCTCTTGTGGACTTTTAAACTGCATATTGTAGAGCTAGGTTCACTCTACATTTACAGTGCAAAACCAGTCAATAGTCTTCGTTCATTAGAGTAGGATTAGGATACAAACACTGAAGTTGTGCCGTGCCAATGAGAAAAAAAAGTTCCCGGAAACAAAAACCTGGAAAAGCTGGAAAGTCGAGCACCGAATCAGCTTCAGTCACTAATTCTAGCTGTAAGGCTTGCATTTCCTACTGAAATACCATTTTAAAGTCACTCTCGGTACACCATAATGGTGTTTTTCTTGGTGTTCTCAAACACTTGAATGCTACATTTTGACACTTTTGTCAAATCTCACAGATATGCTTCTCAGATTTACGTGCCTTCAATAGCCGGGTCAAGAGGCCCTTGACTTTTCTTTGTGATCAGTAATGGAAAACAAGGTTTGCTCTATTCTATGCTAAATTTTGGACAGTCTGGATTGCTTGCTTCAGAAGGTGTGAGACAGTCTCGATGTCAACTACCTGTCTGCCATAGTGCATGCATTCCGCAAGCTTCTGAGAGCCTGTGTAAAGGCCAAAGGAGGGTTTTTCGAAATCTGAGTATATCATGTTATTTTGTAGGCTCTTCGCAAATTCCCTGCTGAATTTCATGCGTCTATGTTGCTTCATGCATTTTCAGCGGAGGAAATACTAGGCTCAAAGACTTTTGGGACACCCTGTACAATACGGTTTTCTACATAGTGGAAATCAGCCTTTCTTAATTGTCAGCCGAGAACAAATTTAAAATCTGCAAAAAACTGCATTTTCTGCCATCTCAACAAAAGCGTGGGTCCTGCGTCCTCTCGAATTTCTCTCCAGAGAATCTTTATAAGAAGTTTGGTGAACTTCAAGATTGGAATACTGCTCATCGATTACTGACAACACAAGGAGTAGTGTTTGAGCAATTTCATAGCTTCCAAACCAAGCTATGGTTTCTCAAAGTAGAGTAGAGTAGTCCCTACAAAGGATGCTTGGCGACTTTGCTTAGAAAATTTTTTCGTTGTTTCTGCCTTAAATTTCAAGGTTACATAGGATTGCCAAGAATTTTGCAGAATGTACAGGTTTCATACATAACGAAAGGATTTCAAGCATCTCTTTGCGTCTGTGACGCAACTTTCGTTTGCATTACGTAAGTACTACATAAGAGTCACAGTTTTCAAATTAACATTGCCTGATTCTCAGCAAGAATGAGGTGATTTTTGTTAGACTACATAGCGTTTAATTCGTTACAATTTCACAAAAACTCGTGGCAAGACCTGTCTTTTCAAAAAAAGTCATCTTTCTGTAAAGCAAGCCCCAAAATACGTAACTGCTTTTTTTTCTGAAAGTCAAATTCCCGTAAAAACCGCCTCTAAGTTTTCATAGACTCAAGGGTCAGGTTTGAGTACTTACGATTAGAGCCTGGCAGGAGTTCTCAAATGCCAAGAAGGGAATAGTTTTTGGAATAAAGTAGCTGGAAACGTACTCGGTGTGACTAAGCCCGAAATTTTGTGTACAAATTGAAGGGAACCAATGGGACCAATGACGAGAATACTGACAAAGTGCGTGAGTAAGTATAAACACAACAATATTTCTCTGGAAATTGATGAAAGTCCTCTCCTTTTTGCCAGGGGCACGGAATGGCATCGAAAATTACGATTTCGAAAAGGAATGCGCCTTTTAGCTGGACATTGAACCGTTTTATGACTGAAATTGGTCATATTGACATGCAAAAATACAAACCTGTTTATTGTTCACCATACAACCCAAAACTGTTGTCCTCCAGCCACCCCACTTCCCAACCTTTAGGCATTGTATCAGAAAACTACCTTCAACCTTAAGCAACTATGATCATGAACAGAAAGGTGAGAGTTTTTCATTACCCATTTTTCATTTTCACTACGATCTCTACCATTGACTTTGCAAAGGCAATACCCAGTGGCAAGTAAAGCAAGTACAGTGAAGAGAACCCGCATTTGAAAAAACTGCTAATTCTCTAAAATTGTAAGTTGATATAATATAATTTTGATACAAGGCTTATAAGCATATAAGGCACCACATAAAATGATTGAAGACTTCTTTTTGACTTTAGGTGAAAAGAAATATCAGACGTGGCGACTACTTGAACAACACTAAATGAAACCACAGTGCCATTCGTTCAAAATGTAATGGAGAAGGAATGCTTGATGCGTGTTAGCGCTATCTAAACTCAACAAAATGCCATTAGACTCTTGCAGGCTTTTATAAACTCAATAAAATGCCATTAGACTCTCGTTGGCTTTTACGATAAAATGCACAGTATTATTGTGTAGGAATTAGATAAATTGTACAGATAAAGAGACGCTTATTGACTGTGGAAAGTGCTATATTTTATCTCTCAAAAACTGAGAGCCGGAAATCAGGCCCACATAACTATAGCACGCCTTCTTGGTTACTTTTGTTGCAAGTCTATCTGTGTCTGCATTGTCATGTCTCCAGATGCACGCTCCATCTTTTACTATATAACAGGGTGTCCCCAAAAAATGTGCCTACTGTTCGATTTCTAATAACTCTGTTGCAATGCTTTCGAGAAGCTTTAGGTACCGTTTTGTAGAGCTGGCTTCAATTTC
Organism: Cylicocyclus nassatus; assembly: GCA_958299035.1. NCBI lineage: Eukaryota > Metazoa > Nematoda > Chromadorea > Rhabditida > Strongylidae > Cylicocyclus > Cylicocyclus nassatus. Next base: position 32,032,250 of record CATQJL010000316.1, read on the forward strand.
AATTCATAGTATAAAGTTTATCGATCGATCTACATTTCACTATAGTTACGGTAGAAAATTCAAGCATGTGGTACCACTGTAAAAAAAGCTGCAGTCTCAAAATTTTTCAAAAAATGTGAAAACTTGTGCGAATGTGTTTTCATAGACGCTGAGTTCAGTACTCAACTATGTACAAAATTGCGAACCTTTTAATGGTGTAACCGCACTTCTAAGAAATATTGTAAAAACTGCCGCTACTGCTTACCTCACATAACTTTTTGCTGAAGCATTAGAATAAGTTGCGAACTTCACTTTTAGAATTAGCAACTCTAATTGGCCCAGTGTGAGAGTTTTCAGTTTTTTTTTGTTTTGCCTTTTTGAAGCAAAACATGACTTTTCATAGCTCGGAACCCTCTTCAAAGTTTACCGTAATCCCACAGTAACAAAGAGAAGTGGATAATCCGCCTTATACCGTGAATCTAAGTCGAAGCCAGCACTACAAAATGCATAAAGCTTTTCGGAAGTCTCCAATACAAGAGAGTTATCAACAATGAAACAGTAAGCACACTTTTTTTGGGACACTCTGTACAAAGAACAGAGGGTTTGTTACTGAGTCGCATTTTTAGCGTCTTTTCTAATTCGCAAAGCCTTCCATTGACAAATATTGCAAAGATACACGATTCTTAAGAAGGTCGACCAATAGCTAGATACCACTCTTCAAAAGGGCTCATTGCTTACTAAGAAATAGCACTAGTCGGATTGTTCATTTGTATCGAGTACTTTCGCACTATCTGGACATGTTTCATAAAGAATTTTGTCTCATTTTTGCAAAGGCAGACTAGCAAAAAATCAGTGATTGCAATTGCCACGTGGTTGTGAAAGATTGCGCTTATTTAAGCTATTTGAGTTATTTTTTTGAGCTTTCCTAGTTAGCATGTTGAGGCTTCTCCGAACTACAAATATCAGTCTGTACCATATACAGGGTGTCCCAAAAAGATGTGCACACTCTTTGATCGTTAATTGTTCTCCTGCTTTCAAGCTGTGTGAAGCGATTGATCGATCGCTCTTCATCACTGTACGATTACGGTAGGAACTTCGAGGAGGATCTTAAGCCATTGAAAGTGTATTTTGCCGGTATTTTGCCTCAGAAAGAAAGCCAAACAAGCCAGAAACTCATGAGATGGGCTAGTCGAAGTCGCTGACTCTACATATGAAATTTGCACTTCAGTATAGTGCTTCTTTCATAAGTTATTTCGAATTTAGGGTAAAACTGTTTTTCCAATGTTCGTCAGGAATGTGAATACGCCATCAAGAAAGCTAAACTCATGAAAAGACGTAGTGAATTCAGCACGCCTGAAAACCTCGCCACACAAATTTTTAGATTTTCTCAAAACTATTTCATCGAAATTCCTATTCCACAGTGATGCTGTAGGCTGAAAGTTCATACCGTAATCCTACAATAATGAAGAATAATTGGTGATTAGCTCCATACTGTTAGTCTAAGTTGAACCTCGACAGAATGGTACCTCAAGCTCGGCAAAAGATATGAAAGAAAGAGGATTGTTAACGATCAAACAGTGTGCACATCTTTTTGGGACACTCCGTATAAGTTCCGTCCGTTTCACTCTCAACCAAAATAACTCATGCACTTAATGCTACTAAATAGCCCTTCAGAGTACCACTCTGGAGAGCGAAGCATCCTGTGTAATAGCTTGACAGATAAGCTATATCACATATTTAGCCAAGGTTGAACCAAAACAAGCCTTTTGTTTTTGGACAATTTCATAAGCTTCTTACTTTTCCACTATACCGTAAAATAACATACTTACTTAGCTCAGATACTTAGATGGCCCGTCTTCACGTGGCGTGCGGGCCTCAGCACAAAAGTATCCATCGAGCCCTGTCTCTCGCTTCAGACATCCACGATGTTCTTGGTCGTCGTCGGTGGCTGCGTCCACGAGTTCCAGGTGCGAAAATCGTATTCAGATGATTTCTCAGCTGGTTCGTTCCACGAACACGTCTGTCCATCTCGTCGGTGGTCTTCCTCGAGGACGTTTGGCTTTACGAGTAATCCACTCAGATGTTCTTATCCATTTGTCGTCTGTTCTTCTCATGATGTGACCGGCCCATCGATGTTTCGCTTCCGCGACGTATTCCGCTGGGTCACGAAGACGGGATATTCTTTTCATATCCGTATTGCAAAGTCCGACTAGATGTTGCTTGCGTCGGGTCATCTTCAGAAGATGCGCTCGAGCGCTCTGTGGGTGATCCGTAAAGCTTTCGACGTGGCTACAATGTTGGCCCAAGTTTCAGCTGCGTAGCAGAGCGCCGGGAGAACGGTTGAATCGAACAGGTGGGCACGAAGCTCCGGGTACGTCAGTTGGTCGGTGGCTTCCTTCAGAGGCCCGAAGGCGGCCCAGACTGCTCTTCTTCTCCTGTTATCTTCCTTCAAGTCGTTCTCAATGTTTATCTAACGTTCGAGATACACGTAAGAAAAGTCTCCATAATCGGGGGGCCTTTCAATTCTATTTCTGCATCTTCGCAAAGGCGTTTCTCATGAACTGAGTCTTCTTCCGATTGATTCGCAATCCGATCTTCTTCCCTACTTCATTCAATTCCTTCAGCATCGTCTCTGCTTCAGTGATATTGCTCGACAAGAGAACGATGTCGTCCGCAAAACGAAGGTTCGACAAGAATTTCCCATCAACTCGTATGCCTCTCTCGTCCCAGTCCAGTAAATTCACCCACTGCAAGGCCGCGGTGAACAGCTTCAGCGAAATAGTGTTACCTTGTCGAACCCCTCTCCAACTGGAATGGTCAAGGGCGATTGCATCATTGCTGTACAGTCCTTTTAGCAGTCGGCTAGTGTCCTCACGTAAGCTGGTCCACTCCTTGATCGACTAGCGCTGACAGAATGGCATTCGTTTCGACGCTGTCGAAGGCTTTCTCGTAGCCGACGAAGGTTAGGAGGAGAGGCAGTCGGTCTTCCGGCAGACTTCTATGACCCTCGAAACCGTCTAAATGTGGTCCATGCAACTGATTACCTTGCGGAATCCAGTTTGTTCTTGGGGTTGAGCTTCATCCAGTGTCCTATATATACGTGCGAGGATGATCTTCGTGAAAAGCTTGTACAGCACACTCACCAGGCATATTGGACGGTAATATCGAAGATCCTCCCGTTCACCCTTCTTGAAAAGAAGGACGGTTCTTGACGCTCTCCACCGGTCGGGAATCCTCTCCTTCTGAAGGTGAGATGTTAGGTGCACGGATTTCGTGTAGACGTTGTCCTCCGGCTCGCAGAAATTCGACGGAAAGATGGTCTGGTCCTGGAGCCGTGGATGTCTTCATGGTCTGAATCGCCTTGCGCACTTTCAGCAGGTAGAATTCGTGGTGGTACTTCTCCAGTGAAAACAACGGGCATCGGTACGGGGGTTGATGAGCGGAAGAGATTGGTGTAGAAGTTCTTCGCGATAGATTCCATCTTATATCGGAAAGAAGTCGAAGTCCAGTCTTTGCTCAATAGTGCAGCCAGCGGTAATGATATTCGCAGGGGTCTCTTCGCACTTCTTAAGACTTCGTCTTTCTTCGGCCGTTCCAGTATCTTGGCTTGCCTGTACTTCCTGAGACCCTCTTGCAAAGCTGTTCTGCAACTGGCGTTGGCTATCAGTCGCTCGAGATGGGTTGCATTCGGATCCTGCCTCAGAAATGTTATTATTTCGAACAACTCCTTGGTGATCTTCGAGTTGCGTTCCAAGTTCTTCTCAGAAGTCACTGAGGCGCACTTTCGGCAGGCTGCAATCCTTTTAGAAGCCGGTCGTAATCGTACACTGGGTCCTCCTCGATGGGCCAGTAGCAACTTGATATGAGCTCTTCTAGCCTCTTACCGTCATAAACGACTTCCTTCCTTCTCGCGGCACCGTGACAGACTTTCTTTTCCAGCTTTCGACTGAGTCGTATCTTTGCTCGAGAGAGTCGGTGATCTCGGGGATGGAACTACTGATACATCGAGCAAGCTCCACCTTCGGTTGGTGAGAATGTGGTCCTCGTAAGTCGTTACGTTGGGCGATTCTCATGTCCACCGCCAATGTTCTTTCTTCATGAAGATGGACTTTTCCATGGAAAAGTTGTGCGGCGGAGAGAATCCCAACGAGGCAGTTGCCGTTTTCCTTCCGGAGCCCATATCCAAACTTCCCGATCCTATATTCCTCTTCTAGTGGCATCCCGATTTTCGCGTTGAAGTCGCCCACAACGAACTTGTAGAAGAAATTTTCGTTGAGTAGCAGTTAATGATGCTGATGGTCTTCTGACGTGAAGGTCGTAGTCGTAGGACATGGCCATTCGAGGTGACAGGATCTCATGCGAATCGACAAGATGGACGATAGATGGGTGGACGACAAAGCCAACGCCTCCAAAGGTTCGTGATGGAAACTTCTCACCACAAAGGATGAGGGTCCATCACTCATCTGTCGCACGTCCTTTTTCCTGGACTTCGTTTCCTGGAGAGCGATGACGTGCTACTTGATGTGCTCTGCAGCGTCGAGAAGAGCGTGGAGGTCGACGTTTGTGGAGACTGTCCTGGTTTTAGGCGAAGAGCATGAGTCAGTCTCCATGGCGTGTGATCCGGGCAGACGTCCCGTTTTTGTTCGATCCAAAAGGCGCCCTGACTACCCTGACATCGTTCATGTTCTTGCTACCACCCGGCGCCGTAAGCGGGATCCGATGTGCAGGGTTTGTTTCCCTTCTTTTTGCTTATCGAGTAATAAAATTTGTCCCTTACAAGAGCAGTCTTACTAGGCCTACTCTTGATTTCCACGGGCGGTCGCTGACCCCAGGCTTGGAGCGGGGAGCAAAACCGCCTAGCGACCAAAAAACCAGACGGCGGTGGTCTCGACCGGCTCTTAGCTAGGCATCCGGCCGAAACCGGAAATGTCGAACTCCTTCACATGTGAACGCATAACATAGACGTTTTTGTAAACACGTATGGCTGACTCTTTTTGAGCCGCAAATTCACACAAATGTGCGAACCAGCAACACGAAATGTTATGAAGCATCTGAAATACTCTCCAAGGTTTGGTAATGTGATGCCTTATCTGAACAACGGTTTTTTATCAAAAGTTACAATGGTGGCAAGTATTTCCCAGCTTTTGATTCGCCACTGTGTACCTCTTCCAGTTTTACTCTCATGTTTATTATTGTTGATCTAGCAAAATGATTTGGTTGAAGGTTTTTATTCGGGAACTGCGCTTCTTATTACTTCTAGGAGAAGTCTCAACGAAAAATATTATGTATAGTAAGTTTCAACCAAGTTTAGGGGGAAATTGGACTGGCGGGAGTCCGCTGCGTAACGATTCGTGCCGCTTTGCATTCTGCGTCTCTTCATTTTAATCTATCTTGCTGAGACAGGGGCGGTGCGGACGCGCTGCTCCACTTGCAACGTTTCGCCTACTCCGGGTTGAAAAAGACTATAGGTGACTATGTGAATAGGCTGCCCAGTCACGTGACAAATACAATCAAAAAACTTTTTTCCTTTGTAGAGTTGACCCATGCAAGCACAGCGAAAAAGGCGAATTGCTTCTCTACAAAAACGAGTCCGGATAGGCGCGCGCCATAATTCCCTTAATCAACTTGATCCGCTTCACCCCTTCGCCATTTTTTATGTGTCGATTTGACCAATAACGAAAGGGATGAAGTGGATCAAGTATGCGCTTTTCTTAGAGGCAGCGGCTCGGCAGAATGACAACTTTGAGATATTCATCATTTTCGGTTCCCCTGGATAAGCTAAGTCCAATACTGTACTTTGCAGCTTCAAAAGATATCGATCCCGCTTTTCCAGACGTGCAAAACGCTATTTGAGGGCAGACCGCGTATCTGCCCTCTAGAGCGCGATTGGCTCGTGAGTGGAGATACTGTACCCACCGTACCCGCGAGCCAATCGCGCTTTAGAGGGCGGATGCGCGGCCCTCTTTCAAATAGCGCTTTTTACGTCTGAAAAAGTTGGTTATTGATATCTTTTGAAGCTGCAAAGCACAGTCTTGGAATTAGCTCATAGAAGAACCGAGAATAATGAAAATCCCAACGTCGTCATTCTGCTGAGCCGCTGCCTTTAACGAGAAAGTGTCCTTATTTCAACGCCATTTCGACGAATGAATTTTCTCGCATGCACTGTGAGTACCTTAAATGTCTAGTCGTAACCGGTCGATCTTCTCAGAGTTTTTTAATGAAGAAGAAAATAGTAGCCACTTTTTGCAATCTTTGCATCATTACCTTAAAGGACAAAAGGAGCTCAATAAACAAGCAGATTTCGGAGTCATAAAAGACTCTGCTTATATAACAAAACGTTTTGTCCAATAAGTCTACAGCAAAGGGTCATGGATGCACATGAAGGTAAGCAGAAAAAAAATAGGAAATTGTAAAGGTTAGGATCTCTTTTTCTTTACAAATATGTCTAATCCTTACATGATAATACTTTGCATTTAATCATAAAAGCCCAAAAGCGTCTAATGGAGTTTTGTTAGGTTTGTAGCGATAACACGCATCAAGCATTCCTTTACCATCGCATTTCAAGCTATGACAGCTGCAATGGTTTCATTTTTGTACGTGGACGCCTTGTGTGGTATGCCTTTCAGCAAGAGTCTTAGTAAAAGATATCCTTATTACGTTTGTGTGATGCCTTGTTCACTCAATGCATTGAGCATCTTATTCAAGTGATCACTTCAAACCGTACTATTTCAGTAAATTGCGGCAATTTTCAAATGCGGGCTCTCTTTATTGTATTTGCCCTTCTTACTACTGCGTACTGCCTTTGCAAAGTCGGTGGTAAAGATCGCAGCGATAATGAAAAATGGGTAATGGAGAGCTTTTATTTGCACTTTATGATCATATCGCTTAAGGTCGAAGGCAGCTTTCTGAAGCAGTGCCTAAAGGTGGGAAATTATGGTGGCTGGAGGACAACAATTTTGGGTTGTATGGTGGACAGTAAACAGGTTTGTGAATGAATACGCAGGAAATGCGACTGGCAATAAGATACCAGTGCTCCGATAAAGCACACGAAAGAGCGGGATAGTGGCATGATACCCTCTGGGCAATGAGATTCACCTTCAGTATTACAATTTTCAAGAGCCAAACACAATGCAATTTCCCAACTAAAGCGCGTATTTCTTCTTTAAACCAGATGTTCAATGCCATTCCATACCTTAGTAAAGAGGAGAAAACAAATTTCAGAATCAAATCGTTTGAATAATCGCGTCCCTCAGTCGACTTTGAATAATGAACTTTTGATACTGTTCCCTTTTCTTTTTTAGGCCAATATTCTCAAACATTTCGGGCTTCTATTTCGGCTTTCATCTCTTTTAAAAAACCATTCAGATATACGCAAATTGTGGGGCTTCTCAATACAACAGCATGACATCTTTGTGTACTAAGTGAAAACACGGCTTTGCCCTGTAGTTCCGTCTTGAAATCTCAGTGAATTTGTACAGTAAAGCCATGTTGTTCAACAAATTTGAGTTTTTTGCTAAGAAACAGACACTTGCTAAGAAACAGACAACAACGAGCGATGACAGCAGAAGTCGAAGCACATAATATGACAGACGTCGCATCAGAGACGCGGAATTGCTGAAAGTCTTTGCGGGTCATGAGAAACTTTGCATCACACATATCTACTCCTTTTCTTTCATGCGCGATTTAAGATGTTCATCGGGAGACGGGCCAATCTTCGCTGTTTTCTTAAAATTCAAGAGCTGACTCCAAAATACAGGTGTTTAAAAGCAAGTACACAATTTTCATCGTTAATGGGACGCTTTCCAGTAAGTCTTTTCTTTAGCTTCAAGTACCATTTGAAGAAAAAGCTTGAACTTGATTTACATTGCGGAGCAAATCACCCTCTTCATTATTGTAGGATTACAGTAGGAATTTTGAGGAAGGTTTTAAGCCATCGGCGGCTAGATATTGTTCTAAAATAAATTCTTAACGAGCCGAATACTCTATCATTAGGCTAAACTGAGTAACTGTTAAGCAATATGAAATTCGCACTTTGCGCAAGGTTTTTTTTATTTGTTATGCCAAGTAAATGCAATGACATTTTTTTCTGCGTTCTTCTTTTGAAAATGTGTTGTGGTCATTTGAAACCGCTAAAACTCAAGTTGTCTGATGAAGTCAGCATATTTGCACTGCATCACTTTTCAGATTTTCTGGAACTTTTTGTTCAAACTGCCTGCCTATTCAACAATGACGCTCAATATTAATATTCCTGCCGTAATCCTACAGGAATAAACGGTGATGGGTGATGCGTTCTATACTGCAAATCTAAGATGAAGTCTCCTACTGAATGGTACTTGAATCTAAGGAAAAGACTCTTTGCAGAGAGAGTTGTCAACGATCAAAAAGTGCGCGCTTATCTTTGGGAGATCCGGTATATATTAGGTCATTCGGAAAGTTTTTTCGTTTTGGCACCTTCAAATTCAAACAAACACAATTTTTTCCAGATTCAACCTTTTTCCATCAAATAAATTGCATTGTGTTCAGCAAATTTCTGGTAACACTCCTGTAGTCCTCTTGTACTTTTTTCTTGCGAAATAATCTCAGAAGAATTGATAAAGCCTAAAAAGGCGTTTTTGACTAGCAAATCTTTATTAGGTCTTATTAGCAAGAAATTGGGCACCAAGAAATCAGAAAATTTGGTGATTATTAAAGGAAGGTCTAAGAAATTCGAAAAATAAACAGGAATCTCGGTTCGCCTTTAACCCCTTTTGTGAGCGCCATCTTTCTTACATGTGGTTTGGCGACGTCATGGGCGAGGATGGCATCTTTTATAGCTCATACGTACAAGTCTGCTCAGTTTTGAAATTTCAACAAACGGTTTTCAGAGCGATATCACACTACTTTACTCTTACAGTACAATCGCATCTTAGCAACTTTATAGCGTACAAGACCAGCAGAATTACATAATTTTGAGTACATCAACCTTTTGGAATGGACTGTTCTGACCATGCTTTCGATGCTTATTCCAAATAATTTACCACAATGCCGCTTCTTGTAGCCGCACTTAGCCAATTTTTTGCTGTAATTAATAACCCAGGCCAAAAAAGGATTCTCCATCAAATTAAGAGCAGCAAAAGCAGAGTCAACGCGCCCTCAATCTGCGAATGCGACAATTTGTGAGGTACATGTCAGTGACATTTTTCGGTATTGCAGCTTTAGCGAAGGTGCCTTCTAATGGGGCTATATGACACTTCAAGGCCTGCTGATGACTTTACGCTGCTATGGTTGCGATTTGCTTCAAAGGACCCTCTGATGCTCGTTTATATGGCAGGAACACCTTCCAAGACACTGCAAAATATTAGCTTTCACTCCTCTAGATCTGGACTTTTCGAAGTAAACTTGAACCTACCTCAAGAAAGACGTGCTCTTGGTAAATGCATTGCGCACAATGATGGTTTCCTTAACGGTCTCAAACTCAAGTTGAAGCTTAGAGAATACAATTAGTCGAAAATCGCGTTCTCGTATGTCGAATTTAGAGCCGCGTAAACTTCTCTACAAAGCGTTTTTTGTAACTTCGGTGGGATCTTCAAAAACTAGAAAACTTCCTCTACAGATCCATATATAGCAACCCCTATCAGCCATCTAGCAACTTCTTAAAATATGGTACCAATATCAAAGGCGCAAAAAGCGAAAAAACTTTCCGAATGACCTAATATCAGAAACATGATAGACCTCATTTTTTGATTTTTACGAATCTTTTTCACTTACATATTTGTTGTTGACAATAAGTGACTCAATCCCCTTTGATGCAATTTTTTGAACTTTTTTTCTGCAACTTATTCTTCTTGAGATTTTAATATTGAGCAGATATTATATTACAGATCGCCATTGGTACCAATGTAACAATTGGAAAAACCACTTATGTCTGTGAAGATGTGGGAAATGGAAATGTCCGGATGCGTTACTTCTGGCACTGGTAGAACAGCAGTTTGACATCATTTCCCTTTATTCAGTTGAAAGAAATGGTATTTTCATGGCTACTGCACCAACCTATCCTCGTCTAGCATTAGCAATAAATGTTGTAATGTTATTCTACACTAGTTCGTGGTAGGCTAAAGGACCTTCCGACCTTCTTCCTTCAAAGGGCTGAAACTGTGCTGAACTTTACAGTTTATGAAGAAAAGGACGTTAGGCATGCATTTGCGCACACTTCCCTTTTGACGGCTTTCGTGCTCGTTGCCGCCGCTTGCGCATTTCAATTACATAAGGCCGCGTTCGTTTGGAAATTCCAGCTCAGTTTCTCCACAGCGCTGAAATGCACGTTGAGCTGGCTGCAAGCGATGCAGGTGGATGTTTGACCGTTCCAGCTTTTTTTATAGTGGGTCTTGTACGTTTGCGTCTTATTTTTGCACGTGCCTTTCTCTCCCAATTAAAAACGTTCAAACTTGCAGCGGGATTCGATTATAAAAGCTATTTCGTTTTTTTGTCACGTCAAAACAATCTCAAGCTCGGGGCGCTTATAGTATAGTAGTACATTACCTCAATGGTACATTGCTCCAAACGTGTTTCTCCACCAAATGGGGGAACCATAATCATTAACGAACGAAAAAGCATTTTTGGAAAGAATTGGACTGGAACGTCTTAAAATCCAATTCAGTTAAAACACAAGAAGAAATTCGCGTTCTCTGCTATCGTGATGTTTGTATCGGTCCTGCTTCAGGATAGATGGCTATATCGAAAAAGTACTGACTTTCTGGAATACAAAAAACTGTCACACAAATTTTTTTTTGGAGAGAAAACGCGCAAAAATATTTTCCTCAACACAAAAGGGCGTACATTCTCTCACCTTGCTCGAGTTTGAGACTTTTTCGTCACAAGTGGAAGCGAAGTACAGAGATTGAACAAAAACGAGCAGATTTTACGATGAAAATCGATTAAAAGCAATTAATACTGTCCACCGTTTACGAGCGCACGCGAGCGGCTGCAGCGCACGCCGCACGCTTCCGGCACAATTTGAGCGCTGTAGTACAACTATGTGAAATCGTGGCAAAGCATGGCGTACATAATTCTCTGTCAAATGCTCGTTATCACACTGCACGAGTACAGCGATTATGCGAAGGTTTTGGTAAAGGCCTGGTGCAGAGCTAATTTATTCATTAATTTCTTTTAAAGAAGTGAAAGGTAACTAAAAATGTCACTTTATTTACCGTTATCCAACCCTGAAGTAAATTTTGAGCGATTTCTCATAAAGTCGTTTTGATTGAGCCACGTGTGACCGCTAATCTACTGCAAAATTTAGAACAAAACTAAGTTTATTTATTTATTTATTTATTTATTTATGCATCAGCGATGCGCCCAACGAACGTAATAGTTCAACAAAGTTATGACTAAACAAAACTGGACAAACGATAAGCGCTGGTTTTTCGAGTAATCAAACTGTATTGCAAAAATAAAATTTATTAGCCCACTGAATAGGTACATAGATGTAAGTATAAACGAAGGAAGGATGAACGGTCATGCTGCAACCATGGAGTGAATAACCTTGAGTGGGTGGAGGACTATATGTCGCCGAATTTGGAAGAGTCCCGCGCGGATTCCCTGCGGGAAGCATGTCCGCGCATGTACAAGGATCCGTATTTGTCGCAAATGACCGCGGGGACCGCCCTTTTTCGGCGACATATAGTCCTCTACCCACCTTGAGTTATCACTCTCAAGCGAACAAAAGAGAAAGACACCAGAGCGAACGCTCTTAATTCCAAGCGCGTCCCGGCGGAAATAAATACCTCTTTGAGCTTTCTCTTGCATTGTCTTACATCGCTCCCGTGAAGAAAGAAGGCAGCAGACAGTGAACGCACTGGTATAGATCCATAAGTAAGGCTGTAGGACCCTATGAGTGGGGCTCACAATCCAATTTGAAGAAAAAACAATCAGGTTTGATTTTCAGAGAAACCAGCTCTTTTACACTAAACATGAAACATTTGAACTGAAGTAAAGTGGACTATCAATAAGAAAATTTAACTGTTCTCAGAGTATTTCACGTGTAATAAATCAGTGCATTAATTCCAGGTTTGAAAGCAGCTACAGTTTCAGCTTGTAGCGTAGTACACGGTAATGCACAAAGCCATCGTGGAATTCTATAAAAGAAACTGTTGAATACTAATAGAAATGCTTTATTTGAATAAGTGAGTAGTAAATGAACCCACCATTTCTAATAAACGGTCTGAAAATCCAACATTTATTAGCTTTGAGTCTAAGCTCTTTACGGATACTTTGAAAGGCAAAGACAAGATCCAGATATATACGTTTATACTCTAGACTGTTCATTGCCAAGGACTTGGGCCTAATCGTAATTGGGCATTTCAACAAAATTGGGTTTTTGTTGGCATCTCATATGTAGTATTCGAGTGAAGGGCTGTTGAATTTTTAAATATTTTTAAAAATTATTAGCCTCGTAAAAATTTTTTTCGGGGGGTGGCTGGCGCCACGCCCTCTTTTTCCAGATTTTGGAGTTCGGGACCCGCAAAATTTTGAGAAGGACCCCAAAAATTTCTTCGGAATGTTTTTCTTTGCCCCCCCCCCCTCCAACGGAAATCCTCGGACCGCCACTGGTTGTTGTACAAGATTTGATTGTTTCAGGCAAATTTCTTGGTGGATATTTATTGAAATCAAAAAAAAAGTTGAAAAAAGTTTGAGATAAACCGTATTCTTCAGAGGTCGTCCTGCATCAACCGTGCGGCAAGTCCGCATATTGTGGGTCTTTTTCAAGTAAGAAGCAAGAAATAACATTTTCTTACAAAAGCTGTTTATCTCTTTTTGGCACTTACGCTAGCTCGTTCTCACTGTGTAATCGCTTTCAGCAAACTCACTTTGCCTGTATTAAGACTCTCCGTTGACTTCACAAAAAAATCAACAATTGAAAATGTAATATATAGGTTTCCAAATGAACTAACTTTTTGATAATCCGCATTCACACTTATTATCTTGCATAATCCAAGCTTTCAGCTATATCAAGAATATATCGATGATATTGATAAAGGCTATGATATTTGTTATGTTTGTATCACAACTATTCGTCATCAGCAACTCAACTCATATCTTTGCTGATTCACAGCCCTTAACTCAAAGTTTGCTTAAAAACTAATAGATAGATATCAATAGAGGAAGAAAAGTAGCCTGAGATCGTCTGGCCCATTATTACATATATACGAAGGTTGGTCTAAACCCTTTCATTAATGAATGCGACGTTTATAGCATACTTTTGAATAGAGTAATCCTCCTTCAAAACATGGTACAAATTCGGATCGCATATGGTCATGGTCCGTGTAGCTTTACTCTAATGGTAAGTAACAATAGCGAAATGAAGGATACCAGTGGCTATGGAGGGAGGGGGGGGGGGAGGGTTGCAAAATATTTGTAAGTTACGTATATGACTAAAAATGTAAGCGACTATTCATATAATAAATAAAAATGCAATTGTGGTTACCACCACGCCCCTTTTCTTTAAAATTCGGGGTTATGGATCCGCAAAAATTTCCGGAAGTTTATCGAAAATAAAAGAGGACGTGGCTGAAGTCAGGCTTACCTTCATCAGAAAAAATTTTTTTGTCCCCCCCCTCTCACCAAAGGGAACCTGAGTACGCCACTGTTGATTACACAATGTCGAAAATGTTTCTAGTGTTTAGCTGCTGATAATTTCTCTTTCTCCATTGCCTTTCGCTGGGTTTAAGTCATTATTCTGTGAGGCTGGTTTTGATTTAGATTTACAGTTTAGAACAAATCACTCATCGCTATTCTCTATATTGTTCGTGTCACCAATCTTGGTCATAGGGTCAAGAAGACACGCGTGAGTATAAATGAAGTTTCTAGCTCTGATTTCACAATGTCGATGAACTCCCATAAAAACTTTCAGTCTTATCGCCCAACCAAAAAATCGTCCGCAAAATAAAACTAAGAAAATTCAAACCGATCCTGGAGAAGCGGAAAAGATTGTGCCCACCAAGTTGTTTACATGATTCTGCGAAGTATAAGGTACAAGTTGGGAAAAAGAAGCATTAATCGAGAAACTTGGTAATTGATTGTTAGATGCAAGAGTCATAAAGGACAAAAGGGGACGTACAAGTAATGGCGTTATACGAAAGACGATTATCAGACGTATCAGCAAGCAAAACACGTTGCGAAGGCTTCCGTAAAAAAGACATAGCAGCTGTACAGGAAAGAGCTTTATAAGGTTTGAAGTCTCAGAGCGTGAAATATACTTGACAGCAAGAAGGAGTTTAGTCAGCAAAAGATGGGGAGTACTTCCTCCATATCAAATATAAAACCGAAGGCACAAAAGAACGGAGAACTTTATCTACTTCAAAGTGATACCACCACAAGCTGCAATGTCAACTATTTCTCTAAAAACAAAAAGAGTTACAGCTATTTCTTCTTGTGTTTGAAAATCATTCCGACCTTTTTTCCTACGAGTTACAGAGAGAGCCCGGAAAAGAAGTTTTTCATCTGGAAATAATGAAGAGAAGTTAAGGATAGTATTGTAATTTTTTCAATGAAAGACGTTTGAGCCCAAAAATTGGTTTTTTGGTCATCTTCATCTTTGTACCTTTTAGATGTGCTAATCAAAGCGAATTGAAGCTCCCAAAATGGTCACTTTTCAAACTGAAATCGCTAAAATAGGCGTTTAGCCAAATCTTCCAAGAACATTCTGCTAGCTGGCTAGTTGAGACAGAGATATCCGTCCAAGGACAATTGGCTATCTATTAGTCAAGCGCTCTCGGAGAACAAAAAACCGCTCCTTTTTGGAACTTTTCGCGTCTCTGTAGTATCGTAGAAGCTCCAAACTCACATTGAGTTCAGTATCCTTGAAGGGTTCATTGAATAAAAGAAATAAATTCTGGAATGTGCCGAGCTGCCTTCGAGCCCAGACAAGATAATCCTGTTTACCATACTTGACGAATAAGTGAGAATATTTTTGAACGCAACTACCTTTGCACCGCGTAAGTCTAGTCGCTCTGCTGCATTATTAACTTAGCTGATTGGTCACGTATTTGTTCCAAACTTCTTTCAAGATAATTTTCATCAGTATGATGAAGAAGACAAACTATACCTCCGACTCAGCACAGGATAGTCCACACTCGACTTCTGCAATCATAACGGGTATATTTCTACGACCAATGTCTTCCGAAATTTTTTGCGCTTTACTGATTTCAGGGTTAGATGAATTTGCAATCTAAAAATAATATGGATATAACCTTCAGCCACGAAGTAGTTAATATGGAATCACTGAAGAATTCTTACGTCTCTCAATACAGCAATCTTCTGTAATCTTTAGATAAGCCTCTAAATTTTGTTTTACATTCGATAATTTGAACTCTATTCCATCATCTCCCATGTATTTGATGTGGTTATCAGCTAAAATCATTGCTTTCACCATCCTAAAACAGAGCTTGTATGCTGGAAAATCAATAAGCATTGGCAAAGGGGTGCAAATACGATTGCAGTCTAAACAAGGAAAGATACCAAGTTGGCGATTAAAGACGAGATGTTTCATGAAAAGACGCATATTAGAACGCTGAGTCCAAAACTTTTCATTCTTTTAAGGAACAACTCTCTTACAAGAAAAAGATATTCGGTGACCGTAGCCATTTGGAATGAAGTGTATACTGTAAGATGCACCTCAGAACGCTGATTCTGAATCTGTGCTCGATATCTGCGAAATGATCTTCTGGGGGAAGTTATGAACCTTTTTCGTAGAAAATTTGCATACTTTTGAGTAGTTAAAATCGGCAAATTTTTTTAGATCACCTTTTGAAGCTATTGAAGAGAATCTCAAAAGGATTACTGTTGTATTATACCTTTTTAAATCATGTTCAGCTTTGAAAAGGAAAGAGAATTTTTCGATGATTTTAACCTTTCCCAGTAGCGCAACTTATTCATAAAAAAATAATGGTAACTCCATCCAGGTTATCGTTTCGCAGATATGAAAGTCAGTATTTGAACCGGCATTAGAAGGCGCATTTTAGACATACAAATCATAACGAATGGCTACGGTTACCAAGTATACTTCCTTTGTTAGAGAAGTTATGGCGTTTGTGTTTCGAGCCTGCCAGGTTTGAGTGGCAAAATTAAAAAATCTCTACAAAAGTTCCTATGTGGAATTGCTCTAGCTGTATTTCTTCCATGTAACTGATATACTCGACACAAGAGTGCTTATCCACTTTCTGGTATATTTGTGCACTACTTTTGCCAATTTTAGGATTTTGCCAGACTAAAAACCTGGCAAACTTCGACTTGTAAACGCTCATAACTTTTGGAGAGTTGTTCTGCAACAAAGGAAGAAAATTTGAAATCCTATCAAGACGCGTCTGGTAAAACTCTTGTTTTCAGTGCCAATTTAAGTTAATAACTGTCTTTTTCCTCTATTTTCTTGTTAATATCTTTTCTATAACTTTTTTAATAACTTTTTCTTGTTAATACAACATGTTAAGAATACAACTTACAAGTTTTTCTTACAACTCTCTCCATCTTTTCTTGTTGTGTTTCTTTTCTGTAGTGAATCTCCCACAGATAAAAGAATATCAGTTATAGTCGTCCTCCCCCCACTAGACACCTAGTTAACGAATTCGAATTTGAATTAGAGCATGGCGGATGCGGTATTCAAGAAACAAGCATAGCAGCACGATTCATCGCTCAAACAAAAGCAACAACTTCATTACCAATTGAGAAAACTGTCAGCAATCAATAATTGGGTTGAAACGTCGGGAAAACACAAAAAAATGTTTGAGATTGAAGTAAGAGCGCAGGTGCCACGTTCTGCCGCATCCGCCATGCTCTAATTCAAATTCGAATTCGTCCACTAGGTGTCTAGTGGGGGGAGGACGACTATAACTGATATTCTTTTATCTGTGGGAGATTCACTACAGAGAAGAAACACAACAAGAAAAGATGGAGAGAGTTGTAAGAAAAACTTGTAAGTTGTATTTTTAACATGTTGTATTAACAAGAAAAAGTTATTAAAAAAGTTATAGAAAAGATAGAGATATTAACAAGAAAATATAGGAAAAAGACAGTTATCAACTTAAATTGGCACTGAAAACAAGAGTTTCACCAGACGCGTCTTGATAGGATTTCAAATTTTCTTCCTTTGTTGCAGAACAACTCTCCAAAAGTTATGAGCGTTTACAAGTCGAAGTTTGCCAGGTTTTTAGTCTGGCAAAATCCTAAAATTGGCAAAAGTAGTGCACAAATATACCAGAAAGTGGATAAGCACTCTTGTGTCGAGTATATCAGCTACATGGAAGAAATACAGCTAGAGCAATTCCACATAGGAACTTTTGTAGAGATTTTTTAATTTTGCCACTCAAACCTGGCAGGCTCGAAACACAAACGCCATAACTTCTCTAACAAAGGAAGTATACTTGGTAACCGTAGCCATTCGTTATGATTTGTATGTCTAAAATGCGCCTTCTAATGCCGGTTCAAATACTGACTTTCATATCTGCGAAACGATAACCTGGATGGAGTTACCATTATTTTTTTATGAATAAGTTGCGCTACTGGGAAAGGTTAAAATCATCGAAAAATTCTCTTTCCTTTTCAAAGCTGAACATGATTTAAAAAGGTATAATACAACAGTAATCCTTTTGAGATTCTCTTCAATAGCTTCAAAAGGTGATCTAAAAAAATTTGCCGATTTTAACTACTCAAAAGTATGCAAATTTTCTACCAAAAAGGTTCATAACTTCCCCCAGAAGATCATTTCGCAGATATCGAGCACAGATTCAGAATCAGCGTTCTGAGGTGCATCTTACAATATACACTTCATTCCAAATGGCTACGGTCACCGAATATCTTTTTCTTGTAAGAGAGTTGTTCCTTAAAAGAATGAAAAGTTTTGGACTCAGCGTTCTAATATGCGTCTTCTGAATAGCTTTTATCAGCTTCAATTAGATGATATTTTTAATAAAAACATTCACCTCGTTAAGTGGAATGGGTATTCCTGCATGGAAGGAATCTCTTACAAGATAATCAAATTTGTCACATCAGTCGAATCA
This sequence comes from Cylicocyclus nassatus, assembly GCA_958299035.1. Taxonomy (NCBI): domain Eukaryota; kingdom Metazoa; phylum Nematoda; class Chromadorea; order Rhabditida; family Strongylidae; genus Cylicocyclus; species Cylicocyclus nassatus. The sequence continues at coordinate 32,050,258 of CATQJL010000316.1, forward strand.
CTGCTATTCGAAACTATGTCATAGAGAAAAGCTTTCTCTACTGGTCGACACCGTGGCAGCCATCTGCCGTTTGAATCCTAGCACTGGACTTGTCAGAATTTTGGTAAAACTCAAATAAACTAATCCTTCATCTCAAAAACTCCTTATCGTCGAACAACTTACCCATTTTTTCGGATTTATAATTTCCTCTATAAAAGTAATGTTTGTGTCAAATTCTTTGCCAACGCCCGGATGAACTTCTAGTGCTGCCCGAGTTCTGGGCGCGCTGACAATTCGACGAAGGAGACGAATGGAGAGATTTCGTGCTGAAAATATGAATTTGAGGTGGGGGGTGGGGAGGGGGGGGGGGAAGCCATCAAGTGAATAAAGTTAGTGGATTGTTGCCAGTCAAAAAATCTTTATCAATGATTTCGGGCCACACTCTTCACTGCTTCTGGATAACTTTTCACAAACAACTCCCAATTTTAAATCCAACGGTCCAGAATTGTCAAGCATAATTTTTCATCAGCATACTAGATAAATGCTTGTAATACGGTGCATTACCTTGTACCGTTTGCAGCGCTACATCAGGGCTCATTAACAAAATACAATTTTGTGGACCTTAGTTGCTCAGTCAAATTGAGTGGAAAACTTCTCATTGCTCAAAGAGGTATTTTTCAGAAGATTTGAAAATTCCCGAATCGGCTCATTTTTGAGTTAGTGGTGTCGGTTTCCAACGTTCTATTATTTTTCAATTTTATAAAAATGTGCTTTGTTGTTCCAATATGCGCAAATGCATTATGATTATATCAAAAGCAGTAATTCAATAAAATCAGCCTATGGTAACTATACATACCGAAAACTCCGGTTGAGTTGCAGTTCCAGACGCATGGCGAAAAGCTTCATCTAAACCATGCAAAAACGGACCGTGCCCTGAATTTTTTGAAGAACTGTAGTTAGTTCAAAATGGCAGATTGCTGCGTTGCAAACGCACAAATGGTACACGAAGTGAGAGACACCGTGTTGTTTCAGTTCATGCAATCGTTGAAATTCTCTTGTATCTTCCACTTGGTCGAGTGGGTGGCACAATGAGATGGGACCTTGAACTATGGCCCGTAGTAAACCTCGATCATCGGAGATGACCTCCCCTGAACCCCAGATGTGAGGTTCCGTCAGGTGAGATGACGACCGTACACTTCCCCATGCTTTAAGAATGAAACGTTACCTGACATGTAAGCCTCCGGTTAGGCTCGGCAGGGAGGTCACCTCCCTGCTGAGTCATCGGAGGTGAGCCGAAGCGATGATGTCCAGAAATAGTGTGCTGAAGAGGAGATCATTACATATAAAAGAATCGTAAGGTACAGTAGGAATTTTTTGCAGAAAAAGACCTTTAGTAAGTCGCTCCGGGGTGTTGGCGTGCACGTTTCAGCATGTCCTTTAGTCTTTTTGCTATAAAAGAGGCAGTCACGTCATAAATTCGTCTGTTAGTTACATTTGCCCTTTGTAATTCTTTTGTTTAGTTTTTGTAGTTGAGTCCAATGTTAGGAGACTGCTTTTGAATTTCGCTTTCGGAATTTTGTAGATAAGTTTGCTTTTCTGATTGCTTGATTACTTTTTAGGAGACGCATTCAACACTAACTCTACTTTCCATTGGTGTCGCAGGAGATATCATTAAAAGGCGTAGACGAGTAGCTTAAGGTTGAGAATAAAACGTAAGTATTATACCTTTTTTCAGAAAGGGTGTTTAATATCATGGTTCTAGGCTTGATTTGGGCGACTGTGATCGAGTTGGCGTCAAGATTGTAGCTAGAATCGGGGCATAATGAGATCGAGTTCAAATGCTCTCCATTCCAAAGAGCGAAGCGGAATTTTTCAAGGAAGCAGTTTGCTACGTGACGGAGCCACTCAGCGGTAAGTTTTCACCCGACATTAAAGCCGAAAATACATCCATGGCTGTTATAAAAATGCCTCCTTCACGTCGTTACAATCATTCGCTTCTACCACCTCCATATGCGGACACATTCGTAGGCGAAGCGACTTTGTAAGTACGCAGCACGGATTAGTTCCGGCTTGCAAAATATCTGCAATTGAATGCGTAGTGTGCAAAGTCACTTCTACTTATCGTTGATTGTCTCTTCGTTTTTTCTAGTGCGCGAAGTAAAAGAGTGCGAGAGCGATAGTGCTTTGCCAAAATCGATTGTATCAAGTATCCTATTGCTTTAGATCCATATTAGTTGCTAGGATCTCACCTCACCTCACTCACATCGCTTGACAAAGCTTTTTATAGGTTTCGATGCTTCCAAAGAATAGATATATTTGCTAAGAAAGAATAGATATATTTGCTAAGAAGTGTAGGATGATCTTCCATCCTGGTGACCATGAGTAACAACTATGGACTTATTCTGTATTAACACGTTATCGTCTCAATCCTATCGCTATCCTCTTGAAATTTCCACTATAGAGAAGCATCATGATGTAGGCACAAACATCCAGACTCCCATGTGAAGTTCAGCGCATAACCACTGTCCAAACCTAGCGTAGCCTTGACAAAGTGTAATGTTTCCTAATCTTTTGTGTTTTTCGGGAGAAACTATAGAAAATTCTCGCAGCTATACTGAGGAACAATCTTTACTCAGGAGTTGTGATTTTTCGCGCCTTGATATGAGTAAATCTGTTGGTTATGGGTGCAATTTATTCATGACATTTAGTCGTTTCAGTTCTGGGGGTGAACCAGCTCACGGATCTTGCAAACAAGTGTTTTCATTACCATTCAAGTGCCAGAAATCACATCTACAGATGGAACAACAGAGAATGACAACGTATGTTGTGTGTCTCAGTTGTACACTTGCAGTTTAACCGCTTCTAGGGCTTGTGGAGCAGCAGCAGTGATGAAGACAGTCAACCATCCTCAGACCAGGAAAGAAGTGCCGTGTTAGCCGCTTTCTCTACATCTTCTTCAAACAGATACCTACATTACTAATTGTGGTTCCTTTCAAGATACATTCTTTCTTTTTTCTTGTATACAGGTGCATGTGCTTTTCTAGATGTATTTATGTCGTGATTTATCAATGAAAAGCACACGAAAACGAGCCCTAACCTAACGGTTCCACGAATCCCACCGCTCCGCCTTGCAATTCGGAGCCTTTGTAGCTCCATGAAGCCACACCTGTTCGAGGATCTACGATAATCACAGAGTATGGGTCACTGCCCGAACATCGGACTAGTAAGCGCTAAATGTGATAATCAGACATTGGATTTGCATACCATACATGGTATAATGTATGGTAGACAGCTCTATTAGAGATAATTCCTGTATGATGTTAAAGTACATTTCGTCTATTTGCTACTGTAACGTTTTCTTGTGTGGTAGGTAGGGTGAGACTGCGATATCTCTGAGATATACTGAGATAGCGCCGGCTTCTCCAACCTCTGGGCTTGGAAGATGAGAATCATGAAGTTAGAAAGCACCAATCAATGAAGATTTACTTCAAACCAGAGACATCTTAGCACACTGACGATGAAAAAACAAACAAACCTCTAGCATTGCGGATGTTTCAAGGAGAAAGTGAGAAGATAGCCCTTTCGATTTTTTTCAAACCAAACCCGCAGCCAATAGAAAATCAATCCTGGAAGTCGCTTCAGACGCACAGCAAGGATCACTCTATTATAAAAAAAATAGCAACGGAAAAGTGAACTTTTTTGCACCGCCCGTTTTCGTTGCGTGAGCCTGGACACCGTACCCCATTCCCTTTTAAGTTTGATGAAAAAAGGCGATTGACGCGCATAAACTGCAGATGCAATGTAGTCTCCATGGTCTAATGGCTAAGGGGTGCGACTCTCAGCTGCCAGACTCGGGTTCGATTCCCCACTCAGGAATTCCTTTTTGCCCTAACGTTGGCTCCAAAAAACAGCTGATTTCTCCACAGATCCTTATATATAAAAAGAATCTGTGTTCCAAAATTCAAAGGTACCTCCACTTTAAGGCCATATTTCGCCCTGACAATGAATGAAATATAAAAATGTAAGAGCATTTTCGCTTAAGAGCTTGCTGTCTTCTTTTTATTGGTACCATTCTCTTGGACCCATCTTCTATGGTTCGTGAGTTATGAGCGCTCAAAGTTAACGTATCGGCTAAAAACGCTGCTGCTTCTTGAATGATATTTTTTCGTGGTTCTGATAACACACTTATGAAGTTTCTGCGCCTTTGAGTATTCACAAAACGCTAGAAGCCTATAAAGATGCTTCCAGTTATTTGGTATCATAAGTCGTTGTGGAAGTAATCAAAGTACAGTCTAGAATTTTCCCAAAGGGCTGCTGCAGAGCGACGACTACTGGAATAAGTATTATGGATAGAATGCCAGGAGCAGTATCGTGGACGAATTGCATTACTCTAACTTTACAAGCAAAAAAGGTTTCGTTTCCTTCTTTTGCTTAGGCTAAATGCGCCATAGATGTGGCGGGCTCCACGACAAATATAAACTATGTTCATTGCAAGTGCGCCAATTTAATCGCGATTTCATCGAACAGCGTGAGCGATAAAGAAAAGAAATTACTGTAGGAAATCATATTATATTAAAAATCAGTAGTTCGACACTAGGGTTAAATTCTAACATTCACTTCTTCCTTCACTGAACTTCAGCGATCACACACCTATTCGTAAATCGCCATTAACTGAATGAGAAAAACCAAGGAAAATGGCTCAGATCAAACGCCCCTCAATAGTAGTAACCTTCACGCCTTCGCTTAGGTTAAAAGCGCCACAGAAGCGCGCCATGAAGATCCCCGACTTGTGCATCTACGAGATGAGCGCGAACTGCGCGTAAGGGAGCTTCCAGACGGCGCCGGTTGCCGCTTTTGCAACTGTTACCCGCTTTCGCGCCGCTTGCCGCTTTTGCAGCCGAAGCGCATCGGGTCAAGCCATTGTCTCCCTTGCGCATGTAAAACACGAAAACTTATCGATTTCTGTGCTTTTTCATATCATTTTCTCAATGTTTGTGTTATAAAGCGGTTTCCAGGTACAAGTTTTTGGATAACAGTTGCTTCAAGGCTCGAAACATGGCCGTTGAGAACAGACGTGCTAGGTACTAACTACATTCAGCTGGAGTTTGTGGACGAGTAGACGAATCTTTGCGTTTTTTCCAGTTTTTATTGTGCTCAAGTTTTATGCTTTTACTAGCTGGCTTACCCGGCTCCGCCTGGCCCTGTCAAAAACGATAAACGTTCCATTTCTATCCCTGTATCCCTGTATTTCCTGTGCCCACTTCTACATTCCCTATTCCCGCTGCGTGAGTAATCAGTATGCTCACCTACCTTCCTCACCAACCCCCCAGCCCCGTAACTCAAACTTTGCACAAAAAAAAACAATAAAATCGATAAAAGTAAGGATAATTCTAAAAACTGATGGCGTTATTCGGCTATCCGGGCCCCAAAATGTTTTTGTGACGGATCTTGCTCAAACTCAGTATATGGGGTTATCTGAGCCGCTGATGACAATATCATAGCCATCACGTGGCAGCGGGTAAAAATCATAAACTTGCCTGAAACCTCGGCAGGGAATTACCTAAAGTGCTGTTCAAAGAATATCGTGCTCAACCCCCGCGATAAAGGCAATTCGTGTGGTATAAAAGTTTCCCACGACCGTAATGGTTTCCTCACAGGACCACTGCCGGGCGCGATACACCCTTCGGCGGCTTTTGCCTAAGCAGAAATAGGGGGAGGGAAATTTGCCGCGTGCGATACACCCTTCGGCGGCTTTTGCCTAAGCAGAAATAGGGGGAGGGAAATTTGCCGCGTGCAATACACCCTTCGGCGACTTTTGCCTAAGCAGAAATAGAGGGAGGGAGATTTGCCGCGTGCGATACACCCTTCGGCGGCTTTTGCCTAAGCAGAAATAGGGGGAGGGAAATTTGCCGCGTGCAATACACCCTTCGGCGACTTTTGCCTAAGCAGAAATAGGGGGAGAGAGATTTGCCGCGAGCGTTACACCCTTCGGCGGCATTTGCCTAAGAAAAACAGGGGGCGGGAGATTTGCCGCGTGCGTTACACGTTGGGACAGGTTATCAGGATGGGGCCGGAGACCGCCATGCAAAACGACCGTTTCCCCATTTCATGAATATCTGGGATCTAAATTGGCCCTGTCCATTCAAATCCTGCAACTCACCATAACTTCACTAATGCGTTATGACAGCGAGCAAGTTTCATATTCATAAGCAGTACACTTGTGAACCGTTACAGGTAAGATTTTGAGCAAATCTGGAACTTCGACCCATCTACACCCACGGTAACCCAAGAAAATGCACTATCCTGCGAAATCAGCATGATAGTCATGTTCAGCGCGCTAAATTACCACCCTAGACAAAGTTTAAAGTAAATCGATGTTATCGACATGCAATATAACCACCACAACTCTTTGAAAAGGTCCCACTATGCAGAGAGAGAGATGATATTTGTAATTAGCATGTCGAATGAACCATATGGACCGAACTCCAGCCGAATTCATGATTTTGACTTCCTACCGTACACCTATCGTAACCATATGGGAGACTTTCTGCGACGAAAATGTGAGTTCTGTAATCAGCATGTAAGATAACCCTTATACACGAATTTGAGCAAGCTCTACGACAAAAAAATTTTGGGGTCCGGTTAGCCGAATAGCGCCAAACTAATATCGAACTCGTAATAATAGCATGCTCGATTACCCCCTGTGCAAACTCCCAGCCCCGTAGCTCAAACTTTGCAAAAAAATCGATAAAATCGATAAAAATAATGGACGATTTCAAAAACTAATATTGTATTCGGAATCCTCATGCTCGATTACCCCCCTGTGCAAACTCCCAGCCCCGTAGTTCAAACTTTGCGAAAAAAATCGATAGAATCGATAAAAGTAATCGATAATCCTGAAAACTAATATTGTATTTGGAATCCCCATGCTCGATTACCCCCCTGTGCCAAATCCCAGCCCCGTAGGTGAACTCAGCAAAAAAATCGATAAAAATCGATAAAATCGATATCGATCGATGACGAAAAGTAGCCTATGACACCCGACGGGGCCCGAAGTGTATGTGTGCCAAGTTTGGTCCGGATCGGTTCAGAAATGGAATTTTCCATTCGGAACATACGTACATACAGACATACAGACATACAGACAAACAGACATTCGGCTTTATAGGGTGGAGGACTATATGTCGCCGAAAAAGGGCGGTCCCCACGGTCATTTGCGACAAATACGCACTCTTGTACATGCGCGGACATGCCTTCCTGCAGGGAATCCGCGCGGGACTCTTCCAATTTCGGCGACGTATAGTCCCCCACCCGGCTTTATATATAAGAAGATGAGAGGTGCGGTTTGGAAAGCTCGATGCGATTTTGATGAGCATTTGTGCATATCTATGATAATGCGTGCAGTGAAGCATAAAACCGCATTACTCACAAGAAAAATTTGAAATTTGAATGAGCTAAAAACAAAATTGAAAGAGGAAGTAGCGAAGAACAGCACAGCCAACGCAGTTTCACATTTGTTGTGGGTGATGCAGTCTTTTTACCCTTACGTCCATGCATTCTCAATATGCAGAAATGCTCATCAAGACGCATCCAACTCTCCAAACTGCATCACTCACAAGAACCATGAAACTTGAGTGTAAGAAAAACTGAAAAAAATGCGCAAAAAATCGTCCACTTGGTAAACTTCAGCTGAATGTAGTCGATACTTATTGAATTTGTCCCCAACGGCGATGTTTTAAGTCTTGGAGCAACCATTATCTAAAGACTATCTTACCTTGAATCCATCCTATAAAAGAAAAATCAAGAAAAGATATGAGAAGGCACAGAAAAATAAGTTGTTCAATGAGTTTCCGCGCTTCACACACGCTAGGGAGACAATGACTTGACGCCCTGCGCTTCGGCTGCAAAAGCGGCAACCGGCGCGAAAGCGGCTAACGGTTGCAAGGGCGGCAACCGGCGCGGTCTGGAGGCTCCCTAAAAGCGATCGCCGCGCGCATTATCCATTTGTTACTCATCGGCTGCAGCGAATAAAGATAGAGAGAACTTCCAGAAAAAAAGGAGATTCGCGCTTTGGCATAAGAATTTTGGAAAACAAGGTGTTTACTTGGATTGAATTTGCTCAGAAATTTGCCGGGGCAGGCAGCTATGCGAATTTTAAACAAGTGGGCACCGGAAAAATAGTTTGCTGATTTCTTTCGGTCCGCTTGCAGAGATCTGGAATAATTTTGGCCAATTTTTGGACGAACGCTCGGAGAACTATCGCGGTCTTTCCGTGGATAAGTTGCGGCACAGTAACCGCAGCCAAGCTTGGGGTACCTTCTTCCAACGGAAGGCACCCTGGGCAGTGCGGTCCTCCACAAAGGACCGTGCCCTCCAACAATTTTGCATTTTCTCGCGGAAACGCGGTTACTGTGCCGCATTCTCCGAATATGCAAAATTGTTGAAAAGGCACGGTCCTTTGTGGAGGACCGCACTGCCCAGGGTGCCTTCCGTTGGAAGAAGGTACCCCAAGCTTGGCTAATCAAACCATCGATGACACCTCTGCTACATAGAGTCTCACCTTTTCTCGGCGTACGTCCGAAACTGCGTAAAAAGAGTCCGAGCGCTGCTGAAAGTTTGGCGTGCACTCGCTGAAAGAAATTATTTGCCAAGCGCTTGCAGAAAATGCTGTATTGCTGCCGCTGGCAGAATGCAACCGTAAAGAAAGTGCCGCACGCTGAAGGTTTGGCCACGCCTCAAAATTCTGCTGACCGCTTGCAGAAAAGCGTGAATTTGAGGACCGCCTGCCCCGGCGATTATATGAGTGCTTGCGGGGAAGTTCGAACGGTGCTATCCTTGTGTCCGCGGCCCAAAATTTCAATGTCGTGAATTTGGCTGAGATTTGGTCGATGGGGATCACAAATATTACATTTTTTTTCACAAAAACGTCAATTGGTGGGGCAACGGTGGGTATAAGTAAAAGAGTCAATTCAGTTTTGGCTGAAATTTGGTCTGGGGGTTTTCTGAGGTGCTAATCACGAATACCATATTCTTTCTGCATTTTGCGGAGAGCTTAGTCTTCCATAATTTTTCGAACCAACGTACGCCGGGCCCTGCGGTTTTGGCACAAAGATGAGGGGGACACTGTGAGCTCACTGACTAGAAGTACATTGAAGGAGGAGGAGGAGGATACTGCGACTTTCTTCAGTAAGCTTTTGAAAAAAGGGGGTTTTGCAAACGGGACAGTTTCTTGAATAACGGAGAAAAAGTGGACAACTTCACTGTGGAGATTTAGAGGGAAAAACTTAGTGCATTTTGGCCAACAAACTGGGAAAGGAGAACTGATATTTTAAGGCTAGAGTGATGAGGAAATTAAGCTCTTGTGGAAGACAGTCTTTTCACCGGCGGTCTCCAGCGCTATCCTGATTTTGACTTGTCTTAACACGTCAGCACGCCGCAAATCTTTCTTCCGCCTGCTTTGGGTTGAGCCAGACTTCTCAGATACTTTTTCCGGCTGGTGATCGGGCTGCAACCGGCTGAGGCAACACCTCAATTCGGGCGAGCTGGTCGCCGGCCGAACACCAGCCGGATTTGCCCCGGAGAGTAGCGCGGGTGCCAGCCGGTAGAAAGCGCCTCGCGCATTACATTTACCACAGAGCGCGGTTTTTCAGAGCGGCTGCCAGCCGGTCAAGGAAAACGGAGAGCTCAATTGGCCTTGGAGCAAAGTTCCCTCTACTGCCTAGTTAGTTTGTTTTCAGCTGTATTCGAAACACGAATAATGGTAGATTTATTCGCAGAAACATATGAATACACCGAATCCAGTTTTTGCATGCAGGAAAGAAAAGACGGAAAGATGCGAATCCGTAGTATGAGAAAGAACGAAAACTAAAAAAATGTGGGTGAAATAGATATGTTGCATATATTCATAAGGTGACATTTTACTAGAATGAGAATACCGGACCGTATATAATGAGATTTAGTCAATACGCGATTTTGCTTGGTTCATTTTCGGCGAGCGATAGTTGATGCCGCGTAAGTGTTGATTCAAGGACAACAATTTGCTTAGAAAACAAGAAAATACACTGGGTACATGCTATACACAAATACACATACAAATTTCACGAGTTCGGCTCCTACTTCCTTTACGTATTGAAGGCATAGGCCTGAAATGAAATGTGCGGCTGAATTTCCGATTTTTAATATCTATTTAGCACCACAGTAAATTTCTTGGAGTGGTCCAGCTGCGGAAGTTTACGCCCTTCTTTTCGGGGAAGTATCGGGAGAGCTGTTGAGCGGGTTGTGCTCCTCTGGCTGATACGGAATTGATGCTTCGGACATCCGGAGGTGCTGATCTCCTAGTACTTTTGCGATCCGGTGGTGGCGGACTTCCAAAACTTCCATGGTGGCTGCGCCCTCGCATGTGCTCCATGCCACCTCCTGCAAATAATATCAACGGTAGTGATCAGTGAAAGTAAGTGATAAATGCACGCGTCGAAAACTTCAAACGACGCGAAATCCGTATGAGACATTGACATCTAGAACCACTAATTTTTCGAAAATACATAAAGCGAGATGAAACCCAATGCTCTAATTGCTATCAGCAAAAAATGGCTGTATTTGAATCAGAAATCATATCGGAATATAACATAAAGAATATCGAGATGAAAAAAACGATGATTCAAAGTCGCGAAAGGTCAAGGAAGTGTCGAAATCGAAGGAGGTGTTGAAATCCGGGATAACTTCAAAAATTACCTCAAATTCAGAAGAAAATGCACACTTTGAGACTTGATAGCTTCAAAAATGATTGATTAGGCTTATATTAGCAAGGAGTAGACGTAAAGAAACGAAAAAGTTCTATTTGCAACTGCAAAGATCTAAAATTGGCCTTGCATGGTTGAAATGTTGAAATCCGGTATTATTTTCCAGCGATAGCTGTATTTTGGTGCAGCTCCCGCACTTTTGCAGACGCGGCCGGATGCTGGCCGGTAGTAGTTTCTAGCCCGCTCCTCGGTCGGTTTTAGGCTCCGCCCCAAAACATGGCGCAGCACTCGGCTGGAAAGCCCTCGTCGCCCGGTCACCAGCCGGAAAAAGTATCTGAGTTCGCCGGGAAGCGGCGTACGCGGCGTACGCAGCGTACGCGGCGTACGCAGCGTACGCTCGGTATATTTCATCATAGGAGCATACGCGGCGTACGCTGCGTACGTCGCGTACGCCGCGCAGTCTGGCCCAACCCTTTGCTTAGGCAAAGGCCACCGCAGGGTATTCCGCGCGCGACAGTGGTCCTGTGTGGAAAGCAGTACGGACGCGAATCGCGTTCTCACCCTCCTCTAATGCTTTGTCGGAAAAAGCTGCTAACGCTTTGGGAAAATTTTACACCGAAAAGAACGTACAATACATCAGCTAAGAAAAGCCACAGAAAAGAGAGCTACGTGAAGGATGCTGTACGGGAGAGTCTAGAGGAAAAGCGCGAGTTGTAAGGTGTGCATTTCTATTCTGGAGAATGAGCTTCACTAAACGCGACATCTTTCTTGACTCCAAACATTCTTCTGCAAGCAGCCGTACTTTCGCCATTAAAACTATTTGCGCACCATGCCTTCCCAGCAGAACTTTTCAATCCAAACATCACTAAATGAAGTTTATTAGCTATTACGGCATTGAAATAGTGTTAAACGACTCTTTGGTGACTCAATGCAACATTTCTCACACCTGCTAGCCATTGGGCCGCTAGTTTAGAGAAAGTTTCCGTAAGTTACTCCTGAGTAACTTACAATACGCCTCTCTTCTCCTAATAATGCAGACAGATTCAACGTAAAAATGCACACATTCTCGCTGTTGTGGGTTGGCTCAACGAAACTTGGATATTTTCAAATGTTTCTTGCCGTTGCATTGGTATTTTGCATTTCTGTGCACAGTAGTATGGACAGTACGATCCAAAAAAGGCTCACTTGCTGGCTGGACTTCTTCTCCGTCCTGTTTATAAACATTTTGATCGTTCCTTAGGAGTAATTTTGAGTCGAACTCAATTATTATACTTTGAAATGTTCTCAGATACCGATAGAACATACATTATCCAGAAACACAGCTCTTTATATTTTCTCTTCAATATTTTTGCTGATGGGGTCTTTCTGCGTCACTGAGCTCACAGTTTTCACTACTCAATTTTGAGCACCGTAGAATTTATAGCCTATCAGTTCCACATATTTTCCGAACTTTCTCATGAAACTTCCGTTCAGTCCATTCTCTTTCTTTTTTTCCTGCTACTCGAGCATTTTCTTTCTTGCTTCTATCATGATGTATTCGTGACAGGCCAGTTGATGTAAAGGTTCATTAGAATTGTGTTTTCTTTTCAACGAGCGGTTTATTCGCGCTGGTTGTATCAAAAACGAACTTCCTGAACACTTCTTAGAAGCTGCTCCGATTATAACTTTCTTGGAATTGTGTTTTCAATGCAGCTAGGTTGTTTTCAGAATGGTCATACCCATTTTTTGACCTCGTAAAGGGTATGATAAACCTCCATTTTTGGAGTCTTATATCGTCAGGAAGTCGTGCAGATCAGCCTCAGAATGATGAGCTTGTTGTTATGGGACTCAAGAGTCTTAGCAGTTTGGAGGTTGGTCAATGACTTGTATGTTGCTTTTCCATCCGCTCACTGCCAAGTTCCATTCTCAGAATTATCTTTTAGTATGAGGACCATGAAGATGACGTTATCGATAGTGTAATTCCAAAGAGCAGAGGAGAAAAAACGCTTTCAAACATTCATCGTTATTCCAAAGTTTGGTGATATCAAGCAGGTTAAGGATCAATTACCTGCTACTCGAATACTCGATTCACGGTCTGCAACTTATGATCGCTTATCTCACTCCGAGCTATGCTGGTTTTAGTAAGAGGTTTCCAACTTTTGTTTATCGAATCTTTGGAGTACCAGTTTACCTGTTTAAGTTATGGCAGAAGTTAGTTAGTCAGTTTATTAGTTTTTAGTTGTTGTTAAGAGTTGGAGAGAAGGGGGCAGGTAAAGGTTAGCAACATTCTTTAAATGATCTACGCTTTTGGGTTATGGCATTACAGCTCTGTTCATTCATCTTTTCGTGCTGTTATCGTTACGATCAACTTGATTCGTAACTGTTTTAGCATGATGTTCATTCTTGACTTTGCATGCTAAGTTTTTGTTTCATACGAATTCTATTTTTTTAAAAGAAAGTTGGTCAGAAAACAAGTATTTACTTTTCGGTACAAAAGTGTTCAATGCCTTAGTTTTTTCTTCTGGAATATTGCTTCTAGCTCCACATACAAACCGCCCAATCGTGATTAGGCAGAACCGATGACGTATGTACATTTGCGCGCTCGCAGCGTTAGGCAGGTGCCACACTTAGCTGGTTGGTTCATCCGTTTCACCCCATTAACTACTGGTCAATTCAGCGATCTGACCAAAAGCGAAAGGCGAAACGAACGAACCGGTTGAAGCAGATAAGTCTGGCACCTATCTTAGTGGTCTGCGCTGGGTATGCGCATGTCAGAAAGAGAATTTTTCTTTGATTGATTTTGATTTAGAAAAATGTTACCTACCGAAATCTTTTGCAAGAACGATGGCTCTGGTTTTTTCTCTTTTTAACTTTCCAACTCACTTTTCGGGATTCTATTTGGTGATGATGCGCATATGATGTGTTCCAGAGTTTTTTTTCATAGATATCTCCACTCCTTAAACTCCGCGCCCCAAATGGACTCTGTTGACACATGTGTGATTGGGTGGGAACCAAACCGTGCTGGTCCAGCTGTGTGATCTTAAGTGAGCATCCTCTATTATAGTTTCATTGCCAATTAGCATCTATCTGCAGCTATGTTTCTTCATCGGTTGCCGTTTAGGCCCATCTCAACGATTTTATTGTTGAAATTATGAAGTGTGTACTTTAGATGTTTCCAGTCTCTTTTTGCATACCACCCACTTCCATAAGATTTATGCAGGTGCGTTGTTATCAGTACTCTACTTCTGATTATTTTTTAACTCGTAATCCAGAAATTTTGATTTTTGGTGTCCGTAATTGCATTTTCTGCATTGTTTTCGATCTTGATATATAGGCTATCCCAAGAATGTGGCAGTTGACAATTTGGCCAACCCCAGCCGGCTCGCTCGACCTTGCTGGGCTTTTGTGTGTAAAGGTTGTGGTTGGCCAGACTAACCGATGGCCTGCTTCAGTAGGACGCTGCGCATTTAGTGTCATCTGATGTCATGTTGTAAGGAAATCAAGTCAGCTTTTCCATTGGTAGGACCTTTTTATCATTCCCTCAATCTGCTGGCTTTTTCATCATCTATAAAAAAATACTTTTGTTGCGAGCATCGCAGACGCCATTTCGATTTTTGTCCAACCTGACGCCAAACGACATAAGCTTACTAATTGCGCAGCGGACTGCTGAAGCAAACAATCGGTTAGCCTGGGGTCTACCTGTCTGCGAAACTGCGCAAGGCACGAGCGAGTCGGTGGCGATTGCGCGAACCGCTCAACGACACTCCTTTTGAGGGAACCTTCACTTTCACTTCTCAACAACCCCACAGTCTTCTTCACGAAATCGTGAATTTTTTTGGTTCGAAATGTTTCAACGATACTTGGTATGTTTTTTGCATTGACTATAGTTACTGATACTGTTGCTACTTACTTTCTTTCCGCTTTACTTTCTTCTCGCTTTCATGAAGTCTTTTTTGGCTATTCGGCTATCCGGGCCCCAAATTTTTTTTGTCACGGATTTCGCTGAATCTTGGCCTAGAGCGGTTATTCGACATGCCGATGCCGAATATCATGATTACTTCGTACGGTAGCGTCATTTTCTGAAGCTGTGAGCATACGGTAGGGAGCCAAATTCATGGGTTTCGCTGAAACTTGGCTTGGGGGTCTATTGACATGCTAATCACGAAAACTATACTCTTTTCGCATGATGAGGCTTTTTTATGAAGTAACTGTACGTTTATGGTAGGGGTTAAGAATGACAAATTTGCCTGAAACTTTGCGTTTGGTAATGGGTGTACACCGACTCGCCCTACCGTCATGCCTTTCATATAGGACCATCTTCACGCGCGACGCACTGTGCGGCGGCTTGCCTAAGCAAACACAGGAGAGGATTCGCCGAGTACCGTACGCCCTACCGTTACCTACCATATCTACACGGGAAAACGTCTTTGTGAGACGAGATTTCCGTGACCAGCATGTCAAATTATTCCCCTCCCTGGGCCAAGTTTCAGGCAAATCCACGATTTTGACCCCTACCGTATACCCACCGTAACCCCAGAAAATGACGCTAAAGTACAAAACTAGTACGATATCTGTGACCAGCTAATCGAATAACCCCCTTGGGCCAAGTTTTAGCAAAATCCATGACGAAAGATTTTTGGGTCTCGGATAGCAGAATAGCACCCTCTTTTTTTTCTGTTTGGCTGTTGAATCATGGAAATTACGAATTTATGAAGGCGGCATTGTGCTGCATCAAACCCTTGTAATATAGCTGCGCCTCGTACCTGAAGGCTGAGTTTATACTGACCTGCATGTTTCGAAAATGCTTGTGCTCCAATTGTGCGCTGTACTGAAACTGTTTAGGAACTTAGATCAGTACTAGCTGGCTTGCCCGGCTCCGCCGCCTTTCACCCCCTTCGGGGTGATCAGCATGCTCGATTACCCCCCTCTGCCAAATTCCAGCCCTCTAGCTCGAATTTTGCAAAAAATCAATAAAATCGATATCGATCGATAACGAAAAGTAGCCTATGACACGCTCCCTGCCCCGAAGTATATGTGTGCCAAGTTTGGTCCCGATCGGTTCAGAAATAAAAATTTCTATTCCGCACATACGTACAGACAGACATACATACAGACAGACATACAGACAGACATTCAGCTTTATATATAAGATGAACCCAACCAAAGCAATCATTTGATCTTTCAGTTTGCGCTTTCTTTAGGGAATGGCCATAGGTTGCCGGCAACGGTTGTCGAGGTCGATGAAGTTGGTGGAGTTGCCGAGGTTGCCGGGGTTGCCGGGTGAGACAGCTTAGAGAGCGCGCGAAACGTGGAGGCTATCATAACCTTCTACTACGACCGGCAACGCCGGCAACCTCAGCAATCTCGGCAACCTCGACACCTTTAGCAACCTCGGCAACCGTTGCCGGCAACCTATGGTCGTTCCTTTAGGCACCCGCCATACTTGATCCTCTTGATTTGCTTTATCCGCTGCAAAAGCGCGCAACAGCAGCGTCACTTGGCGCCGCGTAAGTAAAAATGCATTTTTTATGGTTATGCAAATCAGCTGTATACACCAAATAACAATTAGAGACGCACATTCTGCACGAAGCGGATCAAGAGGATCAAGTTTGGCCAGGTGCCTTAGGGGGTAGATGGAGGTGAGGTGAAGGGTAAAACCAAAAAGTTGAGCTTCGTTTCATGTGATCCATCTTGCTCCTGATTGTATTTGAAATTAGCTTTAGCTTGAGCCACTGAATTGGAATAACCATTCGGACTCCAATCTTTTTAATTTCAATTCTATATTCTCAAGTAAATAGGACAGTTCTTTCCCAAATTTGTCAAATTCCTCCGTTAAAAGTAGCAAAAACTGTGGTTTTGGGTAGAAAAAAAGTTAGACGATCATTCACTGCTTTTCGGCTTGCTTAAATATGCAAGCTCTTTTTTTTACTTTAACGCTACATAGATAGCTGATTTCACGACCAACATCTGCACCCATTGTTGACGCTGCCTATCGTCTATCATCACCTCAATCTAACGTGCTTTCTAGGTGTCGTGAAACAAACTATATATGCAATTTGAAAATCTAATGTTGTTTAGGCAACTGTTGGTGTCTATGAAGAAACTGTTAGTTGTGTAACTGTTCCGAAGGTGACTCTGACTTTCCTAGCGCTGGAGACGATTTATTATTATCGAGAACACGAGATCAGGGCAAGTCCGATTGCAGGTCGTTATACCGATCAGTGTTTTTTTTGAGCGAAGCAATTGTTTTATAGGACTATATCAACACCTGCGAGGTAATGAGACAATGCCCTTCAAGCAGGTAATCACCATCGTTCACACTTTGGATTCATCAGAACTCGGTAGATGCTTATTGGCCGAACGCGTAGGAACTTAACTTGTCGCAGAATTGGATAATAAAGTTCTCATCAAGAATTCGTCCCTTTGCATTACCTTCAGTCCTTGTCCTTTTGTTAACACCTGTGCGATTTATCCCAATTTGCTCAATTAAAAGGTTGTTGATGGCTTCTATGCAAGACTTTCACAAGAGCCATTACATAAGAGGTTGGAGCTCAGCGATGTCTTAGGACCAATTACTACACTACTAGAAGTCAAAAGTCAAATGTTTTCAAGGCTGGGGAAGCCCTTGAAAAGGATAGGAAATTTGGGATGAAGCCTGGACATGTAGAAGATAAGGCAGACTGTTCATAGTAGCACTTCCATTATGTTGAGTTCTGTGTTACTCAAAAGGCGGGGGGGGGGGGGAGATTTTGAAGAAACGGAAAAGATAACGTTTTCAGGCAATCAAGAAATGCGGTTAATTGCTATCGTATATCGTTTCGTGTGTGTCAAAAGACGCTCGTTTGGGCAGTCGAGTGTTGAGAGGCTAGATTAATACTTCAAAGTAGTAAGGTTCTTAGATTCCACAGATTTTGCCGTTGGAACGCAATTTAGCTGAAGATAGCATGAATTATGAGATGAGAAAAAAATGTCTTTTCCCAGCTGTTCTTTGTGACAGCACGCCTTTCGAACGTTCCCGTGTCATTTAGCCAAATCGCATGGATGTGTATTTTCTGTAAGTCGCTCGTGGTATGACTGCCCTCAGGGGACAGTGGGAATTCGCTTGGCTGGTACGACAGAGTGTGCAAGCAATTGTTTGTGCACTTTCGAAGGCGATCACATATGACAAGCAACAAAGATGGAGCCTGAATCTAGGGAGTTGATCAATAATTACCAGAAGAATGTGTTTAGTAATGACTCGTTAACAAATCATGCGCTCATAAAATCGCAAGAAATAATTAGGCTATGTTGAACCATTAACCTTCTAGCACTGCAACTTGAACTACCTGTTCTGAAAGGATTTTTTTCCTTGCGAGCTTAGAGCTATTATCCATTCTTATTGTTAGAATCAGGGTAGAGAAAGTTCTTCATGTACTTTTAACAAGTTTAAACCACTCCTTTTATTCCTAGTAGTAGGACGATTGAGTGGGCGTAAATTGCGAGTTTTGACTTGTTACAATACGTGGTCTTCTCGAGAATGATAACATGTGAATGAACGATATGGATCAATGGCTCACCTGAGGCAGAGCTGACTCGTCAAAGCCTCAACTGAAGCTTTCCTCAATTGAGATCGAATGAGGCAGCTTTACTACGGGCCTATGTCTTGGATTTCACGCTTCTGAACTATGCTACTGAGTATCGTCAATGATGTTCAAGAAGAATGCATTTTACTGACTTCAAAAAAGAAGGCCATTCTTTTAGGGGCTTCTCCTTATATACCGCAATTTCAATTGGAGGAATGGTACGCAAAGGAGCCCATTCTCGAATTTTCTCCTCAACCAAATGCTGGATTTCAAATGGGATATTGCTTCGCGCTATCAACCAATTCCTCGCGTTGGAAAGTGTTGTCGTTGCGCGGTACCGTATCAACAGATATCTCGACTTGTACTGAATCAATGGTGGGAAGTTGAATTGAATGCGTACGTGTAAAAGGATACTCTCTTGAGTACAAAGCAACACAGAGGGAGCTTCAAGAACGCATACTGATTCCTTTCTACAGAGGATTTATAGCCTGCAGCCGCACAATCGGTAAAATAACGATATGGCGTCATATGAAAATGATAAGATGTGCATGGCATCCACCGTTTAGCGCAAATAAACGAATACGCATTTAATAGACAAGGCGTCTCGGCAGAACACGATGTCAAAGTTTCTCAGCAAAAATTCTGGATCCTACAGTGTAACTGCAATTTCTTCTTTTCAATTCGAAAAAATCTCGTTTAAAGAATTTTTTCCTTGTTTCGAAGGCTGCGTCCAATCAAAACCTGAATCCTAAGTTTTCCGGTCCTGGGCTTGTCCGTCCGGCTGATTCGATTGTGTACATTGCAAAGCGCAAGAATCTCGCAAATGAGCTTTTGGAAGACCCAGATTTAATTTTGGGACGTGAAGACACGAAGCCCGTTAAGGTTAAGACGCAGAGTTGCTGTGAAAGCCTATGGCCATGACTGTGTGCTCTATAAGCGCTCTAGCCTTGCAGTTCGAAATCGCTGTGCAGGCGGCATGGTTCCATCGTAAGATCCACGCCGCGGGACAAGTTTTAGGCCACGTAGACCTCTTTCTTCTTTGAAATTTAGTCATCGTTAGGTAAGGGGCTCACGGGTTCACGGGACACAAAACCTGGTACACCTAACTTTGCCGGGACGCTGCCTTTGATGTTAAGACTTGCTTTCTTATCACATATGTCTCGAAACAGGAACTGCAACTTTTGCTCCTAAATCTCCGCCATCTGCGAAAGAATTATCTCATTATTAGAAAACATAATACAGCATCCACTAAAGCGCGTAAAATGGTAACCACCGAGACAGATAACATCTGCAGGAATGTCAAAAATCAAAAACTGCGATGGACTTGACGGAGAACTGCTATATTTTCAGAATCAAGCACTTTTGAAGGATTACAACTGTGATTCCATGCACAATAACATTACTTACAACGTATCTGGATTTACAAGCAAAAAAAGATCAACTTTTTTTCAAAAGTATTTTTGCAACACAAGTTTCAATGCAAAAAATTATAAAAGATTCGTTTAATGTTCAGGAACAATTTGATTGTATTATATGTACTTTCATGTAGGACAAATGCGTAATTATACGACTTAGCCAAGATCTTGAATTTTTGCCTTAAAAAACTCTCATAACTCCCATCACAAACGCGCTTTGCAGACACTGAAAGCAGATTTGAAATCAGCGTTCCATGCTCTATGAGACAGTCACTTCTCATACAGAAACTGCCCAAGTATCCTTTCCTTGTAAGATCACAGTGTAGAAACAAGAATGATGATGTGGATCTCTTCATAATTTTCAGCTTCGATCATTGACCTTCATAAATGTTTATATACTAGACGTTGAAATCACACCTTCTCCTCATTAAAGAGGCTCATTCGTGATAAATGGGTGTCATTTTTGTAATCGGCATGTCAAAGTATGCAACTGTCAGATAACCCCTTAGACCAAATTTTAGCGAAATCTGAAACAATGAAAGAATTTTCTTCCTATATCGTAACCTACCTTAACCCACGCACGCGATGGCGAAGTTTGCCAGGAGTGACTGCATGCTCTTACGTCACATTCAAAAAGGCATGAGTTATATAAAAAGGTGCATTACGTGTGTGCCAACTCAATACTTCCATTAAATGCTATCTGACACTCATAGTATGGGAATTTGCTGAATTGCAGAATTTCTAAGGTCACCCATCCAAAATCCGCATGGTACAGAATCTTTTCAATTCCTTCCTTACGGTTCTTCATAGAGGATTAGTTGTAGATTTGACTTCACAGTAGGCATTACAATACTCTTAATAAACAAGTTTACAAAAACCTTCAGTCCAAATTAAAAAGTGCTAGGTGTCTTTAGTACTCAGTCTGTAGGACCTCCACGTTAGAAGTAAAAAAGGACATCGATAAACATTCATTACATTAGTCTACAGGTAAATATTTTAAAATTACATTGTTAAGACAAGAACATCAATATAAATCTCTTTATAATTTTGGCTTCGATCATTAACCCCCCTGATTGTTTAGCCACTAAGCGTTAATGTACTTTTCCCTGGAATCAAATATTGCTTAGAATCGCTCACATCGTAAACCGAATCTTGTAATTGCAGCGTCGAAAGCATCAACTACTTTTGATCTCTCTTCATTATTCATAGAGCGAGACACGTACAAACAGATGGACCAGACAGCAGCTTCTTGTGGAGCTTTTAGACGAAGCTAAAAATTCCATATAAAATAACAAGTTATTTCTTAACGATCACTCACCCACTCGTCGCTGACAGTCTGAGCAATTTTATCATTGACCTTGTTATCGTGTAACAAAACTCTAGTCATAAGGTGAGTTTTACCAACCAGCTCACGTTTAATCACTCGAACCTAGCAAGAAAACCAATATGCATAGGAATTTTATTTCGCGGAAGTTCTTACGAAATTGCTAAGCTGGCTTGTGCTACAGACTCACCAAAACCATGATGTCATCGTAATACGCACCAAACCTATCTCGCAAGCTCTGACTAATCCGCATCTGGAAGGCAAGTTGTAAGTAAAGTATGCAACCGGGTTTCTATATCTATTTAACTGTAGTTTAAAAAAAGTGTGAAAATAGCAAGATGCACAATCTTTAATTTTTTAAAAAAATTCCTATAACTTAAATATGCGTTTTTTACTTGGTTATAACTTCAATATTATCTCTGAAGTTGAACTGCTTACGTGATATCCACATATTTCTATAATAAGTATTCTCAGTGCCTATGTTCAGATGGAGTCATAAATGTAATTAGGTTGAGAGATGCAAAGAACTTTTATTTGCCTGAACATGAGGGAGAAACATATGAATAAAATTAAGGCGCGATCACTGGCGAATTTTGTCATGATTTAGTTGTTTGCGTTCTTCCTTCAGCTGATCAAGTTGTTAAATTGTAAGTTGAGTCACTGACAATGCATACTCTGTGTTTGATGGTACCTCAATTAGTTTGAAGACTGCCGGCTCACACAAAGGTGACGTCATCGCAAAGGTAGTTCAACTGATAAATTGTTAACAGTCTTACCAGTTTATTACTATTTTTTGGTTGAGCGATAAGAGTGTTTATATAAGAGTTTATCAACATTGTGAAATTAAAGCTGAAAACTTCATAAACTTAGGAAGACAAAGATGAGTATAAATAAAGTTTTTAGCTTTAATCTCACAACGTTGATAAACTCTTATAAAAACATTCTTATCGCTCAATCACAGAATAGTAATAAACCAAGAAAAACGAGAAGAATTGCAACTATTTTCCATTCTGTGTAAAAATTATTCCGAACTTTTTCCCTATGGGTTGCGGTGAGGGCCCGAAAAGCAAAACTTTTCGTACATGTAAATAATGAAAACAGAATAAGACAAATTATAATTTTTCAGTGAAGGACGCTTGAGCAAATTCTCAAAATTGGATTTTCGGTCACCCTTGTACCTTTTACGTGTATCAATCAAAGCGCTTTAAAGCTTCCAATGGTCGCTTTTCAAACTGAAAGCAATGAAATGGGCGTTTAGCCAAATCTTTCAGAAACGTTCAGCTGATTGTCTAGATGGGACAGGGGCATCCATCCAACGGCAATCGGCAATTGGCTACCTATCAACGAAGCTCTCTGGAGAAAACGAGCCGTTTTTATTCAGAGCTTTTGCATCTCGTTGGCATTGCTGGAAGCCCCCAAAATCACACTGAGTTCAGCATGTTTGAAGAAATCATTGTAGAAAAGTAAATTTCGGAATGCGTCTAGCTGCCTTTGAGCCTTGATGGGATGATCCTGTTTACTTGACGAATAAGTGAACATTTTCGAACGCAACTACTTTTGCAACCAACTACCTTGTAAGTCTAACAAATCGCTTTGCGGCATTACTAACGTTGCTAGTTTGTCACGCATCTGTTTCACACTTATTTCAAGATAACTCTTGGTTAAAAGCTCCAAAATCGCAATTAGTCAATACGCTTGAAAGGTTCATTGAGGAAAATTTAATTTTTCGAAATTTTTGAAAATTTTTTGAAAGTTACTCACATGAGTTTATTGTGCAAGTGGCTTATTTATACCGGTAAATGTAACGGCAGCCACGCCTTCTTTTTTTTCTAGGATTTTGAGTTACGGGCCCGAAAAAAAGTCGGAAAGCATACCTAAATTCCAGTGTGCGTGGCCAACGCCACACACATTAATTCGAAAAATTTATTGGCGCACTCTTCCCGAACGAGGAACTCGAGGCCGCCATCGCTTTGCTGCATTAATAACCTTGTTGGTTGATCACGCATTTGTCATCACTTCTTTCAAATAACTGTTACTATCATAATAAAGGAGACAAACTATACCCCCAACTCAGCACAGGACGGTCCACACTCTACTTCTGCAATCATGACTGGAATATTCCTGCGAGCAATGTCTTCCAGAATTTTTCGCGCTTTACTGATTTCAGCGTTAGATGAATTTGCAATCTAAAAATTGAATATGTGTATACTAACGCTCCAGTTACGAAGTAGTTAATATGGAATCACTGAAGTGTTCTTACTTCTGTCAGTACAGCATCTGTAGTCTTTAGATAAGCCTCTAAATTTTGTGTCACTTTCGACAAACTGTACTCTTTTCCATCATCTCCCATGTATTTGATGTACTTGTCAGCCAAATTCATTGTTTGCGCCATCCTAAACACAGAGCGTGTATGCTTCAGAGATAAGAAGCATCGCGAAGTGATGCAGACTGGAACGAGTGTAGCCGTAACAAGGAAAGATACCAAGTTGACGATTGAAGAGACGAGACGTCTCATTACTAGACGAAGCTTACAACGCTAATTTCTAATCTTTTCATTGTGGAAAAACTTTCCTAAAGAAGTTATGAGCGTATGTATTTCCGATGGCAAGCTTTGAGTGGCTTAAAGTTAGTGAATCACAAAAATCTATGTGGATTTTTTCCACTAGTGTTTCGTCCTTGTGGTTAACATACTTGACACAAGAGTGATTGCCCACTTTTTCACTTGTTACATTTGCCTTCACCTGCCATCTTAGGTTGATATTCTTTCCTCATTAGTAGGAAATGTCGTAACTAATACGACTTACAATTCTTCAACGGCGCGTACATCTCGATGTTGATAGACAAGATTGTGCATCATCTGTCGTGAATCTCCCACAGATGAAAGAATATTAGCTACCTGCAAGAATTGGGAATGTAGTCTATCTTCCTTCATCGGCTCTTTTTTTTCAAAACAACTATACAGCACAACGAAGAATTGACCTTCTTTGCGTAATATATCCGAGGAAATCCTAGAACAGGATCAGGAAGAACTCGCGCATTTTCAATAAGCCGTTCAATGCTGTCCTGAAAAGCTGTTATTAGTCTCAAGTAGATGATTATCAATGAAAAGTTCACCTTGTTGAATGGAATGGGTATTCCTGCGTGGAAGGAATCTCTTACAAGATAATCAAATTTGTCTACGTCAATCAAACCACTACCATCCGAAACTATGTCATAGAGAAAAGCTTTTTCTACCGGTCGACCCCGTGGCAGCCAATTGCCGTCTGAATCCTAGAATTGGACTTGTCAAATTTTGGTAAAACTCAAGTAAACTTATCGCTTATTTCGCAAACTCCTTATCGTCAAACAACTTACGAATTTTTTTGGATTTATAATTTCTTCTATAAAAGTAATGTTTGTGTCAAATTCTTCGCCAACACCCAGATAAACTTCTAATGCTGCCCGCGTTTTGGGCGCGCTGACAATCCGACGAAGGAGACGAATGGAGAGACTTTCGTGCTAAAAATATGAATTTGAGGGGAGGGGGGATGGTGTGGGCCAATGAGTGAATGAAGAAAGACCTTAGTGGATTGCTAGTCAAAAGATCTTCGATCAGTGAAAAGGTTCGCGCTAAATCGCTTGTTCGCCACTTCTGGAAAACTTTCCCAATATCTTCCCCTTTTTTAAAATCAACAGTAGCAATATTGCCAACATAGTTTTCCATCAGCATACTAGATTCATGCTTATCTTAATGCTGTGCACTACTTTGTGCCGTTTACAGCGCTGCATCAGAGATCAAATAAAAGTTACAATATTGTGACACTAGTCCTTTAGAGCATTTTAGACATTGTGGACGTTTTCAGAAAAGGCCACAAGTTGATGTTCGCCTCGTCTTACTTATTTCACTTTGTTATTCTACTTGAATTTTATTGACTCGTTTATGATTTTCAGATGTGTCCACACACATGGATTGAGGTGATAGGAACGACTGACTAGACAAAGGTTGATTAGTTCCCTTATAATTTTCTTAACCATACGATTTTTCACTGCTGATAAATTCCGGAGAAAGATTTGTACTCCTTTCTTTTTCATCTAGTGGCAGGAATGAAACGGATTTGGATATCTTTTGGTTTTGTTACGTTCTCAATTTACTTTATATTTTCCAGTTTTGTGAACCTTAGCTGCTTACTCAGACTGAGTGAAGAACTTCTCATCAAAAAGGTATTATGTAGAAGGTTTGAAAATTTGCAAATCGGCTCAGTTTTGTGGTTATTGATGTTAAATTTTCAACATTCCATTTTTTTAGTTTCACAAAAAGTAAACTATGTTCAATGTGCGCAGATGCCTTATGGTTATAGCATAAACAGTAATTTAAAGAAATCAACCTATGGACTATACATACCGAAAACTCTGATTGAGTTGCAGTTCCAGACGCATGGCGAAAAGCTCCATCAAAATGTGGAAACGGACCGTTCCCTAAATTCTCCTCGAAGAATCACAGATAATTATCAAAATTCGCTTTTTACCTAAGTCATGGCAGAGTGCTGCCAAACAAACGCACAGATAGTCCTGACTGGTAATATTCAGAGAAGTATCCCGTTTGAGAGACTCCACAAATTTGTATGCTAGCCAATAAGCTCTGCAAGTTGGAGTATCTCAAAAAAGAAGAAGAGAAAATTATTGGAAACTAACCCTAAACTATGCACAAAACGGCTATGTGTGCTACATGAACACACAAAGTATGAGACACCTTGCTGTTTTAGTTCACGTAATCGTTGAAACTCTCTTCTATCTACCACTTGGTCGAGTGGGTGGAACAAGGAAATGGGACCGTGAACCATGTCTTGAATTTCACGCTTCTGAACTTCCTACTGAGAATCATCACTGGTATTTGAAAAGAATTCTAATCTTACTGACTTTCAGCAAAGGAGGCCATTCGAGAAGGATTTTCTCCTTCTCAACCGGTTTCTTTGTAAAAAACATCCTATTGTCTTGAAAATTCTTGCCACTGTATTGCACTAAATAATGTAGCCACGTATTTGTAGGAAGCGAGAAGTGGCGGGAAGAAGTGAATTAAATGCACTTAAGTAACAAAATGCTCACGTGAGGTCATCATAGCTGCACGGAGGATCACGCTTCAGGAACGCACTTAGACTTCGCAGGAAATTTATACTAGCAGTTGCGCAATTTCGGCAAGATAATGACACGGTGTCATACAAAAATGATAAGGTGTTTATGGCATCAACCGATTCGCGCAAGGCGAATAATTTCGAAAAGACTTGGTGTCTCGTGTTGAAGCCATGTCTTACAAGGGAAGTCTTATTGGTCAAAGTGGCTTTTCCACGGACATATATACAAATATAATGGTAATTTCAAATTCACTTTTCTTTTCTGCGAAACAATTCTTCAAAAAAAGTTTGGATGTCCAAATTTGTCATGTTTTAGTCACCTATGCGGACTTTTCAGATTTCCATGGCTGTTTTTCTGTAGCCTATATACCAGGCTGTCCCATAAGTTCCGTCCGTTTTGATTTTCAACCGCAATAAATCATGAATTTTATAGAGTAAAGCAAGCTCTATAAGATGGCTATCTCGCTTTTGCACCAGCACTGATCCATCTCGAGTTTCAAGGCGAAAACTAAAAAGATTCAACTACCCGAAAAATCAAAAAAAATCATAACTCCGTTTAGAAATATCCTACAAAAATTCTAACTTGCTCGCGTAAACATGATCCATCTAATACAATTATATACGCCGTTGCCATATTTATTTCCCTGCTAGAAATCGAGAAAACGAAGATTTTCTTGTTTTGCGAAAGCGATGCTGTGGTGTCCCTACATAGATAGTTGTGTACTACTAGCCTGTAGAAGTATAAATGTAAATTTTCAGCTCTCTACAAGATCTAGTTTTCGAGAAATATGGATTTTAGCGTAAGGCACCCAACTAAGGCAAGCTGTATTTGATATTTCTCGAAAACCAAAGCTTGTAGGAAGCTGAAAAGTTACATTTGTAATTCTACAGGCTAGTAGTACATAAATGTCTATGTTGGAACAGCACAGCATCGCTTTGAGAAAAACATGAAAATCTTCGTTTTCTTGATTTCTAGCCGAGGAAGAAATACGCAATGGCGTATGTAAATGTGTTATATGGATTGTGTTCACGTGAACGAGTTAAAATTTTTGTAGAATTTTTTTTAAACGGAGTTATGATTTTTTTCTCTTTTTTTCCTCAATTTTCCGGGCAGTGAATCTTTTTACTTTTTGCCTTGAAATTCGAGATGGATCAGAGCTGTTGTAAAATGAGATAGCCATCTTATAGAGCTTGCTTTGCTCTATCGAACAGTACCTTGAACCCTATCTACAAACAAGAAGTTCATAATTTATTGCTATTAGAAATCAAAACGGACGATATTTTTGGGACAACTTGATACTTGATACAAGACTGATTTCTTAATTTTCTTTTCGCTGATTTTATGCCACACAAGATCTTACAAATATAGACATTCAAACGCTCATAACTGCTCTCGGAACGTTGGTTTGCAAAACATGTAAAGCAGATTTGGAATCAGCGTTCAAAGACGTCTTCAATAATGTAGGTGCCATGTGAGGCCACTTTGAAAGGCATACCTCGTTAGCAAAAAAAGCTGCTAAATGACCTACAGTGTAACTTCAGTTTCTGTTTTTTTCTTTTTTCAAAGGTAGTGGTAGTGGAGCACGTCTCCTGCTTGCCGGGGGCATGCTTGCAGCTATTC
Organism: Cylicocyclus nassatus; assembly: GCA_958299035.1. Classification (NCBI taxonomy): domain Eukaryota; kingdom Metazoa; phylum Nematoda; class Chromadorea; order Rhabditida; family Strongylidae; genus Cylicocyclus; species Cylicocyclus nassatus. The sequence continues at coordinate 32,077,985 of CATQJL010000316.1, forward strand.
TTCGCCCCTGACCCGCAAAAAGCACATTCCCTCTACACTTTTCTCCCCAGACACCATATTCAGCTTGAACCGCTTCCAGGGTGCTAGGCTTTGATATTTCATCGAAAGGGAGTTTATAAATGTCCTAAAATTTGCCGCAAACAAGGGACAATGAGTGACTATCGTGGGACGCAGATCAAGGTGATTACTTCGTACAATTCAAACCAGATTTAAATGCGTGATAGAGGTAAGCGAAATGCTGTTATCTTCTAATTAAGCGCGCGTACGCTGCGCAGTGCCCGCCCAAGACACTCGATAGAATCAGTGTTTCTGAGAGTTATAAATAGCAACCAAAAGCAACATAATCGAGCAGTAGTGTTATGTAAAACTCATGTTGCTCTTCTCTGATCTCGATTAGATCGCTGTTCTCTGTGTTTATGGATTTACTCACCATCATCCGAATTTTGTGTTTGTGCGCGTCCCATACTTTGTATTCGACACCTACCACCACGTTTATACTCCTGTCGAATCGAAATGCTACCATGGAGTTATTATTATTTACGTGTATGGTGTATGTATGTCAAGAAGCGCATTGTTGTGTCCTCGAGCTTCGGACACTTCTTCGCTGCCTTCGTTCTTTGGTCGGCACAGGAAGAACCAGGAATTTTCATTAAAGAAAGTAATAGACAGTAGAAGAGGCGAAAGAGTGAACAATAGAACTGGCTGAGGCGAAGAGTGAGCTTCTTTTATAGTGCATTTCCCGCGCACTCTGAGGTTGCGACCGACTACGCAAGGCAGGTCACCATGAGCAACAACTGATCATTTAATCACAACAGGCACTAAATAGCACATAATAAGAGTTATATAACATTCTAAAAGTATCTAAATTTTAGAAGGAAATATATATATTAGACAGAGTTTGACAGTTTGCATGAGTTGCCTTATCTTGCTGCCTTGTAGTCAATACAAAACAGCAAATTTGAAGGTCAAAAACCCATGAAAATGCAGGTAAGTAAATAAATAAATATTTTGCTTCGTTTTCCAGCAAAAGCCACCAAAATCAGCAAGTGGTAACTTCAGAAAGATGGAAAGCCAACGTACTGTAGTACTTTTCGAAGACTCGCATAATACCAAACTGGAGTTTTGAATTGGTGAGGGCCGGATAAGTCGCGCTTCTTAACCGTCTCCCTAGTTTATTGTCTCCTAGCATTTGAATCTGCTATATTGCAATGAAATGGACTGGATTGGTACACCCTTCCAAAATTGCAAGTTACAAATCCTTTCCTCACTGCGCCTAGGGATTTTCATAAAAAAAGTCATGTAGATTTGAGTATCTCTACAGTAGGCATCACAGAACCAGTGGCAAACGAGTTAAAGCATGTCTTTGAATTAATTTAGAGATTGCTTGTGCTTGTCGTTCTTAGCTTAGAAGACTTCCACTTCAGAAGTACAGAAGGACATCCAGAAATATTTATTGCGTTAGTCTACAGGTAACTATTCCAAGATCACATAAGAAAGGAATTGTGTAAATCCTTTCCATGATTTTGACTTCGATCACTGACCCCTTTTGGGTGTTTAGCCACTAGGCGTTAGTGTATTTTTTCTCTGGAATAAAAATATTGCTCAAGATTCAACCACATCATAACGATAAGCTTACTTTACATTCTGGTGATCGTAAACCAAATCTCGCCACTACAGCGTCGAAAGCATTGATTACTATTGATCTCTCGTCATTACTCATAGAGCGAGACACATACAAACAGATAGACCAGATAGCTGCTTCTCGTGGGGTTTTCAGGCGGTGCTAAAAGTTCCGTATAAATATAATCAATTTATTTCCTATTCACTCACCCACTCGTCATCGACTGTCCGTGCAACTACATTGCCACTAAGCTTATTATCATATAACAAAACTCTGGTCATAGGATGGGGGTTTCTCGATACTACGTCGCAGCACACCGCGTGCTGCGGCGTGCGCCGCTGCAGGCGCAGTGAAAATATACGCACGCGGAAGCACAGATTCGCCGGTTATGGATGTATAACTATATTTGGTGTACGTTCGTGTTCTCCGAGTGTTCCTTGACAGCGAGCAAGCTCATATTTTCACTGCAACTGCAGCGGCGCACGCCGCAGGACGCGACGTGCTGCGCCAGGCTGCTGCGTCCTGCGGCGTAGTATAAAGGAACTATACTTAGGGAAAATCGAAATTTTTTTCGAATATTCGAGTATCGAATAACATTCGAAAATCGAAATTCTCGAATATTCGACTATCGAATATTATTCGAAAATCGAAAATTTCGAATACTCGACTTTCGAATATTATTCTAAAATAGGAAATTTCGAATATTCGACTATCGAATATTATTCAAAAATGAAAATTTCGAATTGAATAATATTCGAATATCGAATATCATTCGTTATTCGAGTTTCGAATATTATTCGGTCCTCGAATGTTATTTGATTTTCGAATATCATTCGATTTTCGAATACTGATCGAGTAATTTACATCATTGATACTGTCTACGAAAGTATAAAACATCTAAGAATAAATTGTTTCATCCAAATGTTTAGAATGGTCACTTTCTTATGTTACAATTTACGATGGAAAAACGGTTTAGTCGTGACGTGAAGAGACTTAGGAACCCAAAAGCTATTCCTGGTGACGGTTATGAAGAGATTTTTCGTACTTCAAAGAAGATTATATAAACTCACTGAGAGTTGCGATTGGATATACAGCGGTCCCAAGAGTATGTAGATCTGTAGGCTGACATCAACTTAGAGTATGTGGCGACTTATCAATCGCTTTTCATTGTTATCAAGTTACCTCAAGATTGAAGCGGGCTTTGAAACATCAAGAGCCATTTCCCCAAGAAAAAGAATCAAAAGTGCCGAAGGTCTTGCATTAGACTTTTAAAGACACTCGCTTTATGTAGAATTTGCACTCAACCGTAATGCTTTTTCCAAAACCCACTCCAGGTATACCGTAACAAGTGTTTTGCAATGCCTCTCAAAAATGTGATTGCCATTTGAAAAGCTTAAAAACTCGTGCGTAGTAAAATCAGCATACGTAAAAACACTGCTGCACAGATTTTGGACCTTTTTTGGGGCAATTTTTTTGGATGTCTTATTTTGCGGTTGGTCTATATGCTGGAATTTCCTACCGTGATAACACACAACAAGAAAAACATGGGTGATTCGCTTTCTGCTGTATTTATAAGCTGAAGCCATTCCTACTGGATGTTACCCAGAAATTGGCAAAAGAGTTTGAGAGGTATTAGCGATCAAACGGTGTGTAGATACTTTTAAGACAGCCCGTATACGCTTTGCAAAACGAATTTTCGAATACTCGGTGCTTATCAAATTTCCGAATATTCGGTGTTCAACGAATATTCGAATATTTGATGGACATCGAATGATCGAATGAATGACCCTCGAATATTCGACTACCGAATAATATTCGAAAGTCAAGATTTTCGAATATTCGACTTTCGAATAATATTCGAAAATGAAGATTTTCGAATATTCGACTATCGCATATATTCGAAATCTGAAAATTTCGAGTATTCGACTTTTGAATTTTATTCGAAATCTCAGGTTTTCGAATATTCGACTTTTCGAATCATTCGCATTCGAATGATTTATTCGAATGATCGAATGATTATTCGATTCGGTCCCAAGTATAAAAGAAACCCTGAGGTCTACCGTCCAACCCACGGTGCATCACTCGCGCCTGACAAAATCACAACCTTTCAATTCTCAACAACGTCTTACTAGAATGTCTAAGTCCTGCTGACTCACCAAAACCATGATGTTCTTCTCATCGTAGCTCATAGGAAGCTCTTCGCGGAGCCTTTGACTAATCAGTATCTGCAGGGCAAACTGTAAGGAGTATTGCTAAGGGATAGGATATTAATGTATATCATCTATCAATATTGCTAGGACGAGTTAAAGATTACTAAAATAGCTCTGCAACTCAGATAATTAAACTTTCTCGTCACTCGTTATAACATTTCATATCATTATCAGTATCAACATACATAAACTTTCCATTCACTCTGCTTCGACTCTCTATAATAAATAAAATTGCCTGAGTCAAAATGGATAAAGACCTTTATTTATACCTAAACACCAGTGGCGGTCCGAGGGGGGGGGGGGGAATTTTGAAACTTACCTATATGGGTTATAAAAGTGTGCAAACGACTTGTTTATTTTTGTAAATAATTAAATTTTTAAAATTTTTTAAAAATTCAAATTAGCCTTATAAAAAATTTCTTTTCGGGGCGTGGCTGACGCCACGCCCCCTTTTTCCAGATTTTAAGGGTTGGGGACCCGCAAAAACTATGAGAAGTACCCCCAAAATTTTTTCGGAGTGCGTGGCTAACGCCACGCACTTTCATTTGAAAAAAATTTTTTCGCACCCCCCCCCCGGTCCGAAATCCTGCGACCGCCACTGCTAAACACCAGCGACCAAAACTATTTCTCACTGAATTTCAATGATAACAGGCCAGTTCAGAACGTCATTCGGTATAGCCGTGAGTCTTCGACAAAAAAAAGAGAAACTAGGAAACTGCTGGAAAGAACACAAATTTTTTGCCCTTTTGTTTACCGAGGTTTTGGAGAAGGTATAGAAATTGAAACTTCGCGTTTAGGAAAGGATAAAACGGGAAGTATTAGGTTGTCCGGAATTAATGTCCGTTTCGAATTTAACCGCAATAAGTCATAAACTTCTCACTTTTAGATGGATTATTAGGTACCATTCAACAGAGCAAAGCAAGCTCTACAAGATGGCTGTTCTGATTTTGCACCAGCTTCTCCACCTCGAGTTTGAATTTAAAAACTAGAACGTTTTAAATGCCCGAAAATTCGAGAGTCAGTCAATTGCCCTTAAAAAATTCTGAATTGCTCTCGTAAACACTATCCACATAGGACATCTATATACGCCGTTGGCTTAATTTTTGCTCAGTTGAAAATCAAGAAAGCGAAGATTTTCATGCTTCTGCCAAAGTGATGCTGTACTGCTCGCACACATGTATACTACTGACCTGTAGGAGTATAAGCATAATTTTTCAGCTCTCCACAAGCTCTAGTTTTCGAAAATTTTGAATTTTAGAGTAGATTACCCGGCTAGGGAAAGCTGCATTTGATATTTCTTGAGTAGTAAAGCTTGTAGAGAGCTGAAAATTTATGCCTATACTCCTACAGGTAAGTAGTATACAATTACATGTGCGCGAACAGCACGTTTTCTTGGTTTTCAACTGAGAAAAAATTACGCCAACGGCGTATATAGATGTCCTATGTAAATAGTGTCTACGGGAGCAAGTCAGAATGTTTTAAGGGCAATCATTGACTAAGTTACCATTTTTCTCGAATTTTCGGGCAGTTGAAACGTTTTAGTTATTGAATTCAAACTCGAGGTGGAGAAGCTGGTGCAAAATCAGAACAGCCATCTTGTAAAGCTTGCTTTGCTCTGTCATGGTACTTTGTAACCCATCTAAAAGTGAGAAGTTTATGACTATTGCGGTTTAAATTCCAAACGAACATTAATTTCCGGACAACCTAATAGAATAATGCTATAATTTTCAAACCATTAGATTCCAATTGGACCTTTCATGTACTATTTAGCAAACTTCCCTCAGCAGTTTATAAAGTGTTGAAAGGTTCCTTAACACGTTGACGACAACGCGCATTTCTAGTTGTCTGCCTTGTGGGACAATGCCTTCCACGAACGAGTCGAAGATTTCTAGCTAAAATCAAGCAGATTGTCATCTTAACTGTACCTACGTAAATTCTTGAAAGCGGCCAAGAAACATCAAGGTATTTTCTAGGGTTAGAGCATAAAAAACCTCAAGAAACAGATGTACCCAGTGATTGTCATTATTTCAAAAAAATTAATGCCATGACCCACCATGTGGGTCACATTGTCCCACGTGGCAGTCATTGCATGACCCACCATGTGGGTCACCTTGTCGTCAATGTGTTAATGGAGCTGGTTTTGCTAGTACGCTTAGCCGGCCTTTCAGATACAGTTGAGTGGACGACCGAATGATTCACGGCCGGCAGTAGTTTCCCCATCCTGGCAGCAGGGCCGGTAGTAATCTACCCTACTTGGCGGCATTGAAGATGCCGCCAAGTTGGCACACATCACGGAAAGTTGCCATCTTCGGCGGCAGCTCGCGGAGTGATTCTAGGTTCAATAATCTTACTTAACCTCAGTACACAATATTTCGCACATTGAATTTTGATGATGCACACAGCCGCAAAACTGCTACCTCACGCGCGGTCGAACCTAAGTGCGTAAACTTCAAGTGCCACCACGTTAACCATTCGACCATTCGATCAATCATTGACGTTTGCACCAATAGGAGGAACACAGTGGTAAGTGGCCGCCTGTAAGAGGGATCGATACATTGCGTGAGAGACTTTGACCTGAAAGAACAGCTGATTGATATGAGCGAGAGAGGGGCGAAATCGGTGCAAACGAGATTTAGAAGGGATTTCCAAGAAAGATGGTGTTTTTTATGGTTCTCAGGCATTACTAGATTTTTCCTCTGTAAGAAAATCGTCGTTTCAAAAAAGAAAAACTCATATAATGGGAAAAATGATAGTTTCTTGATGGAAAGTAGAATTTTTTGATTTTTTCGCCCGACGTAAATTGTGTGATATTGCCGCACTACCCAAACTTGCAGACGCCGCCAGCAAGGTGCCACCACCTTAACATGGTAGGGGCACGTGAGGGGTGGCACCTTGATCTCTCAAAAGAGCACGTTATTTTTCGTATTCTCTGATTTGGCGACATCTCTCAGCGCTGAAATTTCGACGAGATGCCGCCAGGTAAGCTCGCGAAGTTGCCGCCAGCACTTCCTGCCTTCCCCTGCTGCTCTGTTTAGGGGGGTTTTTAGCACCTTCAGTTGCCAGGTAAGGTTCCCTAAGGTCACTATGACCTCCTCGACCAGAAATACGTGTTGAAAAGAGTTGGGAGGGCGCAAATTCGAGCTCGGTGTTCGCGCCGACTTCACGTAAAGTTGACGGCGACCTGACGGCGAAACATGCCGCCAGGTCGGGGGGATAACTACCGGCCCAGATGTCGAAAGCATCTCATTTGGCAACTCGCTACTACTTAGAACGATCCAATCCTTCAGCATTTGCGACTAACAAGGGAAGGTACCTAAATAAGCTCGCTTATTTTCTGAATCAGCTTTAAACGCTGGTTTCAAATGTGCTATTCCTAGCTGCGCGCTTCAGTATGGGGCGAATTAACGACTTTATTCTGTGCAAAATTAGAATACTCATCGACTTACTGGCATCAGGGCATTATTATTTGAGTGCTGATACGCTTATGTTGAGCTTCTTCTAGCTGAGAAAAGATTGAATCTGGTGTTATTTTAAACTCGTGGCACAATATCTCAGTTACTTTCTCAAACTGTCAGAAAAGAAGAAGAAAGGCCATATCTGTACATTACTTCAATTAGTGGCAACATCGTCCGACAAAGATTTAAGCTAAAGCACTGATTAGCACCAACACCAACGTACCGACAAACACCGCACATAAAAATATAAACTTGAGCAATTTTGATGCGAAGCCAAAACTTTGTTTCATCAACCATGATAGCTAACACATCAAAACCTGCCGACTCAGCACAGGATGGTCCGCACTCTACTTCTGCAATTATAACGGGTATATTTCTACAATCAATGTCTTCCAGAATTTTTTGCGCCTCACTAGTTTCAGGGTTAGATGAATTTGCAATCTAAAAATTGAAAATAGTTTTCACAACACAACAACTAGCAAATGATTAAAATGGAATCACAGAAGAGTTCTTACATCTCTTGATATAGCATCTGCAGTCTTCAAGTATGCTTCTAAATTTCGAGTCACATTTGGTAAATTATATTCTATTCCATCATCTCCGATATATTTGAGGTGTTTATCAGTCAAGATCATTGCTTTCACCACCCTAAAACAGACTTTGTTTGGTGATAGAATAATCATGGAGAGAAAAGCAAAGCAGGCGATCATATTATAAGCATAGTGTTACACTTTTTTCCTCTTCCTCTAGTAAACTCCAGCAAAATTGGCAAAGTATGTTCGTAATAAGGAAAGGAATAAAGCCCATATCAACACTATCTTTACTTTCACGTACATGAGTCACTGCAGTGAAGCCAATTTAGCGGTACAGAGCTCATTTTCTCTTTCTGTCTAAAAATTCTCTCATTCTTTCTTGAGATCCTTTCGAACTTCTCAGGAGTAGCAAAGTGCTAATGAAAAGATGGCTTACAAGTCTAAGCCAGGGCTCAGCACGTGGTAAGCAAATGACAAGCTGGATCGTTTCAAGCGAAAAAAGCAAAGGGATCGTTTCTGCGGCGCCGGGTACTGAGTTTCGGGAATAAATTGATAGGCATGGAATGGCAAACAACCTGGGCTTTTTCCCAGAGATTGGGCAGCGCGCGTGAAATCGCGCAGCCACTGGATGCCGCACGCGCGACATCGCTTAACCGATGCAAACTGGAACAGCTTACACGACTACTTCTCAATGTATGCGTAACGGTATGGCACCAAATTGCGTAGATAAACAAATATAGCAGAGTGGGGACAAAGTATGAAATGTTAAAAAAACTTATGTGACTGGATAGTGTACTAAGCTTGTTTTCCGAAATTTTTCATAATTAGCGAGTGGAGATGTAAATCAAATTAGCTTCGCAAAGCACAGGCGACGATATGGCACAAAACTTGTTACATACATAGAAACGGGTCTGCAAGAGTTAACCGAGATGTTTCATGGAAAAAACATGTGACTAAAGGTTGTGGCAATCTTTTCTCTGAAAATTTCCCGCTACCACAGGATGATAAAATGACTCGTTTGCAACGCACAGATGGCGATATAGCACCAAAATTTGGCCTGTGTACGCGCAGTGGGACTAAGGAACTAACTTCTCAGACAGCGGATAGGACCCCTCCGCCGGAAAAATGGCAGGGCCGCGGGGTTTCCCCAGCGGTGGGTCTGCCACTCGTCCGCCGGAGCCCTCCCATTTCTGCTCCGGAGACCTCCCATTTTCTGCTCCGGATACCTCCCATTTTCTGCTCCGGAGACCTCCCATTTTCTGCTCCGGATACCTCCCATTTTCTGCTCCGGAGACCTCCCATTTTCTGCTCCGGATACCTCCCATTTTCTGCTCCGGAGACCTCCCATTTGCGCTCCGGAGCCCCCCGATTTTGTGCTCCGCAGGTCTGCCGCGGCATACTGTAGTTAGCCCTAATTAAACTCCAAACCCCAATTTTGTCTCTAAACCCCACCCAAATCAGCCGAATACGACCCCCCCCCCCCGGGTAAGAGTTCAGCGGGGTGGCGGACTTTCTGAACGATAGCGCGCGCTTGGGCAGGCGAGTGTCAATAAGGTGCGCACCGTTAGCCCCGCCTATCGCAAGATGGACGAGTTCATTGCAGTACAGCTCTAGCACTGGTTCATGGTCATGTTCCTTAGTCAAGTGAAAGCAACTTTGATAGTGGTCTAAGCTTGTTGCAAGCTGGGATGAAGCTAGACTATTTACAGAATCTTAATCTGATTTCTTTTTTCTTTTTTTTTGCCAGTCAATGAATAGCAGATAAGTTGATCGTGAAATTCAAGAGATTTCCTGATTCACCTATTGTATGACCGAGTGACTCCTGGATATCCAACTTTGTCCGGCTTTGAAGTGTGAGATCAATCTAGAACACCTCAGGCATGATTGCCTTGACCTCACATCTTATGACTAGTTCATGCGCAATTTCGTTTGAATTACAGATCAATTTATACTGAGGATAGTACTTTTTGGAAGCAAAATGAAGGAATTTTGATATTTGAAGGAGAGTCGAAAAAATATAAGCGATTTTCCTGATGATTGAAATTGGTTGCGATTTTGGAATCCGAAAAAATTTGTGTGATATGACCGCATATTTGCAAAACGAGTGATATCTGATTGTGCGAAACATTACCAAATGTAATGATGTACACAAGTTATTGAAATCAGTTTGCTTGTATCAAAATTCATAATCGTGTTGGTCATTTCAGCGATAATAATAATATTTCTCGATAAGCTGACTTCTTTTTGAACTAATGAGAGTGCACAATAAAGAATATTCAATATAGTAACAGATGTGAATAAAGGAGAAACACTTTTTCAAGCATTTTCGAAACAATTTCCTCATACTTACAATGAAAATTCAATTTAGACAAATCTACCAGGAATAAATAACTGAAATACATTAAAAAGAGCTTGTGAACTAATTAAATTGAAAAATGACCTGAAAACTGATTTTCAATTGAATTCAAATTCTGAAATCTACTGTTATCCAAATTGGAACCAACTGAAGAAGCATGAACGAAATATTAGAGAGTTTTTCAATAGCTGCAACGCATTCCTAGGCTAATTAACAAGGGGGCGGAGCGATCGGCGCATCGCGTACGGTACCCAGCTGGCGGCTGGCACATGCTATCGTTCATAAAGTCATACACCCGTTCAGCGCGACCCTCAACCCCGTTCTTTACCCCCTCCCTCTCACCCCTAGCGTTTGTGGATTGAAGATAGAAGAATGAAGAAACAAGACATTTATTTCAAATTAACTACAAACAATCTCCTGCAAATTGCAAAACAAAACTTAGCGGCTACAAAACGGACAACACCGACAACAGTTGCCGGCAACCTATGGCCGTAACAACAGACACAAGACATAACATAAGACGTAGTAGTAGTATTGCTAATAAGAAGAACTTTATGCAGGAAAGAAGACCCAAACCGGTGAACACGAGGTAGCAAAAGCACATATCGACAATTTTGATTGCAGGTTTGCCATCATTTCAAATGCAAACTTAGAGTAGTTTTTTGCGAAAAAGATGGAACACAAACTTTTTGCATGATTTAGCATTAGATCCCACACGTGTGAGTATATTTGAAAACAACTCTATTAAGAGAGAAAGTCGAACATCTCTCGAAGAAAAATAACGAGCACTTGCCTCGTCCCATCTCTATCAAAACTTCTGCTGTGAAGTAGACCAAACGCGGAGAACAGTTTGAGAGTAAAATTTCCGAGAAATTTGAGATCCGATTCTTTGAACTCAGCCATACTCATGCCAACCTAAACACCAACAAATGGATACAAGGACAGAATGTGGAGATTAAACATGCCTTATTCGTTTCCGGATTAAATTTCGGTAAGCGATGTCGGGGACATGGCACAAGCTTGAAGAGTTGTGGTAAACAGTATAGAAAATTAAATACCTGAAGTACACAAAACTGGCAGAATCCGCAATAGAATAACAGTCTATGAGAACAGTAACGAGCGATGGCCGTAAAGTACAATCGAGTAGATTTAGCGGTAAATATAGTGTGCTTGCACAGAAGGTGAAATGCGGTGAAATTTGCGCGTGAACGAGTAGCCACGTCAGTACCGCGGGTATCTTGCGCGCGCAATTGGCCGACGTCACAGTCGAAACTATTTCTTCACGCGCCAATTTCACCGCATTTCACCTTTTGTGCAAGCACACTATATTTACCGCTAAATCTACTCGACTGTACCTGTGGATTGAGGAACAGTATTATGGTCTTGCTAAAATGACCAAGAATTGATACGACGGCTAGAGTCATCCCTGCCCAATAACAAAATCTATCACGAACAAAAACTCGTGCTGGATACTAAAACTAGGGTTTAGTGAGAAGCAGAAAGGGAAATCTGGCATCACTTACTTTATTGAATTGATAGAGAGCCAATGTACACGTTAAGAAGGGTATCAGAAATTAGAGTGACAGCAAATGGTCCCAATACTGTTCTTCTACACGCGTAACCTGAATGTGAGATTGATTTGATAATACGACCGATACCGATAGTCTATACGTTTACCATGAATCTTGGAAGATACGTAGCAAATTAGGTAATGAATGACGCCGACTCTGAGCGCACATACACACTTGAACAGGACACGTACTTAAATCTACACATGGCTGCGCAAAGCGCGCCCCATGACCCGGCGCCAAATTAGCGAGCGCGCATGGTTTACGATGCCGGAGCACGCTAGGTACTTTGAACTCTAAGATTTTATGCATAGAGTGAAGGCAATGTAACCGAGGATTCTTCGCATACGGTGGAATCAATGTAATCAGTGATTTTTTGCATATCTACATTTGATAAGCAAAGAATCATTGTACATTGCTTGATCATGGTGGAAATGTGACCACTGTGGCCTGCGCAAGGTTGCATTTATAACGTGGGGTATTTGTACATACACTTTCCCGACGGTTCTGAGTACTATGCTTATGAGATGACGGATGCTTGTTTGTTCCATCTCATTTGGTGCAAAGTAATTTCGGATTCATTGGCCCATTCAATAGAGCGCGAGACAGTCACACTGGTATGTTATAGTATGTTCTCTGATTATAAAACGTGGGCATTGAAATCATGAACTTTCTTGTAAGCCACACAGGTAAACATGATAATAAACCTATGTGGCGTACAAGAATTGTGATTTCAAGTCACACTGATGTTTTTGTTGGCATGCGTTCGCTTTTCATCGCACAGACATTAATTGTCAACTTAAAAAAAACAGGAGCAGGGCTTTCTTGATCAAGAACCATCTCGTTCATGCCTTCAAATGGATTGCTTGTTGAAATGTTAAGTTAAATATGGGTCAATTTGTCCCCACCAAAACTTATAGGCCAAACTCTATCTGAAGAAAACGTTAATGCGGTTCCACACAATCAGTTTCGAGAATTGTTGTTTAACAATAATGGATGCCTTGCAAAGACCATGGGCGAAATTAGTTTGGAGCTACTGTCCACTAATGCTTCAGGTTCTTCACGTTTTGTTTAAAACACAACAGAGCATGCAATTTAACAAACTAAGTTGTCACTACTTACAAACAGTTGATGGAATCCACTAAGTCAAGTGCAAGACCAACGAAAAGTGCTTGACCGCCTCTATTCCCATGTTCCGGAAAAGCCCATACATGAGGAGGTGAGTGAATGACACGAGGATTTCTCAGTAAATCCTTTGTTTTTCGATCCATCGATCCGCGCACTGTTCTAAACTCAACGCGTCTATGCATGCCTTATGATGCTTAATAAGTGCTTTTTCGCTCCAGTCACCAATCATCATATGACTGTGTCCGATAGCTTCAAGCCCATCCGCTCCTGCTCTTTGGAGGGTGCACATAGTGTGAAACAGTAATGCATTCATGAAAAACAAGCAAGCATCGAGAAATTCTGTTACGAAACAGACTTGGTCCCTAGGTTTCAGTGAAAATTAAGAGCACCTCTACAATGCCTTTTCCAAACATTAGTCAAATGAAAAGTTTTATCAGGATGGACTAAGGCATCAATACTTCTTTGGTTTCTAACGAAAAGAACTGGATAGAAGTTCTAAGATAGCTTTCAACAAATCAATCAGCAAAGAAGTGTTGAGCTGGTTTCGTTAGAAGCCAACTTAGAACTCCTATCCACTAGTCTTCAATTGGACTTGCATCAAACGCTGGATAGGAGTTATGAGAAAGTACATATCGTACTGACTGGCACTATACGACACGTTTATGGGCAGAGACTCGGTCGTAAGGACAGAAATCAACAATACCTACAATACAGCTTTAGCCGCCTATGTCAGAGAACTTTCATGAATACTCTCTCCAGCTTTTTAATGAAGAAACTGTGGTAAATGCAGAAGGTGGACCTTTTTTAAATACGTAAACGAAGAGAAATCTTAGAAGAGACCCCTACTTCGCAAGTGTGAGCCTGTAATTACCATGAGAAAGCGCTGAGCATATACGGAATATCACCTTATTAGATTTGAGGTGTTAATATGTGGAAGACCTCTAGGGAAGACAAGTGACAGCACTCATATAACTTATTTACGCGTAGAATAGAAGTCCACAATGTCTAGCGTGCCCCAACAGCGAAGATCCTGGGCGCCGGAGAAATTCGCACTGGGGCATGGGGCGCGCTTTGCGCAGCCATGTGTAGATTTAAGTACGTGTCTTGAACAGGCAATCCGCCGTGGAGCTCAAGCATGAACAAGTGCGAAACAAAAAAAGTAGACTCACTCGGATTATATACTTTTTGTTTCGAAAATCCAGAATTAATCACAAAAACCACTCCATCAATAGTCAATGATGTCTCAGCAAGTCGAAAAGAGCCAAGCACTAGAAGTGACTAAGTGCATCCGCACGAAAAATTGAAACCTAAACCTGAAAACGAGGAACTTACAACAACATAAAAGCCAACGCAACAAAGAGCAACGCGGAAAAGAAAAAAACGGTAAGAAACGCGGCAACAAAATCAAAAAAACAACGACTAAAATATGAAGAAGGAGCGTAAACAGAGGACTCATCACCGTGGAGTTAGACGTTTGCTTGCTACGCGCCAAATCGATATGCAGCCTGCTTCGGAGTCCTCCCATTTGTGCTCCGGGGCCCTCCCATTTGTGCTCCGGGGCCCTCCCATTTCTGCTCCGGAGACCTCCCATTTCTGCTCCGGAGCCCTTCCATTTTGTGCTCCGGAGCCCTCCCATTTTGTGCTCCGGAGCCCTCCCATTTGTGCTCCGGAGACCTCCCATTTGTGCTCCGGACCCCTCCGATTTTCTGCGGCGTGGCTCTTCCAAATCTGGCGGACTCGCGCCGGGCAAACTCCGGCGCGGCTCTGCCAAATCTGGCGTACCTCCGGAGCAGAAATGGCGTACCTTTGCAGCAGGGCCGGAGAAGCGTCCTACTTGCCTGCCAGTGATGTCACCGCGACCTACAAGAAGGGACCGCCCATTTGCCTCGCTCTCATTGGTCAACTGGGTCCGGCGCGACTCTGGCAGATTCCGACTGTCCGGCGGAGGGGTCCGGTCGATTGTTTGAGTTAAGTCAGGTAACATGGGTTTGCGTTATGAGACACATAAATTTGAAATCAACTCTAAACGCTGGTGCCAAATATGCTGTTCCTGCTGCACATCATTTTAAAGCAAAGTATACGACATTTTTTCTGTGCAAAACATGCATAATGTTTGACCTACTGGCATTACGGTAGCATCATCTAAACACTGATTTACTGCGATAAGTTTCTTGTTAAATGACAAATGACTTAATCTGATATTATTTTAGTATTCCAGTACCGTTTCAAGGCACGATTTCCATTTGTAGGCAGCGAGTGATGCGACGCAGCTAAGGACAGCATAATTGGACTAAAATAAAGCTAAATGTTTGTTTGTCTGTACGTCTGTATGTCTGTGTGTACGCATGTGCGGAATAGACATTTTTATTTCTGGACCGATTTGGACCAAACTTGGCACATACATACTTCGGGGCGGGGAGCGTGTCATAGGCTACTTTTCGTCATCGTTCGATATCATATCGATTTTTATGGATTTATTTGCATGGTATGGCCTACGAGGCTGGGAGTTGGCGCAGGGGGGCAAATGAGCATGCTGACTACTAACACAGCGAGAATAGGGAAATTGGCATGTAGGAGCGGGCAGGGAAAGGTTGTACAGGCATAGGGATAGGACCTCTATCATAGTCTTTGACAGGACCGAGCGGAGCCGGGTAAGCCAGCTAGTATATTAGGCCCGGAAGCTCTGTCGTTTTATCTTTGGAAATTTATAACTTTGCGCTATCTCAAATGATTTACTCCGCTATTTTTTGGGAAGAGTAAGTCTTTCCCTTTCGAATGCTGCTTTGATGAGCTTTTGCAGCGCACTGACTGCAGAGATAAAAATAGAAGAAGAAGACCATATAAGGTTTAGTCATTTTAAGTTGGGTCGCCAAAAACTCGGGAACGCTGCAGAAAAATCCGAAATCGTCGCACAAGTTTTATGATTTAATCTTTCTGATCGTTAAAAGCTCGTGCTGTTTGGACGTGTCTTTAAAAACTTATGATTTTCGAGGAAACTGACAAATTAATTAGTTTTGGTGTTTCTTGAGTAAACTCGTAATTCGTAACTTCTCACAGAGACGTCCAAACAGAACAAACTTCTCACAGTTGCAAAGATTGGGTGAAAAAACTCATATGTTGACGATTTCAAAATTTTCTGCAGTTTTCCAGACTTTTGACAACCTAATTTAAAATGACCATAACTTGTATGGTCTTCTTTTTCTATTCTCTGCAGTCGGTCCTTAGCACAGTCTTTTTAATAAAATTATAATGAAGCAGTGGCCGCATTCTTGCGGACCTTCCGCGAGAATATGCAGAATTATTGCGGGCCCCACGTTTTGTAAAGGACCACGCAGCCCTTGAGTACCATCCGAGAGAGAGGGTACAATTGAAATATTGATGACAGCTCTGTTATGTAGAATGTTACCTTTGCCGGCGTACGTCTGAAAGTGCGTAAAAAGGGTCCGAGTGCCTGCTGAAAATTTGGCCCGCGCTCGTTAAAAGAAATTATTTGACGAGCGTTTGCGGAAAATTTTATATTGCTGCCCGCTCTGGCAGAACACAGGAATCCGCTTGCTGAAGGTTTGGCCACGCCCCAAAATTCTGCTGACCGCCTGCAGAAAAGCGCGAGTTTGAGGATTGCCTGCCTCCGACGATTATTTGAGATATGTGCCATATCTCAAAACGCGATTCTAAGTCACCTGAATTCCCTTGTATGTATGAAAAATTAGAGAAACTTGTGTGAATAAAGAGCTTGCTTGACTTTTTTTCGAATTAGACCTAAGGCACACCTAGCGCAATTTCGTCAAAGCTACATTCACGCGACTTGGCAGTTTGCCAGATGTTTACAGATCAGCCGTATGCGGGTCCTACGTGCATAGGCGCGTAGCCGCCTATGCAAAGCGCGCTAACGACCAGTTACGAAGAGTCGCTGCAGTGCCAGACCGCGCAGCGACTGATCGCTTGAAGTATGCTTTAGGCCTTAGGTGGGCAAGTGCCCATCTAATGCCCACCTAAGCTAGGCAAAACTTTTTTTCCATTTCGCGTAAGTTTTAAAATTTCTACATAAATCTGTTCTACACCTAAATTTTAGTAGATAGTAACATTTTAGTTCCAAAACTCCTTCTCTTCTCCTCGTTAGGGATAAGAATAGCAACGAGCCGGTCTCTTGGAGGAAAAGAGAGCGCTGCAATCGAACAACCTACGCAGCTGGATCAGATGGGAAATCGTGAAAATCGATAGTGGCAAAGGCGAAGTCGTTTTACCAAAGCCACCCTCGTGCTAGGCACTGGTCTAAGCTCTCGTTGCAAACTAGAAAATTGTCAAAAATTTATCAAAAGAAGTGGGAAAATACAACACTTGACTCACAGGTGGACTGTACAATCTAAGCTACAACCCTCTACTCAAATCGAAAGTGGGGAAAATCTTCAAAGAAAGACTATTTTCGGGTGTGAGTGAGCCATTCTTCTGTACAAGTTGAATGTTAGAAATACAAGACTTTAATGGCGCACACAACTCGATGCTGTTAGAGTAAATTGAGCAACTTCTGTCGTAAATCTTCAACAGATAGTGGAATATCAGCTACCTGAAAATGAAACCTCATAAACTGGCTACCATTTCGTTTCTGCTACTTTGATTTCGTCTTCATTCAAATTAATACCACATTTATAACTCCATTTCATGACAATTTCAATTCCAACTTCGACCAAGGCCAGAAGGGTGGCAGATGCCAAGCTGGAAATTGTGCGTATACCTCGAATTTGGGTTCTACGTTTCTATCATTCCTGCATATTTCCATGAAAGTGAATTTAGTCATGAGTCGCAAAAAAAAACTAAAAAACTCGACAAGCATTTCTTGTCTTGATGTATGCAAAGCACTTTCGAATGTGAATCATTTTCTCCTTTTCGGAGCCAAGTAAGAGGACCGGATCAAAGCAGGTGCTTCATGTCTAGCTCCTGCTCGGCAACTATGACGTAATCGGGGAAGCATGAATTTTCGTTTCCGTCAAAGAAGTTTCTTTGCACTAATAAAGGCATCTAACCTAGTTTGGCCTTTTGAAATGCAAAAAATTTATTCGATTTATTAGCTTGGCTAGAAAATGATTTTGTTTTGACATAAAATTTTTTAGAAAAACTTTTTAGTTGTTTTTTTACCCATAATTTTTTTTGTGGCGGAGTAGTTCATAGTTTCTTCTATCACATGACAAGTATTCAGGATTTTCAACCATCAGTTAGGTACAGTTATGCCCCCACATGGAAGATTCCAAATGCTCAATTCTGCGACTTTTTAAGCACCGTTTCTATGCTGTAATGGATGTAGAGAGCAGCAACTTGGAATTTGGACAGACAAGTTTTTCCTACTTAGCGAATAACAATAACTATTGTAATCTGCCACTTCAAAATTATTTGACCAAGAAAAACAAAATTTCTTAAATTTGCGCACAATAAAAAATCAAATTTCTCACTTCTTTGCGGATTTTCGTTGTATGAATTCTACTCATACAGATGATAATCCAATTTTCGTTAAAGTGCTCTTTCCAGAGATACAAATAGGGGAAAAAATTATCTGCAGCATCCGTAGGATCCGAAAAAATGACTGAAATTATTTATTAACCAACCTAGTAGCTAATTAAATATGTTATTCGTAGCCGCAAAGAGTTACTCTGAAGCACGTTATGCGCTTTTTCCTGAGCAGGGAATGGTCAGAAGTTAACCTAGCCATACCAAACATGCCATATATCATGGGACTCGTCTTGAAACCCTGATCACAAATGCCTTATCATTATCTTCCAAGCACCTATTTGGGAGGAAGTATGAGCGCTCAGTTGTGCGATATGTCAATTGTTCTGTGGCGAATGCTCAACGAAAATGGTTTCAAAAACACTTATTTAGGTTTTTGGTAAATGTACTTCTTCCTTGTGATCAGAATAACCATAGCCACTGCAAATCCGCGCCTTCGGGATGATGGTAGAGTACTTTAGCATAATTTCTTTATAGTTCACAAATCTGTCGCTCATAAAAATTACCCTCCCCGCTTTGCCAGAACGAGAGAAGTAGTAACAGTGGTAAGCGCCTCAGCTGAAAGGCTGTGCTGTTGCCGAGTGAGAGGGAATTGCAAAATCCAAATTGGCAAACTGGGCAATTAACAAGACAAAAAACTGATCTTCTTTGCATAACATATCCGAGGAAATCCTCGGATAGGATATGGAAGAACTCGTGCATTCTCAGTAAATCGTTCAATGCTGTGTTAAAAAATTTCTACTATCCCTCTAGTAGACATTTTCTAAGGCAATGTTTTACCTTGTTGAATGGAATGGGTATCCCAGCACAAAAGGAATCTCTTACAAGATACTCGAATTTATCTACATCAATCTCATCATTGCTATTTGGGACTACATAGTATAGAAAAGCTTCCTCTACTGGTCGACCCTTTGGCAGTCATTTGCCGTTTGCCGTTTAAATCTTAGAACTAAATTACTCCAATTTCGGTGAAATTCTTATTGGAGTCTTCACAAGTTTTTATGAATTGATGATTTCTTCTACAAAAGTCATGTTTCTGTCAAGTTCTTCACCAACGCCCGGGTAGTCTTTTAAGCTGCACGAGTCCCAGGGGCGTTGACAGTTCGACGTAGAGACGAATGAAGAGATTTTCGTGCTGCAAATATGAGAATTTAAGGAATACGAGCGGGGGGAGGGGGGGGGGGGAGAGGAAGCTAAATAAGTACATGCAAAAATAACGTAACCGCTCACAAGGTGGATTTTTTTAGAAAGATTTTGAATTCCAGTTCTCTCGTTCGCTTTTCCCAAAACATATTCGCAAAACGTTACCTCCAAGTTCTCACCACAGTGTTTTGCTTCATATGGTTTCTATAAAAAATTTATTATACTTTTCAATGGTTCTCATTAAGCTTGACCCTAAAACAGAAGCGAAAGAAGAAGACCACATGAGCTTCATTGTGATAAGACTTGAAACTTTGTTGTCAGCATAATTTTTAAGGCATTCCTTTCTTTGAACAGATAAAATCCGCTGTTCGAATGTTTCTATTAAGAATTATGATTTTATCAAGAATGAAACAATCAGTTTTGATTTTGCCGAAAATAGAAACATTCCACTGAACATTCGATGGGGCAAACAATGCAAAGCTAGAAAATATAAATTATGAAACTTTCATCAAAAACTGCAGACTTATATTGCAATTAGTTTCTTAGTGAGCTTGCCTGAAATCAGCAAAGCTTTGGTAAATTTGTTCCATTGCATGTGCAATCCTCGTCTAAAGAACCGCCGAGAGATTTAAGAGTACTTAACGTCATTTTTTATTGCAACATCAAGCATTATATGCAGCTATAAAAAAGTCACGATTTTTTCCGAGAAAAGGTGAGATTGTAGTTCCACCTAATAACTTTTTGATACGTTTAAATTGCGACAAAATGCAATTCAACAAAATTTACTTGTGTAAACTTTAGGCGCTCGAATCCTAAACGAGCAAATGTTCGGAGCTTACAAGGGAAGGATACTTGATTCCGTGGCCATTCATAATGATTTGTACATCAAAAAATGTGCCTTTCAATGCCGGTTAGAATTCTGTCTTCCTATGCGAACGACAGCCTGGATGGAGCTATGATTATTTTTTCAAGAATGTGCACTACTGCGAAAAGTCATGATCATCAATAAAAAAATTCCTTTCATAAAGGCGGTCTTCTGACTTCCGCTTTCTGTTCTCTCAGGCTCTGAAGAAGGCGAAAGCGCCGCAATATTAGCCGTTAGTAAAGAATTGCTAACACTTTTGGAGTGAGCTCAACACCACTTTTGGAGTGAGCTCCACAACTATCAAGGACGCCAAAATTCGAAAACGATCGAACACTGGCAAAATTTCTTTCTTTTTTAAATGCTGAGTACGATTTCTATAGGTACAATACAATACTCTTTCTAAGATTCTCCTCAGTCGCTTCAAATTGTAAACTAAAACACTTGTGTTCTAACTACTCAGAAATAAGCAAATTTTTGCGAGTAAAAGTTCATCTTCCTTCAAAAGATCGTTTCGCGTTTACCGAGCACAGATTTGAAATCAGTGTTTGAGGTGCCTATGGTATACATCGCATTTTAAATGGAAATGGTCGCCAAGTATCCTTTCCTTGTTAGAGAGGCGAATGGTAAACGTTGAAAAGAGTCTCGAGCCCGGCGACTTCAATTTTGAACACTTTTGAAGAAGAGGATTATGCTGTGATTATCTCTCACCGTGTACTTTGATGTCCATCAAACAGATGTGAAAATGGACCATGTCCTAAATTTGTTTGAAAGCGGGGGTCAACAATAGCTGCTCTCCTACCTAAATCATGACAGAGTGCTGCCATGCAGATGCACAAATGGTCCTAACTGATGATATTCAAAGAAGTATCGAAGCGAAGAAGAGGCGACTCCACAAATTTATAAGTTAACCAAGAACAAAATAGGGGAAATTACAGAAACTCACCCTAAACTATGTACGAAACGACTATGTGTACTACATGGATATACAAAGTATGTTACGCCCTGTTAATTCACTTCACGCAATCATAATTCTCTTTTATCTATCTCTCGATCGAGTGGATGAAAGAGTGATATGGGACTATGAACTGTGTCTTGAATTTTACGCTTCTGAATTGTTTTGATTAAAGATTAGCAAATGCCTACTGGAGATTACCATAATGACATCGAGCAAAGGTGGCTCTTCCAGAAGTTTCTTTTCAACCAACTTCATTCCTTCGAAAGAGGGTGAATTGTGTGTAATTCTGTAGAAGTGTAATACCCTAAAAATAAAAATTTATAAGTCCGTATTATGCGGGAAGTTGTAGGAAGAACTAGAGTAAATGCGACTGTGTAATCTGTGAAGGATCCTCTCCTTCCCCTCCCCCCTTCGAAAATGATTTGCAAAGTTCTTGAAAGTAACCTACACGAGACCTAAGATGTATTCCGGAATTTCTTTTCGAAATGTGTGGCTAACGATATGGCGCTTCAAGATTGCAGCCCACCGCTCTCTTTACAATTTGCTAGGCAAAGGAAAGATTTTTATATCTCTTTAAGAACTCCTCAAACCAAATTTTTCTTGAAGAAATGATTGCTCTTATACTCTACCTTCCCTTTTTGCAGATATGATTTCCAACTGAGCCTTCCAGTAACAGCGGGAATAAATGCAAAAATTTAAGCATAAAGATTTTCAACTTCAAATTCGATCTGTTCGCATAGCAGTGTCCATTTCCTCAAAAGTTATTTATTGTAAAACGGTAATTTTTTGCAAAAACAATATGTGTTAATAAACTAGTTTCGAGCATTTCGAATTTTGAGGGTTTTGTCGCGCGCTATGACTTTCTCCTCCATGCACCTTTTTGAAACTGAGAGTTTTCGGAAAAGTTATTTTGAAAATTCCAGGCTAGTTGGAAGGGAGAAGATTTGCACTTAGAATAATTTGCTCATTTACATGCGATAGGATGTCCCTCAAACATCAGAATGAAAACAGTGAAGATTAATCAATTTACGGATGGCAAAAACGGAAGTTGAGGAGTGCTTGGGCATGTATAAGAAGAATTAGTCGCAACATGACCACTGAAAAGAGGATAAAAAACTGCAAAAATCACATTTGGAGCACTTGTCTACCCTATCCGTTAGCCGGAAACTTAGTTTTTTAGATGCTAAAGTCACCACTGTTTTCGATCTAACCCAGTACAGCATAGCCTCTGAAATAAGATTTTAGAAATTTCTTCTTCTGTGCACTTTTTCTCTTTCTTTGACCAATCTCAGAGGAAACTCTGAGTTTGGTCAGAGAAAGAGAAATAGTGCACAAAAGAAGAATGCGATAGAATGGAACGCGCACCAAACTCAGGGTTATCGCAGAGCTCGCTGTGCGTTTGGTGGCGCTGTTTCATGTGCAGAACGATTTGGACGTTTTGCTTTACCAGGAATAAACTTTCAATCACGGAGTGTCTTGTCATATCGTTGCTTTCCGA
This sequence comes from Cylicocyclus nassatus, assembly GCA_958299035.1. Taxonomy (NCBI): domain Eukaryota; kingdom Metazoa; phylum Nematoda; class Chromadorea; order Rhabditida; family Strongylidae; genus Cylicocyclus; species Cylicocyclus nassatus. The sequence continues at coordinate 32,100,816 of CATQJL010000316.1, forward strand.
ATTTGGTCTGTTGAAGCACTTTTCAAGGGGGTCAAAAAGTTGCGCGTTAGCTTAGACATAACTTAGAGCTAACTCTGATTACAACTCCGAGTTTCGACAGGTGCACTACTGACCATGATTGTGCCAACCAAGCATCGCGGTGGATATTTATCAAAATCGAAAAACAGGACCTCTGAAGAAAATGAGTTATTTCAAACTTCGATTTTCATATTTGTTAAAATCGAAGTTTGAAATACTTTGTTTTCTTCAAAGGTCCTGTACCAACCATGCGGCGAGTTCGCATATCGTTTCTTTAGAGTATGAAGCGAGAGAATTTATTTTACAGTAATTGTTTATTTCTAACTAGCATTTATGCTCTCGTTCTCGCTGTGTAATCGTTTTCAGCAAACTCACTCTGCCCGTATTAAGACTCCCCCTGGAGCAAGAAAAAAAACCAACAATTGAAAATTCAGACTGTATAGGTTACAAATGAACGTAACTTTGATAATCCGCATTCAGTGCATACTAGTTCAAGCTTCCAGCTATTTCGAAAACCGATGAGGTTGATGAAGGCAATCGATATTTATCATATTATATGTATAACTAGCGACCCTACGGGTCGCTAGCAAGTGGGTTGGGGCAGATACATTCGAAGCTGCAGCATTCTTGCGACTATGAGTTACAACAAACGGGTCTATCAATTTGACGATTTTTTTTTCACCTAATATGATAAAACAGGAGTTCGAGACTGTTGCCACAATAGCGTACTTTTAACGAAACAGGCATTAAGCAATGAGTGGATAGCTATAATTCAACCTTTGTTGTTCTTACTGCAAAAGCATCTTAGCAAGAGCTGAATCCATTTTTTCATATTTGAAATCACCACCAATCATCTATTATATTATGTAGCACATCTGATCCGAGCCGAAACACAGCTCATATTCTAATGGTGTGCCTCTCAGCCGGAAAAGGGCTAAGCATGATATTCGACTAAAGCTTGCACTTCGCTTTTTCTGTAGCTACAGACTTATCGTCAAAATGTAAACATTCAGGAACTAATTTTACGTATTTCGTGTGTTCTTTGTTCGTAAAATCTGGCATTTCTTTCTTGACAAACCTGCGTGGCATGAAAAAATTCAAGTCAATCTCACATTCTGAAGACTGCCGCTAAAATATTCTCTATAACAGTATCCCGCCTCAGTCATCATTAAGCAGTCATTTAACCAAAATCTGCTCACTGCTAGGTGTGAAATTGGGATTACTTAATGTGGTACTCCTCAGAGACGAGGCTTTTCGGAAATTCATAGCCAAATGTCCTGCGAGATCAACGTTTACAATTTGCAGCTTTGGAAGGTTAAATAGAATTACTTCAGACTATTTGAAAAACTCATGAAAAGCTGCAATAAATATTTCGTTGAAAGTGCATTGCAATAGAAATTGTCAGGTCTTTTTCAACAAGAAAAAGAATTGCACATTTGATCGGGGAGCAGGACAGTGTTTTCCTAAAGTTCCAGTGACTGTCAGGAATCAAAGGTTTGAACTCAGAGACCTTCTAGCGCGAAACTCTCTTCCCTAGAATTACATACAGTGCAAAGAATTTCCCTTTTCATCGCAATGCTTTCTGCCAAAGTGACGCACCCCCCCCCCCCCCTCCCCCTCCCCAAATTCCAGGAAATGCATAAGATTTCCTTCTTTGAGGGATCTCTCTAGAAGTGAGGAGGAAGCCTGTAAACACCTCGCTTCCCCTTTCAGAAGCACCGCCATTTCTGCCACATCCTGAAATTCTTTGCAGTGAATCCGATGCCTTTGACATTCCCAGGTTTCCCTCCAGAGACCTCAGTATCCTACCAGAAGTACGAGTATAATTTTACATCCTCAAAAGTCCATGCAAAAAAACCGCTACAGAGTGAAGCGGAACCCTTGGACACCCCTTTTCTAACATAACTATACGGATTTTATTCAAAATTAAAAACTCTGCACAGTGAATCTTCTAGGTCAAATGATGCGGACCCTCCCTCTCACCCTCCTTTCTTGGATTCCATGCAAAGAGGATTTCTTAAAGCTTCTCTTTAGATGTGACGCCAAACGCTTCAGACCCCACCCCCTCAGTTTTCTTCTCAGCCGCCATTTGTCTCACAGTCACTATAGTAATTGAATTTCTTTATTCCAATGCTATCTGAGGCAAGAAAACAAAGCCCCTCAGATACCCTCCAGTTCTCTTACCAAGCAAGAATTACTTCCAAAGTTCATACAGTGTGTCAAAACGCTTTTTACACTTAAAGGCCCCCTACCAGATGTGTATCAAACTTCTGCTGTAAAACTCCACATGTGCAAAGAGTTTCACCTTTACTTCAAGATTTCTCGCTGGAAGTAAAGCGGTCTACACCCTGCAATTCCATGTAGTGCGAAGATCCTCAAATTCTGGAGCTTCGCTCTAGTGACGCCGAAAAACTTAGACACTCCTTGGTTTTCCCTTTCAAACGTGTCTCCTTTTCTTCCACATCCTAAAGATGTTGCGGTACACCCAGTGTCATCAACGCTTCGAGAATTCCCTCCAGAGGAGACGCGAGATTTCAAGTACCTCAATCTCCCACCAGAAGTACAGGCATCTCTTACCAATCTCGAAAACCTTTGCATCTCCAGAAGTGACGGAATCCGTCAAGACACGCCTTAGTTCTCCCATTACAAATAGAGGGATTTCACGAATCTCCGTTTGTTTATGTAGTAACGAATATCTTCAACACTCATAGGCCCTGGGGTTAAGAGCGCCTTGGTCACCCTTCAGATCCTCTGGCGAAAGGATCCTTACTTTTGCGAATCGAAATTCCTACAGGGACTGTACATTCCCGAAAAATCCACAGTGAACCCACAGTAACGAATGTCATCAACACTTTAAGGCCTCCATGCCAGAAGTGACGCATAAGTTCTTAGTCATCTTCAAAGCTCTCCTTGCAGATAAACTGCAATTTAGTCACAACCATTTTCCATACAACAGAACAAGCGAATATGCTTCCACTTCGGCTTCGCTTTAAAAGTGATGAAACCCGCATACAGTTTTCGCCTCCCAAAAATCTAGTAAGAGCCGTTATTCCTTTCAACAAAAATCCAAAATAATAGATTGGTGCAAAAATAATGTCCGTTTAAGCCTAGTTTCCGAAAAAATTTTTCCTTCAAAATTTCTTTTTTGGTATAAATTTCGCATAACATTGGGAAGCTTTCTTCATGTACTTTCCAACAGTGATGAGATTTACTTCTATCTCATTTGTGAGAATTTCACCAGCATCTCGCACAACTGCACTTACTCGAAATTTCATTGCTTAAACTTCCTTGGCCATAATTCATTCGTAAACGAACGAATTCCTTTGAAAACATAGCATCTGTAGGGAATAAATGTTGCTTACTCAGTGCATGTGTTCAAGTAGGTTTTTCGAGAATATCTGGACTGAGAAATAGACGCATTCAATATAAACACATGCTGCTGGCATTCTACTGGTCAAAAATTTCCCATGATAAGGCAATCGAAGAAGTTTCGCTCATTTCTGTAAGCTTGAGATTAGTATATCTTGCCCACAATTTTTGCAGAGAAACTCAGCCATACAATGCATGAAGAAATCCAAATTTTTGTGATTTGGGACTTTCAAGCCTACAACAAACAGGCTCAAAAAGATGGACAATGTTGAAACTTTATCTTTTCTTTTCGCAGAACTCTTTCGTTGAGGTGTTTCCTGCATACTGCAGGACAAGATACTACGTATACTACAGGTGCGCGCTAAGTTATGCGAGCCTTGCTGTTTTTCTTGACTATGTTCAAAAATAGGAGGAACGAACAAAGTTATAACTTTTCAAATTGAAACCAACCTAATAAATGAGCAAGTAGTACTCACAGTTCAACGATTTTCAGTAGTGAGCGAGATATCTTAGTTTCAAAGTTTTAGTGTGACCGACCCTACAAACTAATCGCGTGCCCGCGGGACCAAAGTTTGCAAGCGGTAGAGTTGGGCGCAGAAGTACAGTTTTTCCAATGTCTTCGATTTTTATGCTCGGAGCAAAAATAGAATGTCGAATATCTCCGATCTGTAGAAAAATTCATTGCGAGAAGTCTTTTGTGTAAAAGTGACCTACCTTACAAACTATTCAGGTACCCGCGGGACCACAGTTTGCAAGCGGCAATGTTTTTGAGGTAGAAGTAGAGTTTTTCCAATGTATTCGAATTTCATGCATGGAGCAGAAAGAAGGCCAAATATCTTCGATCTGCAAGAAAAGTTACTGCGAGAAGTCTTTCGTGTAAAAGTGACCGACCCTACAAACTAATCGGGTACCCGCGGGACCACAGTTTGCAAGCGGTAGAGTTCTAGGCGCAGAAGTATAATTTTTCCAATGTCTTCGATTTTTATGCTCGAATAAGAAAATGTATTTTTCTTATGTCCTCGATCTGTTTAAAGAATTATCAGGAGAGATCTTTTGTGTAAAAGTGACCGACCCTACAAACTAATCGCGTGCCCGCGGGACCAAAGTTTGCAAGCGGTAGAGTTGGGCGCAGAAGTACAGTTTTTCCAATGTCTTCGATTTTTATGCTCGAATAAGAAAATGTATTTTTCTTATGTCTTCGATCTGTTTAAAGAATTATCAGGAGAGATCTTTTGTGTAAAAGTGACCGACCCTACAAACTAATCGCGTGCCCGCGGGACCAAAGTTTGCAAGCGGTAGAGTTGGGCGCAGAAGTACAGTTTTTCCAATGTCTTCGATTTTTATGCGCGGAGCAAAAATAGAATGTCGAATATCTCCGATCTGTAGAAAAATTCATTGCGAGAAGTCTTTTGTGTAAAAGTGACCAACCTTACAAACTATTCAAGTACCCGCGGGACCACCATTTGCAAGCGGCAATGTTTTTGAGGTAGAAGTAGAGTTTTTCCAATGTATTCGAATTTCAAGCATGGAGCAGAAAGAAGGCCAAATATCTTCGATCTGTAGGAAAAGTTACTGCGAGAAGTCTTTCGTGTAAAAGTGACCGACCCTACAAACTAATCGGGTACCCGCGGGACCACAGTTTGCAAGCGGTAGAGTTCTAGGCGCAGAAGTATAATTTTTCCAATGTCTTCGATTTTTATGCTCGCGTAATAAAATGTATTTTTCTTATGTCTTCGATCTGTTTGAAGAATTATCAGGAGAGATCTTTTGTGAAAAAGTGACCTACCTTACAAACTATTCAGGTATCCGCGAGACCAAAGTTTGCAATGTTCTTGAGGCAGAAGTAGAGTTTTTTCAATGTATTCGATTTTTATGCCCGGATTAGAAAATGGAATTTCTAATGTTTTCGATCTGTAGGAAGAATTATCAGGAGAGATCTTTTGTGTGAAAGTGGCCGACCTTACAAACTACTCAGGTACCCGCGGGACCAAAGTTTGCAAGCGGTAGAGTTGGCGCAGAAGTACAGTTTTTCCAATGTCTTCGATTTTTATGCTCGGAGCAAAATTAGAATGTCGAATATCTCCGATCTGTAGGGGAAATTATAGCGAGAAGTCTTTTGTGTAAAAGTGACCAACCTTACAAACTATTCAAGTACCCGCGGGACCACCGTTTGCAAGCGGCAATGTTTTTGAGGTAGAAGTAGAGTTTTTCCAATGTATTCGAATTTCAAGCATGGAGCAGAAAGAATGCCAAATATCTTCGGTCTGTAGAAAAAATTACTGCGAGAAGTCTTTTGTGTAAAAGTGGCCGACCCTACAAACTACTCGGGTACCCGCGGGACCACAGTTTGCAAGCGGCAATGTTCTTGAGGCAAAAGTCGAGTTTTTCCAATGTATTCGAATTTCATGCATGGAGCAGAAAGAATGCCAAATATCTTCGATCTGTGGAAAAAATTACTGCGAGAAGTCTTTTGTGTAAAAGTGACCTACCTTACAAATTATTCAGGTATCCGCGGGACCAAAGTTTGCAAGCGGTAAACTTTGGGCGCAGAATTAAAAGTTTCAAATGTATTCGATTTTTATGCTCGGATTAGAAAATGGATTTTCTAATGTCTTCGATCTGTAGGAAGAATTATCAGGAAAGATCTTTTGTGTAAAAGTGACCGACCCTACAAACTACTCAGGTACCCGCGGGACCACAGTTTGCAAGCGGCAATGTTTTTGAGGTAAAAGTAGAGTTTTTCCAATGTATTCAAATTTCAAGCATGGAGCAGAAAGAATGCCAAATATCTTCGGTCTATAGAAAAAATTACTGCGAGAAGTCTTTTGTGTAAAAGTGGCCGACCCTACAAACTACTCGGGTACCCGCGGGACCACAGTTTGCAAGCGGCAATGTTCTTGAGGCAGAAGTAGAGTTTTTCCAATGTATTCGATTTTTATGCTCGGATTAAAAAATGGATTTTCTAATGTTTTCGATCTGTAGGAAGAATTATCAGGAGAGATCTTTTGTGTAAAAGTGCCCGACCTTACAAACTACTCGGGTACCCGCGGGACCAAAGTTTGCAAGCGGTAGAGTTGGGCGCAGAAGTACAGTTTTTCCAATGTCTTCGATTTTTATGCTCGGAGCAAAAATAGAATGTCGAATATCTCCGATCTGTAGGAAAAATTAATGGAATTTCTAATGTCTTCGATCTGTTTGAAGAATTATCAGAAGACATCTTTTGTGTAAAAGTGACCGATCTACAAACTACTCAGGTACCCGCGGGACCAAAGTTTGCAAGCGGTAGAGTTGGCGCAGAAGTACAGTTTTTCCAATGTCTTCGATTTTTATGCTCGGAGCAAAATTAGAATGTCGAATATCTCCGATCTGTAGGGGAAATTATAGCGAGAAGTCTTTTGTGTAAAAGTGACCAACCTTACAAACTATTCAAGTACCCGCGGGACCACCGTTTGCAAGCGGCAATGTTTTTGAGGTAGAAGTAGAGTTTTTCCAATGTATTCGAATTTCAAGCATGGAGCAGAAAGAATGCCAAATATCTTCGGTCTGTAGAAAAAATTACTGCGAGAAGTCTTTTGTGTAAAAGTGGCCGACCCTACAAACTACTCGGGTACCCGCGGGACCACAGTTTGCAAGCGGCAATGTTCTTGAGGCAAAAGTCGAGTTTTTCCAATGTATTCGAATTTCATGCATGGAGCAGAAAGAATGCCAAATATCTTCGATCTGTGGAAAAAATTACTGCGAGAAGTCTTTTGTGTAAAAGTGACCTACCTTACAAATTATTCAGGTATCCGCGGGACCAAAGTTTGCAAGCGGTAAACTTTGGGCGCAGAATTAAAAGTTTCAAATGTATTCGATTTTTATGCTCGGATTAGAAAATGGATTTTCTAATGTCTTCGATCTGTAGGAAGAATTATCAGGAAAGATCTTTTGTGTAAAAGTGACCGACCCTACAAACTACTCAGGTACCCGCGGGACCACAGTTTGCAAGCGGCAATGTTTTTGAGGTAAAAGTAGAGTTTTTCCAATGTATTCAAATTTCAAGCATGGAGCAGAAAGAATGCCAAATATCTTCGGTCTATAGAAAAAATTACTGCGAGAAGTCTTTTGTGTAAAAGTGGCCGACCCTACAAACTACTCGGTACCCGCGGGACCACAGTTTGCAAGCGGCAATGTTCTTGAGGCAGAAGTAGAGTTTTTCCAATGTATTCGATTTTTATGCTCGGATTAAAAAATGGATTTTCTAATGTTTTCGATCTGTAGGAAGAATTATCAGGAGAGATCTTTTGTGTAAAAGTGCCCGACCTTACAAACTACTCGGGTACCCGCGGGACCAAAGTTTGCAAGCGGTAGAGTTGGGCGCAGAAGTACAGTTTTTCCAATGTCTTCGATTTTTATGCTCGGAGCAAAAATAGAATGTCGAATATCTCCGATCTGTAGGAAAAATTAATGGAATTTCTAATGTCTTCGATCTGTTTGAAGAATTATCAGATGACATCTTTTGTGTAAAAGTGACCGATCTACAAACTATTCAGGTACCCGCGGGACCAAAGTTTACAGGAGGCGATGTTCTTGAGGTAGAAGTAGAGTTTTTCCAATGTATTCGAATCTCATGGGCGGAGCAGAAAGAATGCCAAATATCTTTGATCTGTAGGACCGACCCTACAAACTACTCGGCCACCCGCGGGACCACAGTTTTCAAGCCTCAATTTCTCAGAACAAGAGTAGAATTTTTCAAATGCTCGATTTTCATTCAAAACCACGAATGATTTCTTGTGTAAAAGTGGCCAATCTTGAAAACCGTTTAAGTTAACTTTCCAGCGTGACAAAAGTTTGCAGTTGCAAAATTCTGAAAGCAAAAATAGAATAAATTCAATGTATCCAGGGATATATGAAGATCGACTAAAAGATGCCTTCTGTAAAATTCTGCTGTAGAAATTGCCGAGTGTTTTTCCATACAGACTGAACTTGCGTGTAGCAATTGTTTGTTAAAGAATAGGAGTTCTCAAAAAAATTTTCAGCGTCAGATTTTTAGGGAAAAGGAAAAGGAAAAGGCTGGCTCCTTTTTAATGAAGGAACTTGTAACCCGCTTTTCTTTAACGTTGAATTTCTGTTCAAGGAAGTTCTCTTAGATGGGCATTTCTCATTCAGTCTCTAGCGGGTTGTTGAGGGAAAATATCCTTTAAAACGTCCCACCATAGAACTCGCTCAACTGTCTTTTCAATGAGACCAGTGCTTGTTCGTCATATTTGTTTGTAGAACAAAACTCAAATTCTTCCATGAATCCACCCAAGCATCCAATTTTTCAATGAAGTCAATGAAAACAAATGGAGGTATTCTCTATTTTGAGGATGTGTCCTGAAAAATTTTTTAGCTTGTTAGTTTGACCAAAACTTGTTCTATTATAAAAGTCTTCAATCTTGAACGCGATTAACAGCTGCCTTTGATATTTTGGTCAAAATAGAAAAAGATAAAATAAGAATCGTCGTATCTCTCATTTTGACTGATTCTTTTCAGAATGTGAAGGTCACTTGTATAAATTGCAATTCTGGCATGATCTGAGCAATGCATCAATCCCAGCGAATTCGGCAGCTGTTTTGATCCCTAGTATGACCATCTTATTGTGTTAATGTTCAGAGTATGCATGGCTGGCTCGGTTTGCAAAGATCAACTATGATGAGTCAGCTCCTGGCGTGATCAACGGTCTAGACATGTAAATTGGCTGACCCGTCCTCGCTTACTACGAAGATCAAGCGCGATGAGTCAGCATCCATTGTGGTCGACGGTCGAGTATTGGTGCTATTCCAAGGATCAGTTAACAGCAGTCATCGCCAAATTCTCACAATTTAATATCTAGGAGCCTATTATATACCAAGCGAAGTGCATTTAACTCTACTAAAATCAAAGATGTATATAGTCTAACAAAGATTTCTTGACAAAAAAATTGTGATGCGATCTAATGGCAGTGTGCCTGAAGGAAAAATGTTCAATAACTGCACAGCTCAGTGAAAGTTACAAAATCTTGATTGCAAAATAATTGTGTGGCAGAATCGCATTTCAAAGCTGAGCTAGTTTACGCGTATTATATTATATCAAAACACTTCTATTAAACCACATTAGAGTTCCCAGCGAATTCGGCAGCTGTTTTGACCCCTAGTATGACCATTTTATTGTGTTAATGTTCAGAGCATGCATGGCTGGTTCGGTTTGCAAAGATCAACTATGATGAGTCAGCTGCTAGCGTGATCAACGGTCCAGACATGTAAATTGGCTGACCCGTCCTAGCTTACTACGAAGAGCAAGCGCGATGAGTCAGCATCCATTGTGGTCGACGGTCGAGTATTGGTGCTGTTTTAAGGATCACTTAACAGCAGTCATCGCCAAGTTCTCAAAATTTTCGCTAATATCTGGGAGAATATTATACACTACCAAGCGAAGTGTGTTCGACTCTACTAAAATCAAACATGTATATAGTCTAACAAAGATTTTTTGAAAAAAAAAGCTGTAATGCGATTTAGTATTATATTATATCAAAAAACTTTTATATCTTCCATTATGACATGGGGAGCAGGATCAATTCGCTTATAAAGTGATCTGTGAGGCCGATAAACAGAAGCTCATGTATTTTTGCTATTAAGATAAGTTTTGGAACTGAGCACCGTGAATCTAGTTGTGATAAGATAAGTTTTGGAACTGAGCACCGTGAATCTAGTTGTGATTGTTTGCGTTAAGTTTTATCAAAAAGCTCTAACTCAGTCTTGAATCAGAAACAGGTTATTTTTAAGAATGTTTTGAAACTTAATCATCAAAAATGGGTGTTTCTTTGTCACTGTCATGAAAAAACGTATCAATGGCACAGCTCGGCAAAAATCTGGCCAAATTTTGTAAACGAAATGATTTTGTAAGCAAAGGTGTGGAACTAAGAGGCTGGGCTGCTGACTGTCTGTATGCCAGATCAAAGCTTCAGCTCCCATCAAAGTGGTAAAAATAGGGAACGTTGACATGAATGATGGTTTTTGTAACGATTCAGGAAGGCAACGAACAGAAGTATCTGCGGAGCAAGAAAAGCGCAAGCAGTGTTGGGCTGAATTATTGGCACCATTGCACAATTCACTACATACAATGGAAAAGCGCTTGACACCCCCTTCTCCTTGAGTTGCTGAGCTTTAGAAAGAACGCCAGCACTGTGTGGCTGTACAGCTGCGAATGCCATCCAGCGAGACCACGCCCCCAAAATTCTCTGCGGTCGAGCTCGCTCCTCACTTCGTGCGTGTTCTACTTCTGGCGAAACGCCGCCCACATACCACTTTCGATGTTATATTATAGGAGGATTACAGCTGTTTGTCAGCTGTCAACTCACATCCTTGCCGATTCACAGCCGCCTATTCGAAGTTTGCTGAAAACTCAGTAGATCGGTAGAGAAAGAGAAGTAGATTTAGACGGTCTCGCCCCGTTGTGATATGTGCAAAGGTTGGTCCGAACCCTTCTAGAAATAGAACTTACGCTTCTAGCATACCTTTGAATGGAATGCTTCTCTTCGAAAACATTGTGCAAATTCGGATCGCATATGGTCAGCCGTATAGCCCTTAGAGTGACAATTATCGAAATAAAACATACACAGAGGGTTTCAAAAATGATTCTAGTGATTGAGGGCTGCTAACTCTCTTTCTCCAGTGCTTTTCGCTGCTTTTAGGGCATTGTTCTGTAATGCTGGCTTCAGCTTAGTCTGACTTGGAGCAAATCACTGATCGCTCTTCTCTATATTATTACAGTAGGAAGAAGAGGTATTTGAGCTATCAAGGGCTACATTTTGCTTCTGAAAGGATTTTTACTATGAATTCTGACTCTAGGCTAATCAGAGTTGTTGATTTTGAACACGAATTTTTCGCTTCATCGTAAAACTTCTTTTATGACTTCTATCAGATATTTAGTAACAGATTTTTTCGTTGATCGCCGAAAATGTGACCACCCGTTCAAAAAGCTCAAAAATTTGTGGAGTTGTTTAGTTAGCATGCATGAGAGACTTGGCCCAAGCACAGCTGTAGCCGAATCAAGCTGACGACTAATACGATGGATACCGAGTCAAGGGAGAAGACAAAGGAGATGTTGTTTTTAAGCATTCCCCCAAAAAACGAGAAATGATCAAAGCTCAACCTTACGCCAGAATCTATGACTCCTCATTGGTTTAGACAAGTCAAGAGAGGGCAGCTACGTGCATGTTCTCACACGATGTCGCACAACGCGGCAATTCAAAATCACGTCCAAACAAGAAATTGCCTTGTAATTGTCAAAAGGCGATGGCCTAACAACGGATTTGGCATGTCATGCGCTTGACTGAACTTGAGTACAGCCAAGAATCCATGTACAGGGTTGGCCATAAATATAGCGACAAGGTTTTCACCTTATATCTCAGAAAGGAAAAGCGCAAACGAGTCATGAACATAACATTTATTAAGTAACAACTGGTGCATTAACAATCATAAGTTACTTCTCGATTCGGGCACCTTTGGCACGGACGACAGGGCGAAGTCGCTTGGGAAAGGCGTCGATGACCGGACGCAGGAGTGCCTCGTCAATTTCGTCCCATTCGCGTATGAGCGCTGCCTTCAGAGAATCCAAATTGGGGTGGGGAGTGGCGCAGGCCTTGCTTTTAAGGTAGGACCACAAGTTGTAGTCCAGTGGGTTCAAATCAGGTGACGATGCCGGCCATTTTTCTGCCGCGATGAATTCGGAGAGTTCCCTCTTGCACTACGCTTGGACGACCTTGGCTTTGTGGGCGGGCGTCGAATCTTGCTGGGATGTCCACGGGAGGCCGTTGAAGTGGGAATTCGCCCACGGGAGTAGTGCATCTTCCAAAATCGTCTTCAGGTAGTAATCTTTGTCGATTTTGACGCCGGGGTCGACGAATGACGGCCGGGACGACCTTCGGACGGCCCCTCGACGACCTTCGGCGTGCGAGCAGTACGAGGTCTTCTACTTCTTCAGCGGTCTTGGAGTCCACCAAGGTCTCGATAACGTTGGAGTGTGCGATACACGACGCTGCGGTAAATGCCGAGGTAGCGATCGTGGCGGGTGGGCGGCCGACTTTGTGCAGACGAAGGATAGCGCAACGATCAGGAGAAGGCTTCACCATTTCACTATGAATGGACCGAATTTAACCATATTTTAACAGGAGTTAGAAAAAAATGATGCGATTGAAAAATCGATAAAACTGGCGCGCTATGTGCGCGATAGAATAGTACGCTAACTGCAGTAAATCTTGTCGCTATAATTATGGCCAACCCTGTAAACCTATATGATTGAAAGTCACGTCAAACTTTCTTTTAAATCAGCTGGAACTTACCAGCTGAGAACCAGCTAAACTGGACCCCAAAAAAAAGTTTCAGGCCTTTTTTCCATAGACTGTAGGTGCACTTCAAAAGTTGTCATACAAGAACAAAATGATTTTGCACTCTTTTCTCTGTATTGTGTAGCCCTCAAAAACTCAACTGGTGGTGCAATCTGGTTCGATCGAAAAGCACACCGCCAAAAAAGAATACATTTGAACCAAATGTCACTTTAGCTGCTTTTTTCTCTCCGATCTTTACATCCCTGCATTTCTGTTTGTATCTGCTTTCTATCAACGTTCCTTTCAAAATGCACCGGTCGACAACAATTTAGTTTTGGTTGCGTTTTTTAAATGCTCAAATATAAAAACAAGGGCTGAGCAGTGATGGGCTCTAAATTGAGGAAGACATTGTAAAATTTTGCAAAGAGAGGGACTTTGTTCCAAAAACTTCCTTGCCAGCTCGTGCCAAGCCGGGGTGAAAAACTTGTTATACAGTTTTCCAGATTTTTGGAGAAACTTCTCACGTCCTACCTCATCATGGGACCATATTCTACAATTTTCTATCATAATCCTGCAACAATAAAGAGACCGATAATTCGTTCCATACTATAAATCTTGAGTCAGCTCCACAGTGATACCTCGTGTACGGGAAAAAAATAATAGAGCGAGAGGAGTTACCAACGATCAAGGTAAGCGGGATGCCAACATCTTCCAAACCAAATGTTTTTTTCTTGGCGCTAGATTTAGATGTATTGCACAATATTGCACACATAACAGCACCCCACAATACCTGCTGATCCAGGAGCAAAAATTTTTCAACGAGTTTTTGCTGACAGCTTATGCCATTAGATTAGGGAATAATATCTGTTACACTTTTTTATTATGAAGATTTTCAAACTTTCAATTGTAAATTCGCGTCATACGTAAGCACAACGGATCTATCCAACAGCATGATTGGTGCCGCAATTAAATATCGATGACTAGTATGAAGTGAATTCATAATTCTCTTCAATGTCTCTTGCCGATTTTCAGGTGCCATTCTGGAGAGCGAGTTTCATCTTCATTTGCGGTATAGGGCGAACTATTGATCGCTACTCATTACTGCAGCTATATGATGGGAAATTTGAAAAGTGTTTGAACTATTGTAGGTCATATCTTGATTCTAGAATAAAAGCAAACAAGCTAAAAACTCTTATACTAGGGTAATTAAAGTCGCTGATCTAAATTTAAAATTTGCACTTTACCGTAATGCTTCGCTTATATCAGCATACCCTGCTAAACAAGCTTCCAATGTTTTCGAATTTTTGACACCAAATGCTCTGTTTCATGATAACTCTGCACGCTGGAAAAATTCCTACCGTACTCCCACAGTACCAAAAAGTGATAGGCAATTTGTGGCCTGGGCTGGAGCTAGCTTGCATAGCGGTACCTTGATAGCGGAGAAAGCCTTCAGAGCAAATGATATATCAGGTTGGCTTAAAAGTTCTCGGACATTTTCAGACTAGATTTGCTATCTCTCGAAAGTTATTGCCTATACATTCGATAGATACACCATTCGATAGAGCAAAGCAAGCTCTACAAAATGATATGCAAAAGTTTGCATCAGCATCGACCCACGTAAGTTTGCACTCAGAATCTGAGTCGTACTGAAGGCTCGAAAATTGGAAAAATTCATTTCTTCGTTTAAAAAAATTCTATGGATATCCAAATTGCTCAGCAAATTGCACACCACATCAGACACTCGTATGTATCATACACTCACTGTTCAACTCAGATTCTGGAGGGTCGAAGCTGGTGCTATCATAGGTGCTAGGTGCTTTTGCACACTATCTTTTAGAGCTTGCTTTGATCTATCAAATGGTACCTCTATCTGATGTACATGCATCGGCTTTCGAGAAATAGCAGATCTAGTCAGAAAATGTCCGAGAACTTTCGAGCCAACCTAATAAAAGGAAAAAATTTCAAGCTTTAGTCCCTCATCTTCAGAAAAGTGGAATTTGGTTTGAACGAGAATGTTCGAAGGTTAAAGTGTGTATGAGAAACTAAAAGAAGAGAGAGCTTTCAGAATTACAAAAACGGTTTTATGTTGGAAACTAGCGTTTAAAAGAAGAGGTAAGAAAAACGTGCATTTATTAGGTTGGTCAATAATTACTGTTACACTTTTTTTGTAAAATTATGAAAAACTGCAGAAGTTCTATAGAATAATCAAAGTTGTTTCATATGTAGGCCACGGCAGGGCATACATACAGTACGACCGCTGTAGCAAACACACAAACAGCTGGCAAGTTTACGGCAACTTTATGAGCACGCTCAAAATTGTCCTCTTCTTCTTAGTTTTTTCTTTGCGTCTAATTGTGTTTCTTCTCTCCTATATTTTTAGAACCTATTTCCGCATCCTCTTTTTTATGGCAGCACATTGATGCCGCTAGCGTGCCAAAAACAAGAGGCAAAAACAAATTAAAATAAAAATTAGTATAATTTTTTTTTTGTGTGTGTTGTGCCCTTTAGTTTAGGACACTTCTTCGTACCTTCGTCCGTTAAGCGGCACAAGAGGAACGGAGAATATTAATTAGAAGATAATAGAACAGCAAAAATAAGAGAGGCAGATGAGTGAACAGACGAACTGACGATGGCTAACAGAGAGCGTCTTTTATAGTGCTCATTTCCCGCGCAATGAGGCTGCAGGCGCCTCAGCGAGGGCAAATCATACGAGAAAACAGCTGATCAGACACTAACACAACACCTCCCCCAGTAGGGTAGTTACAACAGAACAAGCCTACGACAAAAGCATGAACTATAAATATGAACAACAAGAAATTGGTTATACATAGATATCACTATCATTCAAACAAAACTACAAAAAAATGAAACAAACATACAATAACATACTATGAACTAGGTTGGAACCGTTGTACCGGTCTTCTCGTTCTGCTCGATCTCCGAAGCGTTGTCGGTGGCGTGTACGGCTCGTGGCTTGATGTCGACGTCGATGTCGTTGAATCCAGGGGTGCTGGCACATCGCTTGCGATCGCCTGCTCTGAACTCCCTTCAGCAGCATTGCCATTTCTCGGTAGTGTGTCGTCTTCTGTCAGAACATCTAACAGTATCTTCAAGGCTTCGGATTGTTGTTGAAGTCGTTGTCGCACGGCAACCTGTTCACTATCGCTTCGATGCCGTAGCTGATTCGCGTGCTTCTTGCATATCTCATCACCAACCATAACTTCATAATTGACACGTCCAATACGTCTCATCACGGTTCCTTTCATCCAGTGGAAGTGGGGTGGCTTCCACTGCTTAGCGTAGACTAACAAGGGAACGATACTCAATGTCCGTGGCCTTTTGAGACGAGATGTATACCTTTACACTCTTCTTCGAACGCTGATTCCGAATCTGACTTCCGTTTCTGCTAATCGTTTCTCTGGAAGAAGTTATGGAGGAATTTCGAGCCAAGTTTGGCCGCCCAAGAGTATGCTCCGGAACGGCCTCTACCGGGTTCTTGTCTAGTGGTTAGTGCGATAGCCTCATAAGTTGATGCAGGTGTAGGTTCAAATCATATTGTGTTTTTGCTTTTGCATTGCCTCAATTAAGTTCGTTCGAGAAAATTTAGTCGAATTAATGGATACCTTTTAGCGCAAATAATGATCATTTTTTCCATTTTCATATCTTTTGAAGATTAAGGGCGTTCAATTAACTCGAGGATGCGAAAGAATGTTAATTGAGACAATGCAAAACTGAAAAACACAAAGGGATTCGAACCTAAACCTATATCAACTAATGAGGCTATCGCACTAACCATTAAACCACACTGCACACCTAGGGTTGGCGCTCCGACCGTATTTCAATGGGCAGCCAAACTCCGCACAAGCTATTGTAACATTTTTCAAGCGATTAGCAGAAACGGAAGTCATATTCGGCATCAGCGTTCCAAGACGAGTGTAATGGTATACAACTCATCTCAAAAAGCCACGGACACCGAGTATCGTTTCCTTGTAAGTCACCGACTTCGAAATCTTTCCGAACAACTCCATGCTTCTGGTCGAACTGGTCCTTCATGCGCTCTCGTCTTCTTCGTGCGAGTGGGTCTTCTGCATCTTCTGTCATGTAACAGACTTAATTTTGTGCGCAAGTTTCTGCCTAGAAACAACTCCGCTGGCGTCTTGTCGTTCAAGTTCGTGTTTGGTGTTGTCCCATACGCTTGTAACACCAGGTTTAGAGTCTCTTCTGTTGGCCTCTCCTCCCCCTCTAGTTTCTTGATTCCGCGTTTCAGTGTATCAACGAAACGCTCTGCCTGTCCATTCGATTGAGGGTAATACGGAGCAGTCCTTATGTGGGTGATTCCACCTTCGTCACACATCTTCTCAAACAAGTCCAATGTGAACTGGGTACCATTGTCGCTCACTATTGTTTGCGGCAATCCATACCTCGCAAACAAGTTCTTCAAAGCCTTCACCGCCTTCGCAGCCGAGATATTGCTCATCTCGATCATTTCCGGCCATTTGCTGTACGCATCTACTACGACCAAGTAGAAGACTCCTAGCATAGGTCCAGCGAAGTCGATGTGTATCCGCTGCCACACTCGAGTCGCGGATGGCCATGCCTCTAATGGTACCTTCGTTGGATTTTTGGCTAACTCCTGACATTTAGTGCATCTTCGTACCAAGTCTTCGCAATCTTTATCTATATTCGGTCAGTAGACGTAACTTCGAGCCAGCTTCTTCATCCCTACAGTCCCAGGATGACCACTATGCAGTTCTTTCAGAACATTTCCTCGAAGCTCCTTGGGTATCACAACCAGAGGTGCGATAGTCGAAGCCGATTCTCCGCCTACCTTCACTTTTGGGCTGGTACAGGGTGACCACCTTCACTTTTAGGTTTGAAAATTTTTTTTGCTAAGGTTCAAAAGAAGGAAAATAAGCAAAAGGAATGTAAAAGAAAGTAATAAGAGCATATATCTATGTAGTAGGTCGATCCAGGTAGTAACCGCCGAGAGCTAGAATTTTGAATGATAAAATGAGAAATCGTGAAAAATCTTTCCACTGTTACAAATCTGCTGGCTGAAGATCTCCGCAGTTGCGACTTCATATGTTTGAAGGGTAAGTATTGTTCTACCAGATAGTAAATGAATCAATTTGATTTGCGGAGTGGCCGCCGAGAACGAGAATTTTGAAAAACCTTAAGAATCTTCTCAATTTTATGCTGCTTAATGACAACTGACATTTAAACTCTTATAAATCCGGACTTTGAAGGTGTGTGATGTTGCGACTTTATGTTGTGACTTTTGTAGGGAGGTTTGCCCTATCAGAATATGTCTTAGCTGTACCGATCCATTGAAACATCGCCGAGATACAGGCTTTTATAAAAGCAGGTAAAAAACCGTTTTTCAGCTCATAACTTCTTCAGAGCTGCATGAATCATGTTCAGGGACCGGCACGAGGTGGGCAAATGACAAGCTGGAAATCGTTTTTGGGCCAAAAAGCAAAAGAGACATCGTTTTTTGCGGGGTCCGGGGCTGAGCCCCGGAAGAAGACTCCAATGTAAGCAAAAGAAGGTCGAATCATGCTTACCTTTTACATCTAGTTCATTGGGAAGTAGTTTCCATAAACCTCAACACAAAGCAGAGTTTGCGAGCGCTATCGCGCCGCCGCTAATTGCCGCGTGCGTGACGTCGCATAAGCGATGCCGCCGTTGAACAGCATGATTACATGATCAGTTCTCAATGCAGGCGTAACAGTATAGCACCAAATCGCATAAGCGAACGAAGAGAGGCTAGTAGGAACAAAATATGAAATATTATGAAAAATTTATGTGAATGGGAGGGGTAATAAGCAATTCTTCCAAAAAATTTGCAAAACTGGTAAATGAAGATGTGAATTCAAGTGGCTCGTTTGCAGCGCACAGATGACCATATGGTATGAAACTTGGTAGGTACATGAACACGGGTCTGCAGGGCTTAACTTAGAAGTTTCATTGAGAAATTATGTGACTGAAGATTGTGGCAAGCTTTTTTCTGAAAATTTCCCTCTATCAAGAAAATGGAAAGATGGGCAGAGATGACGAATTCGCGCGAGACTTGGTGTGTATATGCGCAGTAGGACTAAGAAACAAAGTATGTAAAATTATGAAAAACTTATGTGAATGAAGAGCGTGCTCAACTTTTTTCCAATTAGCTGAGCAATTGCCCACCTAATGCCCACCTAATTTGGAAAAAAGTTGAGCACGCCCCACCTGAGGTGGGCAAAACTTTCAATTCACATAATCTTTTCAAAATTTTTACATAAATTTGTTGCACACCTAAAGTTTACTACATGATGAGATTTTGGTTTCGAAACTCCTCCTCTTGTCTTTGTTGGGCCCAAAATCGCATCAGCAGCCTAGCTTTCTAAGACGGAAAGCGCGCCCCAATCAATCGATACGCGCGGGAATGGCGTCTCTCACTCCTATGACTGTGTTACTTTGATGTTTCGTTATTTTTTCGTCATTTTTCTTGCTTATTCTTCTTCATGTTTTTTATCTTGATACAGGTGAGGATTAATTGGAGGAATTTGGGCGTTTTGGGCGCTTTTGAGCGCTTTTAGGCGAAGTGTGGATGGTGCTCTCGTTGCACAAACACAAAGCATCGTTTTTGGGCTCAAGGGAGTATTCGTCAAGAATATTGGGTCAAAGGGGAATTCGTTTTGGAAAACCCCGTTTGCCCACCTGGTGCCGGGCCCTGATCATGTTGCGACTTCATAGGTTAGATTCTCCTCTTCAAGAGCTTTCAAATAATATATAATATGTGGGGGATTCACGCCTGCCACGGCATATGCCCGGGGGTGGAGTACCTCTCTTCACTCACTGGCGGCCTCCCGCCAATACATTGAAATGGGCGTGGTGAAGAATTAGTGAAGAGGAGTACTCCACCCCGGGTTAGAGCCGCAAGAAACATTGAATCCCCCACATATTATATATCATCTGAAAGCTCTTGAAGAGGAGAATCTAACCTATGAAGTCGCAACATGATTCATGCAGTTCTGAAGAAGTTATGAGCTGAAAAACGGTTTTTTACCCGCTTTTTTAAGAGCCTGGATCTCGGCGATGTTTCAATGGATCGGTACAGCTAAGACATATTCTGATAAGGCAAACCTCACCCTACAAAACCTATGAAGTCGCAAGTGCGGAGGTCTTCAGCCAGCACATTTGTAACAGTGGAAAGATTTTTCACGATTTTTCATTATTTTATCATTCGAAATTCTGGGTCTCGGCGGTCACTGCCTGGATCGACCAACTTTCTTCGCAGTACGTCGTAAGAAAATTTACTCAGTAAAATCTATAAATTCTCGCTGAGTTTCACTTTAAAACACACTATTTTCTAAAAACGTTTATTTTAGATATTTATGCCGCTGTATACATAAAAATATGTTTTGAATGTCTCTTTTGCATTTGTTTTGCTTATTTTCCGCGCACCGGCGGCAACGACTTGGAAGGATAGAAACAGTCGACGTTAACGCTCCCCCCTCCCCCCGTCGACGTTTTTGGGAGGTGAGTGTCCGACACTAACACCTTCACTTTTAGCCGGCCAGTGGTAGCTGGGACCACCTTCACTTTTCGTGGGCGCGGCTCATCCCATCGCACCTCTGATCACAACCCTTTCGGCTGACATCAGACATTGCTCCACGATTGACAATGTCTCTCTTCGATTTCGAAAATTTGCCAGTTCTCCATTTACGTCTGGCCACTCTCCTTTCTTCACGTAGGTCATCACTCTTCGTAGCACTAGGTCCTTCTTCGTATAGGATTGCACATCTGATACCGTCACTGGCAATTTTCTTATACAGTTCTTCAACCTGTAGTTTACGTCGTTTTCAACGGTAGCTATCACGACATCTTCTTCGGGATTCTGATTCTTCTTCATCAACCGTGACAAGCCATCTGCTTGTCCAAACTTCGTAGTCTTGACATACTCTATGTCAGAATCATATCCGAGTAGAATTGTAGCCCATCTCATAAGGTTAGCGGAGTAGACAGGAATTCCTTTCTTATCACCGAAGATGGCTAGCAGTGGTTGATGGTCCGTCAACAACAGAAATTTTCGTCCAAATATGTATTAGGTTGGCACATAAGTTATGCAACTTTTTCCGTAACTTTTTTCCTATTTTATGCAGCAATCTCATTTTGTGGCATCATGTAGATCGTAATGTAAGCTGCAAGTCTGCGCAAACCGTCTGATTGATAACGTAGTACAAAAAATCTAAGCATTTTTTGAAAACTGCTGAAATTCGACGTTTCACGATTTTTTGGCAAACATGAAGCCCTACCAAACCTGATTCAAACATATGAAAAAGCAATTATAGGCAGCAAGCAGCTGGAAGTTGGCACATTGGAATCAGTGAACAAGAAATGAAATTTAAGCACAAATTGAAGTGGGGCGCCTTTGAGAAGTTGAACAAGTTAAATGCGTCAAGTTTTGAAGGAAATTTGTCAATAACTAAGATACGAAAAGTCAGAATTCGCTATAACTTTGCACTATAAGGTAATCCTACGCGGTAAACATGAATATCATATTCATTTGTCGCTAAAATGAAATTCATCTTTTGATCTCACGAACGAGGCCTTTTCATGCGAAACCGATCTCATTTTTGTGATCAGCATGTCAAATAAGCCCTATAGGCCAAGTTTCAGCAAAATTTGATGGATTCTAAAATTTTTCCCATAGTACCGTAAACCTACCGTAATCCTCACATAAGGTGGTAAAATTCAGCAAAAATGTGTGCATTAGGAGCTTACATCATATTCCTTAGCTTGCCAAAAATGAATATGCTACGTTCAAATAGACAAAAGTGGATAGGGGAACGAAAGCCGCCAGTTTGGGCCGCCTCCGCGGCTGCTGGTCCTGGAACGACATGCAACAACACTGCGAAAGGATCAGTTGGCCGCGAAAGTCGGCTCAAACTGGCGGCTTTCGTTCCCCCACCCGACAAAAGTTATATAAAAAAATGCATTACTTATGTGCCAACCTAATACTTGTGAAATTTCTTGACAGCGAAGACAATTCCCAACGCTTCCTTTTCGATTTGCGAACAATTCTTCTCTGCTTTCGTAAGAGACCGCGATGCATGCGCAATTGGCTTTTCGGATCCATCAGGATATCTGTGCGATATCACGCATCCAATCCCATAGTCGCTGGCGTCCACTGCCACGACAATCTTCTGTCTTGGATCATAGTGAGCAAGATTGAGCCCACTTGATAAGGTATCCTTGAGCTTCTCGAGTGCTTCTTGTTGTGTTCGAGTCCACTCCCACTTCGAATCCTTCTTCAGCATCGCATCTAATGGTCCACGCAGATCCTTTATCTTCGGCATGAACGCCGCATAGTACGTTATCATGCCAAGAAAAACTTTCAATTGACTGACATTCTTCGGCTCATCCATATTCTTGATTGCTTCGATCTTCTTTAAGTTCGGTCTTCTGCCATTTCGATCTACTATGAAGCCAAGATATCGTATTTCTGGCTTGCCGAAAGCACATTTCTCTAACCGAATCCTGAATCCATAGTCGGCTATCCTTGCAAAAACAGCTAACAAGTTCTTCATGTGTTCCTCTTCGGTTCTTCCACAAACCAAGATGTCGTCTAGGTAGGTTGCTACCCCTCGCAGACCACTGACCATCTTGTTCATACTATGTTGGAAAATCCCTGGTACCGTCTTGATTCCAAAAGGCAGTCTATTGTACTGGTATAATCCTCTATGCGTATTTATCACGACCATTTTCTTCGTTTCTTCTGACAACTCGATCTGCAGGTAGGCGTCCGACAAATCTATCTGCGAAAGCACCGTGCCTCCATTGAGGGATGAGAATATATCCCCCGACAATGGCAACGGAAAATCATACGACTCCAACGCTTTTTGAGTCCAGTTGAAAAATAAGCACACACTCTCAGTTTTCCATTCGCCTTCCTGACACATACGATAGGAGCTGCCCAGTCACTGTGTGTCACTGGACTTATGACCTTCAGTTCCAATAGTCTATCCAACTCCCCCAACAGCTTCGACCGCAGCATGAGGACAGGCCTGCAAGCCTTGAACACTGGACGAACGTTTTCGTCAACTTTTATGTGTGCTTTCTCCTTCGTGCAGAGTCCTAAACCTTCCTTGCAGACTTCTGGATAGGTTTCCTTTAGCTTTAGAGCAATAACTTAAGTCTGCTCTATCTTCACTTCGGCAGCCATTCTGCTTAAGTAATAGGACATATCTTCGTTCTTCTGGATCCACTCCAGTCCTAGCAGTAACTTTTGAGGCGTCACGTATGCGTAGCCTTCGTTCCTGAATCCTTTGATCTCATACTCACACCATAGCTTCCCACGGACCTCCATTGAGCCTCCACTAGCGTTCTTGACAACCACGTTGGTATTTTCCAGTCGAGGAGCACCCATGCTTCTCCATGATTCGTTCAACAGTGTGATGTCTGATCCAGTATCTATCAGGAAACTAACTTGATGGCTATTCACTTTTGTTTCGATATACATGCGTGTAGAGTTGACATCCACCATCGCATTTGCAATCTTCGCTACGCTGTGCACACGACGTTTCGGTTTCGTCCGACTGCCGTTTTTACTGGTGTCGCTGCTTCTGTGGATTCTTCGTCTTGAATCTTGCTGAACAAGTGCTCTTCTCTCCGCCACTTGTTCGCAATACTTCTCTTTGTGACATGTCTTGCACTTCTTGCAAAACCACTGCTTCGCTTTGCATTCCCTGGCAAAGTGAGCTTTACCACAGTTCCAGCATTCCAGCTTCGTGGGTTCCTCCTTGCTTGTTGCTTCGACAATCTTCGCGCAACCAGCTACAGTCTCGCTATCCTTCTTGAGACTAAGGAAGTTTTCGCACTCCAGGTACAATTCTTGTAGCGACATCTTTCGTCCAGCCTTGTACTCCTTGTCCAGTACGGCTATAAGTCGCTGCCTGATTTGTGCTTCTTTTTGGCTCTTCAGGCCAAATATCCATGACAGGCACTTGATTCCATCGCTGTCGAGTTCGTAAATCTTCGCCTTCTCGCAGAATTCGTTCACTCTTCCAGTATACATGAGGTAATCTTCGGAATCCGCCTTTTCCAGCTTCAAACACTGGTACCGCATAATGAATTCCGAACTTCACATCGAACAGCTGCTTCAATGTTTCGACGGTTTCTTCGAATTTGATCGCGGTCACCTCCTTCGGTAGTACATGCCTCTGATATTTTTCGAAACTGTCTTTGTCGAGCTTTTCGCAGAGAAGCCTCACCCTAGCGTTCTCTGTCAGCTGCTTCGCATCTTCGACGAAGACTTCCTTGTAGCGGGCTTACCATTTGCTGAAGCCCATATCCGCCTCGGGGTCGAAGTAGAACTTTTCGATCCGATTACTGAGCGCGGACATCATGTTCGGTACTTCCGATGATGTACTGACTTGTCCCGTACCTGCAATGTGCTTCAGGAACATCTCCGTCATTTCTTTCCTTTCTTCTTTCATCAGCTCCCGGAAATTCTTCTGATCTTCTTTCATCAACTCTCGGAGGCTCTTCTGGTCTTCTTTGATCAGCTCCTTGAACATGGCCAACATTTCCTCTTCGCCTATTTTCGCCATGTTGACTGATGAATTCCGAATCGGCTTCGCAGTTTTCTTCGAGTTAGTTCCTGATGTGCTTCGTCCGTATTCCGGCTACTTCTTGCTGGTAGCAGCTGCATCCTGATCGCCACTATTGTGTCCTTTAGTTTCGGACACTTCATCGTACCTTCGTCCGTTAAACGGCACACGAGGAACAGAGAATATTTATTAGAAAATAATAGAACAGCAAAAATAAGAGAGGCAGATGAGTGAACAGACGAACTGACGATGGCTAACAGCGAGCGCCTTTTATAGTGCTCATTTAACGCGCAAAGAGGCTGCAGGCGCCTCAGCGAGGGCAGATCATACGAGAAAACAGCTGATCAGACACTAACACAACAGTGTGCATCGTGTAGGATTTGATCCGGAAAGGTTGGGAATAATTTTTGTAAATTTTTAAAAATTGTTCTTCATGTTAAAATGCGAATGCGCGCTGACATGGCGTAAAATTTAGCTCATGTGATCGTGTGCGAACGTGATTGTGCCTTTTCCTATGTTCGCTTAGAACTGCGGACCATACCCTGCCCAAATACCACATCGCCTGTTCTCTTCCCAGTAATCTGGAAAAAGCCAGCCCGCTGACAAAAATGTCATTAACACCTTCCAAGGCCGATTTTTCGATCACTGCCGTTTCGGACCTGAGTTTTCTCGCGTTGTCAAACTTACGACCCACCCGTAAATCGTATTGTCCGATTGTACTCTTTCTGAAACAATTTAAGAACATCTCCCCGGGAATTCTACCAGAGGGGTAATCGAAGACGCTGATTTTCAGAATATGATTTATTTTGAGCCCGAAAAAAAAAACTGGGGAAAAACTGCGAAAAAAATCTGCAAAAAAGAAAACTCTCGTGCCGAGCCCTGCTCACAGCCAGAGGTTCGATGGGGGGAGCTGGGCCCACCAAAAGTGAAGGTGGTTCCAGCTACCACTGGCCGGTCAAAAGTGAAGGTGGTAGCGTCGGACACTCACCTCCCAAAAACGTTGACGGGGAGTGGGAGGGGGAGGTGCGGGGGGAGGGGGTAGAACGGACGAACAAAGCTATCTTTCTAGGTCGAACTGTAACCCAACGGCCCTCTTTAGGGCTACAGATACGATGGATATTAAAAATATTTATAAATTTTATTTTAAAAATTTAAAATCCATATACCATAAAATCCAATACATTAAAGTGGGCTAGGGGGAGACTTTGGTAAGAAAAGGCTCCCCCACGGGCATAATTCGTAGGAGGCTTTAAACCCCCCACATACTATATACTAGCTGGCTTACCCGGCTCCGCCGTATGTTCCGAATAGAAATTTCCATTTCTTAACCGATCCGGACCAAACTTGGCACACATACCCTTCGGGCCCCGGCGGGTGTCACAGTCCACTTTTCGTTATCGATCGATGTCGATTTTATCGATTTTTTGCAAAATTTGAGCTACGGGGCTGGGAGTTGGCAGAGGGGTGTAATCGAGCATGCTGATCACCCCCACGGGGGTGCAAAAAATCGATAAAATCGATAAAAGTAATGCACGATTTTAAAAACTAATATTGTATTCGGAATCCCCATGCTCACTTACCCCCCTGTGCCAACTCCCAGCCCCGTAGTTCAAATTTTGCAAAAAATCGATAAAATCGATATCGATCGATACGAAAAGTAGCCTATGACACCCGCCGGGGCCCGAAGTGTATGTGTGCCGAGTTTGGTCCCGATCGGTTCAGAAATGGAATTTTCTATTCGGAACATACGTACAGACAGACAGACATACATACAGACATACAGACATACAAACAGACATTCAGCTTTATATATAAGACTAGCGACCCTACGGGTCGCTAGCAAGTGGGTGAGGGCAGATACTTTGAGAAACGCATATTTAACACAGCCGAAATCTACGCTAGTTCAGTATTTGTATCAGAAATAAGTCGTTGCGCAGCAAACTCTAAATATAATCCCAATCAGTAGAATATTACAAGTTATAAAAAATAAACCTAAGAGATGAATCCTACTGCACCACATATATTGCACAGTCTGCTCTGGGAAGTTGCTAAAAATTGCTTTGCCGTGCTTCAGAATTTCCTTCGTTCGAAACCCTGCATGAACGCTACTTTTTCAAGGAAAATGAGTTTTTTGCACACTTGCTCTCAAAGCAAATCATTTCTAGATTCTTGGAAATTGTGCGCGAAACGCAGACGAATCTAATTAAAACAAGTAAGGCTCTACTGCGAAAATCTTCAGACTTCACCTCCGCTCAAGACCGAAATTGAATGCTCATTTTATTGCTGAAGAAACTGAACTTCACATCGAAAGCAAGTTTCTAAATTGCTTATAATGAGGAAGAAATGAGACAAGAATTTTTCAAACAAGACTTTACTTTGCGAACGTTTAATTTTACACTCCCCTCTCCCCTCGCTGTGAGACTGAAATTGATTTTCCTTGAACTTGTTCGAAAGAATAAGTTTCCTTGATTTTTCAGAATTTGCAATGAACATGGGTTTCCCAAAATGGACTTTCAAGGCGGCCATCACTGCCGCCTTGCGCCGGAAGTGCCGCCTTACGATAACTCTCTTAAAGTTCAACCAGTTGAATTCTAGCTTCGATATTTGTGATCAGCTCCTCTGAACAACACGAAAGAGTTGTAAAAGTTCAAAAATCTATTTTTCAAAGAAGCTTTCTCTTGACCACTGGCGGTATAAACGCATTGCCCCGTTGTTGTCGCCGCACCTGCATAACTCTCTTCAGGTTGAATCTATCAAATTCTAGTTTGTATTCAAAATCGGCGTCCCCAGCGTTTTCTGAAAGCTTTCGGAAACTTCAAAATACTGCTTTTGAGTTTTTTTGGCTCCATGCCAGCGGCGATCTAAATGCAACGCTGGGTGTGCAGTATACTGTAACTCTTTTGAAAATCCTTCAACCAAGATTTACATTAAATTTCTGAAAACAGCATCTTTCTAACTTCTTATGAGTTCGCTCAAACTATGCAGAATCTCCTGTCTTGCTATTTTTTGCATTATCGGGCATAGATGACGAAGTAAACACCATTTTGCGTCGGAAAAGGCGCACTGATTTAACTTCCTTCATGCCGTTACTATCAAATTTGAAGCTGATATCCAGAACAAGTGACTCCAAACTACCTAATTTTGTGCCCAAATCTTGCGAGCTTGTTAATTTTTTTCCAGATTTTTTAATCCCTCATAATACCTAATTAACCACCTGGCTCTAACCATAGCTATAGTGTCCTTACTGCATCAATTAATATCAAAGTCTTATCAAAATGATGGCACACAAAGTTGAAGTTCAAACAAAAGTTGCAGTCCATTTGGATTCCGAAATCATGCTCGGGTCTCATGATTCTTTAGAGGGTGGTGGCTATCCCGATTATGTATCCTAATGGCTATGTGCCTGCCTAATTTTATTGACAGGGTGGAAGCTGATTTAGAATTATGAGTAATTCAGAATTCGTGGTTTTGATTGCAAAGATCGTACTGACAAGGAAAGGATACTTGGTCGAAGTGGAGTTTGTATATAAAATATGTACTCTCTTATAGTCCCTGCGCTGAATCCAAATCTGCTTTCGGTATTTGCAAAGCGCTTCTGGGTGGGGGGTTATGGGAATCTTTCGAAATAAAAATCAAAACACGCGACTGCTAAAAATCATCTGAAAGTTTATATGCTGCTGCATGACGAAGGCGCAGTTTCTTTCGCGCGCGCCGCGTTCGCGCCCGCTCAATTAATGCGGCTTCTACGCCTTGGTCATGTAGCAGTCTTTAGGCTGTGAGCTCAAATTGGGTCATGTTTACTGCCAAAGCGCTTTAAGCAGTTAATTCCTTTAGCCTAATAAAATTACGCCAGTCATTACACACCTTTCAAGCTCCGGACTTCGATACTTCTTATTACCTTAGCCAAATCATTAAATTTTTGCCCTATAAAATCCCATAACTTCCCTTCCACAAGCGCTTTGCAGATAATGAAAGCAGATTAGGGATCAGCGTTCCATGCTCTATAAGACAGCATATACTTCATATGGAAAACCACTTCGACTAAGTATCCTTACCTTGTGAGAGCTAAACTATTGTAAAGCTATAACTGTTTAGCATGAAGTTCAACGCACTCGAAATTCAAGAAAATACAACCTAAGTTTTTTGATGATCGGTAACAGAACAGCACTAAATTGCCGGATTTAAAATAGAGCGCGTCCATCCCACCAAGATAGCACCAGGTTCTCAAATTTGCCTAAAATTTGGCTCAGGGGGGGGGCGAGGGTTATTCGATCATACTGCACATCACACCTGTTTCATAAGTAACGCCATCCTGTGAGCGTTACTGTGGCCATATTTAGGGGGTCAGAATTACGTTCCTCTAAACTTCGCCTAGAGAGTTATTCAGCCCGCTGAACATGAATATCGTATTGATTTTTCAAGATAGCGCCGTTTTATTGGGTTGCGTTGTGCACGGTGTAGTGTGTCTAAGTTCCAAATTTGCTCACAACTTGCTTAGAAGGGTTTGGAAGCATGCTGATTACAAATACCATGCTTGCTAGGCAACAATACCTTATAATGGAGTTGCGGTGATTTGCAGCGTATGAAAAGACATGGCGCTACTCGGCTATACGGGCCCTAGAAGTCTTGCCATGGGTTTGAATTGAATTTTGTCCAAGAAGTTTTTCATTCCGGCTTACAGTAATTGTTGCAGTCTTATGTGTTTTGAATGCATTCCAGCTCTGCTCATCCTTACAGTTGCCTTTCCAATATCTGGGCCCCAAGATTTCAAAACCGCGAATTTTGCTCAAATTCTTTCTAGGGAGGTTAATCGACCCGCTAGTGCCGAATATCACATTGATTTTGCGTGGTAGCCCCATTTTCTGGGGGTACGGTAGGTATAAGGGTGGGTCAAAGCCACGAACTTCGCTGAAACTTCTGAAGAGTTACTTGACATGCCGATCACGAATATCAATGGATAAAATTAGATTTACCTGGAAACCGTTTAGAAGAATGAATTAGTCCACAAATGGACCTGTCTTTTATAGTGGTATCCAGAACGCGGAAAAATGTCTTTGTCGCTATTCGGCTAGCCGCCCCCAACATTTTGTGTCGCTCAAACGTGAAGGCTATCTGACATGCTGAGCACAAATACCACACTTCTTTCTCTACACAGAAACGCCTCCGTATGTGGTTACGGCAGATTCACGGTATCCAGATCACGATTTGCTCGAATCTTTGCCTAGATTACTTGGCACGTGGACATGACAAGCACACTAAATTCGCAAGTTACCGCAATTTTCTCGGGTTACGATGGATGTACGGCAGATGGCCCAAGATTTCAAGATGGTCAAAACGTCGTTAGGGGCGTATACCAGTACGGTGATTACGAATATCACAGTCATTTTGCATGATAAGGCCTTTTCTTGAGTATTTTTTTAGTCTATTGCTTGAAAAGCATGAAAGGGGTTTGTTTAGTTGCAAAAAGAAAATGGCACTCTCAAGAAATCAATGTAGTACTTAGGTTCAGCGTGCCAGTAACACTCCTAGACAAAAGAGCAAATCTTTGGTTTTGACTTCATACCGTATATCTACCATCTAACTATATGAAAAGGCTCCACCTCGCCAAAAGAAAATGATTTTTGTAATGAGCATGTCGGAAAACGCCTCTAGTCTAAATTCCAGCCAACTCTATGTTTTGGACCCTTACAATATACCTATCGTAGCCACACGCGGAGGCGGTTTCGTGCCAAAAAGATGTGATTTTCTGATCAGAATGTCAGATGACCTCCCTGAAGAAAGTATATTACAGGACCCATATAACCGAATAGCGTCGTGTCTTTTCATACACTGTAAATTACCACAACTCCATAAGGCCTAAGGCATACCCCACGCGATTCGGCCGAATCGCCACTTTCACGCGACTTGGCGATTTGCCAAATTTCTATAAATATATCATGCGCACTTCTCGGAAGCACATTTGGGTAGCTTGTGTAAGTTGTTGCAAGCAGAGCAAGTTCTGACCAAAGGCAGCGCCTTAACGAGAAATTACGAAGAATCGCTGTTGTGCCAAAACGCGCAGCGACCGGAATCGAGCAAGGCATGCCTTAGGCCTAAGGCGTTGTTGCCTAGCAAGCATGGTATTCGTAATCAGCATGCTTCAAAACCCTTCTAGGCAAAGTTGTGAGCAAATTTGGAACTTTGACATATCTACCGTGCACAACGCAACCCAATAAAACGGCGCTATCTTGAAAAATCAATACGATATTCATGTTCAGCGGGCTAAATAACTCTCTAGGCGAAGTTTAGAGGAACGTAATTTTGACTCCCTACAGTATGGCCACAGTAACGCTCACAAAATGGCGTTACGTATGAAACAAGTGTGATGTGCAGTATGATCGAATAACCCTCGTCCCTCTTCCCCCCCCCCCTGAGCCAAATTTCAGGCAAATTTGAAACCTGGTGCTATCTTGGTGGGACTGGATATCGCGCTCTATTCGAAATCCGGCAATTTAGTGCCCTTCTGTTACCGGATATCAAAAGATTAAGTTGTTCTCTTAAATTTTGAGTGAGTTGAACTTCATGCTAAACAATTATAATTTTACAATAGTCTAGCTCTCAGTACGGTCTTTACAATACGCCAGGGATTTTTCTGATCCTTGGTAAAAAAAACCACGAGTTCTGAGTTACCCATTGTCCGGAATCAATTCCCATCCTGTCATTAAAATTAGTCACGTCACGCACATAGTCATTAGGATATACGGGCCTGCAGGATCGCGAGAGTCGGACGCGCGTACGGCCATTGCGCCGCGCACGTCAGATGCGCGTCTGACGACTCATGTAGGTGTCAAACTTATCCTGTTCAACAGGTTCATTCGGTTCACCACCTTTTCTGTTGGACAGTGTAGTGATTTAACCCATGAACCGAACGAACCGGTTGAAGCGGATAAATCTGGCACCTGCCTTAGTAACATCAGACGTGCGCGGCGCAATGGCCGTACGCACGTCCGACTCTCGCGATCCTGCAGGCCCCTATACGTAATCGGGGTAGCCACTACTCTCGAAAGAATCATGAGATCCGAGCATGATTTCCGGATCAAAATGGACTGCAACTTTTGTTTGAACTTCCTTTATGTGCCACCATAATAAAATAAGACTTGATATTAATCGATGCAGTAAGGACACTATACAGGGTGTTTGAAAAGTTCGTGTCCTTAAGCACTCCAACTGCGAATGTTAACTCGATTTTTGCTATGTGTGTTCGCCAAACCTAGAAACCACTGAATCAACAAAGAATTTTTGCTTCAAGATACCCTAAAAAATTTCAAAGTAGACAATTTTTCAGCTTTCCTGGAGAATGCGTTATCTGATTGGTTCTTTTTTTTCAACCCCGAAAATGAAAAACAGCTTTTGGTTTTTTTACTACACATAGTCCTAGAGTTACACTTTCTTCTTATAGCAAAAGTTCTTCAGTAGCTTGCTAACGAAGATTTTTTCATGTGCTGAATCACAGCAGACAGTCGCGGCACCAGTTGCGTTGAAATTTTTTTAGTTTAAAAAAATTGGAGGTCTTATTTTAACATGTATTTGTATTTGAAAACAAGTACAACTCTCTGACCTTCGTTGTACTTGTTTTCAAAAATTTTGCACGCTTGTGAAGGTTTTGAAGATGAAATAAAAAAAGTTTCGGTGCTGTGCTTTATTGACGAAAAAATCCTGAAACTCGATCTCTTTATTTCAAGGCACGGTATTTCAAAAACGAACTTACTTCCACGAAAAATAAAATTACATGTAAGAAACCTTAAAGAAAGAGCTTTCAAAATGTACACCTAGTTTTCTGTGAATCATGTTTCCTTCTTTGTAACAAGCGTTTCAAGAAAAGTGCTTTGGAAAGCTATATTGATGTGTTTCAATCTAATTTTAAAAAAACTAAAAGGAAAGCTGGTTTCATTGAATTAATGGTTTCTAGGCCTAATGAGCACAATAGAACAAAAACCGCGTCAAAATTTGAACTGGAAGTACTTGAGGACACGAACTTTTTAAACACCCTGTAGCTATGGTTAGAGCCAGGCTGGTCAGTTAGGGTATTACGAGGGACCAAAAAATTTGGAAAAAATTTGGAATTTTGCAAGGTTTGGGCACATATTTAGATAGCTTGGAGTCGCTTGTTCCAAAATCACTTCAAAATTTGATAGAAAAGCATGAAAAAAGTTACTCCAAAGTGACAACAAGTGTGATGTGCAGCATCGAGGGATCGTATAATCCTCTCCCTCGCCCTGAGCCAAGCTTGAGGCAAATCCGAGAAAATGAGGCTGTTCTAGCGGAACTTATAATCGCGCTAAATTCGAAATCCGGCTATTGTAGTGCCGACGCATTACCGGATACCGATACTTTCTCATGATTTCCGGTAAATCAGAATTCTGCCCCCCCCCCGCTGATGACATGCAAAAAATTCAGCGATCCTTGAATCCTTAGTGCTGAAAAATTAGAGTGTGTATGCCTAACAAAATTTACAAATTCTACTGCTAAAAGTATGCGCACTTCAATCAAAAATGGCAAACTTTTCCAATTTGCAAAATTCTTTTAGGGTAAAAGACTGGAAAATGAAATGTCTATTCTCTGCAGAATCTTCAAAACGCCCTGGAGTTCATAAATATTAGGTCGTCCCAAAAGTATTTTCGCTTTTTTCAAACGGTTGCCACAATCGATGGAACAAACCTTTCTAAGAGATCTTGGCAGCGTACGATGCAGAATTTCATTCTCTTTCTAATGGTTATAAAACTGTTGCAAAACAGTCAATGAGCTTTCAGAAAATAACCAAAGTCTGCGAACCATGCTTTTTGAGATGGTCATGTTTCACGATTTTTTAAAACTTTCATATCAATTGTCAGAAGGATTTCAAGTAACGATTCGATAGAGTAAACCTCATAGAATACAGTGCAACTTTTTCCTCGAGATACCAAGCTACCAAGATCTCTTAAAAAGGTTTGTTCCATCGATTGTGGCAACCGTTTGAAAAAAGCGAAAATACTTTTGGGACGACCTAATATAAATCACCTACAACTGAGCTCCTTCGGGTGGAAAAGACAGCTTCCGAAGTATTAAACTCGACGAAACCGTCGGAAATCCATACTTTGTTTAAAAGATTTTCTCGTGATCGGATTTTGATTTTGGAATTGAAATTTCACGAGGATTCTAGAAACCATCAGATGTTTAGAATTTGCTTCCATTTGAAGGGTTTTTATTGAATCGCCGCGAGTGCGTTGGGATAAGTACTGAAAACCCTTCCTGTGAGAGTGGATTCCAATTTTTCGGTGGTTTTCCGAATCTTTGAATAATTTCTTTTTCAAATATCAAAACCCGATCCCGAGAAAATCTTTATACAAAGTTGTGGATTTCCGACTGTTTCGTCAAGATTAATACGGCGGAGGCCGTCTTCCACCAGAATTAAGGGCTCAGTCGTTCGGGGTACGCATAATCAAAGTTTATGCTAAT
Source organism: Cylicocyclus nassatus (assembly GCA_958299035.1). Lineage (NCBI taxonomy): Eukaryota > Metazoa > Nematoda > Chromadorea > Rhabditida > Strongylidae > Cylicocyclus > Cylicocyclus nassatus. The sequence goes on from CATQJL010000316.1 coordinate 32,134,593, forward strand.
ACTTGCTTTAAACAGCTATTCCAATACTCAAATCTTGTGTGCGTGCAGAGGATAGTCGTAGAAAGCTGTCAAAAAAATCACAGCCGATTCTATAACCTCCTGTAAGTGGTGTTGTCTTCAATCTTGGTAGAACTGGTAGAATTTAACTATTCTAGACTAATTCATAGACTTTTTCTGTCATTTTGTATACGATGGTCAGTACCCCATCGCAGCTAAATAGAGTTTTTTCGGTTAATTATTGAGCACCACGATTAGCCAGTATTCTTGCCTGAGCATGCTTTCAACCCTCAAATGCCGATATTATCGGATCCTGAGTCTCCAAAATATTGATTTCGTTGAATCCCGAATGATCAAAACCTCAATTTTGTCGGTAGTCGAAGCATCGAGACCTCGATGTTATCGACGCATAGATCTTCAGAATAAGATGTGTGACACTTGCGGCCTTCAAAAATCGGTTTTATCGATTTTCCAGCCTCCGAGGATAACAATTCGGTCGATATTTGGACGTTAATAAAATGGATTTTTGCGTCAGGAGCCTGTACATTATTGATTTTATCGATTTCCAAGTCGTCAAGATATCGATTTTATCGATTTCCAAGTCGTCAAGATATCGATTTTATCAACAAGTACTCAACATATTTTTTTTAATCAATTCGAGGCTCCAAAGTATCGATTATTTCGACTTTCGGGAGTCCAAAATATCGATTCTATCGATTTTCAAATGTCCAAAAAACGGATTTTTGGTGTCTGAAGCTTGTAAAGTATTGATTTTGTTGAATTTCGAGTCCTCAAAATATCGATGTTATCAATTTTCGAACTTCAAAATATGTGTTTTTTTTGATTTTCAAAGTTTTGAAATGTTGTTTTCATTAGTTTTCGTGATCCACGCCAACATTTTTGTCGATTTTCGAGTTTTTGCAATACCGATTTTGATAATTCGAGGATTCAAGAAACAGAATTTAGTTATTTGGAAAGGCGATTTTGGGAAAATTTGCAGGGTTTTCAATCGTCAATCAATGATTTTTTTCTTTTTGAATTTTCGTAGGAAATTTGACCATTCAGTGGCAAGCTCCGCCCACTTTTCGCCCCGCTCCTTCCCAAGCCCCACCTATTCTCTCTTACCCTCTTGCACGATGCACCCACCCTCCAGTAACTTACTCACCGCTAACTTACACCCATACTCGCTCACATTACAGGGGCCAAATACCAAAGACCAAAGATCAAATTAAAACTATTTATCTTTGGAATGCATAGCATATCTCCAGTCCATATCCAAACTTTCGCCAAACTTCTACATCAGTGGGTAGCTTTTTGAAAATATTAGGTTGTTACATAAGTCTTGTTACACTTAACTTCTAACGGCGATAAATCATACACCTCATAGTCTTTGCAGGATTCCAAGGCACCATTCGATAGAGCAAAACAAGCTCTACAAGAGGCCTGCAAAAGTTCGCACCAGCTCCGACCCACCGTAAGTTTGCACCCAAAATCTGAGTCGTACTGAAATTCAAAAAATCGCAAAAAATTCATATCTTTGTTCAAACAAATCCTACGGATCTCCAACTTGCTCACAAAAATTGCCCACTATATCAAATAACTTAAATGTACCGTTGCTGTATTTTTTCCTCATTTAGAAATTGAGACAAGGATTTTTTTTTAGTTTTTACAAAAATGAAGCTATGCTGTTTCTACTCATGTAGCTGTATACTACAAGCCCTTAGAAGTATAACTGTGAATTTTCAGCTTTCCGGAAGATCTAGTTTTTCGAAAAATACCTAATTTAGCTTTTTCACTCGGGTGTTCAATGCAAAATTAGGTAATTTTCGAAAACTAGATCTTCCGGAAAGCTGAAAATTTACGGTCATACTTCTAAGGGCTTGTAGTATACAGCTACATGAATAGAAACAGCATAGCTTCATTTTTGTAAAAACTAAAAAAAATTTTTTTCTCAATTTCTAAATGAGGAAAAAATACAGCAACGGTACATTTGAGTATTTGATATAGTAGGCAATTTTTGTGAGCAAGTTGGAGATCCGTAGGATTTGTTTGAACAAAGATATGAATTTTTCGCGATTTTTTATATTTCAGTACGACTCAGATTTTGGGTGCAAACTTACGGCGGGTCGGAGCTGGTGCGAACCTTGCAGACCAACTTGTAGAGCTTGCTTTGCTCTATCGAATGGTACCTTGGAGTCCTGCAAAGACTATGAGGTGTATGACTTATCGCCGTTAGAAGTTAAGTGTAACAAGACTTATGTAACAACCTAATACTATCAGGAATAGTAACCATTCTACATCGCTTTCCCAAGTTTGATAATTTTAGATCTATCACGAAATTTTCCTCAGAGAAACATAGTTCGGGACTGTTCATATGTAGATAAGCACTCCATACAGGCAAGCTTGAATTTTCTGAAGTTTTAAAAGAAAGCTCCTCGGATTGTAAACAAAAACAAGGGTATCAGAGCTCCCCATTGTCATTCTTCAGAACGATAAGCGCAAAACAATGCTTCGTTTAAGCTATAAACTCCCAACTACAGAAGAGATCGAATCGTACTCCACCGGGGGCAGCCAACATGAACGATATCCTGTGCCAGCCATGTGCGTTGCGTATCAAATGTATTTCAAATTTTATATTTACGCTATGACGACTTTCAAGAATTTGGAAAAAGCGCCAGGAGCTCGGTATGCCCATTCTTACGGTTCGACACCATTTTCAATCCATTGAAGAACGCTTAGCTTTGGAAAATAACATTTTATGCGCGGCAAATTGAAAACCGCAAGAGTACAGTATGCTTACTTCCAACTATCGTTCATTTTGGCATACACCCTACTCTACCTACAGAACTAATGCATGGAGTTGACAAACTTACATTGAACTGATTACTGATTCTATCCACTGGCACTTTTCAAGGAGATACGAGGTCACATTCGCACCCTAAATCACGCATTTGCCAAGCTCGCTGTCAATTACTAATTATATAGAAAACTTCCAATGAAGCTAATTTAACTTTGAATGTTCTACAGTTTCAGTTCGCTGTGCTCACAGCATTTTTACCCGTATATCTGCAACATTCATAGGGACACAAACTCTCAAACATGCATGTTCAGGGCAGAATACGGGCCAATTTAAGTGTTCAAAAATTCTTCGAAATAAAGCAATAGAGCTGCGACGATTGAAAAATGTATGCAAAATTGAAACAGAAAAACCCTATGGATTATTGTAGACTGGTTAGATTCTACCAATTTCTTTATAGAGTGAAATGACGATATCACTGAAAAGATTTGATAAAAATGGCTGTGATTTTCGTGACAGCTTTCTGCGACTATCCTCTGCACGCATACAAGATTTGAGAACTGAAATAGCTGTTTAAAGTAAGATTTAAGCATAACTTTGATCTTGTGTACCCCGAACAACTGAGCCCTTAACGGCAGTGCCTCACCAAAGTTGAGGTCGCGCCGATCTTCACATATTATAATATAGGGACCTCTGAATAGGCCACTGCAACAAGTCCCACTCAATTTGACCCCCTCCACGCTGAGAAAAATTCGCTTAAAGTGGTACGCGGAGAGCGATTTGGTACGCGCGGACGACTCCTTCGGTCTGCCCCCCCCCTTACGCGTTTAAACATGTCTTTCCACTTAGCATCCACCTCCCCTCTGTTGCTGCCACTGTGGCTGAGGCTGGAGTTGGAAGGTACAACTCGTCCACGTTGCTTCCGCGGAGCCTCCAGAAAACGGGTTTTGGGAACTACGTGCAATTTTAAGCCCATACAGTGCTAGACAGGGTCCGACAGGCTTGCAAAATGCAAAAATCTTGGCAGCTGAATTTTGGTGAGACACTGCCTTTAATTCTGGTAGAAGACGGCCTCCGACGTGTTAATCTTGACGCAACCGTCGGAAATCCATAACTTTGTTCGAAAGATTTATTCGTGATCAATTTTGATATTTGGAGGGAAATTCCACAAAGATTCGAAAAACCACCGAAGATTCAAAATCTACTCGTTTAGTAAGGGATTTCAGTGAACACCCCAACGCACAGTCGCGACGATTCAATAAAAACCTTCGAATAGAAACAAATTCTAAACATTTGATGGTTTTTCGGTCCTTGTGTAATTTCTTTACCAAAATCAAAATCCGATCACGAACAAATCTTTTGAACAAAGTTATGGATTTCCAACGGTTTCGTCAAGATTAATATTTCGGAAGCCGTGTTTTCCAGCCAAATTAGGGGATCAATTGTAAGACTAAAGCCTGAACGAAATATTCAAAAGCCGGCCTCATTTCAAAAGTCTCATGGAACTCACGGAAATCATGATATCTGGGTAATGTGCAGAGTCAGAAACGCTAGTTTTAACTTTTAGATCATGAACTTTTCCAAGAGGTCAAGAGATTGGAAAGTCAGACTTTATAATTTGAAAGGTTTTGGAAGATCCAAAGAATTACGAAAATACGACTGAGAACATCCGGACAGCCGAAATGCTTGACCAAGGTCGTAGGAGTCTGCAACCTATACTTGAAAAATAGTGGAAAAAAATAGGTGGTATTCTCTTAACGGGCAACGACGAGTCAAATCTGAGAAAGTGATCTTCTTCTGGTTACCGCAATTAATTTTCATGGTTTTCTGAAAGCTTTCACGAACTTTCACATTGCTAAAGTAACTGCGATACAAAAAAGCACTTCAATTTCCGTACTTCGTGCGAGATTCACGCGGTAAAAAGTGGAAATTCTAATTCAAACCACTTTCTTTCGTGTGCCTACCTCCTTTTCAGCTCATACCAGAATCCTCGTTCAATGCGAGGGTTTCGAAGTTATCAAATAGAACTCTAACCTATCGAGATCTGTTGTCACGATTCAAAGAGTGAAGCCATTTGACACTGAAAAAGCGACAAATTCTTATTTTAGCATTAGAATTTATGCCTAGAATTGCGATCTCACACGAATTTGATGATGGCACATAAGCCATCGGTTCAACAGCAGAAAAATTTGTTGCTTATGTGATCACATAATATGAATGGTCGATCTGGAAACTCTTGCCATCAATGAAATCCTTTAAAAATTTTTAAAACCCATCGGATTCATCCGAATGTGTCGAAAACTGAGAAGTAATCTTTTAGCATTCATTCTGAGAATCAAAGCTATTTTCATACGAGTATCAAGATAATGTTACATATATGAAAATAGCAATGTAAGTTCCTTGTCAATCGATGTTCGAATGGCACTGATTCAATATCGGAACTTCCAAATGGTGTCAATGTGCAGGTACACCTAAGCCGACTCAACGAGACGTGTTCGCAGGCGGTAAAGTAGCGCAACGTAGTGGTACGAGCGGTTAGACGCGTACAGTTCCAGAATTTACCAAAGTAACACACATCTGAGCACCATAATTGTTTACCCAAATTACATCATGATTTGGAGAAACAATTATGGTGCCCAAATGTGTGTTACTTTGGTAAATTGCTGTTACTATGCTCAAATTTTTCACTAATTATTTTTCTCCGGAACCAATGAAAACCTTCATGATTTCAGAATATGCAATTGCAGAGAACCAAATTATCGAAATCATTGTTGAAGATGGAACATCTGAGATAAACAATTTTTTGGAGTAAGTTTATGCTGATCAACTTCATCAACTTCATGCTGAATATATTATAATGAATATTATTTCCATGATTATTTCGAAAATGGAAGTGAAATCTGAACCAATCACTTCAACTACTCATTTTTGTAAGTTTTCATTTTGCTTAAGTGGCTATAGTTAAGCATGAATTCTGTAAGGCATAAATGTAACTTCTCGGCACTAATGATTCGGTGATCGTTTAATTTCCTGGAAATGATCAGTAACGAGCCTCCAATGTTCTGCTATACCAGAAATCAAGAAAAAATAGTAGGTTGAACTTTCTTGAATTTCAAGTGAGTTGAACTTTCATGCCGAACATTTATAATTCAATAGATCTAGCCAATAAACCTATGCAATACTGCAGGAATTTTTCGGATCCTTGATAAAAAAAATAACACGAATTCTGAATCACCCATTGTCCGGATTCAATTCCCACTCGTCCATAAAATTACTCACGCAGATTATGGTTGTAATCGAATATTCGTATTTGAAGATTCTATTTAAAAAGAACCGAATATTCGTATTCGAAGATTCTATTTAAGACATTCTATTCGAATATTCGAATAATCGAGTAATCGAGAGTGTGCGATTATTCGATTATTTGAACAGTCGAATAAACGAAAATGTCTTCATTCGAATAAGTCGTTCAGACAATTCGAAAAAATAACTTATTTTAACATTCGAATATTCAAGGATTCTTAAAAGACAGTTATTCGAATATTCGATCATTCGAGAAGTTTTGACCCGTTGTTCGAATATTCGAATATTCAACTATTGCGTCTGAATATTCGAATACATTGCATCCGAATATTCAAGGTATCCATTTATTCGTCTATTCGAGTAGTCGAATATTCGATAAAGTTCGATTATTCCAATACTCAAGAAATTCAATTTTGGAATGTGCCCATATTAGAATATTCAAATTCGAGTAATGTAAAAATCGGAATTTGAATAATAATCGTTTATTCAAAAATTTTCACAGACTATTCGTTGTTCGTTCATTCGATGAAAATTTCCATTCGTTACAACCATCGCGCAGAACAAGATTTTCAAACTTTGAAAACGCTTTCTCGTTGTTCCAGCTGGTTCCAAATATCAAAGCTAAAGTTCAATTGGTTGAACTTCAAGTTACTATCGCAAAGGCGGCAACTTCCGGCGCAACAACGCGTTCATATACATATGTAGTACGCTTTCAAAGCGGCAGAGATGATTTATTACAGAACTCAAAGTTGTAACTTTTTTGAAAACCAAAATCGATTTTATGCTTACTCGCTAGAAAAATCTGATTCTTTCGCACCTTCAAAGGCAGATTTATGGTGAATTAGTTCAAATTTGAGCGGGATAGGTTGATTAGTCTTCCCGAATCTCTTCATTGCGGATAGACAACAAAATTCTTGAAACGCTCAGCTTTTCGTAAAATCAGAACTTTCGCAAACTTGCTCGAAAACGATTTTTCATTAGGAAAAACCGGAAACTTGCGCTTGAAAGAGATCAGGACATTTCAAATGAGGCTCCGCTCCTCATTACCTGCCCTCCAAGCCAAAATTGAAAATTGCTCAGTTTTTGTGGCAATTTTCTCAGCAAAGTACATGAAGAAATGACTTTTTTTGTTGAAACTTGCGTAGAAAAGGGGTGATGAGCTTTTTCGAATATGCCTATATTTCAGAATCTCGAGATTTAAACCCCTTCGAAACCAAAATTAATGGAATGCCCAGTTCTTCGCTGGAAAAAGTCAGAATTTTGAGCATTTTACTTCAAAGCCAGATTTGGGATTTGTGCGCTCAGATCTATCCCCTCTTTCTTCAAGACCAGAATTGCTAGAACGCTCATAAATTTTTGATTTTTCGCTGAAAAATCAGATATTTTCGCAAACTTGCTCGAAAAATGAATTTATGATTCGAAGCTTGCGCGTGAAAGAGACATGGACACTATGAAATGAGGCTCTGCCCGGCAGAACAAATTTTACCTGCCCTCCAAACCAAAACTGATGAAGCTCATCTACATTGAAGTATCAAGTTTTCCGCAAACTTTCTCAAAACGACTTTTTGATGATTTCGTCAAAATTTGTGCAGAGAAGGGTGATTAGTCTTTCCGAATAAGGCTCTGCTTCATGAACTTCGAATTTTGCCCCCCTCTAGACCAAAGTGGGGAAAATGCTAATCCTTGCTGAGAACCAAGCGATTTTTGAGCAATTCCCTTTTAGGAACATTTGATGCATTTTCTTGAGATGTGTGCACAGGATGACTGTACTTCGCAATTTCTAGAATTCCCAAAACTATCCCCTCCCCCTTCAAAACCACAATTAATGGAATGCTAGGTTTTTTCTTTAAACAATCACAATTTTCCGTAAACTTGCTCAAAAAATAACGTTTCCATAGTTTTCCTGAAACATGCATAAAATATGGAATTCCCAAAAGGAGGCTGAAGGCTACATGCATAGAGTGAAGGTAACAGAAAGCCATTAAGCGATATGAAAATGTAAGGTTGTCTTGCGAGTGGACAAGCCGAAAGAAAGATCGATAGCTGGAGTGATTCTGTACACAACCATTTCAACTACCATGGTACGTTGATATTTCAACACATAGCAAGTGCAGCAACAAAATAGATGAAGGTAGCCGATAGGTTATCGATAATTTTGAAATTTGATGATTTTGTGATCAGCGTGCACACATACACCCCTATGCCAAATTTTAGCCGCTTAGCTCAAAGTTGAAAAATATCTGCTCCGTCGCAGGACCCATAGTGCAAGCGAATCTCTCGCCGGCAAAATGGCTGCTGGCCTCTCCTCTCGCCATCACAGAGCGCCGTTGTATTTTCGCATTCCTTTTTCTGGATTCCTTCAGCAACTGGACCCTCCGTCACGCTGGGGTTAAGGATAGGAGGGACGCAGAAAACTCTGCCGTCGCGCTTGGAAGGATCGAATGTATATTATAGTAAGGATATGCTGGAAGCTCTTGATGAGGAGAATCTAACCTATGAAGTCGCAACATGATTCATGCAGTTCTGAAGAAGTTATGAGCTGTTGAAATTTGAAAAGCGCTTTTTTACCTGCTTTTTCAAGACTTTGGATCTCGGAGGTGTTTAAGTGGATCGGAACGGCTAAGATATATCCTGATAAAGCAAACCTTATTCTATAAAACCTGTGAGGTCGCAACATCACACACTTTCACATTCAAGATTTATATGAGTTTAACTGTTAACTGTCAAAAAAAAACACGCAAAATGGCGTAAATTTTTAGAATTCTGGTTTTCAACGACTGTCTCTCAAATCGACTCAATTCCTTCACTATCTGGTAGAGCACCATTTACTCTTTAAAACCTATGAAGTCGCAACTGCTGACATCTTCAAACAAGAGATTTATAACAGTGGAAATTCATGATTTTTCACTATTTAATTATTCAAAATTCTGGTTCTCGGCCGTTACTGCCTGGATCGATCTACTTTCTTTGCTGTACGTTATAACAAAATTTGGTTAATAAAATCCGTACAGTTTCGCTAAGTTTTACTTCCAAATACACCATTTACTGAACACGTTTATTTTGAATATATATGCCGCCGTATACATAAATACAGGGTGTCCCAAAAGTAAGTACACACTTTTGAATCATTAATATCTCTCTTCCCATTGTGTCTTTTCCCGCCGTTCAAGTGACATTCTGTAGAGGAGGCTTCAACTTAGATTTTCAATATCGAGCGAATCAAGGACCGGTCTTCGTCACTGTAGGATTACTGTAGGATTCGACAAGGATTTTAGGTCATTGGAAGCTATATTCTGCTTCGGAACAAACCAAACAAGCCAAAAACTCTTATACTGTGATAATGGAGGCCGTTGATTTCGAATATGAAGTTTTCAATATACTGTTATGCTTCTTTCCAAAGTTGTCCCAGGTAAACCGTAATGACCGAATTCCCAGTATTTGTCAGAAATGTAATTACACCGTCAAAAAACCGAAAACACTCGTAAAAAGTTGTTAGGTGAAATCAGCATGCGCGAAAACCATAGTACACGATTCTTCAGATTTTTTGGGAAAAATTTTGTTAGGTGGTATATTTCACGATTGTTTCACGTGCTGAAAGTTCTTACCGTAATCCTACAGTAACAAAGAGCGATCGGTGATTCGCTCGCCACAGTAAATCTAAGTTAAAGCCTCCTCTATTGAATGGTACTTGAATGGCAAAAAAAGACCCATTGGGAAGAGAGATATTGACGATTAAAAAGTACTTACTTTTGGGACGCCCTGTATATGCTTTCAATAATCTTTTTTGCGTTTGTTTTGCTTATTTTCCTTCTTTATCGTCCAGCGAAAAATTTTTTTATTCCAAAAATGAAGGTGGTCACCCTGTACCAGCTCAAAAGTGAAGGTGGGGGAGAGAATCGGCTCCCACTATCGCACCTCTGCTCACAGCATGTCATTTTTTCCAACCCATGGTTTTTACCCATGTTCATTTATAAAATCGTACAGATTTTACTGCGGACTTTGCGGCCGGAGGAGCATAAAACGCTCATGCAAGAAGGCATCATCTCAGCATCCAGTTCAGTCAGTTCCATTGTCCAAATAGTATCATACGTGAGCAAAAAAACCTTTCGACTAAAGACGAAAACCAAGAATAAGCGATTTTTGGAAGTGGCGTGCGTGCCGCGCGGTCGTCACGATTTTCAATGCCCTATACCTTATAGGTTTTTCCTAATTTTCAGTTCAGAAACCATAATTTCTGCTTTTTCGCGCTCCATGCTTACGCAGAATGAAGTTGCTATTTTGAAGCGATAGATGCTCACGATGCTTGACAACACTAGTCCAATCATGAATCCCTCTTGTAAGCTTCGAATTCTGAAAACTTGTCAGTGTTCGGAGCGCTTGTGTATCTTACAACTTCGCAAAATTGGATACTTTTGAAAAAAAATAATTTGCAAAATACTAAAGAGCTAGTAGAAGAGACACAATTCATTGCATTGCATTTTGTACGCCATTTCCAGATGTTACCAAAGCAATTCCAGAAGTGTGAAATAAAAGTCCTAAAATTAGCTATATATGGGCAGAAAAATCTATGGTTCAAAACTTTGGCAATTTTTTGTACAGGGTGCGGAAAAAGTCTGGCAGCCTAGTACTTCTTCATACAAAACGAGAAGGGAGGTACCTAGAAACGAAAAACTTGGCGCACACATAATTCGAACCATTGCAGATACAGCCCAGTTCTTAAATTGCAAAACTGCCTCTTTTGGCTTCCACGCAGGACTACAAAATCTTGGCAAGTCCACCTGCCATGGCACGCAGGTAGTCGTAATGGAATTCGCCTCACGCCTTCACAATAACTGCTTCTTTTATCTTGGCAAATGTGCAGCACGATAGAGCAAGCTTTTATCTACAACATACTTTCAAAAGAATTTTTTGCATTGCTTAGGAATAAAAATATTGGATTTTCATTAGAAGCACGTGTACGCCGCATACCGGAATTTTGGCTACAATTGCGCGAATGAAAACTCAAAAATATCGTTTAAAAAGTATAAAAAGTGTTCCCACGACCGAATTTCAATAGATTCTAATTTAGAAGACGTATGCAATAAATACAGCCTTGGTTCCATTGCCTGTTGAGCATTATATAGCTTATAAATTTGTTCTTAGGACGGATTTCCACTGGCACGTAGGTAACATTCGCAAACTTTTATTTTCCGTTCATGCAAGAACAGCTCCTGGCAAAAGCAACCTAGGATACAATAGCGCAAAGCCTCTTCTATGTTGTGTGCAACGAAGTTTCGCTAAATATTTACAGCATCTCTAGTTACAGCAAAAATTGTAAATACCAAAAAATCTGGTCTTTTCGCTTTGCAAAAGTACTAGTTTGGTAATTTCCATTCTTACAAAAACATATGGCAGCCATTTCCAGCCAAATAAAGTGTAATCTGTAGAGGATGACCGCAGCATCATGTGACATAAAACTGAAATTAAAACCATCAGTATCTTTGTAATTGCGTACTGCAAAGTTAAGCTCCCAGACTTTTGCTGCACCCTGTACAATCATAAGAAGACTAAAAATAAAAACATCACTGCTAGAAAGGGAAAGAAATTCTGCATCAGAAGTATATGAAGTGTCTATCGTTACCTTGAGTGACTTGAAAATAGGTCTGCAAATACGGCAGGAACTTTCGAACTTGCGTGGTAGCTTAATATATGCAGTCAAACTATTAGGTCGTCCCGAAAGTTCTTTAGCACCAAATTCAAAAATTCATAACTAGTTGAACTCTCAGCGAATTTACAAGATCTAAATTCCATATAAGAGAGAAACTCATGCTCTTTACTTATGTCCCAAAACGGTTCGTTAATGTGTAGAAAAGAGATAGAAGCTTGAAACCAAAATCACTCAAAATTTGAATTTTTCGTGTAGGTGGCATTTTTTGGGGTAATCATAACTTTTCACAGAGACGCTCAATCAGCGCAAACTTTGCACTGTTAGATGACTGCTCCGATTTTTTATGACCCTACACGAAAAATTCAAATTTTGAGTGATTTTGGTTTTGAGCATCTATCTCCTTCATTTGTACACATTGACCAACAGTTCAAGTACATTTGCAAAGAGCATGAGTTCCTCTCTTATGCAAAATTTAGATCTTGCGGATTCGTTGAGAATTCAACAAGTTATGTATTTTTGAATTTGGTGCGAAAGAACTTTTGGGAAGACCCAAATTATGCAGTGTGTGCGCCTGCCACTTCATAAGAAATCCTTGCGCTATCACAACTCTCTATAGTTGGGACCGAATATTCGTATTCAAATAATTTATTCGATATATCGACTATTTGAATATTCGAATTCGAATATTCGAAAAAGTCCGATTATTCGATTATTCGAATAGTCGAATAAATGAAAAAAGTCTTTATTCGAATAATTTGTTCATTTGACGGTCCCGAAAAATAACTAATTCAAATATTCGAATATTCGAGGATTTTGAAAAGGCAGTTATTCAAATATTCGATTATTCGAAAAGTTTTGAGATTCGTTGTTCGAATATTCGAATATTCGACAATTGTGCTTGAATATCGAATACGCACGAATATTCGAATATTGTTTTCGAATTTTCTTGAATATCGAATATTGCACACGAATATCCGAATATTGTTCTCGAATTTTCGATAATATCCGGTTATTCACTAATTCGAGTAGTCGATGTAAAGGATGGTTACTCTCCGAAGCACTTATATGCAACACGCCTATATTTACACAGGGCAATTGGAATCAAAATGCCAGTAGCTTTTAGGACAGGGTCACTTGAGGAGACGCGAAAGAACTTTCGAGAATCTTTAATGCGAAATAAAAATCAAGAAGTAACAAGTTCGGAATAATCAGCAGCATGATGGAACCGGTCGAGATGGAAACATGGAAGTACTCTTATGTGTTTTTCATTAGCTCTTTCACTTTATTGCGGCTATTATCCAATATTGATAATTGCTAGGAATATCAGTAAGGAATAGTATAAATATGTGAGCTCAAGTCTGTAAGGTATCGGGCCTCATGCCGTCGTCATAGGTTGTTCATCTTTTGTCGCGGTGCTTCCCTCTTTTTTTTCTACCATCCATACCATAATTCTCTCACTAGTTATGTAGTGATATACTTTCTCCAATATAGTGATTTCCTATCTAGGTAGTAATTCGGCTTACTGCCCTTTTGTGTGTCCTGGTTATTCATGGAATTTGTAATAAACTTGGTTGGGGAAAGTCTTCCGGTTTTTTGGGGCACCAACTCAAAAACATTATAGTCAACATAATACAACCTATTAGCCCAGGTCGTTACTAAGCCTACGGAGCTAGCCGGTGCCCTACATGGAGGTTCCGGCTGCGGACAAAAAAAAAGCGTTACTAATATTAGATTGATGCAAAATTAAAGAGCGTTTTTCTGGGACTCATGCATACTTAGTCATATTTTTGATGTTGGTGAAACTAAGATGTCGACGCCTCAACATGGATAATCATTGTAGTCATTCCACAACCCATATTCCTCCTTGGTAGAATGCAATCGTTAAAGCTTTGCTCATATCTGTAAGCTTGAGGATAGGACCTACTGGAAAAATGCCGGGAAAATTGATATTTCTGAATTTGGATTTTTCCCTTTTTCTCCAGTTTTCTCCAAGTCCTTTCTATATTTATTTGTATTATTAGTATGTGGCTACAAGATAGGCATCTTATAGATTATAATAATAGAATGTGAACTGAGTTGCGTTTTGTCAAAAAAAAAAACGACTCCAAAAAAAAAAACTTTTCCCGCTCTTCAATTCATATTTTTCTGTTTATTCGAGACAAGAGTAAAAATCATGTCCGCTGTATTACGAAATGTTCGATCATCTGATGGCCTTTACCGCATTTCAAATTGTAGGTTGCATAGGAAGTTATAGCGAGTTGAATCAAAACTTTGAAAATTTAGTATATAAATACTTGAATTTCAGAATGGCATATAATTTTGGTGATATTGAATTCCTATGCGATCTTTTCAATGTCCTCAGGGACGAAATGCCTATAGTGCCCGAACAGCCTTCAAGACAATGGAAAGAAGACCAAGAGAAGCTTATGGCGGTACCGCCACCACAAAGCCACGCCTTGCGCCCTTTTGTGTCCATGTACCGATTGTCAACAATATTAGAAGAATATTACTCTCGACCACTGAGGTTCATTAGAACCGATGATATCAAGAAAATCTGTACTCGTGCCTTGTCGCTGGCCATTGCCGCATTCAATGGTAGTTGCGGCGAATATATCCCGAATCACCAATCCTTCCAACTGAGTTCGAAAACCGCTAAGGAATATAAATTCCCTTGCCAACGTTGCCCCAGAAATCAGGTTCATAACGTGCAAAAGCACCTATTTTACAAGCATGGATTTACAATTCGTGCCGTCAACGCACCTCTTTTGGATTCCTCTGCGAATGTACCGTTTCCCCTCGTGCTGCACATAGAGCAGGTATGGCTAATATTCGGACGACTACCAAAAGCTATTCTACGATCGCCCCGCGAGCTAGGCAGAGAATCCAAGCAGGAACCGGACGAGCCTGATACTTGGAGACCATCGACGTCGAGACCGATGTTTTAATTTAGGACTTTGTTCTCACATTTAGTAGTTTTGTACTTTGTTAGTAAATTGAATACATTTTATAGATTGCTTTTGTTTGTACTTATAGCCTCTATAAATTAAGACTCACACGATACAACCAACATGAGAATTGTTCATACTTTGAGAAGTTCCTCCGGTTCCAAGCTTTCGAATTTGTTCAAGTTTCAAAAAAAAAATATAGATTCCTTCCTCTTCATCGATATGCTTCAGCGTTGCAAAGCGAAATAGACCGCCAAAAAAAAAATTTTTTTGAAATTCCTCACATAATTTTGCTCACTCGTAAAGCGTTACCATTGTCTGAACTCTTCGCATTAGACTTAAATTGAAAGTTCTGTTATCTCGGCTGCTCTAACCAACTTATGCAGTGCATATTAGCATTTATGAATTAGGACGTAGATACAGTTACTATAATTCCATAAACATGTTGTTCTTGATTCTGGGAATTTAGGAAGAGTCGAGCACCGGCAACACGACGCGTCACTTACCTTCTCCCCATAATATTTGATTTTAGAACGATTCGTGTCCAACACGCCGTCACCAATCACAGAACGACTACTGCGACGTCAGCGCAGAGAGGAACAAAGAGAGCTAATTATCGAATCTAAGCGACGCAAAGCCATGCCAGAGGAGAAGAAGCCGACATCAATTCCTTCCGATCAGCAGCCATCGACCCTTAGTGATGAAGAGCTCCAAGAGCAACTTTATAAAGCCTTTAAAATGTTGGGTAACAGAATGGATAAGTTTTCTGGCTCGGAAGACAAAACATTTGAGGAATTCCTGGACGAATACAAGGATTTGACGCATCAATTTGCTATCCCCAATGTGATTGCGAAAAGACTCTTGCCGGTCTATTTGACAGGAGGAGCTAAACTTAAATATCAACAGATTCCGAATCACGACACACTGCCATGGAAGGAATTAGTAACCGAATTGGCCAAGCGGATGAAGAATGCGTCATTGCTTAGCAACATCCGAGACGAGTTACACCATATGACGCAAGGGAAAGATACAGTAGGAGAGTTCGCCAAGAAAATCTATAGCAAAACCAAAATCGCATTTCAAGGTCAGGGAGAACCAATTGTCAAACAAATGGCCATTGACTTCTTTATCAAAGGCCTTAACCCCGAAATCAGGAAGGCGATCAGAAGGTTACCGAATACTGATGAATTTGAAGACATAGTATCCAGTGCAGAGAAGGAGCATCGCATCCTGGAGCAGGAAAGAAGAGAAGATAGGGATACCCTCCAGGCTGTCAATGCACTTCTCACAGATGAAAAGATCAACCGACTGGAACAACGACTAAACCAGATGAAAATAGCACCGCAAGGGAAGCCAACTACTAGTCAGTACAAAAACAAACAAGGACAGAGGATGATGCGATCACCCATAAAACCTTTTTTTAATCAGCGTGGCCATTATTTCAGACGACCTCCATTCCTCCAACGCCAACGCCCTTTGACTTTCACTAATCGTACGACATTCAATGGTCGAGCGAACGTATTAGGGCAAAGGACGAGGAGCTGTAATTGTGGGACATGCCCGCATTGCCCACGGAATTCATCATTTGGCGATTCAACATTTCAACAACAGTCAAATAGCTTCGCGAGAAGTATGAACGCTTATACCCCAGGAGCGCACTTGTTATGTATAATGACATTGGTTATGTGCAGCGGCATAATGGCGGAGTACCAGATATGCGGTACAAACCCGTACTCAAATGTCTTTTCACTTCCAGAAACAATCGACTGTACAACGCCGGCAAATGCTTCCATGTTACGAACTACAATACAACTATTCACGGAAAACTCCACTCCTCTGTGGTATAACGCAACGAAATGTTACAGAGACGCTATTGAGGTATCCATTAGCAGTTTCCTCCGTATTCGTATAACGACGACCATACTGCGACGACGACGTGTATCGATCCCACAGGAGTTATGTGCAACGGCCAGGAAAACAGGAAAGATTCACGACCATGAGCTCGTCTTGCAATCGGAGGGACTGCGAAGTACGAAGGAAATCGAGGACGATGATGTAGTAATACCACTGTGGGGAACAAGGAACTATCTTCGCAGTATATATACACTTGAGGAAGGGCAAATTGCCACCTATGACGGATACCACATTATTAGTTCCTTGGGAGATACTCAAGACTGTGCTTATACTCAAGGATTTTGTCTTACTCAGGAGTATACGATCGTTTGGGAAGTAGCGGAAGTCACCCCGTCATGTAGGTTCGAATACGTCGGAGCTTTCGAAGCTTTTATCACTTTAAAGTACATAGTCTTGCCTTACCCGGACCTCGTATTTCAATTTTCTGAGGATAGTTTGCTACATGAACAACTGACGAAGCACTGTCGACTGGGTACCAGTTATCTCACAACATCAAATCACGTTGTTACCTTTCCCGATATTCCTCAAAAAATCACAATTCAGGACTACGTATCACGCGCTGTCCATCAACGAAGGATAAGACGGACTACACGGTACCTCAAGGATAGGCAAGGCAATTCTTTCCCATTCGAAATTGTACCTATGGAACCCACACTCTTGATAAGACGGCTATTTAGAGTCAAGCAACTTAGGCGAATCCCTGCATTCAATACACAACCTATAACATGGTGGAAGATTCTTGCCGAAATGGACCGCTGGAATATTACCAACAGCGATCTCAACAGAGCAGCGCGACTTTATAAATTCGACGATCCACGCCATCTTGTACTACGCACAATACGGTACGGCGAATATCGCATGAAACAACTACATCTATTTGCAGAGATTGCGAAGAAAGAATCACCGAATTATGCAGTGAATAACATTCGTAGGGATCTAGAATCCGGAATTTCGATGATTTTTGATGACTACTTGGAAAAGGAGTCCGGACAATTTGCCATCAATTTACCAGGATCATTGGACGCAGACTGGAAATCTAGACTCCCTTATATTGATAGCTCCATCAAAATTATAATTCCTTCTACAACTACAACCCGCCCCACAACCACAACTACGTCTACAACTACAACCCGCCCCACAACCACAACTACGTCTACAACTACAACCCGCCCCACAACCACAACTACGTCTACAACTACAACCCGCCCCACAACCACAACTACGTCTACAACTACAACCCGCCCCACAACCACAACTACGTCTACAACTACAACCCGCCCCACAACCACAACTACGTCTACAACTACAACCCGCCCCACAACCACAACTACGTCTACAACTACAACCCGCCCCACAACCACAACCCCGTCAAGAATCATAACGACTCCTTTAACTACAACTCCTACAACAACATTCACGACTACAGCCTCTACATCCGCAACTACGATGACATCCACAACTCCAATCCAGCTTAGAATCACACGATTTACAACCACGACCTCGAGGACGACAACAAGCAGAACAACAAGGAAGCCACTAACAACTGAAAAGTCTAGCAGTCCGACCACCAAACCTTTTATAAAAGGTACTTCTCTTAATATAACCATTGGAATTGTCACAACGACAAAATTGCCTCAATTATCGAGTACGATAACACCGAAGAAATATCAACATATCCATGTATCTTCAACAGCACCATCAACAACTACTTCTTTTATCACTTCGCCTACAGTGACGGAAGTGTATTATCATACACCTTTGCCTACTCTACAAATGATAACACGATCCGAAACCTCAACTCCAACTCCTTACCCGCAAGAAATCTTGACAAGAACAACGAGATTTGTTTCTATGGATTGGACTATACCAGTCGTAGACTCAGTATTATCCACTGTCTCAGTGATGGATTCGGTATTATCCTCGATTATACCTACTACGACGATGGTTATACCAACAACGGCGAAGAAGATAGACGTTTCAACAACACCAGAAGCTGTGACCTTCACTAATATTCGATCAATGCTTTCGACGCAATCACCCAATACGGAAAGCATATCTCCACAAAATTTTGCTGCGCGACGTCAGTTCAACAACATTTGCGCTAAACAGTTCCTAGGAGCGCAGCGCATACGTGCTCTGAGCGCTGTGGATCCCACATGGGCTGCTAGGATTTTATTAGGAAGAACTGACATCACGGCCGCCCGGACTGCTGACCATCTCCTGATCACAAAATGTCGTCAAGTGACGCCTACATTTGTTTACAACAACCATACGGTTGATGGGACGTGTTACACGCTGACGCCAGTTATGATTGATAATAACCTATGGTTTCACGTACCCGGAACACGTGATTTGATACGGACATCGAGTACCATCGCATGCCCCTATCCGCTACCAAAACGCTTCAACGTAACGCAGAAACTAATATTACCAAATACTGTTATCAATGGTGATAAGAGACCTTTTCTTTTTGAAGCCCCACCTACTTTTTATCAACTGCTTGACAGCTATGCTCCGTCGATTATCCCATATATGGAAGCGATAAAACAAGAACAAGCTGAGATGGCCCTGCGGCTTCAAAAAAGGGGAATCATAGATCAGGCATTTGCACGAATACGAAACACCGGTGCGTCCTTAGGCCATTCTTTATCGTCACTCTACGAATCAACGACTAAAAAGCTTTCGGCTGGTGTAGAGGATATCAAATGGTCAGTTTTATACATTGTACTCTGGATTGCAGTACCTCTCGTCATCGTCTTGCTTTGCGCTGCTGCATGCATAATCTATGTGAAGCTCTTCTTCATCAGGCGTGCAACATCAACGGCCGCATCAGCAATGTTTGATATCGCTAGGAATTTTACCCCTAAGGGAAAAAACCGAAGACAGACACGCGCGGTAAACGTGCTGATGGTAGATATGTCACGAAACGTAGCCGAAGAAGAGCCACTCTATGTACCTCGAATCTACACGGTTGGAATGGAAGCAACGCAACATCTACCTTACCTAGAGGTTAGGATTGGAGATAACAATGTGACAGCGCTACTTGACAGCGGAGCGACCATATCATATATAAGAATGTCAACCCTTTCTTTACTTCGAGATAAAGGACCACTTGAAGAAGTACCGAAAATGGCAACAACCGCGAACGGCACAATGATACAACTCGTGGGCTCAATTTGTCTCCCAGTACAAATAGGAACACACGTGATCTATCATCGCTTCTACGTAGCGGCAGAGAAAGACTGCCCAGTCCCACTTCTTTTAGGATCCGATTTTATTCGAGCGTTAAACAAAGACGGACTCCTAGTTTCGTTTGATCTCTATCATAAAACGATACGAGTAGGACCGGAAACGGTGGATATGGTCTCGGTTAATTACATCACGCTAGCAATAATACCATCATACGAGGTACGACTCACCAACGAAGTATTGCTACCGAAACGTACCACCAATATGGTAGAAGCGTGTATTGAAGGACTCACCTGGCCGAGGTGTAGAGATTTCCTCATTGAGGACAACTGCAGGCCAATGAACGACATTTTTATCATCGGTCGAGCTCTGGTTACTCCGAACACTGATGGAACCTGTTATATCAACGTCCTCAATCCATCCATGTCTCATATCACACTTCCTGGAAACCTCAAGATAGCAGTGGCACACCCTGCATGTGCATCGGAAGTACGGGTACAGCAATTACAAATGCCACAATCTAACCTGCCCGGAGACCCTCCTTACCCTTCGGTTACATATATCAAGGATTTCGCAACAGATGCACACGTCGACAATAACTTTCAAGCTCCACCAGAGGCAAATTGGGAAGCTCGGCTGCCCACATTCCCATTCCTACCGTCTCAAGATTACGACATTGCTAAGGAAATCGATTTATCACAATCCAGTCTGACGGAGAATCAAAAGAATCAGCTACGAAACATCATTAGATATCATGCCGATGCCTTCGTGGGACCAGATGGCCACCTTGGATGTTATAGAGGAAACATACGACATCGTATAGACCTTATTGAAAATGCGACGATACCAACAAGGAAGATTTACAGGGTGCCGCTAGAGAAGCGAGAGGAGATTGAGAAACAAATAACCCAAATGCTGAAGGATGGAATTATTAGAGAATCAACATCCCCTTTTTGTGCTCCTATCGTGTTGGTGAAGAAACGCGAAGCAAATGCTTGCGGCTTTACAATCGACTTCCGCGGCCTCAATGCCATCACAAAACCACAACAATCCATCCTCCCAAACATCCAAGATATCATCGATCTCTGTGCCAATCAGTGTCTTTACTCATCCCTTGATTTTCAGCAGGGATTTCATCAGATTCCGCTGGAGGCGGAGCATTGCGAAAGAACGGCATTTGCATGTTTTCTAGGAGCTTTCGAATACATTCGGATGCCTATGGGATTGAAAGGGGCCCCTGCTACCTTTCAAAGGGTCATGGATGATTTCAAGAAGTATTTAAAAGCAAGAGTTTTTATATACATTGACGATCTTATCATCACTTCAGCTAGCCCCGAAGAACACCTGGAAGATATTGACGAAGTTCTAGGGAAGATCGAAATCCTGGGAATGAAGCTGAAAGCATCTAAATGTGAGTTTGCAAAGGAAGAGATCAGGTTCCTAGGATTTATTTTGAGTAAGGAAGGTATAAGACCCAATCCTGAGAAAACGGAAGCTATCGACCAGTACCCACAGCCGACAAATGCAACGGAAGTCAAGTCGTTTCTAGGGATGTGTTCATTTTTTCGGAGATTCATACATAACTTTGCTACTATTGCTGCCCCGCTTACTGCACTGACAAAGAAGAATGTGCCCTTTGATTGGACACCTCAGTGCAAAGAAGCCATGGATCATCTGAAAAAAGCACTAACGACGGCACCTGTTCTCGCAGCACCGCGGTTAGGCAGACCTTTCGTCATCGAAACAGACAGTTCAGCGAAAGGAGTTGCCGGTGTTCTCAAACAGGAACAGGATGGATTAGAGCGTGTAATCGCTTATGCAAGCCGCACTTTAAATAAGCACGAAGCAAGATATCCGGCAATAGAGCTTGAGGCATTGGGTCTGATTTACGCAGTGCAAAAGTTCCGACCGTACATAGATGGAGCCAAATGTACTGTCATTACTGACCATGCACCTCTCAAAGCATTACTTCATAGGAAAGACCTCACTGGAAGATTGGCGAAATACCAGATTGTATTGCAAGAATTCGACGTCGACATCATTTACCGTCCAGGAAAGAAGAATGCAGTATGCGACGCGCTATCTCGACATCTACCATCAGTCGCAAACGCTATCACATCGGTAACGAACGATAATATTCAGCTAGACGTTATACGCAAGGAGCAGGATGAGTGCACATGGATCGCGAGGATTAAGACAGCTCTGGCAAACAATGAAGACACCGCGGAAGTATCTAACTATTTGCTTATAAATAACATTCTTTATAAATTGCCAAACTGCCTATATCGAGATCCTCAAGTAGTCCTACCAGAATCGTCCCAGGTCAAGAATGACATTATCGCCCTGGCACACCAATCTCAATTAGCGATGGCACATTTGGGAATCAGCAAAACTCACGCCGCCGTCGAGAAAATCGCTATCTGGAACAACATGCGCAAGGATATCGCGAGTTTCATTAACAAATGCGAACTATGTCAAGCACGGAAGGATCCGAGCGCTTACAGAATAAGAGAACCACTACGCACATTCGAGATACCTACCAAACCATGGCAACGAGTGCATTCAGACGTAATCGGCCCTTTACCGTTAACAATGGATGGAAACAAATATATCATCGTGTTCATAGATTCGTTCTCCAAATATATAGTCGCGGAACCAATACCGGACCAAAAGGCTGATACCACTTCACGTATTTTTATCACTCGTTTTGTGGCAAGATTTGGACTACCGGAAACATTGATAACGGATCAAGGATCGAATTATATGAGTGAAACATTTCGTGCTCTTCTACGTAATTTACATGTTAAACATCGCACGAGTACCCCATATCACCACCAATCAAACGGACAGGTGGAACGCGTTAACCGCACGTTGGAGGAACAAATCGCTATTGCTACTCGCCAACATAACGACAGCTGGGACAATGTCCTCCACCTTGTGGCACATGCCTGCAATAGCGCGGAAAATGCTTCAACCAAATACAGTCCATTTTTCCTTGTTCATGGCCACCATCCGACGAACATTTTTCAGCTAGCGCTCCAACTACCAACAAAGAAATACGCAGATACAGAGGATTACGTGGATAATCTTATCAAGATCTTGAAGGATACGTACCAACATGTCTTTTTGAATCTTTCAAAAGCGCAGAATCAACAGAAACACCATTACGACTTGAGAGCGAGAACCCCCCGAGTGCTGTACCAAGTAGGTGAGAAAGTCTGGATAAGAAAAGACGGCGGTCACAAGCTTGCAGCACGATTCGAGGGACCATTTCCAATTATCTCCATCGACCTACCTAACATCATGATTCTAGATGGGAAACGCGAAAGGACTATTCACATCGACCGTACGAAGCAATACAAAGGAGATCCCGTCAAATAAAAAGAAAATAAAAAAAAACAAATAGAAAAATAATTTTTCCCCAACAGTAACAGTTGTTTAAAATAGTGTAGTTTGACCTTGTAATATTTCATTCTTTGTGAAGAAAAAAGTTCAAATGTTGATGTTATTTCTTTATTACATTGTAATTATTGTAAGACAGTAGTAAACAATTGGTAATTAGCTGCGGCAAGGAACAAGGAATAATTAGTTACAATGGAATATCCTCAAATTCAGGACCCAATGGCAACGTTAAAGCCGAACTGTGCAAAGGAATGTGTGTGGTGAGCTCCGGTGACGACGTTGGACGTCGACGACGACGAACTAACGCACAGTGAATCAGAAGATTTGTGACGAGCCCAAAAATCAACAGCACAACTGTAAAATAAGAGTGTAGCCATAACTTTCAGTAAAGAGCCCACAATGGAGATAACTTACCAATACTTCCAACAGGGACCCAATAACCAGGATCAAATACCAGTTTAGCAGGAGATCCTTCGCAGTTGTCTAGTTCTTCATCGCAGAGGCATCGAAATTGTCCATCTACCTCCAAACATATTCCTCTTCCCATACACTCATTGGGACAGTAACCTCTGTCGACCGCGGTCATCTAAAAAGATAATGGTTGCGCAAGTCTACCCGTCTGCGGAATATGCAACTCGTATGAGGCAAATGGCACCTTAGTATGTTATTTTACAAATGAAATACTCGCGCCAAGACTCTCGGCCGCGCAACCATTCCATTTTGCCTCTGGCGCGAGCCGCATGGATATTCATGTTATTAAAGTGCGCACAATAGAAGAGGAATTTAGAAGAGTTCAATCAAAACGTACAAGATGGTGAATCACTGGCTTCTACGAGCAGCTGGGCGCGCCGGAACCAAAGAAGAAACATAGCGTAGAAGAACCATTGCTCGTTGACCATATTTTGATGTTCTCTAAAATGCGTGATTAACGACGGATCATCTCCAGAGCTGAAATGAAGAACACATCAAGGTTGCGGGACGCAACCTTTCAGTACCCCGTAGATGTAAAGGATGGTTACTCTCCGAAGCACTTATATGCAACACGCCTATATTTACACAGGGCAATTGGAATCAAAATGCCAGTAGCTTTTAGGACAGGGTCACTTGAGGAGACGCGAAAGAACTTTCGAGAATCTTTAATGCGAAATAAAAATCAAGAAGTAACAAGTTCGGAATAATCAGCAGCATGATGGAACCGGTCGAGATGGAAACATGGAAGTACTCTTATGTGTTTTTCATTAGCTCTTTCACTTTATTGCGGCTATTATCCAATATTGATAATTGCTAGGAATATCAGTAAGGAATAGTATAAATATGTGAGCTCAAGTCTGTAAGGTATCGGGCCTCATGCCGTCGTCATAGGTTGTTCATCTTTTGTCGCAGTGCTTCCCTCTTTTTTTTCTACCATCCATACCATAATTCTCTCACTAGTTATGTAGTGATATACTTTCTCCAATATAGTGATTTCCTATCTAGGTAGTAATTCGGCTTACTGCCCTTTTGTGTGTCCTGGTTATTCATGGAATTTGTAATAAACTTGGTTGGGGAAAGTCTTCCGGTTTTTTGGGGCACCAACTCAAAAACATTATAGTCAACATAATACAACCTATTAGCCCAGGTCGTTACTAAGCCTACGGAGCTAGCCGGTGCCCTACAGTCGAATATTCAATCAAGTTCAGCTATTCAAATATTCGTTCATTCAAATTTTGGAATGTGGCTATATTCAAATATTCGGATTCGAATAATGTAAGAATTGGAAGAAGAATAACATCCATTCATTCGAAAAAATTTTGAAGATCATTATCCGTTTCTTCGATAAAAATTCCCTTTCGTTACAATTATACTACTCTTTAACAAGAATCCCATTTAATTTTCTTTTGGCTTGCTTAAAATTAGAATTTTCTGATTTGCATAATCTGAGGTACATACACCTGTGGCCCGCAGCTATCCCATGCCCTTCACTTCCCTGTCCAAGCTTCTTAACAGAAAAATAGATGTGTATTTGAGCTTTGCCACAGCAAGCATTGTAAATCACCTCCTCAAGTTCCGCTCTGAAGCATGTCTTCATATCCTTCCACCCTACTGTGTTTGTCGTGCAGCTGAAGGGAAATCTACAGGCATTCCAAGATTACATTGTAAAAATAGGAATGTTGATTTGAATCCTTCTATACATATAAAACCGAATGGTGTACTTGTATGTACGTTGGTGGATAAGTGTCTGTACCTCCTCGATGGTGTTTTTCTGGTCGATGGTGTTTTCGTGTCTGTCGTTTTTCAGTATGGAAACTTGTTATTGTGGGAGGTTGGTAACGGCTTCACTCTGGAGAGTTTATCAGTTTCACAAAATTTGAGCTGGACCGGGATTTGGCAGAGGGGATCACGATCATGGATGTTGAGAAGGTTTCAAGATCCTTTATGAAAATAAACGTAGATACATTACTTTTACCAAATTTATCGATTTTTTGACAAAGTTTGGGCTACGGGGCTGGGCGTTGGCACAAGGGGGTAATCGAGCATGCTGATTACGAATACAATAATAGTTTTTAGAACTATCAGTTATTTTTATCATTTTATCGAATTTTCAATAAAGTTTAAGCCACGGGGCTGGGAGTTGGCAAAGGAGGGTAATCGAGCAGGCTGATTACAAATACAATATTAACTTTTAGAATTATCAGTTATTTTTATCATTTTATCGATTTTTTGTCAAAGTTCAGGCTACGGAGCTGGAAATTGGCACAGGGGGTGATCGAGCATACTGATTACGAATATAATAACAATCTTCAAAAAGGCTCATTACTTCTATTGGTTTAATCGATTTTTTTGCAATGTTTGAACCACGGCGCTGGAGGTTGGTACAGGCAGGTAACTGAGCATGCTGCTCACGACATTCTTATTTTACAAGTTATCAATTACCTTCACTGGCTTTATCGAATTTTTGCAGAGTTTAAGCCATGACGGATTTGGCACATGGGAAAAAAGAGCATGCCTATTACGATTGTAATAAGTGTTCTTGAAAGTACCTATTATTTCTGTCGATTTTTCTATTCTTTGTAAATTAGAGCTACACGGCTGGCATTTGGCACAAAACTTTATGTGAGCATGCTCACTGCAAAGATAGTAACCATTTTTGAGAACACCCATTGCTTTTGTTGATTTCATCTTTTTTTCAAAGCTAAAGCTACGCACTGGATGGCAGAGAGATGGCACTGGTCCGGGGGTAAGTGAGCATGCTGAGAATTCTATAATCACACTCGGAACTGACGAGGGCGGTAAATTTACCTAAAGTTGTTATAAGTTCAGTTTTGCCCGCCTTTACTTTCTAAAACCCTGCCCAATCACAAGCACAAAGAGCCTGATCTCGAAGGAAGAAAAGGCTTATAAAGTGAGGCGGCAAGATATTTTCGCTAAGAGTTTCTACGAGTCAATATCTAATTATATAGAAATTTTCTAAATTAATTTTTCAATTCCACTCTGCAAAAAACATACTTCTGCTTCTGAAAGCGGAAAAGTGGTCACTGGGGAAGGACGGACCCAAGAGCTTCATCCCACAGGACATTTTCACTGAAACTTTGGCCCCCAAACTTCGCAAAAGCCACACTTCTGGTCCTAAAAGGAAAAAAGACAGGGAGCTTGGTCTCGATGGAAGAAAGAATCATGGATTCAGGCAGCAAGATCGCCAGAATTTTCTGGGTGTCAATGATTATACAAAAACTTGCTTAAAATTTACTTCTGGCCATTCTACTTTGCAAAAACCAAACCATGAGCTCCATGTGACGTACATTTTCGCTAAGGCGTTTGATCCCCCTAAACTTCGCAAAAACCAGTACCTCTAAAAACAGAAAAGCACAGGGTTACCTCTAGGGAAGGACAGACCCATGAGCTTTTTGCGACAGGACATTTTCACAGGAACTTTCGGCCCTTTCTACTTCGCAAACCAGTACTTCTGCCCTTAAAGCAGAAAAGCACAGGGTGTGTGATCTCGAGGGAAGAAAGAATCATGGCTTCAGGCAGCAAGATCACCAGGAATTTCTAGGTGTCAATGATTATACAAAAACTTGCTTTAAATTTACTTCTGGCCATTCTACTTTACAAAAACCACACTTCTTCCTCTAAAAGCAGAACAGCATAGATAGCTTGGTCTCGAGGGGAAAAGACTCATAAGCTCAGCCAGCAAGATTTCGCTGAAAATTTCTGGGTATCAATGTTTATTCATACAGAAACTTGTTTGAAATTCACTTCTGGCCATTCTACTCTGCAAAAATCAGACTTCTGCCTCTGGAGGCAGAAAAGTGGTTTCGAGGGAAAGACACACCCATGAGCTTCTCGCGACAGGAAATTTCCTTCCCTGAAAATTTTGGTCTCTTAAACTTCGCAAAAACCACACTTTTGTCCTTAGAAGCAAAATAAACAGGGAGTTTGGTCTTGAGGGAAGAAAAGACTCAGGGCTCAGGCAGCAAGATATTTGCGCTAAAAATTTTTAGTTGTCAAGGTTTAATTATACAGAAACTTGCTGGAAAAATTACGGTTCCTTCTTCTCTTCTTCTTCCCATACTTCTGCCCCTAAAAGCGGAAGCATAAAGAGCTTGGTTTCGAGGGGAGAAAAGACCTAGGGTTTTATGCGACAGGACAGTTTCGGTAAAATTGTCCTTTAAAAGAAGACGTTGGGCCAGCTTTAGTCTGTTCTAAGAAATGAGTCCGTTCACTGGCAAGACATCATCGAAAAAAATGCTGCTTCGCTTTTATCTACATATCTGAGTTTTCGGCTGCTGGAAGACATAATTTGACGCTTCCTTTGACATGGCACTTTTCCTGGAAATTAATCTGAGTTTCGGGATGAATCAGCTGTTCTAAACAGGTGCTTGGAGGTAGCTTCCTCGTTTAAGAGCTGTGGTATCTGGACGAAGGTATCTGCAGGAGGAACAGCAAAGATGCTTTGCGGATAGTCACTGGTAGTAGCTTCTTTTCCGAAGAGCATAGTGTTTTGTTTCTACTACTCACAACACGTGAAAGGTCGCTGGGAACTTTCTCTTTCTTGGGATTTTCAATTAATTCATGGCAGATATCAATGCATTTACCCCCACCCACCTACTAGCACCCGTAGGATCGCTAGTCTTATATATAAAGCTGAATGTGTGTCTGTCTGTCCGTCTGTCTATGCGTACGTATGTGCGGAATAGAAATTTTTATTTCTGAACCGATTTGGACCAAATTTGGCACACATACACTTCGGGGCGGGGAGCGTGTCATAGGCTACTTCTCGTTATCGATCTATATCAATTTTATCGATTTTTATCGATTTTTTTTGCAAAGTTTGAGCTACAGGGCTGGGAGTTGGCACAGGGGGGTAAGTGAGCATGCTGATTTCGAAAACAACACAGGGTGCGGGAAATGAGGTGTAGAAGTGGGCACAAGGAAAGGCTTTACAGGGATAGGGATAGAAACTTTATTACAGTGTTTTGACAGGGAGCCGGGTAAGCAAGCTAGTCTCTTCATAATGTTGTGCTTCAACCATTACGTTTCGGACCGGTGCTGCACATGGTGCAGCATGCTGCTTTGAGGGATCTTTCTGGCGTTTGCAGGAGGTTTCCTTTTAGTCTAAAGTTGTTGAGTTGAAGATCTATCCTCCTACTTTTCGAATGACTCTGTAGAGTTGTGTCGCCGATATTTGTTTAGGAGATTGAGCACAAATCGAACAAAAGTTGCAACGAAGAGCGGCGACGCGAACGACGCGTGCGACGTCGCAACTTTCCTTTGCTTCGATATCAAAGAGAAAAACCGTAGTTTCAATACTGATGTGTGCCGTGTACAACACAGATACTTTTGAATACTATTAGAGTCTGAGTTCTCCTATCTTTCAAAAAAGCACAAAAGTCCCTCTCAAGCGACAAATTTCAAACACTTCGAATTCACTCAGAACTTTGGATATGGAGCTTATCTGATATGCTGATTACAAATGTGGCCCACAGGCTGCGAAATAAGGTCCCTTTGTAGGCTAACGGCTGAAAGTACACTCTTTTTGCCGCACGCGATTTCGCGGTCCTAAACGTGTTGACCTTCTTGAGTTTACTCTATATTTAGCCATTAGGCATTGAAATCCACCTTGTCTTCATGAAAGAGGTTCATTCGTGTGAGATGGGTATCATTTTTGGATTCAGCATGTCAAAGTAGTCAGCGTCAAATTATTATAATAACGGGCTAAGGGTTGTTTACGTTTGTGTGTGTGTGTCTGAATCTCTGTCTGTCACGAAAATCATGGAGCAAGTTACAGCGAATTTCTTGAGCTCAAAATTTGCACAGCGCATGCTACTTACATGAGAATCCACTGTACAAAAGCACGAGCGGATCCGTTGTGTGGATCCTTCAAAAAATGCGCGTCAGTCGGATCCACTTGGCTTTTGGCCATAAAATTGAGCCTGTAGCACAACTTTTTGCAAGGTCACGGATATGTTTGGCAAGTTAATGTGCAAGCGATAGACTTTAGCTCAAAAAACTGAGCTAAAGTTTATTACTTTGCGAGAACGGGGCCAAAAAGAATTGGTTGTGTAAGTGTTCGCTTTGCCAAGATTTTACCCGATCATTTGAAAAGATTTTTGCACAGAGATGTAGCCCACGGTGATATTGTATTTTATGGCGAATACCAAGCCATGAAAACTCCAAAAACCGATTTAAATCAGCATTTGTTCTTTTGAGAGAAGTTTCATTCACGCGAAATTACCGATCTCATATGGAAAAGCTTTTAGAATGAATAGTTGTTTACAAATCATTCGTGATAGTCGGCATAGCGCGGTGAGTTTCAATGTCACTATTGTGCGGAAATGAGTAAAGCGTAAAGAAAGTAAGGGCCACTGCGAGCCTCTGCGAAGCAGAGGTGACACACTGGTGTCAAATAACCCCCTAGACCAAATTTTAGGGAAATCTGAAATTATCTACGAATTTTACTCTTGTATCGTAAACCTAACTTTAACCCTTGCACGCGATGGCGAAGTTTACCAGGAATGATCGCATTTGCTCACGTAATAATATTCATAATACCACCGAAAATGCAACATACTCAAAAAGTCATGAGTTATATAAGCTGCATTACGAGTTTCAACTTAACATTTTCACTAAATGCTATGTAATTCTAACGTGAAAATCTGCTGAATCGCAGAATTTCTAAGATAGAAGCATCCGAAATCCACATGGTACAAAACCTTCTTACTTCTATCCTTACGATTTTTCATAGAAGATTAGATGTAGATATGACCTTCACAATAGGCATTACAATACTTGTGATAATACGAGTTTTACAAAAGCCTCCAGATCAAGGTAAAAAGTGCTATGTATGTAGTACTTACCCTGTAAGAACTCCACGTTAGAAGTAAAGAATAATATTCAGAAATTTTTATTACATTTGTTTACAGGTAAATATTCTAAAATCGCATTGTTAAAACAAGAACATGAATATGAAATTTTACATAATTCTGGCTTCGATCATTGGTTCCTCCTGAGTGTTTAGCCACCAGGCGTTAAGGTATTTTATCTCTGGAATCAAGTGTTACTCAAAATTCAACCACATCATAACACAATAACCTTACTTCAAGTTCTGGTGCTCGTAAACCGAATCTTGCCACAACAGCGTCAAAAGCATTAACCGCTATTGATCTTTCTTCATTAATCATAGAGCGAGACCCGTACAAACAGATGGACCAGACAGCAGCTTCTTGTGGAGCTTTTAGACGAAGCTAAAAATTCCATATAAAAATAACAAGTTATTTCTTCACGATCACTCACCCACTCGTCGCTGACAGGCTGAGCAATTCTATCATTGACCTTGTTATCATATAACAAAATTCTAGTCATAGGATGAGTTCTACCATCCAATCCACGGTTCATCTCTCGAACCTACCAAGAAAATCAACATCAATTTGATTAATTTGCACTATACATAGCATTTTATCTCAGGTTCTTGCAAAATTGGTAAGCTCGCTTGTGCTACAGACTCACCAGAACCATAATGTTCTTTTCATCGTAAAACGCATCAAGTTCCTCTCGGAGGCTCTGACTAATCCGATTCTGCAGGGCAGACTGTAAGAAAAGTTTGTAATCAGGTTATATCTATAGTAGACGTCGTCAGTCTAGTCACCTCGGTGCTACGTGTGTTACTGCACACAAATATGAAATCGCAGATGAGGCGCTGGGGTCCCGCCGTGCCGTACTTATATCAAGTGCGCGCGCGGCTAAAATTTGACGCCAAACTGCTTGTTTTTTATATTTTGATGCTTTTTTCTCTTCTTGTCTCCACGCACGGTCTTGTTTTCGATGATTTGCCACCTTTAGACATCGTGCATGCCGTTTTAGAACGATAACCAAAAATTTATCACCTTTTAGTTTGAGGTAAGGAAGGCAGATGGGCAATCTTGCCGGATTCGCGAGTCTGCTTTCTTCGTACGTAGAAAGAGTAGAGTATCTCTTATGCAGTCCAAAATCGCTAAAGGCAACCCTACCATCGATTTAGAAAAAGCTTCTCAATAGAAATTGGCATAAAAAGCCACAATTTTCGATATCAGTGCGAAGGAATGAAACTAATGCTGCCTCAGAGGTATTCTCCTCCTTCCAAATACGACAATACCGAAGAAAGCAGACCTACTTCAAAATCCAGCAAGATTGCCCATCTACCTTCTTTTCCTGAAAATAAAAGGTGATAAATTTCTGGTATTCGATCTAAAACGGCATACACGACGTCTAAAGGTGATAAGTCATCGAAAACAAGACCGTGCGTGGAGATAAGAAGAGAAAAAAGCATCAAAATATAAAAAACAAGCAGTTTGGCGTCAAATTTGAGCCGTGCGCGCGCTTGGTGTAAGTACGGGATGGCGGGACCCCAGCGCCTCATCATTTCAAGTTTGTGTGCAGTAGCACATACAGCACCGAGGTGATTAGACGGACGACGTCTACCATACCTACTGTGATTCTAGAAAGAAAAGTGTGGAAATAGCAAGATGCACATTTCCCAATTTTTTTCAATGAATCCTAAATTTTGAACATTTGTTCTCTTTAATTAGAACATTCAATATCATTTCTGAAGTCGAACTGCTCACGCAAAATCCATACATTTCTTTAATAAGTATTCTCAATACCTACTTTCAAATGGAAGCATGAATGTAATTAGGTTGAGAAATGCAAAGAACTTTTATTTTGCCTGAACATGAGGGAGAAACATATGAAAGAAATTAAAGCGCGATCACTGGTGAATCTTGTCATGATTTAGTTGTTGTGTTCGCCCTGATCAGCCGATCAAGCTGTTAAATTATATGGTGAACTACTGACTGTGTATAACTGTGTTTGATGCTAGCTCAATTCAGCGAAGGTCCCAACAAAGGTGATTTCATCTCAACGATAGTTTAACTAATAAACTGTTACCATTCTTGATCATAGTGTTAGGAAGACAAAGGTGAGTATAAACAGAGTTTTTAGCATTAATTTCGCAATGCCGATACTCTTATCCAAACTTTCAATTTATCGCTCAACCAAAGAATTGTCCACAGAAATAAGAAAACGAAATTAATCACAACTACTTCTGTTTGAAAATCATTCCTACTTTTTCCCTACGACTCACGGATAGGGCCCAAAAAGCAAAACTTTCCGTCTAAGGAAATAATGAAGAGGAGGTTGAGATCATACTATATTTTGTCCAGTGTAAGACGTGCAAATTCTCAAAATTGATTTTCGGTCATCCTGGTACCTTTTAAGTTACTACTCAAATCACTTTGAAGCTTTTAAATGTCATTTTTCAAACTGAAAGGGTTGAAATAGGCGTTTAGTCAAATTTTTCAGAAACATTCGGCTAATTGACTAGATGGGACAAGGGCATCCGTCCAACGACTATTCGCTACCTATCAGCCAAGCGCTCTGGAGAAAAAACGATCCACTTCTATTCAAAGCTTCACGCGCCTCTTTGACATTGCTAAAAGCTACAAAATCACATTGAGTTTAGTATGCTTGAAGAAATCATTGAGGAGGAATAAATTTTGGAATGTGTTTAGCTGCTTCGAGCCCAGGTGGGATAAACTGTTTACCACCACTTGACGGATAAATGAAACATATTTGATCGCAACTACTTTTGCACCTTGTGGGTCTGGCAACTCGCTTTGCTACATTACTAACCTTACTGGTTGGTCACGTATTTGTTCCACACTTCTTTCAAGATAACTCTTAGTATCATGAAGACAGACTTACCCCCGACTCAGCACGGGATGGTCCACACTCTACTTCCGCAATCATGACTGGAATGTTTCTACGATGAATGTCTTCCAGAATTTTCCGCGCTTCACTAATTTCAGGGTTAGATGAATTTGCAATCTGAAAATGAAATAGGGATATGTCAACGACCCAGCTACGAAGTAATTAATATGGAATCGATGTAGTGCTCTTACTTCTCTCAATACAGCATCTGTAGTCTTTAGATAAGCCTCTAAATTTTGTGTTACTTTTGATAAATTGTACTCTTTTCCATCATCTCCCATGTATTTGATGTGCTCGTCAGACAAAATCATTGCTTTCACCACCCTAAAACAGAGACTGTGTGTTGCAGATATAAGTATTGGCGAAGGGGTGCAAATTGGACGATTGGAGTCCTCACAAGAAAAGATGTTAAGATGGCGACTGAAGACGAGATTTTTGTCATTAGACATGTCTTAAACGCGGATTCCAAATCTTTTCCTTTTTTGCGGAAAAACCCTCGCAAAAAAGTTATGAGCGTATGTACTTCTGAAACAAGCTTTGAGTGGCATAAAATTAACAAATCAAAAAAGCACCTATGCGGATTTCTTCCGGTTGTGTTGCATCCTTGTGGTTAACATACTTGATACAAGAATGATTCATTTCTCACTTATTACTTTTGCCTTCAGCTGCCATCTTAGGTTGGTATTCTACCTTTATTAGTAGGAAATGTTGTATCTAATACGACTCACAAGGTTTCAATGGCGCATACAACTCGATGTCGATAAACCAGATTGTGCATCATCTGTCGTGAATCTCCCACAGATAAAAGAATATCAGCTACCTGCAAGTAATTGTACAAAACTCATTCAAACACTTCTTTCTCTTTTGATCCTTCTATTCCTAATAATTGGGATTGTAGTCGGTCTTCCTTCGCCTTTTTTTTTGAAAAACAACTATATAGCACGACAAAGAACTGGCCTTTCTCGCGTAACATATCCGAAGAAATCCTCGATCCGGGTCAGGAAGAACTCGTGCATTTTCAATAAGCCGTTCAATGCTGTCCTGAAAAGCTTTTATCAGTCTTAAGTAGATGATTATCAATGAAAAATTCACCTTGTTAAATGGAATGGGTATTCCTGCATGAAAGGAATCTCTTACAAGATAATCAAATTTGTCTACGTCAATCGAATCACTGCTATTCGAAACTATGTCATAGAGAAACGCTTTCTCTACTGGTCGACCCTGTGGCAGCCAATTGCCGTCCGAATCCTAGAATTCGACTTGTTAGAATTTTGATGAAACTCTAATTTTCTAATCCCTCATTTCGCAAACTCCTTATCGAACAACTTACGAATTTTTTTGGATTTATAATTTCTTCTATAAAAGTAATGTTTCTGTGAAATTCTTCGCCAACGCCCAGATAAACTTCTAATGCTGCCCGCGTTTTGGGCGCGCTGACAATCCGACGTAGGAGACGAATAGAGAGATTTTCATGCTGAAAATATGAATTTGAGGGGGGGGGGGGCAATGAGTGAATGAAGAAAGACCTTAGCGGATTGCTAGTCAAAAGATCTTCGATCAGTGAAAAGGTTCGCGCTAAATCGCTTGTTTACTACTTCTGGAAAACTTTTCCTAACATCTTTCACTTTTTCAAACTCAATGGTACCATTGCTGCCAAGCATAGTTTTTAATAAGCATACTAGATTCATGCTTATTTGTAATGATGTGCATTACTTTATACCTTTACAGCGCTACGTAATAATTAACAAAATACTTTTGTTACAGTAGTCCCTTAAAGCATTTCAGACATTGTGGACGCTTCCAGAAAAGGTCACAAATTGATGTTCGCCTCGTCTGCATTCGACTTACTTAGTATTTCGTGTATCTCTCCATATTCACTTTGTTAACCTTCTTAAACTTTTGATTTTTAGATGTGTCTACACATTAGGATTGAGGTCAGAAGAAGGACTAATCAGACAACAGTTAAGGTTGTTCCTTTATTTTTTTCTCAACCATACGATCTTCCCTCACTACTGATGATTTCCGCGAAAAATCGTACTCTTTCTTTTTCCGTCTAGTGGCAGGAATGAAACGGATTTGGATATCCTTTAGTTCCGTTACTTTCTCAATTTGTTTTATTTTTTCCAATTTTGTGAGACTTAATTGCTGTCAGGTTGAGTAGAGAACTTCTCATCGCACAAAAAGGTATTACGCAGAAGATTTGAAAATTGGCAAATCCTCTTGTTTTGTGAGCTATAGCTGTCGAATTTCCAGCATACTATTTTTTTCAATTTCACAAAAAGTGAACTATGTCCTAATGTGCGCAGATGCATTATGGTTGTATTATAAATAGTACAAAGAAATCGGTCTTTGGTAACTATACATACCGAAAACTCTGATTGAGTTGCAGTTCCAGACGCATGGCGAAAAGCTCCATCAAAAACATGCGAAAACGGACCGTGCCCTAAATTCCTCGAAGAATTACAGAAAGTTATCAAAATCGGCTTTTTACCTAGGTCATGGCAGAGTGCTGCCATACAAACGCACAGATGGTCCTGACTATTGATTTTCAGGAAAGTATCCCGTTTGAGGGACTCCACAAATTTATATGCTAACCAATAAGTTCTAAAAATTCGTAGGTGACCTCAGAAAAAAAGGAAAATTACAGAAACTTACCCTAAACTATGCACAAAACGGCTATGTGTGCTACATGGATACACAAAGTAAGAGACACCTTGTTGTTTTAGTTCACGCAATCGTTGAAATTCTCTTGTATCTACCACTTGGTCGAGTGGATGGAACAAGGAAATGGGACCGTGAACCATGTCTTGAATTTCACGCTTCTAAACCATGCTACTAATTGTAAGAATCGTTGATGATATTTGAGAAGAATTCCATTTTTACTAACCTTGAACAAAGGAGGCCATTCGGGAACGATTTTCTTCTCAATCATTTGCATTGCCTAAAACAAGTTCTTGTCTTCAAAATTCTTACCACTGTATTGCACTAAATAATGTGTAGCCATGTATTTGTAGGAAGCGAGAGATGGTGAAAAAAAGTGAATCAAATGCGCCTAAGTAAACGCTTGTGATTATAGCTAGAGGATCAGCTTCAGGAACGCACATAGAGCCTTCTTTGCGGGAAATTTATACTGGCAGCTGCGCGAAATTCAGCAAGATAACGACATGGTGTCATACAAAAATGATAAGGTGTTCATGACATCAAGCGATTCGCTCAAACAGACGAATACGCAAATTCTTAAGAGGCGTGGCGTTTCGGTAGAACATCATGTTGAAACCATGTCCTGCAAGGGAAGCCTTATTAGTCGAAGTGGCTTTTCCACGTGACATCTAGACCAATACAATGCTGATTCAAAATCTAATTTCCTTTTCTGGAAACAATTCTCCAGAAGAAGTTTTGTCCAGATTCGAGCAAAAGGTGTGGCACACAAGCGCCGAATACCCCCTCCCCTTCCCCCTCCCCCCACCAGCATTATCGTCTGCCTTCCGGAGGCATGACATAAAGGCTCTACCATGCACAATTAGGCACATATTCGTGGTTATCATGTCAAAAAACCCCCATGGGTCAGGTTTTAGCATATCCTGAGCATTTATTCTCCACTGATTAACTATATTTCAAAAGTGAATTAGCTAACTCTTTTTGTACTCAATGCGAAGCACTACTCCCTATTTACCTATCATGAATCCTGCCTCAAATAGCCTTCAAACTATGGAATTAGAAGCAGAACCATCTCGTTCGTTCCATTTTTCGCTTTCAAGAGCTGCGCTTTCACCAGCTTTTACTCGGAGCGAAGAAGATGGATCAAGCCCAAGTTATTCTTATGGAAACTACAGAACTATCAAACTATATATTATGTTCGCTAAAATTCTTTTTGGAGGTAAGTTAATGGGGTGCGGCACAAACCCTAAAAAACTGTGGCAGCCATAGCTTTTGGGGTTGTGCCACAGTCTATTAGGTTACCTTCAAAGCATTCAAGTCTCTGTCCGTTTTGTATACTTGCTACTGCTAAACCTTCTTCTTCACATAGCAAAATTTCTTTCAAAATTATTTCCCTAAGTAAAGATATAGTCGTTTTTCCTTAGCTATGCAAATAGAAAACACTGCGAAAATATTGGATTACGTAATATGCTATGTTGCGCTAATACGTGAATCACGAGGGAAGGCGGCAAGAACAAGTATATTCGATATCCTAATCCTCGTAACTTTTACAAAAGTGATTTGAGCCTGATTGTCTTCTCTAGTTTGAGATATTGAGAGCGAGAAATGGGACAAACGAGATTTTGCCTTGCTCTCAGTTTGAGTTCGGAAGTTAGTTGAGTGGGATTCCTAAGCAAAGAAGTAATAGTACTTCAAATTAAGTGCAGAAAGAAGTAGTTTGTTCACTTTGAAACAAAGTTAACATGTTCGAAAATGACAACCTCACTTGATTGTCCCAATATCTGGAAACCTCAAAATTCGCTGAAACTTGGACCTCAGGGTTATTCGACATGGTAATTACGAAAAAGATGATCTTAAGTTGTGGAATTCTTTTAATATGCTTAATGTACGTGTACGAGTAGGCCAAAACACTAGCGCTAGTATCTTGCACAATGGTCCTATCAGACATCATCATGTCGCTAATCACTACCACCTCGATAACGACCCCCCCTCCCTCCCCTCTCCCTGACCCTTTTACGACCCCCCACGTGTGGCGTGTCACACCCCACGCTTGACCCTGGAGATGTCCAAATTTGAATGCCCAAATTTGTCAGACTCGCTGATAAACTGGCGGAAAGTCCACAATAACATTTATGCGGGTTTCTATTGGCTGTGCTCCTTTCCTATAATCTATATACTTGATACAAGACTAATTTCCACTTTCCGGGTTTTTGTTTTTCCGCTGATTTTATTTCACTCAAAACCTTACAAATGTGGACTTTCAAACGCTAATAACTCTTTAAGAAAATTGTTTTGCAAATAAAAAAGCAGATTTGATATCAGCGTCTAAAAGGTTTAGTAATATATTAGGTCGTTCCGAAAGTAATGTCGCTTTTTCCAAACGTATGCATCTCGTGGAACAAAGATGTGTAAGAGATTCTGGTAGCATTTGATGCAGCAATTCATTCTCTTTTCAATGGTTATAGAAAAGAGTCAAAATCTGCGACCTATGCTTTTTGAGGTGGCCAAGTTTCACAAGTTTTCTAAATTTGTAATAAACCTCAGAAGGAGCCCAAGTAATGGATAAATGGAGCAAACCCTACAGGAAACAGCGTAACTTTTTTCTACTTTCCAGAGCTCGTCATAAGTTTTGTACAGATTTTTTGATGGAACCAGCGAATTTAGCAGGCTCGTCTCAGACACAAGTGCATCAAATGCCAACAAGTCTCCTGATTCTGAAACTTACAAAGATGGGTTATGGTTTGGCAGCAATTTTACAAACCAAACGAGCATTCACCGCTTCGATTTGGCAACTTTCGAAAATTTCGGGTACACCTTGGAGTGCCTTGGAAAAGTTGAATTATGATGATTTTATTCCGGAAAACTTGATGAATCGGAAACAAAAAACGACCGCTAGAAAGAGGAGAAAAAGCTGCATCGAATGACATCCGAGTCGCCTGCCGATTTTTGTTCTGGGAGGTTTGACTTGACTAAATATGGAATTTGATGGCATTGAGAAATTGATTGTAGAAACTCTGAGAAGCAAGCTAAGGAAAAGAAAAAAAATTATTCTGTGTTCTATAGTGTTTGCTCTATCTACCTGCCACTTGTACTTTTTCGGAGATTAGGTACAAAAATTTAGAAAGATAGCCGAACTTAACCATGGCAAAAAGCATGAGTCGCAGATTTTGGTAATTTTTCAAGAGCTCATTAAACATTATGCAGATTAGAACCATTAGAAAGAGGATGAAATGCTGCATCGAATGCTCCTAAGATCTCATGAGAATGTTGATTCCACGGATAGTGGCGTTCATTCGAAGAAAGCGACATTACTTTCGGAACGACCTAATAGATGCTATATGGAGAAGACAATTCGACTAGTAAAGCATCCCTCATTAGCAAAAAAGTCTTCTAAGTCAGGTCCAGTGTTTCCGTTCCTTTTTTCAACAATTTTTCTTTGGTTGACCTTTGATCTTCGCATTCTCATCATATATGATTCATTGAAGCAGAAACTGCATCAGCTTCTCTAATCTCCGTCATTCACGACAAATTTATCGCGTTTTTGCTGATGTGAAAAGTCGAACGCGAATAGGAAGCGTTCGTTTAGATACTGTTATCGCAAAATGCAGTTCCGTTCGCTAAAGCGTCATAAAACGATAATGCGAGATAGATGGCACCTGCAATATGTCAAAAACTATCAAAAAAGTGCTGCAGTTGACCTGATCGGACTGCTCATATTTCTGAATCAAATGCTGTTTTTTGGAAGGACCTTGATTTTGCAAGACGTTATAGTGCACACTAACTCCATAATCTATTTAAGACTACGAGCAAAAAAGGCTTTGTAACATTTTGCAGTTTGCATTGTAAGTCTTGATTTGATACATTAACACATTGACCATGCAGATTTCTAGTTGTCTGTCTTCTGAGACCAAGGCCTCTCACATTTTTTGGAATATAATTACGCATACCGCCATCCACAGTACACCTACAATAAATCTGAAAGGATGATAAAAAAGGTAGAGGTCATCCTTAAATTCAGTGCAAAAGAAAACTTGTGGAGTGAGTTCTCTCCAAGGCAGTGGTCATTTTAACAAAATTCAAGCCTTGACACAGATGGTGTGTCAAGCGGTCCCACGCGGTAGTTATTGCTTGACACTATACTTGGGTAATTCGAGAATTTTTCATCGAATGAATGAATATCGAATAAATTCGAAAAGGAAAAATTTCGAATAAACGAATATCGAATAAATTCGGAAAATCAAAAATATCGAATGAATGAATTTCGAATAAATTTGGAAAATTAAAAATATCGAATGAATGAATTTCGAATAAATTCGGAAAATCAAAAATATCGAATGAATGAATATCGAATATATTCGAAAATTGGAAGTCGAATTTTGAATGAATATTCGAATGATTCATCGAATAACTAAAGCAATCACATCTCAAACTTGCCGACATATCCGGCTAGAGCCGATCCAATCATAATCAGCCGCCTAGTATCTTTTATACCAACTCCTAGCTCAAAATTTTCCAAAAAC
Organism: Cylicocyclus nassatus; assembly: GCA_958299035.1. Lineage (NCBI taxonomy): Eukaryota > Metazoa > Nematoda > Chromadorea > Rhabditida > Strongylidae > Cylicocyclus > Cylicocyclus nassatus. The sequence continues at coordinate 32,175,189 of CATQJL010000316.1, forward strand.
TGCTGGAATCGATAAAATAGATTTCGGTTTTGATTAGCATCCTCATTTACCCCTGTACCAACTCCCAAGCTCGTAGCTCGAGATTTTCCAAAAATCGATAAAATTTATAAAGTAAATTTTTATCCATAATCAGCACCCTCACTTACCCCCTTGTACCAACTCTCAGCCCCGCAGCTCAAACTTCCCCAAAAATCGATAAAGTTTGTCGGTCGGCTTCTAGTCTATACATCAGCAAAAAGTCATATTTTACCCATTATGGACGATCTAAAAAGCAGTCGGTATAGGTTTTTATGTTGTGCCCAAAAGATTCTTCTTCAGTCTGAAAGAGACTGATGTACACCAGAATTAACTTTATTTCTTATCAGCATCAACAGTGTAAAAGCAAAGGGCTTGCTCTATTTTCTACATCAATTAAAATCCACATATGATTTTTTTTACTGTCGCAAGCAGTGGAAGAATGCGACTCTCCATACATTTCAAAGGTATAACGGTTGTAAAAGATGCATTACCCAGTTTTGCGAAAAAAAAAACGCGTACGAATTGAGCTTGATAGTCAGCAGTTGGCTTTGCAACAAAGTCGAATAATCTGAATACGGAGTCATTCTAATACGAATTCGAATAAACATTCGAATAAAACATTCGAATAAAATCTATTCGAAACCCCGTTTTTTGATTATTCGAGTTTTCGAATAATATTCGAAACCCCGTTTTTTGATTATTAGAGTTTTCGAATTTTATTCGAAACCCTGTTTTTTGATTATTCGAGTTTCGAATATTATTCGAAAATGGAAGAACTCCGAATATCGAATTTCGATTACGAATATATTCGAATGTTTTATTCGAATGATCGAATTTCTATTCGATTCGGACCCAAGTATACTTGACACACCATGTGTGTCAAGCGGTCGTCAATGTGTCAAGGAACAATTTTACTTGCATTTTGTACCTTTTTTCATAAAAGCCGATGTAGTAATTTATTACGCATATTTGAAATTGCTATAATTAAAAAGAGAAGTCGAATAATATCGAAATTTATACCTTGATAGGCACATCGAATCGGAAGGTTACAAAAACAAAGTTAAAAGTACAGTTGGGGTTTCCGCTTGATACAGTGTGTTGCGGAGCGGAGATTTCGCGTAAAACTTGCACGTGAATAGACAGCCACCCAAAAATGCCAGCTCTGAATGGGCTCGCAAGTGACCGGCATTACAACCGCAACAATTTGTTAAAAACTTGAGGTTCTGCCACAGCAAGCGCACTATATTAAGCGGAAAATAGACTGTATAATCGAATCATGTGGGATCTTTTGGTAAATCTAACCACCAAGAATAAACGTACATTAGATTGGCCCAAAGTTCGTGCCATTTTTTGAACCAACCGAATCCCTTAGGACAAAGGCAGACTGATATTAATAGTAATGTTTAATGCAAAAACGTCTTTCTCTTCTGAACACTTTTGTTTTGAAGTGATTCTCTTGACAAGCGTTGGGATATTCCACTATGTTTTTAGAACATCGCTTTTGTCTTGTCTAATACAGCTAATTTCAAATTTATGTTTTTTTCGCACCTCTCAGGACAATTTTTCAAAATTTTCAATAATTCATAAAAAGCTGTGAGTTTTGAAGAGCTTAGGTAATATACAGGATGGCCTAAAAATTTTTGAGACTAATTTGCAGTGCAGCACATTCGTTAGTATCTTTAGTTAGTACCTTTAGCTTTGAACTCAATTTCTCTACGTAATATACTTGGGTCCGAATCGAATAGAAATTCGATCATTCGAATAAAACATTCGAATATATTCGTAATCGAAATTCGATATTCGGAGTTCTTCCATTTTCGAATAATATTCGAAACTCGAATAATCAAAAAACAGGGTTTCGAATAAAATTCGAAAACTCTAATAATCAAAAAACGGGGTTTCGAATATTATTCGAAAACTCGAATAATCAAAAAACGGGGTTTCGAATAGATTTTATTCGAATGTTTTATTCGAATGTTTATTCGAATTCGTATTAGAATGACTCCGTATTCAGATTATTCGACTTTGTTGCAAAGCCAACTGCTGACTATCAAGCTCAATTCGTACGCGTTTTTTTTTTCGCAAAACTGGGTAATGCATCTTTTACAACCGTTATACCTTTGAAATGTATGGAGAGTCGCATTCTTCCACTGCTTGCGACAGTAAAAAAAATCATATGTGGATTTTAATTGATGTAGAAAATAGAGCAAGCCCTTTGCTTTTACACTGTTGATGCTGATAAGAAATAAAGTTAATTCTGGTGTACATCAGTCTCTTTCAGACTGAAGAAGAATCTTTTGGGCACAACATAAAAACCTATACCGACTGCTTTTTAGATCGTCCATAATGGGTAAAATATGACTTTTTGCTGATGTATAGACTAGAAGCCGACCGACAAACTTTATCGATTTTTGGGGAAGTTTGAGCTGCGGGGCTGAGAGTTGGTACAAGGGGGTAAGTGAGGGTGCTGATTATGGATAAAAATTTACTTTATAAATTTTATCGATTTTTGGAAAATCTCGAGCTACGAGCTTGGGAGTTGGTACAGGGGTAAATGAGGATGCTAATCAAAACCGAAATCTATTTTATCGATTCCAGCAGTTTTTGGAAAATTTTGAGCTAGGAGTTGGTATAAAAGATACTAGGCGGCTGATTATGATTGGATCGGCTCTAGCCGGATATGTCGGCAAGTTTGAGATGTGATTGCTTTAGTTATTCGATAAATCATTCGAATATTTATTCAAAATTCGACTTCCAATTTTCGAATATATTCGATATTCATTCATTCGATATTTTTGATTTTCCGAATTTATTCGAAATTCATTCATTCGATATTTTTAATTTTCCGAATTTATTCGAAATTCATTCATTCGATATTTTTGATTTTCCGAATTTATTTGATATTCGTTTATTCGAAATTTTTCCTTTTCGAATTTATTCGATATTCATTCATTCGATGAAAAATTCTCGAATTACCCAAGTATACTACGTAAGTTTGCCGAACCTTGGCAAGACTCTTTTAAATCCAAAAAATCAAGTCATTTGCATCATGCATTCTCAACTAATGATGTCACTTATTGCACACCGTCCCAAACCATAGATCTTTTCTGAAAAGCTTCCAGGATTTTTGAATTTTGGATTGTAAAGTTAGCTTCATTCCATATTTACAGTGCTGAGAAAAACCACGCTCTCAGTCTATTAATGTTGTATTAAAATACAAATTCTTACAATGGTGTCCTTTTAGTGAGAAAATAGTATGTTCAGAAGCTATGTCGGCACATGGTGATTAGCATTTAGGATAAAATGAATTGCTAGAACCTTACTAGCCCACAAGCATTCGTGTGATGTAGTTCTTCATTTTAAAGTATTTGTTGGAAAAAGTTCATGACAATAACCATTGCTTTGAAGCGCTAGAAGAACAACGGCTATTATTATTCTACATTCACATTTGAATTTATGTTTCAATAAAGCTCATGACTCTTCGGTCTGTAAACGTTTCGCAGATGAAGAAGGCATGTACATCCGATCTGAAAAGGCCACTCCAAAACGTGCACTTTTTGTGAGCTGAAACCCAGCTGGAACGGTTCCAACTAATACGGAGGAAAGTTGAGCAAGACTCTCATCACGCTTATGCGCACTCCCAGTTTAAAATACCATTGCGCTTTGATTGTACACAATCCTTTTGTTTGTTGATAGTGGAGCACTCGCCTGCTTGCCGGCATGCTTGCAGCTCTTCTTCGCCCCTGACCCGCAAAAACCATGTTGTCTCTACTTTTCTCCCCAGACACCATATTCAGCTTGAACCGCTTCCAGGGTGCTAGGCTTTGATATTTCATCGAAAGGGAGTTCATAAATGTCCTAAAATTTGCCGCAAACAAGGGACAATGAGTGACTATCGTGGGACGCAAATCAAGGTGATTATTTCGTACAAATCAAACCAGATTTAAATGCGTGATAGAGGTAAGCGAAATGCTGTCATCTTCTAATTAAGCGCGCGTACGCTGCGCAGTGCCCGCCTAAAACACTCGATAGAATCAGTGTTTCTGAGAGTTACAAATAGCAACCAAAAGCAACATAATCGAGCAGTAGTATCATGTAAAACGCATGTTGCACTACTCTGATCTTGATTAGATCGTTGTTCTATGTGTTTATGGATCTACTCACCATCATCCGAATCTTGTGTTTGTGCGCGTCCTAAACTTTGTATTCGACACCTACCACCACGTCTATACTCCTGTCGAATCGAAATGCTACCATGGAGTTATTATTATTTAAGGGTGCATGTATGTCAAGAAGCGCATTGTTGTGTCCTCGAGCTCCGGACACTTATTCGCTGTCTTCGTTCCTTGTTCGGCACAGGAAGAACCAGAAATATTTATTAAAGAAGATAATAGACAGTAGAAGAGGCGAAAGAGTGAACAGTAGAACTGGCTGAGGCGAAGAGTGAGCTCCTTTTATAGCGCATTTCCCGCGCACTCTGAGGTTGCGACCAATTACGCGAGGCAGATCAGAAAGGGACAACTGATCATTTACAATTACAACAGACACTAAATAGCACGTAATAAAAGTTATATAACATTCTAAAAGTATCTAAATTTCAAAAGGAAATATATAGTGAGGTTGATAATCGGACGAACTTCCCAACTTTCAGAAGTTTTTGGACTTTTTGGAAGAAACTCAAAAGGCCGTTAGTACCACGCGAAAGAGCACAGCCGAAAACGATATCGGTCCACAAGAACGGAAGTCGAATCAAATCTTAGGAGTTTTTTTTGGGCCTAATGTAAATTTTGAGCGGTTTATACTAGATGAACACCTCAAACAAAGGTCCATTTTTCGTTCAAAATTGCAATCTTTCGAGTTCAAACTTTTGTAGAGTCACAATAACAAAGTCTGAAACATCTGCTATATATCGAACCCAGCGCAGTTGAAAAGTAAAGCGTTGCTTTTTCCAGATGGCTCTAAATGCTTCTGAAGTCATCGCGCTCCAAAAACATCTGTTTTTGTGGTTTACGCACTCCAGTAAGCTTCTCCAAGTCTATGAGACAAAATAAGCTCTTTCGATAGATATTTTGTTCAGCGCTTGGAAAATCTTTGTATTTTTTGTTGTTTCTCAACCAAGTTCCAACCTTACCCTAGAGTTGAGATTTCGAGCCTCAAAGCTCAGCTTTTGAAACCCTACAAATGAACTAAGCACCTAGTATGTAGAAGCTCACAAGAATGTGTATTTAGCTAAAAAAATCAGCAACGTTGAGCATTTGTTTTGGCTACAGGCGTCATTTCATCAGAACCGCTGCTTTTGCTTTGCAGTCACACCTTTATTTGATTTTAGCTCCATAGCCTCAAGACTAGTTCTGCAAAAAACCCAAAAACTTTAGCACGGATACATCACCATGCAAACAGCGCAGTTGCTTCATATCAAATGTTTGCGAGAAACAGAAGCTGAGCTTTGAGGTTTGAAATCGTGCCAACTCTAGGGTAAGGTTAAAGCTTGGTTGAGAAACGGAACGAAAACGCAAAGGCTTTGCAGGCGTCAAACAAAATATCTATCGAAAGAGCTTATTTATCTCTTAGCCTTGGTTTTTTGGTGCGCAGTGATACCAAAACCATTTAGATCATCTGAAATAGTTTCTTTTTTTGAACTGCACTGGGTTCAGTGTGTAGCAGATGTTTCAGACTTTGTTGCTGTAACTCTACAAAAAATTTGGACTCGAAAGGTTGCACTCTCGAATGAAAAATGGACCATTGTTTGAAGTGTTCGTATAACTATGAACCGTTCAAAACTCGCATTAGGCCCAAAAACACTTTTAGGATTGACATCGATTTCCATTCTTGTGGATCGCATATTGTTTTCGAATGTACTCTTTCGCGTAGTAAAAACGGCTTTTGGAGTTTCATCTGAAAAGTCCAGAAACTTCTAAAATTTAGGGTGTTCGTATAATTATGAACCGCACTGTATTATCCAGTTGCATAAGATGCCTAATTTGCTGCATTGTAATCAATACAATACAGCAAATTTGAAGGCCAAAGACCCATGAAAATGCAGGTAGACTCGTAAATATTTTGGTTCCTTTTTCAGCAAAAACCACCAAAATCAGCAAGTATTAACCTCAAACAAATGGAAAGCCAACGTACTCTAGTATTTTCGAGGACTCGCACAACATTAAACTGGAGTTTTGAATTGGAGCCGGATAAGTCGCGCCTTTTGACCGTCTCCCTAGTTTATGTGGTCTCCCAACATTCTGCTAGATTGCAATGAAATAGACTGGATTGGTACACCCTTCCAAAATTGCAAATTACAAATCTTTTTCATTCTGCGCCTAGGAATTTTCTTAAAAAAATCATGTAGATTTGAGTATCTCTACAGTAAGCATCACAAAAATCGTGGTAAATGAGTTAAAGCATTTGGATCAATTTTGAGATTGCTTGTGCTTGTCGTACTTAGCTTAGAGGACTTACACGTCAGAAGTAGAGAGGGACATCCAGAAATATTTATTGCGTTAGTTTTTACAGGTAAATATTCTAAGATCACGTTGTAAAAAGAAAAATTGTGTGAATCTTTTCCATGATTTTGAGCTTCGATCATTGACCCTCCTGAGTGTTTAGCCACTAGGCGTTAGTGCATTTTTTCTCTGGAATAAATATATTGCTCAAGATTCAATACATCATAACAATAGCCTCACTTTAAATTCTGGTGATCGTAAACCGGATCTCGCCACTACAGCGTCGAAAGCATTGATTACTATTGATCTCTCGTCTTTACTCATAGAGCGAGACACATACAAACAGATAGACCAAATAGCTGCTTCTCTTGGAGTTTTCAGACGGAGCTAAAGGTTACGTATAAATATAACCAAGTTATTTCCTCAAATTCACTCACCCACTCGTCATCGACGGTCCGCGCAACTACATTACCAGTGAGCTTATTATCATATAACAGAACTCTGGTCATAGGATGAGATCTACCGTCCAAGCCACGGTGCATCACTCGTGCCTGACAAAATCACAGCCTTTCAATTCTCAGTAACGTCTGACCAGAATGTCCAAGTCCTGCTGACTCACCAAAACCATGATGTTCTTCTCATCGTAGCTCAAAGCAAGCTCTTCTCGGAGCCTTTGACTAATCAGCTTCTGCAGGGCAAACTGTAAGAAAAGATATTAGATATGCATATCATCTAATTATTAATGTTGTGCTTTATGAAAGAGTCAAAGATTACTAAAACAGTCCTGCAACTCGAATAATCAAAAACTTCCTCGTCACAAATGGCTATAGCTTATACATGATTATTAGTGTCAACACACATAAACTTTCAGTTCATTCGTTTCGAATCCCTTCGTAAAATAAATTTCAAATAAGTCAAAATAGATAAAGATCTTTATTTATACAACACGAGCGACCAAAACTATTTCTCACAGAATCTCAATGATAACAGGCGAGTTCAGAACGTCATTTGGTGCAGCCGTGAGTGGTCGACAAAAAAGGAGAAACTAGGGAAGTGAAAGAACAGCAAATTTTTTGCCCTTCTCTTTACCGAGGTTGTGGAGAAGGTATAGAAATAAAAACTTTGCATTTAGGAAAAGATAAAACGGAAACTAGAATAATGCTATAATTTTCAAACCGCTGAGTTCCGCTTTTGGACCTTCTGAATATACTATTTACAATGTTACCCTCAGCAGTTTATAGAGTGTCAAAAGGTTATTGGAATGGAGCTGGATGTGCTAGTATGCTTAGCCACCTTTCGAGATACAGCTGAGTGGACGACTGAATGATTCAGGTGTCGACACCATTTCGAGCAATTGGCTACTTAGGAGAGCCAATCCTACTCAGCACTTGCGACTAAGGAAACTTATGAAGCAACCTTGACATTCTTGAAAGCTCTTAAAGCATCATTGAATCCAGGATACAAGAGCAGAAACTGAAAGAAAGGATGTGTAGAATCTGCATAGGCGCTGCCCCTTGAATTCAGATGAGATGGTGCAACGTTAATCCCAGATGAGCAAAACTAGGCAAAAAGCAGTTTCGTAAGTTAAAACTACCTCTACTCCTAATCAAACGATTCCTTAGAAGTAATTTAAAGATTTGCATATCGCTGCGCTGCATTACGAACTTTACTGGTTCTTCACAGTCTCTCAAAATTTACCTACTTCCTCAAACTCTCAGAAAACAGGAAGAAAGGCCATACCTGTACATTACTCCAATTAGTGGCAACATCATCCGACAAAGAGTTAAGCTAAAGCACTGATTAGCACCAACACCAACATACCGACAAACCGCACATAAAAATATAAACTTGAGCAACTTTGATAGCGAAGCCAAAACTTTGTTTCATCAACCATGATAGCTAACGCATCAGAACCTACCGACTCAGCACAGGATGGTCCGCACTCTACTTCTGCAATCATAACGGGTATATTTCTACGATCAATGTCTTCCAAAATTTTTTGCGCCTCACTAATTTCAGGGTTAGATGAATTTGCAATCTGAAAATTAAAACTAGGTTTATCAACACAACAACTAACAAATGATCATAACAGAATCATAGATGAGTTCTTACATCTCTTAATACAGCATCTGTAGTCTTCAAATATGCTTCTAAATTTTGAGTCACATTTGATAAATTATATTCTATTCCATCATCTCCCATATATTTGAGGTGTTTATCAGCCAAGATCATTGCTTTCACAACCCTAAAACAAATTTTGCTTGCTGAAAGGATAATTATGGAGAGAAAAACAAAGCAAGCAACATATTGAAAGCATAGTGTCACACTTTTTTCTCTTCCTCTAGTAAATTCTAGCAAGATCGGCGAAGTCTCATGTTCGTGATAAGGAAAAGACAAGCTATATCAACATTATCTTCACCTTCGCGTACATGATTTACAGAGAAATGAAGGCAATTTAGCGGGGTAGACCTTCATTTTCTTTTTATGTCTGAAAATTCTCTCATTCTTTTTTGAGATCTTTTCGAACTTCTCAGGAGATAGCAAAGTGCTGATGCAGAAATGGCTTACAAGTCTAAGTTTTCGATAACGTAAACTAGAAGACTGCCGAAAATTATTTAGAAAAAGTGGAAGAATTCAACACTTGATTTTCCTGTGTAACATGCACTTTACAACCTACCCCCCCCCCCCCCAAATCAAAAGTGGGCAAAAATTAAGGAAGGACTTTTCTCGGGGTCTAGTAAGAATTATGAGCTATAGCTTCCAATACAAATCAAATGTCAGAAACTAAAGTCTTACATGGCTTCAATGGCGCACACAACCCGATGTTGATAAAGCAAGTTGTGCAACATCTGTCGTGAATCTCCAACAGATAATAGAATATCAGCTACCTAGAAATGGAAACTTATAAACTGATTACCACGTTTTTGCTATTTTGATTTCATCTTTATTTATCAAATTAATACCATGATGATTCTATTTCATGATTCCATAACCTCGATCAAGGCCAGAAGAGTGGCAGAAGCCAAGCTGGAAATTGTGCGCCTACTTACAAGCGAGGGATACTTGGTCGAAGTGGGTTTTTGAAACGTATACTGCCTTATAGAGCATGAGACGATAATTCCGAATGCTTTTCTTATCTGCAAAGCACTTCTGGGAGGGGAGCTATAGAAATTTTTTGACGCCAAAATTTCGAGACGCACAATAGTTCAGGGCTGTAGTCTGTTAGCTTGGAGGGGATCATTATTATCGTAGGATACTTCGTGCATTTAATATCTTAAGTCTAATGAATCTGAGCTAGTCGTTACTCCATTCAAGCGCAGGAAAAATTCATCACTCCTTTTTACTTTAACCGAGAATTGAATTTTTGCCTCAAAAAACTCTCATAATCCTATTCTAGCGCTTTGCAGATACCGAAAGCAGATTTGGAATCAGCGTTCCATGCTCTATATGACAGTATACATCTAATGTAGCAACTGCACTTGGACCAAGTATCCTTCCCTTGTTATTGCTGCTATGTTTTTATCATTCCTGGATTTCCATGAGCTGGTTTTAGTTATGAGCTGCAAAAAAGTGGAAATCTCGACAAGCATCTTTTGCCTTGCTGTATGCAGCGCATTTTTGATTTGGATTTATTTTTTCCTTGTAGGAGCCAACTTAGAGCAAAGCAGATGCTTCACTTCTAGCTCCTGCCCTGTCAACTAGAAGTAGTCGCGGAAGCATGGATTTTGGATTTCGGATTTCAAAAAAGTTTCTTTCACTGACAGAGGCATCTAACCAAATTTGGCCCTTTAGAAAGCAAGAAATAGATTCGAATTACACGGTTAGCTAAAAAAGTGATTTCGTTTTGTAAAATTTCTCAGAAGAACTTTCCTAGTTGTTTTTTACCCGTGATTTTTTGGCCGGGAGTAACTCAGGCTCCTCCTATAACGTACCAAATATTCACATTTTCATGCGCACAATGAAAAATCGGGTTTCTCACTTCTTTGCGGATTTTTTCGTTGTATATGAATTCTACCAAACAGATTCTATGACCCACTTCTCCTTGAAGTGCTCTTTCCAAAAATACAAACATGGGACAAAAAATATCTGCAACATTTGTGGGAGCCGAAAAAAACGACCGAAATTACTTGTTGACCAGCCTAATGGCTTGAAGTGCTAACTTCAAATATGCTATTCGTAGCTGCGAAGCATTACTCTAAAGCACGTTATGCGCTTCTTCCTGAGCAAAATTTGAGTGTTGAGCCACTTACCAGTTCCACTTTATACACACCAAATGACTTGGCGTGATGTTATTTTTTTATCCCACCACCTTTTTTTGAGCAGAATCCTATCTATGGGAGGTCTCTGCACATTCAGTTGCATGTCAATATCGCGAACCAAAAAAAGCTCTTAGCTCGCTTCAGTGCTTCACTGCTATAAACAGCAAATTTAAAATCAACGTTTCAATGCGAATGAGTGTGATTTGGACAAATCAAAGTAAGTTACGAACCCTCCCTTAATTAGTGAGCAGACTCCTTCACTACGCATACATGACGATGCCACAAGATTTGATAAATAAACATGGTCTTAGAAAAGAGCTATGAAAAATTACGAGAAAACTTGATTGAACAGTGTGGCGAGTAATTTTTTTTTTTGAAATTTTTATTACTGAGCAGTGGAAACACAAAACGCTTGCACCGCAAAAGAGGTGCTAGGCTTAAAGGCAGCGTCCGGGCAAAATTTCGCCTCTCATGTTTTTGCCAATCTGGGGCCTTTCCGTGGCCCTGATTAGTGACAGTTGTAAAGTCCATGACAGTTGTGAAGTCCAAATTGTGCAAAACTCCCAAAAAACCCGGTCCTTGGGGACCCTCTCTTCAAGGAGCGGACGAGTTTCGAATTGCTCGTCCCCATCGTCATGCCAGCGGGAGGAGCTGCAATTGTACGGATGCAGTTGCACTGCAGTGTGCAGTGCAACTGCAAGGCAACTGCAATGCAACCGCACACCTGCGTAAGCACTCGTCCTCATGAGTGGTTTGTGATACGAAGGGGCGGCTTGTGATATGTATCACAGGCCCGTATCTCCTTTTAGAGGGCACACCAAAGGATTGGACCAACGCAAATCGGATACTCATGGGCCCCTCTCTACAACTATGTGCTAATCTGGATGGATGGATCTTGCCTGGACGCTGCCTTTAAGCTTGGTGCTTTTGGCGCACCAAAGGCAGCATCCACTCAAATCTCCGTCTTCTACGTTTTTGTCATTCTGGGAACTCACTCCCCCGTCCCCAATTTCTGGAAATTCTAACCTGACTGCACAGACGACTTTCATCACTTGGGTGGGCGGAACTTGATAGAGAGGGCGCGGCTTGATAGCACTTAGCGAGTTCTAGGTACCATTTCTCCATTCAGAGGCCACACTAGAGGACCAAATTCAACGCATTTCCTACTTGTAAGGCCTTCTTGTAGATTAGATACTAAGAGGGGGGCATAGATTTTGCTAGGTCGCTGCCTTCAAGGAATAAAACAGAATATATTGTTATAAGACTGTGAATGAAGAGCATCCGCAAGCCTCTTTTCAGGCAAAGGTAACAACACTTTAATTTATAGTTTCTTCATAGTTCTCACATAAATGTATCGCCTGTAAAAGTTACCCTCCCCGTCTGCTAGAATGAGAAATGGTAGCGATGGTAACCCATTCCCGGGCCCTGGGAATACGCGCTCCAACTGAAAGGCTGTGTTGTTGCCGCGATTAAGAGGGAAATGTAAAATTGTAACGTAGCAAACAGGGCTTTCAGAAAAAAATAACAAGAAAACTGACCTTCTTTGCATAACATATTCGAGGAAATCCTCGGATAGGGTCGGGAAGAACTCGCGCATTCTCAGTAAGTCGTTCAATGCTGTGCTAGAAAACTTCCATTCAACTCTAGCAGACAATCTCTAACGGAATGTTACCTTGTTGAATGGAATAGGTATCCCAGCACAGAAGGAATCTCTTACAAGATATTCGAATTTATCTACATCTATCGAATCATTGCTATTTGAGACCACATCATATAAAAAAGCTTTCTCTACTGGTCGACCTCGTGGCAACCATTTGCCATCCAAATCCTAAAATTGAATTACTCGAATTTCGGCGAAACTCTTATTTTTAAAGTCCTTACAAATTTTTCTGAATTGATGATTTCTTCTACAAAGGTCATGTTTCTTTCAAATTCTTCACCGATGCCCAGGTAGTCTTCTAATGCTGCACGAGTCTCGGGCGTGTTCACAATTCGACGTAGAAGACGAATGGAGAGATTTTCGTGCTGAAATTACAAAAATTTGGAGACCCCAAGCGTAAGGGGGGGGGAGGGGTGGAGATAGTCAAATGAGTGTATGTGTCTACTGGGTTATTCTAAGGGACTCTCCTGAGAAAAATTTGTACGCGATTTTTTAAGCTTGCTATTTTCAAAGAATATCTACACATAAACACCTCCCAAGAACTTCGTATGTATCGAAAAAATAAAATAGCCGAACATAGTTTTTTGTCCACTTATTAAAGGCAGCGTCCAGGCAAATCTGAACTATGGGGTTCTCACGAGGATAGTAATTTTGGGACCCTAGCTAAGCCACTACCCAACCGGCAACTCAGGTAGTGCTCTAACGTTTGGGTTATTCGCCTCGAAATTAAACTCCGTGATCGTATTTCGCATGGATTCATGGCGCAACCCATCAATTTCGCGAAGGGAGCCATGGGTTGCGCCATGAATCCATGTGAAATACGACCCCGGGGTCCAGTTTCGAGCGGAATATCTCAAACGTTAGAGCACTACCTGACTTGCCGGTTGGGCAGGGTTAGTTAGAGCCCCAAAATTATGATCCACGTGAGGGATCCATATGTCCAGATTTGCCTGGACTCTGCCTTCAAGTTTGTTCGCACAATTATTGAAAATCATTTTTCTTTTCTGTCTTCGTTTTCTACTGATTCCATGAGAACAAAATCATGTACTTTTTGATGGTCCTACGAAGTTTTCTTGTGAAAACAGATTTCAAAAATGAATGAAAAAAGAGAATCTGGCTTCAGTGATTTAAGTTCACCAAAAATCTAAGAACGATGTAATAAGACAAACGATATAGTACGATTTTCATGACATTTCCTGCCAGAACCATCATTTTTTTGACTTCTTTCCGATCGAATAGCTGTTTGGAAAATTCAACTTCGGCAAAAAAAAGTCAACAAACTATCGCAGCTTTCTTTATTTTCTATCACAAATTTAAATTAGGCATTCGACTGGTGCAAATTTTGTACAACTAGAACAAGATACCATAGCTTATAAAGAAATCTCAAATTTTATTGCAAAGCTTTTAGATTCTTGGTGAGCTTGCCTAAAATCACCAGAACTCGCGCGTTTTCCTTTTTTTGCTTCGTTTTCTGCGATCTGAGTCTAACAAAAGCGCCAAAAACCATTATAGAGCACCAGACATCATTCTAATAAAAAGCACATCAAGCAGTAATATATGAGTGGAAAAAGTTACGATCTTTTCAAAAACGGTGCGAACAACTTTCAGCTCAACCTGATAACGTTGTGAAACGCTTGGAACGTTACAAGCATGGCCTGGCGCCCGTTGGTTTGGAGCATTTTTGGAAACGAAGTCCCTCATAACTTCGCGAAAATTTACGAAGTTCCTTTTTGACGTTAAAGTCAGTAGGGTAACCCTTAATTAATCAATATAACAATGCAAAAATGGGATAGAAACGCATTTTGATGTATCTGATATAACAAAAAAGCAAAAAACATTCTAAATCGATTTAAGGCTCTTTCTTTGAATACGGCACCATTTTAGTGCTCAGAATGTCAAAAACCTCCTAAGCCAACCAAATTTGTGGCCTCAGCAATCTGGCGATGCATTTTCCGCCATATAATTCAAAGGACCCGCATGTAATTGGAGCGCGATATCTATCAACGCGTAGCTTTACACTACTTTTGGCTCAAAGAAAGAGAGGAGAGCAAATGGTTTGGCCCGCATACATCTGTAGTAGATTTTTAAGCATTCTAATCCTTTAAATTAAAAAGGTCCAATTATGTGAGCTCTCCGATATTTATGCTCCGAACCAACCCAGTTGGACTGGTGTAGGTCTAGAAACCAACAAATTCGGGAACGGGTCTTAGGACACATAAGTTTCTGGAACTTTTTACATAATATATTTAGTTTCAAGTAATATTGCATACGTATAGCCCAAATTTGGTAGCATGCGATTATTTGTGCGCTGTAAACAAGCCATTTGTTTGTTGCAAAATTCGTAGTCAAGAATGACTGTTTATGTTAGACTTGAAAAAGTTTCCATTTTGTAATGATTTTCAAAGTTTTCGAAAAAAAAGGATCGGAGTAGCTATTACCCACCGTGTACTCTGGTGTAATTGCAGTTCCAGACGCATGGCGAAACGCTCCATCAAACAGATGTGAAAATGGACCATGTCCTAAATTTGTTCGAAATAGTAGTGGGGGGTCATCGAAAACTGCTCTTCTACCTAAATCATGACAGAGTGCTGCCATACAAACGCATAAATGGTCCTGACTGGTGATATTCAAAGAAGTATCTCGTTTGAGCGACTCCACAAATTTATATGCTAACCAATAAGTTCTGAAAATTCGTAAGGAGCTCAGAAAAAAAGGAAAAAGATCACAGAAACTTACCCTAAGCTATGTACAAAACGACTATGTGTACTACATGGATATACAAAATAAGTGACACCCTGTTGTTTTAGTTCACGCAATCGTTGAAATTCTCTTGTATCTACAACTCGGTCGAGTGGATGAAATAGTGAGATGGGACCATGAACCATGTCTTGAATTTCACGCTTCTAAATTCTTCTGCTCAGAAACTAGTAATGCTTACAGAGAATTACCATACTGACATCAAGCAGTGGTGGCCATTCCAATACCTTCTTCTCAACCAGTTTCATTCCCGAGAAATAGTGCGATTGTATTGTTCTAAAAAATGAGTATCTTTTTGATTATTGGTATTTGATATGAGAAATGGAAAGACGAACTAAAGGGTGCGCCAAAATAATTGGCGCCGATTTTTGTACCACTGCCACGAAAAAATGCTGGGAAATACGAACTCAAATTCATGTCATAGAATGCTCTAATCAAACTTTACCGAAGACAATTTACAGAACAAAAAGGCTTTTTTTTTGAGAATGTGAGAAATAAAAGAACAAGACTAATGGTTTTCGGAAAAGGCAAAATTGGGCTTGCGATAGCTTCATATTTCGCTTCGCAGCTGAACGAACTCAAATTCATTCTAATAAACTCCAAGCTGAGATTGTAAAGTAAACTCCAGATTATCGCAGAATCCTAACTGCACTTTCCAAAAATTCTTCTATGAAATATGAAAATGTATTTGCAAAAAATACCTGCCACAAGCAGCGACCTTACGCTCGAAACAATTGTGAGACTCTAGTATGCAAAATCCAAGTAAAAAGCATATCTTTATACAGGACAATGTAGAAGTATCTATTGTGACCGATTCGTTGAAATTGTTTGCAAAGTGATTTATAAGACATTTTCTGATTCTCACTCTCATTTAGAAGGGCCAAAATACCAGCGCATAGCGAGCATGTTGAATTAAACCCTATTTAATTCAATTCCTGAATTTTCATAATCAATGGTGTTAGAGAAGAAGTCTTCTCTATGTTACTGCATAATTTGAAAGCAAGAGAATAAGTTTTGAAGAAAATATCGTATAAATTTGTACGATTAGAATTCTTAATCCAAGGGTGCTTTTCAACTCATTTCGGCGCCGCACGTCTTTTAATATATAGAAGTGCCCGCTTAGACAACGTAGGAGGCCAGATTCTACGAGTAGTTACAGATTTTTGCTTACGGTAGGTTACTCAGTGTGCTTATTCATTGTAAACACTGGACAACCTATCGTAAGCAAAACCTAAGAAGATTTACGAAATCCAGCCTCCTCTCTGTCCAGGAGGATACTTCTTTATTTCAAAAGATGCGCCGAGCTGAGCTGAGTCAAATGGTGCCTTCGACTAAAAAGTTGTCCACTCAAGTAAGATTTGGCACGCTCCAGTGATGTCACATGAATCGGGCGACTATGCGTCGTTTTTTTCAAAACACGCGCGATGTTGTATCTCATACGAGTTTGCAGCCGTTGGAGCAGAAAGTGCAACATAGACTTTTCTAATCTCCGTCGTTTACAGCAGCGTTAGCGCGTTCGTGATGGTTCGAAAACCGAACGCGAACAGGAAGAGTCCTTTCAGATACTGTTATCAAAAGCAACAAAACTTCACAACTAGCACGATGAGTTTCCGAACACATTACACTACGCAAACGAGAATTAGGGAGAGAATTTAATTATTTAAAACACAGTCTATAAACTCGATAAAAAGCCACAAAAGATTAGCACAAAGAAGGTGTTAGGTGAGACAGACTGGAATTTCTATTTGATGCTGTTTCAAGTATTTGCACGAAGTACTTTGGAAATTCTGCAAAAAGTTTTCTGATTTGCGTGAATTCGATTCCAATCACGTCATCATGCAATGCGACAAATTCTCGATAAAATTGTTGATTCATACGGGAACGAAATAATCATTCACTTACGCATACTTGTCGATATGTTAACGTTTTGCAAATGAAAAGCCGTAGTGGGCTGAATTGAAAGTGCTAAAATTTCTGAACCAATGCGTTTCTAAATGAACCTCGATTTTTGCAAAACGATATGCTGCACAGTAAAGCAAAATTGTCATAACATGTTCAAGCAGAAGAATCTTTCGTTAGGCTTTTTCTTTGAAGCAACACTTTGCCCTAATATCTCGCAACAAATATTAGGAAGATGTCACGGATGTTCAAGTTTATATTAGGCAACTTTCTTCATGTAGTAGATTGTTGTAATTCTTATATATAGCAGGTTATATATGTTAGAAATCGTATTACACAGAGACCAAAAAGACGTTAAGAACATCGAAAAATCATATTTTGATAAACAATACTCAGAGCGGACAGATTTACCTGCTTCAGCATTGCTGGTGACCAAAAATTGAAGATTATGTTTTTTAAGTTTGTGACGTTGAGGTTTGTCAAATATAATATTTGCGTTAAGCTCAGCTAAAAAGTTGAAGATCGACTTTCTGTAAGAAATCAAGCACCAAAAATGATTCTAGAACAAATGGAGGAGTTAATGGATTTTACCTGGTGCAAAGATTTGACAACCCAGTAAAAGTGAAATATATAGATCGAGATGATTGGGCACACCACTTCAAGTTCACAACGGAGGATAAGCATACATATCGAGCTTATAATGATGATTACTTGAGTGAGTTACTGAATTTCAGTGATTGCAACAACTGATTGATTGGACAAAAAAGCAAGGTACACTTTGTTAATTAAATGTACATCAGAGTAAATCCATGGGCATATTCATCACCACAGAGGTGAGGCCTATCTCATTGTCATTGTAGTCTTATCACAGATATATAAAGACTAGCGGCCACGGCTTGGCACAGTAGGCACCGGGTCAAGCTGCATATCGTTTTTGGGACAAAAAACAAAAAGGAATCGTTTTTGTTACCGAAAAGACAGAAATAGCGACGATTTTTTAAGGTTTTTACGTTCAGGGCTTCGGGTCAAAGGGGACTTCGTCAAAATTTCCAAGATCAAAGGGGACTTCGTTCTGAAGTTTCCGTGGTGCCAGCTCGTGCAGAGGAAATGGAAAGTGCCCCTGTTAGGGGTACGTTCCATTTAAAGTACCTCGACTTGACCCCATAAACTTTTATCAGTTGTAGGAACACTTGGAGATGAATTTTAGCTCAAACTATCATTGACAAATATGGTAGTGGTTGCAAGCACATTTCGACGAGATTATTCCGTTGAAAACAGGCTAGGAGACTTTATAAATTAGGACCTATGTAGTTTCATACCAAAGGGAAAGACTGAGTAGAAGCGATGGAAAAAAGTATAGAATGCGTTCAGTGAGAGAAATAGAATAAATTCAACATTCTTGAGATCCAGCATCAAAGATCAGATTTGGGAGAGTAGACACCTTTGCATGTAGGCTATATCACATGCATCCATCGCTATGTTTATAGCAATCGGAACGAATCTCCCTGACCTTGAGAGAATGAAAACTGAAAGCGAGATGCGCTGGTCAATCAATCATTAGTGCTCTGGAACAGATTTACGACAATTTTCCCAATCTTAGTCGGAGCCTGGCTTTTCACGAAGTAGCCGTAGCTAAAATCTTTTCAACTGTTCTGATCTCCGAGAGCAATTCAATCATTCCTTGAACTTTCTTTACAGAAAAAAGGAGAGTGTTCAATCTCTCCACTTTAAACATCCCACAAAACACGAGCTTGCAAATATCTCGAACAAATTAGATTCCAAATTTGGAATGCTGCTCAAGAATAATATTCGGAGTGATAAAAAGATTCTCCTATTCCCATGTTCCTCCATCACGACAGCAGTTTTTGTCCATTCCAATCAGGAAATTATTAAAGAAAAACAAGAAATTGTGCCAAACATGAAGAGTGATAGGTAGATCAAAATTCTGGAATTATTATGTCATAAAAATGCTATTCGATTTTTTGTATACAATGCCTATATTCAGAGCGGTTTCTGCACTTGAAAAATGCTGTTTCTCAACTTCCTCAGAATTAAAATAGAAAACATTAGTTTGTACTATTGCAGCGAAACTCTAAGCACATGCTTGACTGATACGTATTCAAGTACTTCAAACGTAGGACCGGAATGCCTCAAGAGCAGCGATTGTTGTTTTTTCTTTCTTTCTTTTTTTTCTCCCGTAAAAAGCGGAAACAGCCTCTTATAAGAGAAAAAGAAAGAAAGGGCACAAGAGAGGGAAAAATCGCGCTCAAAAAGACGCGCTTGAAAGTTTTGATTTCTTTGCCCACCGTAGTCAGAAGCCATAAGCCATCAAAGAGTTCTCCCACTGTTGTGGTAGCAGGTGCAAAATGCTGCTAGACTTTTGTATGGATTCATTACGATGAAAAAAATGCAGACATCATGTTTTCCAAAAGCCGATTGCGACAAATATATGGCCTGGAGGACTTTCGATTTAAGACAACAGTATATCCGAGAGGATTCTGTAAATTATGTTTCGATTATTCCACAGATCACAGTGGTTTCCAAGAAAAGGAATAAAAATGGAGAGCTGCATGGTTGGATGACTGCAATCACATGGTGATTCATGACATAGAAAGTCGTCGGAATTTGCAGAATTTTCTTTTTCCGCCAAAAAAGCAACAGAAAGGTCAGCTAACTTGGTTGCGATAATATGTCTGCAACGTAAAGTTATCGAAATTTCGGAATGCAAGGCGATAATCCTAAAATTCTCGAATGGATTTGCGGTTGCAGCACTATGCTCAGTTGTCTCAAAACACATAGCCTTCATGCGCAGTACCATGCTCTTAAAATATGCTTTCAACCCTGATACTTCCTTCTGAGGCCGTATTCATCATTGCTATCTTGAGGTAAAATGAACCTTGAGGTAGGATTATCACTCAAAACCCGTATTCATCAATGTACCTTGAGGTAAATGCTCAAGCTTAGATCAACCTTGAAAATGATTTCATGTGGACTGAATGATACCTTGAGGTGAATTCTACCTCAAGGTAGCCTTATCAGCGATAAATCCGTATTCATCAAACTTTATGCCTTTACCTTGAGGTACATTTACAATAGAAACTTTTACCCTAGCAAAAGGCAAGGTTAGGAGTGATACCTTCAGAAATCTACAAGGTTTTAGAGGCTGATTTTTCACATGAACACTGCAGTGACAAAACTGAACCCATTGCAGCAATTTTGTCTAATTTCGTTGAGATTAGCTAGAGTTATAGACGTGTAAAAAAATTAGTACTACACTTCTCTTAAATCCTATGGATATGTTGTGAGTGTTTTAAAACTCCTGTGAAACTGATGTACTGAACCAGAGAAAATCAGACAGATCCCTTATTTGCTCCAACAGCATTTTGAGCATCATAGACCCTATCAAACAGTATTTTGAGCATAGCACACTGAAACCACAAGCTTAAATTAGCACAACTCAAAAACAAATCGCTTTGCAAGCTCTGTATTCAACAAAATCCAGTATTGACGTTCGTGTGACGCATTTCTTTAGTCTTGTTCAGTTTCTCAACTCAAATTCAACTGAAGTAGGCATCAGGTAGGCATCGCAGCAGATAATTTTGCAAATTGCACTTAGAAGCAGACATTCTCCCGGATAGAGTCTTAAAACCTAGAATTGTTGAATATATGGACCCTATCCTCCCCAATTCACCAGTTATAGCCTCTCACAATCTAAAGACATAAGTATCCTTGCGTAAATCCCATGCAGATATGAAAAAAAGCAATTCACCATAAGCACGCTATGCCCTTCTCTAAGAAAACGTCAGTGTTTATCATGCTGGCAAAGTTTATTTTAACCTTGAGAGATAAATTTTGATGAATACGAAATTGTACCTTGAGGTAGATTCTACCTTGAGGTAATTTCTCAAGGTATCTTATATTGAAGTAGGGTTCATTCTAATCTTACCACTGCCCGAAGCAGCTACAAAAGTACATGCCATAAATTTATTCATTCTTCATATCTCAGGCTCTGAAAACGTATGAGCCGCGGAAAATCACGCAGTAATGTGCCAACTCTGCTCAGCCGCTATGGTGCAGCCCACCTGCGGCCTTTGGGTGCAATTGCACCAAAATACACTCCATCCGAGATCCTCCGTAGGGCGGCTGACCCCGGATCATAAGTTTAGTATAATTTTCCTTCCCGTGTCAGCCCACAATTTGTCAGTTGCAGTAATAATTGAGGGCCACAGCTCGTCCGCTTCCAGCTTCTGAGCTAGCCGTTTGTGCCATTACGACAATCGTTAGTTTTGAATTTGGTATAGCTGATTTTGGTAGATAATCTTCAGAATTTTGCTTTTGCTGAAGGAGAAAGATTATGGCGTCCACGTAACTTCGCACTCAGTTTGTAACAATTCCCTATGTTAAGGGAAGGGAAGGGTGGAGGGGGTTAATGGCAGCGGCTCTGCAGATTTTCGACTTTGGGGTTCTGGCAGATTTGGACTATTCCGATACTATTACGATATAAACCCCCCTTAGCGCGAGAATGAGGAAAACCCCGTCTTTTGAAACCTTCCTTAAGACAGGCGCGGACGAGTGAGCCATTTTTCTCTGCCGTCAGAGACGCAGAATGAGGAGGTAGAGAGCGCTAGAACAATTCTGCCCTACGAAGCTACGAGTGACGGCGCGTTTTCTAGCGGCGAACATACTCGTCTGCACAAGGTGTTAGGGAAGCGAAAGGAGGAATGGGAGCGGAGCTTGGCTCGCCCCCTGGCGAGCAAAATTCACATTTTCGGCCCGGGGTTGCTCTTTTGGTTCACTTGGAGGGTCTCCTGTTTATTTGTGTCAAATTCTGAGGTAGGTCTATTCTGCCGAGCCGCTGCCTTTAAGGATCCGTGCTGCATGTGCGCTGCCCTTGGGATAAGTTACAAAAAACGAGATTGATATGTCTTTTAAGAGTGCCAGGCTCTTTACTACCTAGTGGTTCTCTTTCTCTTTCTCATCCGCTCCTCCAGCGGCGCAACATACGCAAAGCGAGCATTGCGTGCGAACGGCCCTAAAATTTATATACCCACAAATGAAAATAGAAAAGAGGGATTTACAATAATGAACTTTATACACCGCTGAGAGTTATGGCATGCCCTGAATGAGTGTCACCGCACATTATGCAAGCTGAGGTAGAATTAACCTTGAGGTACTTTGATGAATACGAAACAGCCTTAAGGTAGAATGTACCTTGAGGTACATTTTACCTCAAGGTTCATTTTACCTCGGGTAGCAATGATGAATACGGCCTCTGATTATTTTCTAAACCCAAGTACCAATTACTTTCACACATGGTGATAAAGGTGTACGCAAGTTCCAAAAAAGAACTCTAAATTCTATATTAGCAAAAAATCTATGTACATACACTACCAGTAGGCTTTAAGTACATAAAGTAACGTAGCTACATGTTTTGGCCAAGCATTAAACCGAGCATGGCTCTGTCCTCTTACGCTTTGCATGCGTGATGTCTTAGCAAAACGAAAACGGCTCATAACTTCGCTCACATAGTCGCTAAGTAGATATGAGATACAGATTCGAAATCAGCCCTTCATGCTGCATCTAATGGTATGCAGTTTGCCTGGACTGGCCACTTCGGTTTCAGACCATTCCCTCGTTAGCTTCACTGTCTATGATGAATTAAGGGCTCATTTAGTGCATCTGGGAAGCCTGCCTATGAAAGGTTTTGGTTTTGTTATAATAGACAATTTTTGAGTGTTTTTCGGTCCTCTATCTCTATAAATTTTGCACAAGGATATCAGCGGGAACAGAAAGAATACTGTATCATGGCAAAAGAAGCTGGAAAATCGATAAAACTTTAAGATGAATGAAATTATTCAGAAGACATGGTGAAGGGTTTCGAACTGCTATAAACAACAGTCAACAGCGTCGTCGTAGCGATGGTAAATAAAATATGAAGCCTGAATCGCAATCGTACCAAACAATGCTGTACATAAGACAACACTGAAGTAAGAAAGCTGGAGAGTGCATAAAAGTTTTTTTCAAGATGATGAAATCCGCGTAAGAGTATGGATCTTTGACCCAAGCACCTGAATCTTTCTTTACATGGAGAAAAGATGCTTAGAAAATTGATTTCCCCTTCCCTTTATCTCCACTGAGCAATATGTACGTTATGATGGCACACGGTTGGCAAAGACAATAATTTCAAAAGATAGAGTGGTTGTTATTTTCTAGTGACTATACCTGCAATCACTGATCAGATGTCAATCTGAATTACTATTTTTTGGGAATTTTCTACGAAATTTATTAAATGCTGATCTCCACTTGGTGACTTCTTTTTCCGTCTAAAATGGAAGGAATCAGAACTAAAATTACCTATTGCTATTGAAGCCAGTAGGCAATAAAATTTACGGAGAAAGCACAGTTTTTTCATAATCACCTTGGAGGTTGTGAATAGCATCTCAAACAGACGAGATATATGAATGCTGTTATGCGCCAAGCTGTTAAGAAACCCCGCTTTTTGACAGAATCAATCCAATGAATCCCAGTTACGAATGAAATAGGGAAGCAAAAAATGAAATCAGTTATTGTTAGTAAAGCTAACTGGCGATGAGAGATTACAGGCTAAAAATACTTGTTTAAAATAATTAATTACATCAACAAAATATCGATATAAAGACCCTATTTCAAAGTGGTGATTATAACTAAAATGAGACCAATAAATTTAATTAGATGCGCCAAAAATTTTAAAAATTAATTTATCAATTCCAAAACATGTTGTGCACCATGCACTGAGAAGAAAAGGAAAGGAAGATGAACGACATGTAGACTAGAAGGCTTAGCTAGCAAATCTGTATAGAAATCAAAGCGTAAAACTAAAGAAGAAATTTTCATATGGAATCGAATTTGTTCAGTGGAGAAGTGGAATGCAGTATTGGACAAGAAACATTCCAAAACAAAGCTCTTGAGCGCACTTTTGGGAGAATTCGTAACACGTGTTAACCAAAAGCAAGACTCGTGCAACAAAGAGTTCTGTTGAACTCTGAATAAACATTTGAAGGCGTTGAGAGAGATGTGCAGCTGTGGAAACAGCTAGCTGACGAGGTTTCCAGCGAGGAGCAAAGCACACTCAGTCGATGTGGTTGGATCAATAAGCAACCAGCTGGAGCTCGTTGACCGCGATGTACGCATTGAAGACCAGCTGTTTATTGACAAAAGCATATCGCTATCGCTTAGTAAGCAAAAGTTCATCTGAACCTGTTATATGGCTACCAAAAAAAGCGAAAAAACATTTTTTAAATGGCTACGTTGCCGACAAATTCAGTCATTTTTAGGCCAATCACGATTATAACTGCTACGCAATCTAAAAAGTGCAGAATTTTTCAGCACAAGGTTACCTCGAAAACAGGGCTCGGCAAGGAGTGGCTTTTCTTGAATTTCAAAAATAAAGTTCCCCTTGATTTCTAAATTTTACGAAGTCTCGGCCCTATACGTAAAAATACCCACAAAAAAACGAGATGTCGACTAAAAAACTTGGCAATTTTGGTGTCTTTTCGGCTTCAAAGACGATATCCAGCTTGCTTACAAGCCACCTGTGCCGAGCCCTGTTCGATAAGATTAATCATAAAAAATTTGGAGCGATCTCATGCCTGGTGCCGGGACAATGGAATTGAGTCTTTATATTTCAACTTCAAAAATTCTCACTGGTTGTTTTATAAGGCTGTATGCCAAAAGGAGCGCGACCCTCTCATTCACAGTATCTCTCTTATCAAAACTGGAAATTGGGTGCTTATTGGGCCTAGAAGCGCAAGTTTATCGTGCAAATAGATCCAAAGATTTTTAGGTTATAAAGTGCTCAAATCTCAAAAAAAATTTCGAGATATTGTTGTTGAAAACTAAAGAAAGCAGATTATGCGATCAGCGTATTGCAGTAAACAGAATGCCATGAATACGATCAGATTTTTAGCAACAACAGTCAAACTTGGCAAAAGATGACTAAAAGCTCGGATTTGTCAAAACAATATATCTGTCATTTTTTCAGCCGGAATATTTTTTGCTCTTGAACAGAACGTGCATTCAATGGTAAGTATGTGAAGCACGAA
This sequence comes from Cylicocyclus nassatus, assembly GCA_958299035.1. Classification (NCBI taxonomy): domain Eukaryota; kingdom Metazoa; phylum Nematoda; class Chromadorea; order Rhabditida; family Strongylidae; genus Cylicocyclus; species Cylicocyclus nassatus. Next base: position 32,200,303 of record CATQJL010000316.1, read on the forward strand.
TAGCAAGCAATTTTACAACTTCTCGGACTAAAAAAATGTGAATGAACATGCAAAGCCTAAGCAACCATGCTTCCAAACATAAGTGTTCCAGCTAAGTTGAAGGCAAATTGACAGCAATCTACTGGAAAGTGGTAAAAAAAACTTTGCTTTCATAAAATGACCAGGTAATTCAGAAACAGGAATTATCAAAAACTTTCGGGGAGGTTGATAGAAATCAAGACTTCTTCGGGATTTATTTGCCCTTCAGAATACCCAAAGCTTAACTATACTAGAGAGAGTCATCCCATCCCATCTATACTACTCTTACTCATCTATACTAATACTATCATGTCCGGATGTAGAATATTTCAAAAGCTAAAACAGAAGCCTAATTAGTCACGACGAGGCTAATGTATTCGAGACGCCGCTGACTGGTGAATTTGCTAACAACTGCCAGATTACATAGGAGAGAAAAGAAAATGGCAATTTGACTAAGGAAACCCGTTTATCTGAGAAGTAAAGGATAGTTAGCAAAGACGCTTTTGACGAGCAAACTGTCTCTGGAGGCATGAAACGCTGATTCCAAATGTCTTCCTTCTCTACAGAGCGCTTTTGGATGAAAAGTTATGAGCGTTTTGGAAAATTGGATGCACAAGTAGTACAGAATGAGTCGTAACGTTTTTCCTAGGGCCTAAATGGAGCATTGACTGGGCACTTATCAATACTTCTGGGAATATATCTATTCAGCCGTCTCACACAAGCGTTGGAGAAATTTCTAACAGTGGTTCTTATTTCAATTGCGCATTTAAATTTCCGCTCCAGTGGAACCATATAACTTCTCAGTCAGAGAAGCTTCGCAGGTAGTGAGGGCAGATTTGAAATCATCGTTTTATGCAGTTCAAGACAGTATACTCCCACCATCTATGAAGATCAAATAAAGGAAAACATCTTCGCACGGAAAAGAATGAATAGTTTCCTTAGAGCAATGAAGCACTCCTTCTTGCATGACACAACGCTTCCATGATGGACAAATCGAAGAGATTTGATTAACACAAGCAATTAACTACAGCGGTTATAATCTGAGACTTCAGTTGATTTGTAGTGACCATCATAAGCAAAACAGTGCTTATCAGCGCAATTTTACGGCTCCACAAAATGGTCCTCTTATAGATAAAACTAAGAGAGTGCAGTGTGTCTCAATGATGTAAAAAAAACAATGTCGAACTTCTAGTCGCGCTTAAAACAGCCCAAAAATATATTAGGTTGTTGCAAAAATAATGTCCGTTTTTCTAGGCGTATATTCCAAACGACTTTTCTCCTTCAGGCTTTCTTTTTCCATACAGATTTTGCACACCATTGGAAAGCTTTCTTCATGTACTTTCTGCGGTGGTGAAAATAAGCTTTTATCTCATCTGTAAGATTTTCACCAGCATTTTGAACAGCCGCACTCAAAATCGAAATTTTATTGCTCCAACTTTCTTGGCCACAACTCAGGCGCAAATAAACGAATACTTCTGAAAACATAGCTACTGTATAGGATAAATATTGTTTACTTATTGCACGTTTAAATAAGTTTTTCGAATATACCTGAACTGACAAATCGAGCTTCAAAAAAGATACCCGCTGCCTGGAACTCTATGGGTTCGAAATTTTTCCTGATTAGGGCAATCGCTGAAACTTCGCTCATTTCTGTAGGCTTAAGGTAAGGACATCTTATCTACAATTTATGCAGAAAAACTTAGCTATTCAGTGCATGAAGATTTCCAAGTTTTCATAGTTTGGGACTTCCAAGCCTATCACAAATAGGCTTAAAAAAGTGAACAATTTCGGATTTCTATTTTTTTTAATTCGCAGAACTTCTTCGCTAAAATTCTTTTTATAGAAACGTATACTCCTGGGTTGCTTGTACAAAATAAGCTGATTAGCAGCCATAACAACAAAACTTGAAGGAATTTGTAACCTTTCAAAAACGAGGTTTTCAAAAGCAAAACTTTTGAATTTTTGACGCATGGTTTCCTTCCCGCTTGCGATATCAGTATATGCAGGTGCGCCTTAGATTACGAAAGGTTTACTGCATCTGATGGTCTTGATTGCATTCAAAAATATGAAGACTGAACGAACTTATAGCTTTTCAAAGCGAAATTTTGCAAAACGGACATTATTTTTGCAACAACCTAATACATTCGTCTAACGAAGATATGACTGCTCGGAAGGCAGACCGTTTTTTCGACACATCTGCGTTCTCCACTTACGCTGGATAAAATCATCAGAGAAACAAGCCAGACACTTCAACAGTTCGGCACTACTTTGGCTGCTCCTTTGTGCTTTTTCACTGTTTCAGCCAAGTAAGGCCAGACTCTCATCTAGTGCTAGCGTTACCCCTCTCTCGGACATGATATTTCTGAACGTTTATGAAAGATGGGATGTAGAAGGTGAGGAAATCGCAGAGAAATTACCACATAGCAAGATTTTGTTTACTCTAAGCGTATCATTGACTTTGCCCGTGAAATGCCATAGTTTATTTACAAAAGTCGCGGAATGCGAGTTATGAAATATTCCAACTTCGATTGCTTACAGTTGTGACAGTGGAATGTGAAAATTCTCGGCGAATTCGACGATGTCGGCGAATTTGTCAAAGTCGGCGAAAAACGCAAAATAGCAGACATCGCCAACATCGCCGAGAATTTTCACATTCCAAAGTCATAACTGTTTGACTGCATGTATGATGCAAATCATCAAATTTCCGCTCATGTGGATCGCTCAATGTGCTGACAACAATTTTTACATTGTTTTGCTGCTGGTGGCACATTTTAAGGATGAGAATCCGCCAAAATACAAGATTGTTTGGGAAAAAATTTACCAGAGCGTGAGTTTGTAACCTCATAATCTGACGGGATAGGGACCTGTGCTAATCACGGGCTGATAGCGTTCATTACAGAGATTTTAATTTATATGAACACGCAAGCAAGTTTTTTGATAGAGGCAAGAAGTGCCAACGAATCTTCAACCTTGCGTGGTCTAACTAAATTATTTCCATTCGAAACTTCATTGTAAACCTCTTCAGCGCGATATAACTAGGATTTTCGTAAGCAGTGAGTTTGAAAGCTACTGTGGGTGGAGTTTCGGGTTAATTCAAGATTATCAATTTTTCAGCTAAAAGCAATGGCGAGGTCAAGAGCGATAATCGAGAAAAATCAAATGGTGCCAATTTCTTACAAGGGAAGGATACTTGGTCGAAGTGGCCATTTGGAATGAGCTGTATATCAGGAAACGTCCTCTGTAAGGCAAACTCAAAACTACTTTCGCTAGGTGCCGAGCGGTTTTGTGGGGGGAGTTACAAGGCCATTTTCCTCCGGCGCAGCTGGTGCACCCAGTGATGGGCGAGGCGCCAGAATAACGCAGCAGTGTGGCAGTGGCGCAGTGGCAACGCAGTGGACTGCGAAGCAGATGGTCGATGGTTCGAGTCCTGTTGCTGCTACTTTGTTTTGCAGTTCTGTAAAAAGTCTATTGGGTGACAGTAAACGAGAAATACTATTTCTAGGCAGTCGAAACAAGCTAGTTACTGCAAAAAAAGCCACTATTTCTGCAATAAGCTATAATCTTCTAAAATATGTAAATCTGTGGAGGTTATGATGTCACAACAAGGGATTCAAGTGATATATTAACATGTATGGAATACAACCACAAAATGCTCAAAGTAGAAGAATTTCTCGCAGCGCGCACTTGCAAATGCAATCGATTCACATTCCATTTATTGGCTCTTGATCTGAACTTTACCTTGCAATATAGGGATTCCATCCTTAAGATCTTATCGCTCATTTAAACAGAGTTTTGCTCTCCGCGATTCAAAAATTTGCTTTCATACCTATGGATGCAGCCGGATACATTGACAACCACCCCGGCGAATTCGAGTCTCCTATTCAGTACTGTTTTTCACCGACTTTGATAGGCAATTGTGAAGCTGCTGATTGTCATCGTTTTATTTTATCCGATGTGCGCGCTGCGAGAAGCTCTTCTACTTTGAGCATTTTGTGGTTGTATTTCATACATGTTAATATATCACTTGAATCCCTTGTTGTGACATCATAACCTCCACAGATTTACATATTTTAGAAGATTATAGCTTATTGCAGAAATAGTGGCTTTTTTGCAGTAACTGGCTTGTTTCGACTGCCTAGAAATAGTATTTCTCGTTTACTGTCACCCAATAGACTTTTTACAGAACTGCAAAACAAAATAGCAGCAACTGGACTCGAGCCCTCGACCACCTGCTTCGTAGTCCACTGCGTTGCCATTGCGCCACTGCCACATGGCTGCGTTATTCTAGCGTCTCGCCCATTACTGGGTGCACCAGTGCGCCGGAGGAAAATGGCCTTGTAACTGCCCCCACAAAACCGCTCGGCACCTAGCGAAAGTAGTTTTGAGTTTGCCTTACGGAGGACGGTTTCCTAATATACAGCTCATTCCAAATGGCCCCTTCGACCGAGTATCCTTCCCTTGTTAGAAAAATTGAGCATAGAGCTTATCCGACCTGCTGATTACACATCTGCTCCCCGTGATAACTTCATTCTGTAGGGTTAACGGTGTCTAAATTTCAGGTAAATTTCGATTCTAACAAAGTTTGCTAGCCATTTTCGCCTTCACTTCAAAAGGTACTTTGCACCATGTTTAGCTGCTAAGAAACTCGTGAAGCTCTTGTATCGAATAACGTTTATCGTAGCTCTCTATCTACATGTATTGGGTCGCCCTAACAGAATCCTTTTCGCAGAACATAATCGAAGACCTCAGATCAAAACTGAATGACTTTTCACCCACATATTGGGTATATAGTGACAACGCAAGTGGGCTGGGCTTACAGTTCACAGCTACAAATCGATAAAATCGATATTCCGGAGGTTGCGAAACCTCCAAAATCGATGAAAGTCGAATTTCTGAAAATGCGAAACCTCCAAAGTAGATGAAATCGACATTCTGCAGGTTGCGGAGTCTCTAAAATCGATAAAGTCGATGATTTGAAAAATTTGAAGACTTCGCAACCTCAAAAATTTCGATTTCGATTGCCAAGTTTCGAGATCCACCCCCCCCCCCCCAATTTCGAACCCCAAGGCTCCACCCACTTCCCAAGATTGAGCCCACTCAACTACAGGCTCCGCCCATTTTTGCCTCAAAAGCCACAGTTTACCCATTGTTAGCACTACTATCTCCCCTTCAACCATTGGCGTACCCAGGATTTCGGCTCGGGGGGGGGGGAGGCGGCAGAAATTTTGCGTCAGCCACGCACTCCAAAAATTTTTTAGGGGGGCTCTTGAAATTTTTGCGGGCCCCCAACCCCCAAAATCTGAAAAAAGGGAGCGTGGCGTCAGCCACGCCCCCGAAATTATTTTTTTATCGGGCTAATTTGAGTTTTTAAAACATTTTAAGAATTATTTTATTTGCTTACAAAAATGAACAAGTCACTTGCACATTTTTACAACTCATGTAAGTAACTTTCAAAAATTTCGCGACCCGTTCTCGGGTCCCCCCCTCGGTACGCCATTGCCTTCAACCACTGCAAGACCGCTTATCCACCAATCAAAACCCGCCCACTTCATTCAAAACACCTTCAAGCAAAGCTCCGCCCCCTTCCCTCTTGACACCGCCCACGTGCACTCCAACCGAGGAAAATGAGCGGAAAATTGAGCGAAAAATCGAAAAAGTGTAAATTAAGCTCATCAGCGCTTTTATACAGCTACAACTCCTCCAAACAAGCTCCGCCCACCTTCTACTTCGCACCACAATCAAAATCAAGAAAAATAAGGAAAAATGAGAAGATACTAAGCGCAAATTGCTTTTTTTAAACCCTATTTACCAGTTTTCTAACCGTTATCAGCCCCCTAACCAGGTCCAAATCTCCACCGGGTAACTATCACACGCGTTGCAGTAATGAAGAAAATGGAAAAAAGAGGGGGAAAAGAGGAAAAATAGCGTGGCCAGGACTAAAAATTGTCCGAGAAGTTTTAGAGATGAGCTCCTACAGACGGAGCCCTTGGTTTCTCCGAATTATATATGGTGTCACCCTCGAATACAAACTGAAACATGGCTATCCCATTCTGTCACCCCCACTCCCCACGGGAATAAAATGCAAAATATGCATCATCGTTTTCATATAGCGCCTCCTACGCTGGAGCTATGAGCACGAGCTACCTCTGGAAAAAAAGAGCTACCAAAAGTACATGTCAGTGGCCACATGAGATTACCTCAACTCTACATTTTGCAGAGATATAAGGGCGCAAACTCGCCCTTTTTGGCTTCCCAAGTTCGGCTGTCAATTAGGCACTTTTATTGCCAGGTTGTAAAGAAAGTTTCCGGGCACTTTGGGAAATTTCATTTTCAAACGCATTTTTTTGGCGCTCGGTCAGATTTTGACAATTTTTTTTACTGTTCAGTAGAGGGAAGCCTAAAGTTTTCAATACGGCTTCTGATTGCTATCGATCCCAAGACGCGTTTGACCTGCAACACCAAAAAAGGAAATCTTTTCAATCATAAAAATTTTGCAATTTTTCTTCCTGCGCTCATTTTACTGTGCAGTTCAAAGAATTTCGTCCTAATCATGGGTTATTTGATTGAGAAGCTTGTTAACTTCTAACTCGCCGGTATACTCGAGTTTTGCGATTTGCGCTCAGAAAATACAAGCTGTCGAACTTGCCTCTGACTGCGACTCTTTCCGCAGCTGGCGTCGCTTCTGCGGAAATCGCCACGCCTGGATGATGGCTCCAAAAGATGTGTAAGGCATTACCCCAACAGCCTTCGCAGTAATCAAATATTGGGTCCACCCTAGGCAGCAAGAGAAGATTTCAAAGCAACTCACTCGAAAAATGGTGCATATTTGAGAGCAAAAAATGGTCGCTTTTTCAAACTTTCTGGAAAAAATTTTTTTTGCAGATGGTCCTTCAAAAACATGAATGGTTTCCATAACAGCTTCAGCAGACCTCTATATAAACAGCACTTGAGCTCTCCAGCTCTCATCATGCCTGAGATAATCCTGCACATATAGGCCACTTTTCCCGACGACCTTTTCCCTTCTGCGCATGCTGGTGGAACGCAGTGAGGCGCTGAAAAGCCAGCAAGAAAAATATTTGTTGTAGACAAAATTGTCTTTGCAAAGAAGTTTGTAGCTTCAAAAAAGAATCAACCTGCTTGAAGTTACAGCGATTTGAAAAAGATTTTTTCAAATGCCCGGGAACTATCTTTACAACCTGATAGAAATGTGTTCTTCTACAATCTTCTCTCTAAAAATCATATTTTCAGAGATCTGTTCAATAAAACAAACCCAGTCTAATATCTGTAATAATTCGCAAAGTTATTATCCCCTCAACATGCATGCTCAGGCTATAAAATCGGCTCCTCTAAAGTTGCACCGTAATTCCTCCAAAAATCACGTTAGACACCCCTCTCGCATCTGAATACGCCATAATTTTTGTAGTCTCCCATATTCAGTTTGAAGTAAGCATCGTTCGCATAGGCGAGTCTAATAAATTGGTAAAACAATAATTTTCTCTCTGCTGCTAGCAGATAACCGCTATAAACCCTGTTTATAATTTTTTTTCATCCAAAACTTCATGTTGAAGTAATCTGTAAGCTTTTCTACGTTTTTCTGCAGTTATGACAATGCCGTACAGTTGTGACAGTGGATTGTGAAAATTTTCGGCGAATTCGCCGAATTGGCGAAAAACGCAAAATCGCCGACATCGCCGACATCGCCGAAAATTTTCACATTCCAAAGTCATAACTGTATCAATCTTGACATCAGATACTTGATAACCGCATCAACCGACTGAGTGTAGACCAAGATGTTAATTACTTTCTATTCACGGCCAATTCGGCGACATCGCCTTCGTCAAAGTCTCGAAAGTCAAACATTTCTTTGGACGCCAAGAACACAACTCAAGAAGTTCAGTTCGGAGACTGTACGAAAGTCAAAGGAGAAAATCGGCCAATAGTTACCTTATATAAGATCTTGAATAAAAAAGTGACTAACATATTGATATACGCTCAATCTGTTGATGCGACAGCGATGAGAATGTTTTCTTTGGAAAGTCCAAGCTAATGTATAAGGCATTAATAAATTGTCACGTTTACGTGTGTCGCTGCGCAGTTTTGACAGCGGCTCTTAGCTTCCGTCCCCGCTTGTCGTTTCTAAGCTTGCATATGATAGCTTTTGGGTACTAAAAGTGACTGAAGAAAGCACTAAATTGATGCCTTTGTTTCAGTGTTTTACGCTTTTGTAAAGTTGAATCAGCGTCAATTCCGCAAGAAAAATCCAAGTTATACCTTCCTACCCACCTGTACATGGAACCATTTACTGCGGTGAACTTCATTTTGAGCAACGTAAGTGAACACAACCTTCACCAAAGGAGAAACAAAAAAGTCATCAAGGAATGAATTTTACTTTGACCAAAGTAAGAGTACACAACCTTTACCAGAAAAGAAAGCAAAAGTCATCCAGGGCGAATCCTCGAATTTCAGATCATAACAAATCGGAATAAGTGTGAATGAAGCAAGTATATGTCTCCTATCTTTCTCAAACTCCTAGTAAGAGAGAACAATTGCTTTTTTATGGCCTCTTTATGCAAAAACGAGGTTTTGTGTAAATTTCACGCTCTGAAGCTCGCCAGTGGGTTGCGGTCGAAATGTTGATGATCTTGGTTTGAAAGGAAACTCCGCTTATAGAGGCTTTCGAACACGCTGTTTATGAAAATCGTGGTCTCTGTCAAGTAGGTCTTTTTGAGAGATATGGGAGGTAAATGTAGCGGAGCTTTTAGAGCCCGTAATTTCACCATACCTGTTTCGTACCTGTCAGAAAACTTGCCCGCTTGCTTTTCTAAATTAAAGTTGCTAGGAACTGTGCTATCAAATGGGCACGACTCAGGCTCCTGTCTATAAATATTGCGGAGTTACGAGTCTAGGAAACGCGTCCTCGTACATTTCCTCCAAAATGTTAAGATCGCATAGTTCGTCGAATTTCCATCGTGAACGGTTGCTTAACACCGCGATCGAATCTTTTCACATCCTTTGATGGATCATTTTCTAAGACTTGGTAGTTTAATAGATCTAAGCCAGCCACGAAGTTGTTATGTAATTCAATTGAGCAGGTGAAGCACACGCAACCACTATATTTAATACAGTGGGATCTCTTGAGGCGAAGTGAACACAATATCAGCAATTTAAATGTCATACAACACCGCTTACGATGAAAGTTCGACGAAGTATGCGATCCTAACATTTCGGGCAAAATGCATGGGGACGTGTTTTCAAAGGCTCGTAACTCGTCGATTGTTACAGATTGGAGCCTGAGGCATGCAAATTCGACACAGTTCCTTGTAACTTTGACCTGTAAAAGCAAGCGGGCAAGTTCTCTGACAGGTACGCAGTAGGTGCGGGCGAAATTACGAGCTTTAGTGACTCCGTTACAATTACCTCACCTTATCTCTGCAAAAAAGACCCTGTACTTGACGAGACTACGATTTCCATAAACAGCGCGCTCGAAAACCTCTATGAGCGGAGTTTCCTTTCAAAGCAAGATCATCAACATTTCGACCAAAACCTACTGGCGAGCTGCGGAGCGTGAAACGAGAAAAATCAAGTAACCCGAAATTCTCTGAAAACTTACTCACAGGGGTTATCTGACCTGCTGATTACGAAACTCATATCTGCTCAGCGAGTCATCTTTGTATTTAGGATTATGACGAGTAGAATTTGAAACGACAACATTCCACAGTTCACCAGCCGCTCTATCTCCTTTGGAAAGGGGCCTACTGCTACTTTTTGGCGCTCTATAATTTACAGAAGAAGTTCTATCGAAGGATTCTTCCTGTAATCCATAAGGGACGGTGCGCTCTGCTTTACACCTTTGCGAAGAGAGGTCCGCAAAAAATTTCAAGAATGCTGAAATTAAATTAGAGGACAGGCAGTATATCAAAAGATCTGGCTTGACGAGCTGAATACAATGCAGTTTCCAAATTCAGAATATATTCATTTTGAAGGGAGTTATGGTGCTTCGTAGTTTGCGAGTTTTTATTATTCCGCGGAATTCCCGTGACATCGCGAAATTTCCGAAATGACGCGGGATTCCGCGATCGCAAACTTTTGTAGAATTCTCGAATTTCCGCGATGTTCACTGGAATTTTGCAGATTTGGTGAGCGGTATTATAAGCTGATTTTAGAAAAATCCGTCAGAGTGACTCTCTACCATGCTCCTACAGTATCCGCACGATGTGCCATCAGCAGCAAATCAATGGCAGCACAGGTGCGATAGTGTGAGAATTTTCTTACCCCTCTTCACCCCTGAGCCGGGACCAAGGTGATCCCCTTCACCAAAAGTCGAGAAAAAATCAACAGTGAGGTAAGGTTAAGCAAAGGAGCTATTTGTGCGTAAATTGTTTATGTACAGGATTGGAGGAGTCTGTTGAAAAAAGTGCTTGGTGACGGGTGTGAGTAGTGATTTCTGAACATTTTGGTCTTTAACATAAAAAAATTCGTAAATGAAGATCTTACGGCGAGATGGAAACCACTGGAACCGCCTCGTCCTACTCTTTCAGAAAGCATACAGCATATCTAAGATCCATTCAAGAAAGTGCGGTGAAGGGTGTGCCAACTGATTTTTGGGAATTTTCGAATTCTTAACGTAAAAAAATTAATAAATTTCGTAGATGAATATCTTGTACGCCATAATGGTCACCTTGAAACCGCCTTGTCCTTCGCTTTCAGAAAATCTATACTTTGCCTAGAATCCATTTGAAAAAAGTGCCTGGGTGAAGAGTGTCCTAGTGATTTTTTGGAGATTTTCGAGTTTTCAACAAAAAAAATTCATAACTTTTGTAGATGAACATCTTGTACGCCGTGATAGTCGCTATTGGAACCAACGCATCCCCCGCTTTCAGAAAATATATATATTGCCTAGGGTCCGCAAGAAAAAGTGCCGAGTAAACGGTGGGGAGACTTTTATAATGGGAGTGCTCAAGTACAGGCTTTTTTACCATTGTAAAAAGACGTCTACTTGAGCACCCCCATTATAGAAGTCTCACCCACCCCTCACCCGGCACTTTTTTTAGCGGACCTCAGGCAAAGTATATATTTTCTGAAAGCGGAGGACGAGACGGTCCCAACGGTGACCATCATAACGTACATGTTCATCTACAAAAGTTATGAATTTATTTATGTTAAAAACTTGAAAATCTCGCTGAATCGAACGGTGTCCTCGGATTCAGAATTTGTCCATTCTGAAGCGAGATATGGCAATGCGACGAGGATTTCGGTGCACTTTAGTGGAGTGCGGCGCACTCGCTGCTCTCCGGCGCACTCCGCCGCACTCCGGCACACTTCAGCGCACTATGGCGCACTCCGCTAGAGTGCTGCAATTTTTTTAACGAATTATTAGCGGTATCGTAACTTCCGCGTATCTGCTGCGTGGTTCACTGAAAGAAGTCATAAGCGTTGTTCGAGCTTGGCAAACATTCAGTGCCACAACTTCAAGAACTCAACACCACTTTGATTGCGCATTCTCAAGCTAATTTTCAAAGCAGCACGTTACGCATTTGAACCTAAATAACTTCACACTTTTAATCCCTCATAACTTTTTACGAGAGGGCGGCTGATACAGAAAGTGGATTTGGAATCAGGTCAAGTCAGGTCAACAATGCCAATCTAATAGCTTACATCTCGATCTAGAATCCATGGCGATTTGAGATCCTTTCCTTGTTAGCAGAGGACTTTATCTGAAGAAAACTACCATAATAACTGGTACTTAGTTTTATGAAAATCTGCATTAACATATCGCCACTGCACTTGAGCAGTGTAGCGACAAGTGTCTGATCATTATCATTTGTCTGCATGTCACGAAGACAGAAAAAAGGAGAAGGGTTTGTACGATTAGAGCCACTTGGGGTACGCTCTCAGGCCCGCATGCATTAACATACCCGCTGGAGAGCTGATCGCAGCTCAAAAGAAAAGCTTCATATCCTAAAGCTCCAAATATCTGGATTTTAGCTTGTTTACTTATCCGTAAGTATTCCTGGTACTTTTCCGTTATCCGGACCCATTTTTTCAAAAAGCTCTCATAAAATACGTTCTTTAGACTAAGACCAATTTTTCATAGATCCCACAAGGACTACCTCCCTGCCACGTGTCAGGAAAATATTGACACGTTTTGGTCTATTTTGACATGTTTTTTTCAAAATCATTTCCGGTGAGGTAAAAGAGCAATTGTGATAACCTAAAAGCTGTTTGATTGTTTTCTATAAAAGCAAAACAATCTCGAACTCATGCTAGAACATCTGGATTGGTTTCAGCAATGACTCAGCATTGTCCTTCTCTTCAAACTTTTCATCACGCGAATTTAGCGACACAAGACTATAAATGATGACTTGAAGTTCCTTGTTGCTGTTTGTTTCGTCACTTAGATGATGGGACCCTAGCTCACTTGCCTATTCTAGGCAATCTAATCTGTTCATTAATAGCTGAACGACGTTATTATGACAATGATTTTCATTTTTGGCAGTGTTTAATCGAGAATGGGGCTACTATTGCTTAAAAAACAGATTGGAATTGCTTCGCTAAGTAGGGCAACTCAAACTCTTGGTTGAACTTGTTAAACATGTAAATGACATGTCAAATTTTTTTGACACGTGGCAGGAAGGTTGACAATCGCTCCTGTAAAGCTGGGACCAAATATGGTGCAAGGGAGGAAGCAATATCCTTCTTCGAAAAAATGGGTCCGGATAACGGAAAAGTACCGTATTCCTATTATCCTTCACCATGAACATATTGAACAGGGGCAAGTCGTATTTTTCAGCTTTTTGTATGATCCCCTGATGTTTCCCGGGGACGATCGTTTATTCTTTGAAGTCATTCTTCTTTCTTCGAAGCTAATGAAAACATTCCAGAGTTACACCGATTATCTAACCTAACAGTGCCAAGCACGTTGCTGATAAGAACAAATGATGTTTTGAAGTTATGAAATTTTCAATGAACCACAGGTCGAAAGTTGGAGTTTATCGGAATTTTCGATATTCACCCTAGTTGAAGTGATTATGCGGGTTTGAGAATACAATGGCCCGTAGTAAACCCCCCATCAAGGCATCTCTCTCGACGCGGACCGGAGTTGAGGTCATCGCGCCTCAGTCCAGCATACGGCGAGCTATTGATTTGGATGCGGATCACTGCCGAGGCATTGCAATCAAATGTGTACTCGAAAAAGAAGCACTCGGGCTGGTTTGGTCAAACAGGTAAGCGAATAAAATTACGCGCGTGCGGCCGTGGTTCGACTCCATCTACCAGCTCGCTTTTTGATGCATCGCCGGGCAATCTTTGATAGCGGCCACTATGGCAATCGATGATGATCGCTATCAAGGACTTTGCCAAGCGAATACACGGATAAAACAAAAACACAATTTGTGACGAAAATTTTATGAAAAAACGAAATGATAGTAGCGTGTATTCAATGAAATGAATAAATGAGTTCTCGTCTTGTACAGCCAGCGAGAAAAAAATCAGTAAGATTTACAAAAAAGAGAAGAATTTGTTTTTTTTTGTTTTCCTCGCCAAAATCAGCTGTTCATCGATCCTCTCCTTTTCGGGCGCGGTTGTGCACTTTTGTGCCGATTTTTTCTGCATTTTTTGGCAAAGCTGTGTGTATCGTAAGTTACTCAGGAGCACTTATGTTAGATGCAGTCAACTCTTGTCTGCGTCTGCTCTTTTACACGCTATTTGCATTCCTCTAACATCCGTTCACTTTCAGTTCAACTCAACGTGAACGGATGTGGAACAGTTGACTGCAGCAGGTGGACAGATGGCCAACTATCAGTTGACTTGACCATATTATAGCATTGGAAGGTGGACGGTCATCAGTTCACCCTGACCTAAGCTTAACTGATGGGATAAGTTGAGTTCACCTCAACTGATCAAGCTTTACTACGGGCCAATGTTGCATGTGAAATTGAACGTAATAACTGATGAGAATGTTCGTAAAGTGGCAAACTCAAAATACGTAAATTGCGGGAAAGCGTTTCGATGAAAACAGCTCTGGCTTTCAAACGGTTTTGAGGATGAAGAAACTTTTTATTTTACTCCAGAGGAACCTTTCCATCGTGTTTCCCCATGCGGTAGACTTCGGCCGGCCAACAGTTCACGCTCAATATCTCCAAAACCTTCGCTACCCCATTTTCGAGTTCTGCCTTTCGTTCCAAAAAGTGACTTCCCGGGTTCGGATTCTCTCAAGCCTGCCAAAACTAAACTACGTCCCCCTTTTTTCGGTTTCAACGTCCTCTAGGATTTTGACTTCAGGGCTGCTACTACCAGTTTTTCCATGGTCGGGTCCCGGTTCTTCTCCAAAATGGTGTCGATGATTTCGCTAGCCGAAAAACCAGTAAACTCCTCTTCCGGGTCTGCGGAGCTAACGTTGTTTTCAAGAGGAATATCCTGAGACAAAGTAGCAGTTTTTTTTTCTGGTCACACGAGAAGAAACCTGAGTATTTGACCTACCCGAGCATAATGAAATGTTGATTGATGAATTAAAAGAAAAAGTCGGGAAAATTACACAAAGGCCTATACCATGTGCATTTGATGTCTTCTAGTGTTTTTCCGTTTCTATGATACTTCTGCTTCTTAACCGCCTCATAGGCATCTCGCTTTTCACAAAGAAAAGATGAATTCTTTGAGGTTTGCTGGTGCTGGTGACACTTCGTGCCGAAAACTTGCTGCGACATCCACTTTGACGCAAGTAACTTGATAATTTTTGGAGTACTTGGTAAGGATTGAAGCAAGCTTAGAAGATAAAAATCCAAAATCAAGATCCCGCAAACTGAATATAGTGTATAAGCAGGCCCCAGAACAAACCATCCATATCGAGCCCTCCCTCTAAGAATGTATAAATAAAAGAATGTATAAATGTATAAAACGGAAAATGGACCTCCCACAAACTTTTTCCTCCCCTCCCCTACTCCGCAGCTCCTTTTTGCAAGGGATTCGGATGCATTTTGACGTTACAAGCACAGTTGAATAGTGTCTTACTGTGTCGTATTGCAAACGATAGGACTACCTGTTGCGTACGACGAGACTAGGATTGAAGCACTGTCCAAGCAGAACTTTCCAAGGTTTTTAGTGTACCTGGGTTATGGAAGAGTCCAAGTGATCAACATATATATATATGTATATCTAGCATATAAAGCAGAAAATCTGTGTGTTTGTGCGTCTGTGCACCTTTCTCATATTTATGAAGGATGAGCGGTGAAGCTTATTTCAATCTGCTGATCATACATCAACTTTCTACATTTTACACAATCTTCTCTCTACTGGCATTCTCCAAGCCTGCCAACATAACTACGTCCCCTTTTTTCGGTTTCAACGTCCTCTAGGATTTTGACTTCAGGGCTGCTACTACCAGTTTTTCCATGGTCGGTCCCGGTTCTTCTCCAAAATGGTGTCGATGATTTCGCTAGCCGAAAAACCAGTAAACTCCTCTTCCGGGTCTGCGGAGTTCCTCTTGAAAACAACGTTAGCTCCGCAGACCCGGAAGAGGAGTTTACTGGTTTTTCGGCTAGCGAAATCATCGACACCATTTTGGAGAAGAACCGGGACCCGACCATGGAAAAACTGGTAGTAGCAGCCCTGAAGTCAAAATCCTAGAGGACGTTGAAACCGAAAAAAGGGGACGTAGTTTAGTTTTGGCAGGCTTGAGAGAATCCGAACCCGGGAAGTCACTTTTGGAACGAAAGGCAGAACTCGAAAATGGGGTAGCGAAGGTTTTGGAGATATTGAGCGTGAACTGTTGGCCGGCCGAAGTCTACCGCATGGGGAAACACGATGGAAGTAGGCCGAGGCTCGTCAAAGTCGTTTTTCCTCCCGTTCATTTTGGGTTCAAACTCCTCTCCAACTCGTACCGTCTCCGGAGCTCCGATCTGCGGAATGTTTATGTCCGTAAGAGTATGACAGCCTCAGAGCGCGCCCATGAGTTTGATCTGAGACGAACGGCTCGGGATAGGAACAAGGGGAAGCCGACCAAGGAATGGGTGGTCTACAGAGGGGACCTGCGACACATCTCAAAACCACCAAGACGTTCCGGGCAGGGAAGCGCGTAGCTCCGGTAGGCTTTTCTGATCTTCGCTGTCTCCTTTTCAACTCGAGAAGTTTAGTTAATAAAATTTACCTTTTGCATAATTTCTTGTCCCTTCGTTCTCCAGATGTTGTTTGTATCACGGAATCCTGGTTAAGCGCAAAAATTCACGATGCTGAGATCGTAGCCGATCTTCCATTTTCAATTTTTCAAGCTGACCGAACTCGCCGCAGGGGAGGAGGTGTCTGCTGTTTAGTTAGGAGTTACTTTGTTGTAAAACGACTGAATTACGGCAACAATCACAACTGGGATCTTTTGTGCTTGCACATGTGGTCCACGTCTTCTCTCTCGGCCTTAAGACTAAGACTTATTGTTTATCGTCCCTCGTCTTCTACACCTCACGACGATGCTGCTCTCACCGATGCCGTACATGACCTTTGCTCACTAATTCCTCCTGCTAGGGCACAAAATGGCTGCGGACATCCAAGTTTCGATAAAATGCGCACTTCTACTGAACATATAATATATAGCGCCTGCTCAAAAAGGAAGTTGTCGTGAAACTAAATTTTCGAGTGTACTGCCATTATGCTCTCATGCATCATATTGAAGCACAGCTGTCTTACTGCTTATCGCATCATCGCGTTCATGCTGTGGTCATATCGAATGCAAAACCACAAACCTGCTTGTTATCTACCATACAAGCCAAGATTGTAGTTCTCCAACCACCCCACTCCCCCACCTTCAGGCACTGCATCAGAAAGCTACCGTCGACCTTAAGCAACTATGATCAGAAGAGAAAAT
The DNA here is from genome assembly GCA_958299035.1 of Cylicocyclus nassatus. Taxonomy (NCBI): domain Eukaryota; kingdom Metazoa; phylum Nematoda; class Chromadorea; order Rhabditida; family Strongylidae; genus Cylicocyclus; species Cylicocyclus nassatus. Next base: position 32,217,170 of record CATQJL010000316.1, read on the forward strand.
TATAGGTTTTGCACTACCCATTTCTCGTCTTCATCGCGATCTCTACCACCGACTTTACAAAGGCAGTGCGCAGTGACAAGGAAGGCAAGTACAATGAAGAAAACCCGCATTAGAAGAAACTGCCACAATTTCCTAAAATTGCATAATCAAATACTTCGATACAAGGCTTAATGAGTCAAATAAATAAGGCATCACAAGATAACCAGAGATTCTTTTTGGAAGAGTTTTGTTGAATGGCATATCATACAAGGCGTCCACGTACACAAAGCTATAAAACCACTGCAGCTATTATTCGTTCATAATGTGATGTAAAAGAATGCTTGATGCGTGTTGGCGCTATCTACAGCCAACAGAATGCATCAGACATGTGGACTTCTATGATAAAATGCACAGCGTTATCGTTCAAGAATCAGAAAATTTGTATAGAACAAGAGATCCGAAAAGTGCTATCTTCCATCATTCAACCTTTAAAAATACAGAGGGGGCAGTAGCTCATGTTATAACATGTTCTTGATTTCTTGTATTTTTGTTGTCTGTTTATCTTGTGACCAAGTCCTTCGTTGTAGACTTATTAGGCAAAAAAGTTATAAGGGCAGCTTTTTTTATAATTCGCTGAAGCTCACCTTGCTTAAAACACCATTCCAACTTTAGGGTGATAATCCACCACGGGTCCCCCTCTCATACGGAGTTTCAGCAGGTTAATCGCTTTATCATGGGTACGTGGAGCGTCTCCAGGTGGCGGGTAGGGGGTTAACGCTGACCAAAAGCGACTTCGCGCCTGCTCTGATAAGTAAACGGATCCGGAGAACCTGCGTCTCATCAAAAGCTTGCATACCTATTTCGCAGCCGCCGAAAACGAGATGGCAAGGACGATCTGTGCTTACAAATGCACGGATGCTCTCATCGGACGCATCCATGCAGATCTCATAATGCAAGCGAGGAGTATCGTACGACGTTATCGGACTACCGAGACAAAGAGGCACCACCCCCTGAACGCTACTTTTAATACAGGAGAAGAAGTTCTTCACAGAGCATGTACAGCGGAGAATTCGGCGGTAGGATTCCTTGTCAATACGAATCTGGCCGTGAACATCGATTTATCCGAACAACTCACAACTAAAATCGGACATTTAACGAATATTAAAACATAGATCCATCCCAGTTTGATACTCTCCATAGCAAACGCTCCAACAATGAGTTACGACGAAAAAGCAAGTTCGAGGCTTTCTACATGGACTTGAAGTTCTACAGAGATGAGCACACCACTCTTACAAGGTTATCGTCTGTGACTTCGCGAAAATCGGAGCAAGAAAGTCACTCGCAAAGCTTCACATCGGGACCCACGTACTATGGTGAAATGAAAAGGGGGAGGAATTATCCTAGCTCTCCATGACGACATTAACAGAAGTTTTGCCTTACGCAGGTCGCTGTTGTTCTAAGATTTTACACGGGATCGGACCATTGTTTCCTTCGTACTAAGTAGATTTTACGTTTTACGGGGTGGAAAGAAACCTTGAGTTCAGGAAGTTCACGACTACCATTAGCTGAGATCTGCTTCCCCCGATATCTGACTTCGGCGAGGTAACGTGGTCGACAACATCGACGAGGAATGCGAAAGATTATCCAGCATCTCCACCATTGTGCTAAGGAAGTTGAGAAATTAGGAAGTACGAGAGAACATTTGTTAACAGAAATTCTGGAGCTGATAAGCCAACTTACGAGCACATCCCGCAGGCAATTACCAACTTCCTTCGAGGTTGCGAAGCGCTGCAGAGAAGGGGTAAAAGAGCTGAGCGATAGAGCTGAATTCCGAAAAGTATTCTGGACCACATACACACGTATCTAGGCTCACTGAGGAGAGGTGCCGCGAGAGTAGAGAACGCGCTCTGTTTCACTTTTATCGACTTGAAGAAGGCTTCTGATTCGGTTGAGACTGCAGCTGTCATCGATGCCTGAAGCAATTAATGCAATCTGGCTTAGATTCCAAGGACTTCACAACAGCATCACAACAATCTACGAGGACATCATCATCGATGTGAAGAAGAGTGTAAGAGCGGTGTGCTCATCTCTGTAGAACTTCAAGTCCATGTAGAAAGCCTCGAACTTACTTTTTCGTCGTAACTCATTGTTGGGGCGTTTGCTATGGAGAGTATCAAACTGGGATGGATCTACGTTTTAATATTCGTTAAATGTCCGATTTTAGTTGTGAGTTGTTCGGATAAATCGATGTTCACGGCCAAATTCGTATTGACAAGGAATCCTACCGCCGAATTCTCCGCTGTACATGCTCTGTGAAGAACTTCTTCTCATGTATTAAAAGTAGCGTTCAGGGGGTGGTGTCTCTTTGTCTCGGTAGTTCGATAACGTCGTACGATACTCCTCGCTTGCATTATGAAATCTGCATGGATGCGTCCGATGAGAGCATCCGTGCATTTGTAAGCATAGATCGTCCTTGCCATCTCGTTTTCGGCGGCTGCGAAATAGGTATGCAAGCTTTTGATGAGACGCAGGTTCTCCGGATCCGTTTACTTATCAGAGCAGGCGCGAAGTCGCTTTTGGTCAGCGTTAACCCCCTACCCGCCACCTGGAGACGCTCCACGTACCCATGATAAAGCGATTAACCTGCTGAAACTCCGTATGAGAGGGGGACCCGTGGTGGATTATCACCCTAAATTGGAATGGTGTTTTAAGAAAGGTGAGCTTCAGCGAATTATAAAAAAAGCTGCCCTTATAATTTTTTTGCCTAATAAGTCTACAACGAAGGACTTGGTCACAAGATGAACAGACAACAAAATTACAAGAAATCAAGAACATGTTATAACATGAGCTACTGCCCCTCTGTATTTCTAAAGGTTGAATGATGGAAGATAGCACTTTTCGGATCTCTTGTTCTATACAAATTTTCTGATTCTTGAACGATAACGCTGTGCATTTTATCATAAAAGTCCACATGTCTGATGCATTCTGTTGGCTGTAGATAGCGCCAACACGCATCAAGCATTCTTTTACATCACATTATGAACGAATAATAGCTGCAGTGGTTTTATAGCTTTGTGTACGGAACGCCTTGTATGATATGCCATTCAACAGAACTCTTCCAAAAAGAATCTCTGGTTATCTTGTGATGCCTTATTTATTTGACTCATTAAGCCTTGTATCGAAGTATTTGTTTATGCAATTTTAGGAAATTGTGGCAGTTTCTTCTAATGCGGGTTTTCTTCATTGTACTTGCCTTCCTTGCCACTGCGCACTGCCTTTGTAAAGTCCGTGGTAGAGATCGCGATGAAGACGAGAAATGGGTAGTGCAAAACCTATAATTTTCTCTTCTGATCATAGTTGCTTAAGGTCGACGGTAGCTTTCTGATGCAGTGCCTGAAGGTGGGGGAGTGGGGTGGTTGGAGAACTACAATTTTGGCTTGTATGGTAGATAACAAGCAGGTTTGTGGTTTTGCATTCGATATGACCACAGCATGAACGCGATGATGCGATAAGCAGTAAGACAGCTGTGCTTCAATATGATGCATGAGAGCATAATGGCAGTACACTCGAAAATTTAGTTTCACAACAACTTCCTTTTTGAGCAGGCGCTATATATTATATGTTCAATAGAAGTGCGCATTTTATCGAAACTTGGATGTCCGCTGCCATTTTGTGCCCTAGCAGGAGGAATTTTAACCAAATCGTTCCTCAGAAAATATTTATTACGTTCTTTACTCGCAATGAATTCTCGTGATTGTTCGTGGTTCTGCTAGGATTGTATTCATAAAAGTTTTTTGATCTTAAATAAACCAATTATGATTCATTTGCTTTTTCCTCAAGAAGTTTGATTACCCGATTGTCATCTGTCACGACGGGGCACTGGGTATGTACCTAGACCCGGGGTTTGATCTATGGCAACTCAACGGCGACTTCATGCAATATGACTTTGAGAAACCATTCGAATATGTATCCAAATCAAGGGACTTCTCTAAACACAAAAGCACGACATTTTTATATTCAGGAAGAGGCACGCTTTGTCACGAAGCTCACTTTTGATATTTTACCTGCGAAAGGTATCTTAAGGTGGCAATTTGAGACGGGTTATAAACCACTAAACGCGTCTTTTAACAAAATGCAAATGTTTTAAAAAGCTGTGAGCGTTCAAAAGTCCAAAGTCCTTTAGCCTTCAGTGACACATAACCACAAAAGCTCTACATCTATGCTAACTTTCACTAGCTGTGTTTGTTCCTTGTGAACAATATACCTGGCACAAAAAGGATCTCTCACTTTCAGTTGCTTGTGCACAGCTTTTCGCAGGTTTTACGCCGCTTATGGCTTTACATTTTTGAACGACTTTCTTACGCTTGTAGTTTCAAAGAAATTCACAGAAAGCAGAAGTATCAGCGTTCAACAACTGGTTTAGCAACTCGTCTTCAATCACCACTCTAAGTTGGTATTCTCGTTGCTAGTGAAATTGTATAGTGTGAAAGGCTGTGTAGTTCAACATATGTAACATCTTTGTTGCGAAATAGATAACAACGAATAACACCAAAAATAGTGTACATGAGGAATAAATGTTGTAGACATGAAGGGATGTTCAAAATGTTGGCATTGTTGAAAAACATGATATAATATACGTCCATCCTTTTTCCGTGTCCATCCTTATTTATGCTGGTATTGTGAGCTTATTCCGATTCTTTGAGTTGTTGGTTGTCTGGCAGACGTGTAGGTCTATCACGCAAAAAACTGATTTATTTGTTCTTAAAAATTTTGAAAGCCGATGTAATGATATATTAGGTCATTCCGATAGTAATTTCGCTTTTTTCAAACGGACGCCGCATGTGGTAGAACAAAGATATCTAAGAGCAATTGCTAGCATTCGATGCAGAATTTCATCCTCTTTCTAATGGTTGTAAAGTTATTGCAGCACAATCGATGAGCTGTTGAAAAATAACGAAAGTCTGTGATCCATGCTTTTTGAGATGCTCAAGTTTCACAATTTTTTTAAAATTTTTATATCAATCCTCCGAAGGAGTCCAAATAACGATTCGGGAGAGCGAACCTCATAGAATACGGCGTGGCTTTTTCTCGTTTTTATGTTTCGCCATGATTTCTCAAAAGATTTATTATTGAAACCATCAAATTTTGACAGGCCTACGTCAGCCACATTCGCATCAAACACCAATAAATCTGCGGAATTTGAAACTTTCAAGATGGTATTATGATTCAACGCTAATTTTACAAAGCGAATGCGAGTTTGCGGAATCGAAATATCTAATTTAGATTTTTCCTAGTACAACCCGGAACGCGTTCGAAAATATGAATTATGATGATTTTGTACGCGAAAACTCTACGAAAGGGGAACAAAAAACATCCATTAAAAAGGAGAACAAGCTGCATCGAATGACACTCGAACTGCCATGAGTTTGATGTTGTGCGATGTTTGAGTTGACCAAGAATGGAAGGTAGCATCAATTAAAATTCTATTAACAAATTTTGAGGAGCTTTGTGAAGGAGAAAAAAATTGTTTCTTATCCTGTAGGGTTTGTTCTATCCGCCCGCTACTTGAGCTTCTTTGGAGGATTGATATAAAGATTTTGAAAAACAGCTAAAGTTGACCATAGCAAAAAGCATTGGTCGCAGATTTTGAGGATTTTCCGAAAGCTCATTGACTGGGCTACAATGTTTTTTTAACATTTAGAAAGAGAATGAAATTTCGCATCGAACGCTACGAAGATCTCTCAGAAAACCTTATTCCATTACATGTGGCGTCCATTTGAAAAAAAAAGCGAAATTACTTTCGGAATGACCTAATGTTATGGTGAGTCCGAAAGTTCTGTCGTTTCATTTTCAAAAATTTGTAACTTTGAGCTGTATCAACGGATTTGCCTGCTTGTAATTTTGTTAGAAAGTCTTTTGCTTTCAAACGCTACTTTGATGAGCTTCTGCTTCACACTGCATGCGGAGATTAAAATGGAAATGTAAGATCACATTAGCCTGGATCATTTCAACTCAGGTCACCAAAAATCTGGAACGCTGCAGAAAAATGTGAAATCGTCAGTACATATGTTTTTTGGCCTATTCTTTGCGACTGTGAAAAGTTTTTGCTGTTTTAATGTCTCTGTGAAAAGTATAAATTTCGAGTTTACTATGGAAAACGCCAAAATCATTTAATTTGCCAATTTTCTCGAAAGTCTCAACTTCTCAAAGAGACGTCTAAATAGCATACACTCTCCACAGTTGCAAACAGTAGGGCAAAAACGTATGTACTGAGAATCTCATGTTTTTCCGCAGCACTCTAGATTTTTGGTGACCTAACTTAATATGTTTGAAGCTTAAATGGTCTTAGTTTTCCATTTTTATCTCCGCATTCAGTGTGAAACAGAAACACGTCAAAGCAGTATTGAAAGCGAAAAACCAAGTCTTTCCAATCAAATTACAAGCAAGCAAATCCATTGAAATAACGCAAAGTTACAAATTTTTGAAAATGAAGCGACAGAACTATCGGACCCACCTAATAGTTAAATCATAAAGATAGACCGCTTTTGTTTATTACGATTTTTCCACGCACATTTATATTGAGTTGGAAAAAAGAATGTTGCTTTTTATTTCCTCAACATGGCATCGCAATAAGACAAACCTGCTTTGGTTTCAAACGAGCGAAAAAACAAAAAAAAATCGTATCTCCGTTCAAAAAACTTCTAAGAGCCTCGCTTGCTCATAGCTCATACCTTGCTCATAGGCATACATTCCTTATAAAACATTCATATGCGCATTTCCAGTTTTTTCATTGTGTAGGCCCGAAAAACTTAAAATTTCCATATTTTCTCCAAAGTGATGCTGGGCTGTAAGCAGTTCAATACTATTTGGGTTGGAAAGCACCACCGCGGCTTTTCACCCTTCTATAAGGGTTAGTTCTCGAAAAAAATCAAATCTAATTTAGAAAACAGAAAAAAGCTAAATTCGACATTTCTCAAAACTATCACTTTAGGAGGCTAAACGTCTCCTGTTGTACTTCCCAAGCCAAGTAGTATAGAATTGCTCACGCGGGAACAGCCCAGCATCAATCTGACAAAAACGTGATCCCGAACTTCCCGTGGATAACTTAATGTGACAGCACTAGTGCCATTTTGTAAAGCCTGCTTTGCTCTATCGACTATATCCCATATACGCTTTTGGGGTTTACCTAGTTGTGATGCTGAGGAAGTAAAAGCGACATTTTTCTTTCTAACCTAACAGTTTCTACTAAGTAATGATTCATAACACTTTACACAATTTCATACCGTTTTTCTTTTATATAACAAAATCCTTTGCCTCCCAAAGGTGACTTAACCTTCCAGCAAGCGATAAGCAGATATACTAAAAATTTTACAGATCGCCATTGGTAGCAGTGCAAAAATTGGAAGAATGACTTACATTTGCGAAGATGCAGGAAACGGAAGTGTTCGGATTCGTTACTACTGGGAGTGATAGAACAGCAATTTCCCATCATTCCTCCTATCTTCAGTTTATAAAGACGAAATGAAGTTTTACGATCGATGGACCGCACCTAGCTCCATCTGGTATTGATCAATTTTCACTCAGTAGGAGTTGTAATTCGACATTGCCTTGATTTGCAGGAAGATAAGTAGCGTTCCTTTTTATAAGGATTTTGGAATTGTGCTCAAGTTTACAATGCCAGAATGCTGAACGGGTGTTCACCTTAAGTTACACTCGAAATCGAAAATTCGGTGTGCATGTTTATGTTGTTACAAAGGAGCTTCTTTGAATGTGCTCACATGAAGGTATCCTGCTATATCTTCTTGCGCAACTGGCATCATTATCACTACAGTACCCATCAATAATTATTCTTGTTCTCTAGTTCGTAACGATAGTGCTACCGAAAAGAATTGAGTCTTGCGAAAGTTTCAACAAAGTAATTTTTGAGCAACAAGCCAAAATTTTTCTGTGATTGCGACTACTCAAGCCGTCGTTGATGTACTAATAAAATACGCATTTGTACAGTACAAAGTAGCGCAACGAATGTTTTGTCGTCATCTCAGCCTTATGGAATTTGTAGGAAGAGTGGAATGTTGTCGTTTCTTACAGCTACGATCTGCGTTACAGTACCTGCTGTTTCAACAGTGTACAATATTTGAAAGCATGTGAAGAGGTTGACTGTAGCAAGTTGTATTTTGATAGCAACAAGTCACCAGATCACGGTATAATGCAAGAGTAACTCTCCCTTACTCCCCCTATGCCGTTTAAAGGGACCTTATGCCTGTTCAAAAAAGGTCTTCTTTCTCAATAAACAGTCGACCACGCTTTTTGAAAACGCTTTGCATGGCAAATTTTTTTCAAAAAGTGCCAACACAAGTCCTCTTCATCGCACTGATAACGCTGTTACCTCTCCTTTAATTACAAAAGTTCCCACTTCGTCTGCGATAATTTTTTGTCTCCACTGCCACATGTAATGTATGCTTGCTTATGAGGCAAGACACTTCCTTTGTAAGGCTGCTTTTGATAGTGGCAGAGACTTTTGTTGCCTTGCATGGTATTGTTGTTATTCGAAAATCGATCCCATACGAGTCTTCCACCAAGTACGGTAGTTGGGAAACGCGCCTACACTGGCTTTCAAGGCGTGTCCGGGCAGATTCGTTACCTTAGTCTCAACTTTTGAGCAGGGCTTCCCTTGCAGATCATAGCCTGATTGCGACTGCGAAATATTGCTTTTCAAAAGCCAAAAGTGCTTCAGAAGTCCAAAGACAGACGCCCCTTAATTTAGTCTCATTATTTAGGAGCAGGAAGTCGTGGCGAGACGCCCTGCTGTAGCGTCGCAAGACCGTATCCCACCACAATTCCATGCTTCGGTAAGGACGAGACTAAATTGAGGGGCTGTACTCTTGATTGTTCAAAATTTCTCGCTTCAAAGAAGTATTTTGCAGTCGCAATAGACTATGGTCTGCCTGGGAGCTCCTCTTAGTAATTTGCTAAAAGTGAAATGCTCCTATTTGCCCGGATACTGCTTTGAAAAATGCCATATATGCGGAAGCGTTGCAAGCTCGATGCAGCTCAGGCAACGGATAGGACCCCTCCGCCGGAGAAATGGCAGGGTCGCGGCGTTTCCCCAGCGGTGGGTCTCCCATTTGTCCGGCGGAGCCCTCCCATTTCTGCTCCGGATACCTCCCATTTTCTGCTCCGGATACCTCCCATTTTCTGCTCCGGATGCCTCCCATTTTCTGCTCCGGATGCCTCCCATTCTCTGCTCCGGATACCTCCCATTTTCTGCTCCGGATACCTCCCATTTCTGCTCCGGATACCTCCCATTTTCTGCTCCGGATACCTCCCATTTCTGCTCCGGTTACCTCCCATTTTCTGCTCCGGATACCTCCCATTTTCTGCTCCGGATACCTCCCATTTCTGCTCCGGATACCTCCCATTTCTGCTCCGGATACCTCCCATTTTCTGCTCCGGATACCTCCCATTTTCTGCTTCGGATACCTCCCATTTCTGCTCCGAATACCTCCCATTTTCTGCTCCGGATACCTCCCATATTCTGCTCCGGATACCTCCCATTTTCTGCTCCGGATACCTCCCATTTTCTGCTCCGGATACCTCCCATTTTCTGCTCCGGATACCTCCCATTTCTGCTCCGGACCCCTCCGATTTTCTCCGGCGCGGCTCTTCCAAATCTGGCGGACTCGCGCCGGGCAAATTTCTCCAGCGCGAGTCCGCCAAATCTGGCAGAGTCGCGCCGGAGAAATGGCGTACCTTTGCAGCAGGGCCGGAGAAGCCTCCCACTTGCCTGCCAGTAATGTCACCGCGACGGACCGCCCATTTGCCCCTCTCTCATTGGTCAACTGGGTCCGGCGCACTCTGGCAGATTCGGACTGTCCGGCGGAGGGGTCCGGTCGATTGTCTGAGAGTAAGCTTAGAGGTTGAAAATAGCATGATGTCAAGACAGTAAGTAAATTTGCATACTACGAAATTGTTAGATGCAGATTTGAATAAGCTTTCATGCAAACTTGTCTAACTTCCCACCATAACGGTAGAACCGTATTGAGCAATTTGAATCAATTGTGATTGTCATTAGCCATCTCTTGCCCCTTTTATTGAACGTAGATTGCAGATGACGAGTGGAATCTATGTGTTCAGGTGATTTTAATTTCTAGAACTTATTTAAGAAATTAGTTTATCCGGTGAGTTTTTTTGAGGTTTCCAGGGAACAACTAAAACTCTTAGAATTACAATCGAGACATTTCTTACAATCATATGTGTAATTGCTCACAACGTGCACTTTGCCCTACCCATACTAAAATTCTGGTTGCGAAAACGCAAGGGACTGAGCAATTGTTGACGTTTGCATCTTGAGCATTAGCTTACCAAAAAGTAAAGAAGTTTTTGAACACGGAGAACTCTTACTTCGAGCGGCGTCTATTGCAAACATCCAGGGTGAAGGCGGCAAAAACGGACGTTTTGTGCAGTGACTTATATGATCACATGAAATGACTCGTCTTTGTATGACTCTGATCGGCCTTGTTAGCCGAATTGTATTGAGTTCAATATCTCGGTTATCTTGGTTAGTATTCTTCGTTAACATTTTTGCCACAAACTTTATCGAAAATGAGGATCCATTTTAACACCTTTGCTAGGTTTTCTGGTTCGTTGTTACGAATATTGCTTAATGCTATGCATAATTACTCCCATGCTGTCATTTCATTGCTGCATCTCTCCGTCGTTCAATATCGTTTTCGATTCTTGCGAAATCGATGGGATTTTCTCTTAGTAAATAAACTTGCACGTTTTCGAATCACAAAGAGTTGAGACGACTCATTATTTTGAGCTAAATTTTCTGTCTCACCTTCTGCAAACTTGTAACGCTTTGCTTGATAAGCTGTTGCAGTGGTGGAGCATACACATTGACCGTTCCCTGTTTGCAAGCATATTTGAATTTTATTGGATCAGTCCTATCTCTTCGAACGGCAAATCTCAAATTTTTTCAAGATAACTTATCCTTTACTTTTGGTTCATGTAAATGTACAAGTAAGTAGGACAGGAGTTGGCCTCGCAAATCTTAGCATGTTTGATGATTGCCTCCAATCGCCTGTTTAGTCCAAAATGAAACCTAATCGCTTACTAACTGCATCACTGGTGACATAGCTTTTGGAAAGAGTAAAAGCAGTTAAATTCAGTGCAACCTCACAACCATACGATCGGAATCTAAAAAAGCGACCTTACAAAGTAATTTGAAGTTTGGTTTCAATAAGCAATACGCCCAGTAGGTACCCTTTGATTCAACTGGATTGCCGGCTAGAAGGTGGTGGTTCGTGACCTAATCAAGGCTAGACAATGACCAGAGAGCACTTTGCGAGAGAGACGCAAACTGTGTCGCGGGCGCGAGCGGTCGTTTCCCAGCCGCCAATCTCGTAGAACCAAACGGTCTAGTTTTTCTGGGTACCGTCACTCTTTTCGTAAGAATGAAAAAGTTTGATATATATTAGGTCATTCCGAAAGTAATTTCGTTTTTTTCAAACGGGCGCAACATCTGATGGAGCAAAGGTTTCTAAGAGATCTTGGTAGCATTTGATGCAGAAGAATTTCATTCTCTTTCTAATGGTTATGGAATTGTTGCAAAACAGTCAATGACCTGTCAGAAAATAACCAAAATCTGAGACCCATGCTTTTTGAAATGGTCAAGTTTCACGATTTTTTACACCTTTCATATCAATCCTCAAAAGGAATTCAAGTAACGATTCGATAGAGTAAAGCTTATAGAATACAGCGCTACTTTTTTCCTTTCTTGTAGCTCGCCGTAATTTTTTAAAAGATTTTTAACAGAACTATCGAATTTTATCAGTCCCACTTCAACCACAATAGCATCAAACATCATAATTTTTCGGAATTTGAGACAACCCAGATGGTACTATGAGTTAGCATTGATTTTACAAAGCAAGTGAGGGTTTACGGGTTCGAAATATCAAATTTTGAGTTTTTCGGGTGCAGCCTGGAGCTCGCTAAAAAATGAGTTATGATGATTTCTTCCCGGAAACTAAACGAATCGGAAACAAAAAACACACGTCAGAATGAGGAGAAAATGCTGCATCGAATAGTGCCCGAGCTGCTCTTCCTTTGATGTTCTACGAGGATTCAGCTGCCCAAGTATGGAAATCGGTAGCATCGGTTAAAATTCTGTTAAAAATGTATGACAAGCTATGGAAAGGAGAAAAAAGCAGTGCTGTACTCTATAATGTTTACTCTATCGAACCTTTACTTGAACTCCTTCTGAGGACTGATATGAAAGTTTTAAAAAATCGTTAAACTTGATTATCTCAAAAAGCATGGGTCGCAAAATTTGGTTATTTTCTGAAACCTCATTGACTGTTTTGCAACAATTTTATAATCATTGGAAAGAGAATGAAATTCTGCATCGAATGCCCCCAAGATATCTTAGAAACCTTTGTTCGATCAAATGTAGCGCCCGTTTGAAAAAAAGCGAAATTACTTTCGGAATGACCTAGTATGTTACTTTTACTATTTCTGATTGTTTCTTCGCGATTTTTCTATCGTGCCTCAAGTCCACATATCTGTCGTAACAAAGGTCAAACTTTCGTAATCTTAAACCGTAACCTCTTGCATACTAGAAGATTGGCTTCTACCCCTTTCATCTTGTTCTTGTCACTCTACCGTTTAGAGATCAAACTTTGGCAAAAAACGTCTTGTGCGTATTTTTTGAATGAAAAGCTGCTGCTCTTGCGTGGCTTTCTATTCTCAAAGCGCTTCTTGCCCGTTGCGAGGCACGAAAATATTTCGAAAGCTTACAACAAATCAGAGTTGAACCAGATAAATGCAGTTCATCTAACTTGCATCTTGCAGAGAGGCATTTGCCCTTCGAGCTGCTAGCTGAATTTTGCAAAAGGATCTTGTGTGTGGTAGGTATAAAGCTTCTCTAAGGTTGACTGAGAAATCGATTTGGTAATTCAGACGCATCGCCGCAAAGCTAATTAACTGTCCTCAAGTCATCGCCGAAAAGGTATCCATGCGTTTCGCTCATATGTTCAAGTAATATGCTTTCAAACTGAAATCATGAGCGTCATTTTTAGATGTTGAACTTTAACGAATTTTTGCTCGAAGACAGCGATAGCGAAGAGGATGAGCCGGAACGGCGTTTACATAAAGATCGCGCTTGCCCTTTCGAAACGCTATCGGACGTCGAGTTTCGAAAGGATTTTCGTTTTAGTCGTCCGGTCTTCTACTAACTTTGCGAGATGCTTAGAGAAGATTTGGCGCATACAAGGGTTAGGGGAACGTCTCTGACGGTTGCCCAACAAGTAGCTGCGTGTGTTCACCTTTTGGGGAGAAATGCCATGCAGGCCGATTCGGCGCGTCTTGCTGGGGGTAACCAAAGCACGGTTTCGAGGACCCTACGTGTGATTCTGGATGCTGTTGTGAAGTTGGCGCCAAGATACATCAATTGGCCTTCAGATGCACAACAAGAAGAAATAGCGCGAAGAATTTAGCGGAAGTATAGACTCTCTAACATTGTTGGGATGATTGGCGGCACGCACGTTAGAATTGTGGCACCAAGAGAAAATGCAGTGGATTACATAAATAGGAAGAGGTACCACTCAATAAATGTGGGAGCCATATGCAACGACAAGTTTTTATTTCAAAGGGTGAGCGCTTCATGGCCCGGTTCCCCCACGACAGCAGGGTCTTCAAATCTTCGGAACTTTACAAAGATCTAAGGGCAAGGAGAAAAAGGAGATGCATCATGGGTGATTCAGCTTACACCGCAGAATCATTTTTAATCAAAGTTCTGAGTCAGGCCAACAAGTGAAAGGTAGTTTTTCGCTTTTTAAGCGAGATTTCACTGTTATTGTTCTTTTCTTTCAGAACAACGGTACAATCAATTGAGCAGGCTTTTGGGATGCTAGAGCGCCAATGGCACATACTCCATTCAGGATGCAGGTAAAACGACTACATCAGACATCTTTATTTTGCAAACTTCGCAGGAAAACACAAAAAAACAATAATCAAATCAGTTCTTCATTCACTCGTATAGAAATTCAAACAGTTTGAGACAAGATCAGTAACGAGGTGATTGCAAATTCGAAGTCATCGTTGCAAATACGACCCGGATACCGCCGCCAAAATAACAATAACGTGCGTGGTGCTGAGTAATCTTGCGAATCAAAGAAATGAGCCGCTTTTCGAGGACGACGACGATCTGGAAGTGGTTGAAAGTGAAATGGAGGGAGAAAATCAAGAATTCCACACTACTTCCGGTCGTGCCCTCATAAGGAGGATAATCGAAGAATTTTTTTAACTTACTTATTCATCCTCGCCAGGTCCTTGCCAGGTCAATTTGTATTCGCGTGTAGTCGATTTTTGCCCTGACTTCCTCACACTGTAGGCAGAGCAGTATGTTTTCTTGTCTCTTGTTTTGCAGTGATTGTTCCAATATCTCATTGCGTAAGTTTTCGTTTTGAATTTGTTTTTGAATTTGCTCCGACTTTAGTTGCAAGACTTGCTCTTTTTCACAGACGAAAAAGACTGCTCTGTGAAAATGATTTGTTTTGAATAATTGTTTAGATGTGTGTTATAAAACTTGATGCTCACTTCAAGGCTTGTATATTGGATCGTCTTTTTTTGCGAGGAGGGCTGTCGTCGATGTTGTGCGGCTTTTTACCCAAACTTCGCGAAGTCAGCGGAGTAACCGCAGGGGTGTTTTCGTCCGTATCAGCGGAAGGAAATGGGTCCACCTTAAAAATACTAGTTAGGAACATGTATCCACACAACGGCAAAATACCTCTTCGGCGATTGGGGTCACACACTCCTCATAAATGACATTAACATCCATGGTGTTCGTATTTGGAAGATTCTCTGTGTTTGGAACATTCTCTGTGTTTGAAAAATTCTGCGTGTTTGAAGCATTCTGTGTTCGAAACATTCTGTATGTTTGGAACATTCTGCAAGGGAAAATTATAGGATAGAAGTTGCGTTACGTTAGTGTACGACTCATTGCAGCGTTTGCATTGATTTCCAAAGGTTTCTTCAGACCCGAAAGGCGCGGTCTATTGTCGCAGCCCTCAATTACTATTTTCACATGAGGAGGAGCTGCTATGGAGATCGGAGGACCACCGCCTGTCTTCGCCTCTTCATTTCGCTGCAAAAAACGTTGATACATTGCTGTTTTTCAGTAACGGTGACGGACTTCTAACGCGCTTATCTTTTTCGCCGTCTTTAGTGTATCTTTTATTCTCTGATTGATCTGCTCAGGAGTCCGCGTTGAAAAGCCGTTACGTACTAGGTCTTCACAGATATCCTCCAACAACTTCTGCTTACGCTAAAGTGGAATAATTTTGATCAACAATAGAAGTCAAGATTATTTACAGGGGAATGGGTAGAAGGAGTTGTGTTGCCGAAAAGATAGGGGAGGGATGCGCGGACGCTCAGGCCAGCATTTCTGCACCTAACTGAAGTTACAAATCGTGTCAGGTCTCCGTAAACAACTGTAGCTTTTGCGACATATCGTCCATTTCCCGGAGGAAACGATCCCCCGCAGCCATCCCCGCTATGCACGAGGGGAACGCTGGAGAGGGGATCACTCCCCTGGGGATCTCTGTATGGAAATTGTCAAAACCGTTAATTTTCAGTTTTTTTGAAGAAGCTTATGTTGAGATAACAAGATAAAGACTACATATCAAACAGTATGATAGTTTCAATGCGTTCAGTTAGCCTGTAGGGATAGAACTATCATGTCGTATGAAAAATGCGCAAATCTCAAAAATGATCAGGAACTTCTACAAAAACTCGAAATTGATAGTAATATGCAATTTCTTTGCGAGAAGTGAACATAGAAGAAAGAGACAAAACTGCAAGCTACAGGTCGCTGAGAAAGGAACCCGGCGAATATCTTTCATCAATATGAACGCAATGTTTTGTAGTAATTGATTGAAACCAGAATATTCGCCTCTCTGGTATCAATTGAACCATCGAATCCCTACTCCGTTGCAGGGGATGACGATCCCCTTCCCCGTGTTATTAAGTCACATCCGTGCATACGGGGTTCGAGAGGGGAGAGGGAAAGGGATTCCCTGTGGTTCATTCGATCGATAAGGAGATAAATGCATAATCTTACCTGCGTGAATGATAGTCCGTATTTCGAGGATAATGTAGTGATTCCGTGATACACTTCATAATTTTGAACGTACCATTGCGAAACAATACACATTTCCGCGGACGTCATGGCGGTTATTCGTTTCTGAATAAAGATCTATTGGAAACATAAAAATTCCCAAAAACCGCTTACCTTCTTTTCATCCATTGTGTCGAAACAGTACAACAAAGGCAGGCAACTTTCAGTATCCAAAACTCTGAAACCAGATATTGAATTTGAGTCATCGAAAGAGTAATGCAAAGAATGAGCGGCAAGTCGAAAAAATCACGAAGTCTGCGAAATGCTGCACTTTCACGAGTTCTTTTATGGGAGAAGTAAATCGTCATAAGACGACCATAACATGAATTGCTAAATAGAGTCATACTATTTCAACAATCAACATTATCACTGACAGCTAGTATAACCAAGTCACAAAACAAAATAGGGAAAACGAAGAAGAGAGCGAAGGAGAGAGAGATACAATGGGAGAAGTGAAAGGAGAAGAGTGAGAAAAGGAAGTAAGGCACTCAAAAATCACTATTCATGTATATTGCATTCCAAAAACCATCCTGGCACACAAGAATTAATCAAAAACACTTTTTTTGACGAGTCCTTTTGGTAGCCGTGAGGTAGCGCGATTAAGCAATCTCACCATCCCCGCTGTAAGTGCAGGGGAGGGATCGCTCCCCTCCCCTCTTGCATAGCGGGGTTCAATGAAGGGGATCGTTTCCCTGAGGATCCAGCTCCCCTCCCCTCCCCAGCGGGGATGTACGTACATACGGGCCTAGGAGAAAGGACGTGCTGCAACTATAATGGAACTCTTACTATGTATTGTAAGAGATTCCATCACGTACCCCTGAACCTCTATTTATTCAAGACTTAGGTCATTGAGCAGTAATTATTCGGTAACGGATCTCTTCTCAGATAGAACAAATGGTTATTGAAGATAATCAAACAAACTCAGCGGAAGTCCTTCAGAATATGGGTCTTCCGCAACTGACAAGATAAAACGGACTATTTGCATGTCGGAAATATAAATTGCAAGTGACGAAGTGAAAATAAACTAGATAATGATTTCTTTGCTAGTTGAACTAGATTACGCACCGCACTTAAACTAAAAAAAATAAGGGAAATTCATTTATAACATCTCGTTTAATGATACCACCATAAAACAATTCCATTTCCTTGACCTTCACAGTAGTAGGTTGTACTTCCGTATGTTACTCTGGCACCAGGAGAGATTCAAAGAATAGATGTCTGTTTATTAGATACGTGAAGTCTATTTAAGTGATAAAAAAAGCGTTTCAAAGAGAACTTCATAATGGCGTGCTAGATGTGAAAAAAAAACTTGGAAACGGTAACCTTTGAGCGAAGGCGGAGAGTAGCCAGCGCGAGTAGTTTATGGTGCCTCTGCCTCCCCTCCCCCTATCCTTGTATCGAGCAACAAACAAGTAACAAAATTAACATAGTTTATGGTGCCTCTGCCTCCCCTCTCCCTATCCTTGTAACGAGCAACAAACAAGTAACAAAATTAACATAGTTTATGGTGCCTTTGCCTCCCCTCTCCCTATCCTTGTAACGAGCAATAAACAAGTAACAATTTACAATGTTCAAAAAGTAATGAAAATTATGTCTCTCTCTTGTCTCTTGTTATACAAGGTGCTTCAAAAAAGTGCTTGTATTGATTGTTAATAACTCCCTTGTCTTGAAGTATTCGAGAAGCTTTAGGTACCATTGTAGAACTGGCTTCGACTCAGAAATCTAGTAACTTGTGGGATATGGTTCATATGGACGCTGAGTTTCATATTTAAATTTGTAAGAGATTGTAAAGCTTTCTAAAGTTGTAAGCACATCTTATGAGAAGTCGACATATATCGCTGACATTGTTTGCCTGGCATAACTTTTTAGAAAGCTTCATAATAAGATGTAAACTCCATGATAACAGAGTAGCTAACAATCAAACAGTAGGACTTTTTTGAGAGACTCTGTATAACAAAGTCAAAAGCGTAGGAATTGCTCTAGAACTCGAAAGAACTGTATGTAGAACTCGAAAATTGCTGTATTTCATGATAACTAGTAGCATCAACCAGAAAATCCAAAAACGCAGCTGTATCGAGAAAGACGCAGAGCAGTATTTGAGATGAAAACTCTTCTCTCAGAAAACAAAGCAAATTTCGATTCTTTCCGTGTTAAGCGTTATTGTGCTTCCAGCGATGGGATATCATCCATTACTTGTATTTAAAACGATAAATGCTCGTTTCTACACCTTTTCTTCCTTGTTTTATACCGTCATCTCCCACTGCAAAAACGCCTGTATGACTGCATGTTTTTCATCAATCTCACTGATAAAGCAGGACGATTTCTTGCTTTCGGTCAAAGAGAAACCGTCTTCGAGTGGCATCCTCAAGCCTTGCACAATTTCAAAGACAGGAAACTGTTCCGTTCACGATATTTTTCTTTTTCTACATTTTTTTGCTTCTAGGTTAATTACTCAAACTACTTATTTTGTGATTTCCTAACTTTGAGAAAGACATAGTTCCGTTCCACCCTACGCCCAATCTTCGTCTTATTACTGATCACGTAAAATCACAAACCTGCTGCCCATTTACCACATATCACATAGCCAATTGATCTGAAGTAGTCATTATTATAAAATAACTACCGAAAAAATGTACTACTTATAAATTTTTCATTTTCGCTGTAGTCCCTTCGATTTTGCAAAGGCAGTTTGCTGTACTAAGGAGAGCATGCAATAGAAAACCCGCATGATGAAGAGCGCTATGACTTCCTACAAACAGCGGGGTTCCGATTTTGCCATACCAGCATTGTATAATGACAAAAGTAAGGCAGATATTAGCTTGTCCCACAATTCTCTTCATTCTTGGATTTTCGCTGTGATAGGTCATACACGTCCTACTCTAGATAGACATCAGGATACCATTTGATAGAGCAAAGCAAGCTCATTAGATGGTGTTTATGTACCCCAGTTTCGATCCATCTCAAATTTGAAATAAAAATCTAAAAAGTTTTCAATGTCCAAAAAATGAAGATTTTTTCATGTCTTCGTTCAAGAAAGTTCTATCTCTCACTCGCTCACGCATATACACTCCACATCAGACACTCAAACTTGTTGTTGTTGTATTTTTTATTAGCTAGAAATCAAAGAGATGAAAATCCCATGTTTTTACCAAGATGCTGTACTGTTTTTTACATCAACAACTATATACTACGAGCCCTTAGAAGTGTTTACAACCGTATTCTCAGTTCTCTATAAGCCATAGTTCCCGAGAAATATCGAATTTAGCTTTCCTCATTCGGGTTTTTCGCGCTTGGCTCAACATGTCTCGGAAAGGTTATAATGAGCCAAAGATATACGGTTGTACTTCTGAAGGCTTGCAATATACAACTGTTAGTGTAAGGACAGCCCAGCATTACGTAAAAATGGAAACTTTTATTTTCTCGATTTGACTAATAAAAAATACAGCGATAGCACACGCAGATGTGTCTGATGTGCAGTGTATATGCTTGAGCGAGTGAGAGATCTGTAAGTCTTTTTTTACGAAGACGTAAAAATATTTCATTTTCATTTTCTGAGCATCCGAAACTTTTTAGATTTTGGTTTCAAACTTGAGGTGGAGCGAAGCTGGTGCAAAAGGCATAAACGCCATCTTATAGAGCTTGCTTTGCTTTATTAAATGGTGTTCTAACGTCTATAGAATAAGAAGTATGACTTATCACAGGGAAAACTCAGAAATGAAAAGTTTTATGGGACAACCTAACAGAATTAGGTCGTAACATGAGTTTTGTTACACTTCAGGGAAAAAACCTCCATAACTTTCTCCAAAAATTTTTCCTCACCTCCAAATTGAACAGAGGGCTGTAAATGTTCAATATATACATGCCACACGTGAAAAATCCAACTTTTCAATTTTTTTGGATTTTTTTAGAATTATTTTTCGCAAATTTCCAACTTGCATTATTGAACAGTCTAGACTTTCAAACATTCTCAACTACTAGTATTAGGTCATCCCGAAAGTTTTGTCCATTTTTCAAAACGTTATAAAACCACGCACAATGAAGACCTAAAGAAGCTTCAAAATGCATTCGATGCAGCTTTTCCTTCTCTTTCTTACGGTTTTTTCGAACCAAAATCCATGCTTTTCTGATAATTGCTAAAATTCTTCACCCGTCATTTTTATCTGCTCAAAGTTCAGTTGATTTTCAAAAATTTCATTCCATGGCTTCGGAGAAGTTCAAGTATGGCTCAAACATAGCAATCCTAGGACTGTATGGCCATATTTTTAGATTCTCTTAATCTGCGGTTTTTAGCTTCAAAGAATTATTTCTTCGAAAGTCTTGATTTTTAGTAAAGTCATGAAACACGCAACTGCAGCAAAAACATGTAAACTCTTAAGTTTTCGCGAATTGAGACTTGTTTTTTATTGAACAATATTTATGCAACATAACCGATTTGATTTGCTTCAAAAATCTGCTTTTTGGAATTTCCGGTAATCTTTCATGGTAAACCTAATTAAAAAGCCGCGGTTTTTCTTAAATAAATAATTACTACGAACCTGATAAACGTGGTCTACTTAATCTAAAATAGGCGCGTTGTAGCCAAAGGTTTGCTCTACTCAACAGTCACTAGCGCTCTTTGAAAACATCAGAATAAAAATTCTAAAATTCGGGAAAGATTTGGCGTTACTGCTGAGCTGCCCAAAAAACCGTGGCGATAACATCACAAAGACAGGGTAGATCGAAGACCAAATATAACTGTAAGAAAGAGCATAAAATTATGAATCAAAAGGTCTCTAGGTCGTCCGTGGATTAGTGTGTTCTGTGAGTTTTAGTGGGCGATGAAAAAACCGGCAAAACTTTTGGGACAACCTAATACTAATGCCCTTAGGAATCCAGCAAAAATCTGAAAGCATAATCAATAAAAATGAGAGAATTTTCAAAGGCAAAAGAAGAAATGGAGATTCAAGTGCCGTCACAAAATTGCCTTTTACTGCAACCCATATTTGTAAAAGTGGATTGGTGTCAATATATTAGGTTGTCCCAAAAGTTCTTGCGCCAGATTTTCAAAAAATCATAACTTCCTTAATTCTAAACGATTTTTCCCAAGTTAATTTTTATATGAAAGAGGAACCTAGAGACCTAAAGACCTTTTTCTTTATAGATGTGCCTTTGCCATGAATTAGCGCTGGTAAGTTCGAGAGTTAAAAGCAATTGAAGGAAATTAGTCAAGATCGACATTTTTCAAGCTGGATCACGAAAAATTCTGGAAGTATTTTTATTTGATAGAGAAAATTTTGCGCATTATAGTGTTGCCATTTTCATAAATTAAAACGAAGTAGATTGAAAGTTAGAAGCAAATAAAAAGAATTTCTTCACTTTCGCATTTTTTGCACATGCTCAAAAAAGCTTGAAAACGTCACAGAAAGAACGAAAAAGTCATAAACATGGGTTTTTTGACCTTCCCTTTCTAGCTGAGCAAAAATCGTGCCAATCGGGAGCAATTTTGATTTTTTGATTTTTTCTGGTTTTCGGGCCTGCGTTTTTCACGAAAATTAAAATCGCTCATTGGCACGATTTTCACTCGGCTAGAAAGGGAAGGTCACAAAACCCATGTTTATGACTTTTTCGCCTTTTCTGTGACGTTTTCGAACTTTTTGAGCATGATCAAAAACTGCAAAACTGAAGAAATTCTGTTTATTTGCTTCTAACTCTCGATCTATTTCGTCTTAATTCATGGGAAAGGTACCACTGTAATGTGCAAAATTTTCTCTATCAAAAAAAAGTACTTCCAGAATTTTTCGTGATCCAGCTTGAAAAATGTCGATCTTGACTAATTTCCTAGAATTGCGTTTAACTCTCGAACTTACCAGCGCTAATTCATGGCAAAGGCACCGCTATAAAGAAACAGGCTCCCTCTTTCATACAAAAATAATTTTGAGAAAAATCGTTGAGAAGAAAGGAAATTATGATTTTTTGAAAATCCGGCGCAAGAACTTTTAGGACAACCTAATATATTTCTTTGTTCATTGCTCATACGCGCCAATTATTAAACTTTGTCAAAGTTGTTTTTCAGGAGAAGAAAAAAAAGTGTATCAAAATTTATGCTACGACCTAGTACATAGACGGTCTAAAAGTTTTCTAGAGCCATACAGTGAAACATTTCACATTTGAAGTTTGTGAAAATGAAGATAACGTAACTGATTATAGGTAAATATAGGTTAATAGGTTAATAGGTTTAGGTAGGTAGGTTAATATTTATAGGTTGCATAGGTCAAATATTGCCCAATGCGTGTTAGTGAATTCTAAGGCAAACAAGAGCTCTTGTAGATTGACGTGTGGTTTTACGACAATATATACGATACCAGTGCCGTTGATGGTGAATCGAAAGCATTCGTTAAAAGCGTATTCTGGCTTTTTTAGCTGAAAGTGTGTTCGTACGTTTGGTTATGTCAGAATCACTATGACTTCGAATGGATCGCGAGGATAAGAGCAGCAATAGGGTGTTTTTCTACACAAACATGGCTTTTAAGCTTTTTATGGTTGCTGTTTGTGGTAAACTAGAATGGGAAAACACTTGCTTACATTTTAACATAATTCACGTAGACGATACTTCAAGAGCTCAGGTTCCACTCTTGACCTTCACCAAATGTTTACCTACTCTAGGCAGAAATAACCTTATATGTCCACGACATTGTGGAAGGCCACGATAGCCTATATAAGTCTTGTAGACGAATCGCATTCTTTTACAATTTTTCTAGAAATTGAAAATCAACATTAAGAATTATAGAACACAAACTGCCCAACAAGACTGCAAATGGAGTGGAACGTATAGGTAACCTAACGTTCATTTTGCAAAGAAGCTTGTGTGGCTGAATGACGTTATAGGAAATTTGCCTGCAAAAAATGCAGCAGTATATCAAAAAAAAACTAATCGCAGAAATGACTTGAGAACTGCTCGTTGATCTAAAATTAACCTGCAAACTAAAAAGGAAGGATCATTGGTCAAAGTGGCATTTCAAAATGAATTGCATCCGGTTTTGAGGGGTATTAAACGCTGATTTCAAATCGGTCCTCAATATCTGCTGGCGCCTCTGCGTGAGTATGGCCGTTTCAAGAGCCAAAAAAATTGAAGGGGCGACGAGGATAAACTTGGTTGTTACAGAATGTACATTTCGCAGATAGAATTATTTTGAGTTTCTGTACAACAAACAAAAGAATTATTTTGAGCATGTAGCATACAAAGATTAATCTTTGTAAGAAAGACTTCTGCGAATGATTTTCTTTATCTTTCGCCTTCAAATTTTCTTGACAAAAACTCTCATAGCTTGTTGCCCAAAGGCGCTACGTAAATAGGAAGGACAGATTTGGATCCAGCGTTTGATGCCCTTCAAAACTGTGCGCATATCATCTGGAAAGGCCTCTTCGACCAGCGATCCTTCCCTAGTAAGCCCACCGTCAGGAAGTCGAAAATGATAAGACAATAACAGAGATGCTTCGTGAGTAACCTACACAGCTCAAAAATAGGAGCTATGAGAAACTGAAGTGAACTGCAAGTAATCAACCCGCTTCTAACTACGGAAAAGTGAGCTCGACGTCTGTGTAGTATTCAGCGAACATCCTGATAAATAAAGGATTGTTTTCATATAAAAGGTATAGTGTGCATCTTGAATCTGCGCGTCAAGCGCAGTCCAGTTTGAAGAGGTAGTCAGCCTATCATGCTTTTGCGTAAAGCTGTCGTTTTGACGCAGACTTGCAGCCTAACCATTATTTTGAGATCGATTAGAGGCTAGTAACCAATGCCGAACATTTATAATCATAACATATAATAACGGGCTAAGGATGTTTACGTGACTTTGTGTGTGTGTGTGTGTCTGTTACGAAATTCGTGGGGTGTGTTCCAGCTAGCGTTCTAAGCCCAAATTTTGTATAGCGCAAGCTACCTGCATGAGAGTCCAACATGCAAAAGCACGAGTAGATTCGTTGAGTGGATCCCTCAGAAATTGCGCGCCAAACGGGTCCACCTGGCTTCTGTACCGCAAAATTCGGTCCGTATCACCACTTTTTGCAGAGTCGTGGATGAGTTTGGTAAGCAAATGTGCAAGCGATGAAGTTTAGCCAGAAAAGTGGTCGAAAGTTTACTACATAACGAAAACGGCGCCAAAACGAATTGGTTGTGTAAATGGTCAATTTGCCAAGGTTCTAGCTAAGCGTTTGAGAAGATTTTAGCACAGAGATGTAGCGGTATCATTACTTTTATGGCGACTATCAAGTCATGACAAATCGAAAAACCTATTCAAATTTGCGTTTGTCTTCCTGCGAAAAGTTTCCACGCGAAATCACCGATCTCACGTGAAAAGACTTTCTAAATGAGTGGTTGTTTACATTTTATTCGTGGTAGTCGGAATAGCGCGGTGAGTTCCAGTGCCACGATTTTACGAGAATGAGTAAGGCATATAGATGGTAGAGCCAGTGCGAACCTCTGCGAGGCAGAGGTGACGCACTGGTATCAGATAATCAAGGTAAAAAACAAGCTTATGGTTTGATTTCCTGGAGATACCTGTTCAATTCAACTGCCCCCGACATGTTGTGAAAATAGTAGTTTTAGAAATGTTCTTATGATCTGCGATGATGTTAACGGGTATCCTGAGAAAGCACGATTGCGCTGAATCTCCAAAATAAAACGGTGAGCGATGAAAAATTTCGAAGGCGGGAGCGATCGCAACTTGCATCCCGCAACACTCGTCTTGTGTACGATCGATCATCTTTGTTTCAAGACATCAGTTTGCTAGGTTCAAAGACGGACAACATCTCAAGTACTCAAGTGTAGAAGAATTTGACACAGCCGTTTTTAACTCTTTTTGTAGAAGTAACGAGTGATAAAACAGTCTGACAGGTTGATTACTGGAAAAGACGTAACACAATGACTTCGTTTTCTATTTGTACGATGACAACAGCTTAACTGAACGCATTGTCCCGGCAGATTTTGCGTTTCCACCTCTCTGCATGATTCAAACCTTTTTGACACATAAAACCCTAATTTGAGCTTCAAGCGGGGTGGAAAAGAATAATTTTGGGAGTTTACCTAATTCCCAAATGCAGCACGAACAAGAGTTTCAAAAAGTTGGGAGCCTGGCACGAACACCCTGCCGCCTGTAATTTTTGCTTTGGATAGCATAACGAGGAGAAGGCAGGCGTGGGGTCCCGTCGAACAGATGTCTAGAGGAAAGGCGTCTAGAGGGCTATTTTTCAACGCGGGGGAATCAACCAGCCGGACTGGGCCTAGAGGTTAATGAGATGACCAGGAACCCCACCACACCTATATCCCCCAGGGCGCGAATCTGCCTTCAAAAGCAGCGTCACCCAAAATTTCGCCTCTCGTGTTGGAGCGGTCGCAGTGTCCCGCACCGAACAGACAGATAAAGCCGTCCGAGCGTGCGCCGATTGGGTTGCGCGCCGGTTCGAAGGCTATTTTCTCTCTGCATAGAGAACATCAACCACCCGGACTGGGCCTGGAGGTTAGTGGGGTGACCGAGAATCTCACCACAGATATGTCCCCCAGGGCGCGATGCCGGGACACTGCCTTCAAATGAAAGACTTCCATGCATTTTGTGCAGTAGAACAATGCGTGTATTGTTTATTCGAATTCCAGCATAAACACGACCAAAATGCGATGTTGTCAGCTCCATTCCTGCAGCAGTAGAGTAATTCAACACTAGCTCCAATGGTTCATCAAAAGTTCATAATGTAAAACAGAAGCAAACAACGTTTTTGAAAGTGTACAGCTCGATTTTCTGATGTTCCAAGAATTTTTGTTCTATCGAAAGCCAGGCAATTTGGACGTCGCTTATAAGTAATCTGAGACTATTGGCGACGCGTTCCTGTTTTCTCTAAGACAAAGCTCTCAAATAATCCGGCCAAACTCTATTCTGAGTAATCCTCCACAAAATGGTAATCGATATTTATTTGAGTCTCGAGCTAAAACAGATATTTTCGGCACAGTAACCCAAAAATATGTTTTGCTCCACATTTTCCGTGCATGGAAAAAAGTTGAGATAAGAAGCGCGAAAAGCTCCACTTGATGGTCACCAAAATGTGTGAGTCAACAAATCAAAAAAGTAACAAGAGTCTTCTTCCTGATTGGAGCTGATAACTCTAGCTCCTGACTTAAATCGTTGATACCACCAACTATCGTAGGTTTGATAGCTGGTTATCTCATCCATTGTTGCACTAGAACATTAACTGACCTCTGCTGCTTTGCTTCGCAAATACTGCTTGAACTCACAATCATAGCGTCTCTCGAACAAGCCAGTTTCTGACGAGCAACGACATCAAATGGACCTTTATAACCACGTATTCGCCCTGAAAAGGTGGAATCTATGAAAGATTAGTTGATCCGGTCAATATCGCGCTCAAGAAGACGATAAGGAATCAGTTCTTGGACCTTCGGCTTTTGAAAACCCTTATCGTGGAGACTGAAGCTATTTTGAACGTCAGGCCGTTTTTCCAGTGAATTTGGCGAATTCCCACAGCAATATGGCCACTCGACTTATTGATCTGATTACACCCAAATTTCGGATAGCCCGACTGACCGATAGTATGCCGCAGAAGATTGTAAATGCGGCGAGCGACGTTATCATGCGCTCCAGACGCGCTACAGATCCCTACAAACCGATTTAGATAGCTTTTGGGACGTTTGGCAAAAGAATTATCTAGCCGCGCTGGCAGAGAGGGAAAGCAGGCGCGTTGAACGCCGGACTGGAACGAGATTCATAAGAATGGTGATATTGTGCTTGTCAAACAAGACGCGCTAAGATCAACCTGGCCACTAAGACTTATACTTGAGCTGCACACATCTCGAGATGGCGAAATAAGACCAGCCAGGATCAGAACCGGCAAGAGATGGGTGTTAGATCGATCGATTAACCATCTATTGCCCTGTGGCAATAGCACGGAAAATCCCTCCTACTTGTGCTTTTCAGGGATACAGTCGCTTCACAAGTTCATAGAGTTTTAATTTCGTTCTCATTTCTTTGAAGAGCACTTGATTTGCGGCAAGGTGCGCACATTATTCAAAAGAGCTGACAATGCTCTTCAAAACAAACTAATCAATTGAGATAAAAGACTGTGCTTTGATTGCTCAGTCCAAAGAGGGTTTTCTTAAAGGGCAAAAAGAAGCATTTTCGGCATTTGCTCATTTTTTTGAATGCGTTTTGCGGAGATTTTCTTGCCGATTGTGGACGATAGCGTTTCATCGTTAATATGAGACAAAAAAGGATTAGGTTGCTTCAAAAAACCAAGAGTTTGCAGGATGTTTCCTGAACAAGACTTTTTGCAGGTTGTGCAGGAGGCTCTGCAATGAAATTTGCTAGACAAGAACAAGACATTACCCATACCGAAGCAACCTGACTGCGTTTAAAGGAAATCCTGCTGCAGAAAAGGCCTAATAGACAAGCCCAGTATGCTTTTCTGCGCGACAAAACTTGTCCGCCTACGACAACCGCCGTTATAGCTGTCCTGCAAGACTTGACCGGCAGATATATTGGTATCTAATGTGCTCCTGATATCTCGCTCTAGCATATTATCATCATTTCCAATTTATCCAAATCATATAAACGGCGTCTATTTTGATTCTGGGGCCGATCTCAGGCGCGGGTTAGACGACTTCTTCGGGACCAGACCCGCTGAGTTTTAGAAGAACGGAAATGAAGATCTGATAGGGTGTGGCAGAAGGTTGTGTGCAACAACAGAACAAACATTGTTGACCGAATTTTGCGAAAATTTTGTCATCTCGTTGATTGATCAAAACCCTATGAACTTATGAAACGACCTAATATTTAGCCCTTGTGGATAATTTACAAGGCACTTCCAAAGCTTGAAGAATGATGGGACAGATATAGAAGAAAACCCTTGATTTTTTTTCGACGCGCACCGGTTTGAGTTTTCTAATCTCATCTGCACTTCAAGCTGCTTCGGGTCCTGGCGCAAAAATACCGTTCTCGTTAACGCACGCTCATCGATATAACAAGCGTCACATGACTAGTGGTTGCCTAACCATTGTTCGTAGTGGCTCATTCGTTATTAACTTATCTTGTTGAGTGGTCGCTTATCCTTCTTTGTAGACTGTGAATCCTATTGTAGATCTAATTTTATTATTTCCATTACGCCACGCGCATTTCTACTGCCTCACACCCTGATGGAATGTCTGCACCATCAACGTCGCGCGCACGCAGCAGTACGCAAGGTTCAACATCAGTACGCGAGGCAGTAGAAGAGCTAGCAGGAAGGGAAGCGAGGCGGATTTCGCGCACGCGGGCAATTAGCTAGAACTGCGCCAGATATTCACGCGTATACAGAAGCAGCAGCGTGAACTGCAGGAGCGCATGTCCAGTACTTCCGCCGCGGCACCCTTGCGCCCTAATCCAGCATTGGATGCGCTATCTCCGCCGCAAAGTCAAAAATGGGTTGCGTTGGAGAGAGCGCATTCAATGCTGGAGTAGGGCGCAAGGGTGCTACGCGAGGCAGTAGAAGAGCTAGCAGGAAGGGAAGCGAGGCGGATTTCGCGCACGCGGGCAATTAGCTAGAACTGCGCCAGATATTCACGCGTATACAGAAGCAGCAGCGTGAACTGCAGGAGCGCATGTCCAGTACTTCCGCCGCGGCACCCTTGCGCCCTAATCCAGCATTGGATGCGCTATCTCCGCCGCAAAGTCAAAAATGGGTTGCGTTGGAGAGAGCGCATTCAATGCTGGAGTAGGGCGCAAGGGTGCTACGCGAGGCAGTAGAAGAGCTAGCAGGAAGGGAAGCGAGGCGGATTTCGCGCACGCGGGCAATTAGCTAGAACTGCGCCAGATATTCACGCGTATACAGAAGCAGCAGCGTGAACTGCGGGAGCGCATGTCCAGTACTTCCGCCGCGGCACCCTTGCGCCCTACTCCAGCATTGAATGCGCTATCTCCGACGCAACCCATTTTTGACTTTGCGGCGCACGCGCTACCTACAGTCTGCCCCAATCGGGATCAGGCCGAACAGCCGGCTGAATTTGCGCGCACGCAGCGCTAAGGGATTGCGCTGCATACGCGCGCTGTAGCAGAGAGTGAAGAGATCGAGGAGAGAGCAGACTAGCTAGCCGCAGATATGGCGCGAAACCCTCGCGGCGCGAACTCCCGCCATGCCGATTTTGGCCTGGTTAGGATTGGGGCAGACTGTATACGGTCGAGAAGCTCGCGGTCGCGCAGTTGCGCAGGGTGTTTGACTCTATAACGAGTCCCGTCACGCACCACGCTCCAGCAGCCCGCGAACACAATGATCCTAACTGCCGCGCAACAGCAAGCCGCGACTGTAGACTTGCGTCAGTTCCAGAACGCGCTAGACTTCACGAATTCTATCTTCCTCAGTGGCAGGCATTCTTTTTCTGCAGCATAGCGGCAAACGTTAAATACGTCAAACTCATGGCTTGCATTCAATCCCTGTAGCACGCGTCGACTGGTATGATTGTACATCGCGACATAACTATCGAAGCGCTATTGCCTAATCTCTTGCGCGTTCGCAACCCTTTTTAGATGCGTTCAGTCACTTTCAGATCAGCGAGCGCGTTATCACAGAGCGGTTTATGGCGGTATCAGCTGCTATAGCGCATGCGACTCTTTTAACGCGCATTTTGGAAGTTCATCAGATCGAATATGTTATGACGGTAGTCGAAAACGTTCACCACCGCCGAAGAAGAATACAGGAGGCTCGCTATCTCACCAGAGCCGACCAGGCACTCGTCGAACCGCGTACATACGCGCAAGGCCTGAAGTGGTGGCAGGAGAATTATGATGATGTCCTGCAAGGCACCCTGGCCGACGAATTTTGGATCTGATGAAGCGGAACGCGCCTGAGGAGCAGCAGTATAGGAAGAGCAACAATAGATGAAAGATTAGCTATGGCCAGCCGTAGCGCAGCAGCAACGAGCGTTTGTGGTTTTAACAGCCGTGCAAGAGATTCGTAAGATGCCGATTGTTATTCACCAAGAAAAGTCGACCCCCGTTCTTGAAGAGCAGTAATCGCCACGATCGCCGATCCCAGGGTCGTCGAAGACACGTGCTCTTCCTCCATCTATACCACTGACGCGCCCATCCGCGTCACTCCAGTCCCGGAAAGAAGAAATTGAGCCTACTGCACCTTGCGCGGCCTCGAGCTCCAACTCTGTTGCGTGGGAGGATGAACCGGAGTCCACTCAGCGTGTATAGCCGGACGCGCATGATATGCCACCATATCTGGAAAACACCGCAGTTTGCAGCCATGTTTTTTGTAGCAAAGTGCAATGTAGTGAAGCGCATGATTGAAAGGGTGGGTATCGCGCTAAATATAAGGTTTTGCTCAGTATGCCTATGGAAACATTATGGTCAGTGCAGGAAGAATTACCCGTGCAATATAGTGGGGTGCACCATCACCGCGCATTTTGTAGGCGCAATGCTGGGTTCATACTTGAGTTTTGCCTCTTGAGTTTTGCGCGCGGTTGGATAAGGCTACCTGTCCCCCAGTACCATCCGAGAGGTTTCGCTAGGCGCACGCTGTAAGTTCACAGCCTCCACGGGACGTGCGCGATTAACTAGGGGCGAGCTGTGCGTAAGACGGCATCGAGGACGAAGAAGCGCGGTTAGTATGTTTCGTTATTATACGAGTTTGACGGCGTAAATTGTGTTATTTTAGAATGTGCCAGTGGTTTGAGCAAAGACGCGCATGATCACCGTTGTTCGACTGGCTCAATGGTAATAAGGATGGCACACTCGTTAGTTGTACGGGCGCGCTCTCGCAAAAACCGTATTGGGTGACGATTCCGTCTGGCCGGCTCGCAGCCTATGCTGTACGTAGTCGTATTTAATTTTTTGTTGTTTGTGTTTTACATCTAGCTAAATTACCTATGATCCGTTAACCTCCTCTTGTTAACCGCGTTCATTTAGTGGACTCATTTAGCGCATTTATTTAGTAGTTAACTCATTTATTTCATTACAGTAACTTCAGGGTAGGTAGTTTTATATATTTCCATGTATGCCATATTTAATCCTTTGTGGTTGTTTGAGGCGCCACGGGGTGCTCTCACCGTTCTTCGCGCGCTGCCGATGGATACTATTCTTTTTTATTTACTTCCAAAATCTAGGTGACAGTACTTTCAGTGGTCACAGCGTCATCACGTGACCACCACTTCGCACGTCCAAGTCAATGTTTTGAGAGAATGTAGCAGCTTCGCGATGCAGAGCGGCTTCTCGGAACAGGTGCGGGGGGCGCTGCATGCCGCGTTTATTTGTCGCGCCTTTTGTAGGTGCCGCAGAACCACTCCGGCTGGGAACGAAGCTAAGTTGAGGAGTTAAGGCTGAGCAGAATCCAGTCTAAGCCTCTTCAACCTTCGTCTTATCGATTATTTCGGGCTATTACTTGGCCTCGAGTCCAGCAGCTCCCGCAGTAGAAGATCTTGGAAGTTGAGCTTCTCGTCGTTCTTGTGTACCGGACGCGCGTAAGCGCAGAGAAGTATCTTGTGTATGTAGACGAACAAGGTTACGGGAGTGGAGCTGGGGTCGCGCCGTTCCATTCGTGGACCTGGGCTTGTAGCGGCAACCCTGTGGAGGAACCCAGACATCTCTTATTCAGGTTGAGCCTAGTCGGCATCGGCAGCAAGGGGTTCACGGCTCGCGCTGGGGGCGTGCCTACGTGGTGGTCCGGAAGCGAATAAGGTAGCCGTCGTAAAGCGCGGCGACCGTGCTCACGACGGAACTGCGCGGCAACACGGTGCTCCCGGCCGTATGCTGCGAGGAACAGTCGATCGCGAGCCGCGACAATTTTCTTTTATCCTCATTTACCCCCAGTAGTTTAGGAGTTGAGTAGTTTAGTATCTGTTATGTATTTATACTTGTTATGTATTTGCACTTGTTGTTTGTTTCCTAAATTTAATCTAGAGCGCGTTATGCTGTGATTAGTGGGGTGGGTGATCGCATTGAGTGGACGAGCCAAAGGCCCGTCGGTCGTGCGGGATATTCCAGGGCTGGGATTGGCTGTCTACGGCAGTCGTACTAGGCTTGAGGGTGCTGACCATGTCGAGCCGCAACAGTCATGAGCTTATATACCGCATGTTTAAAGGCTACTGTAATAATTTCTTATCGTTTTTCTCATTTTTTGACTTCCGCTAAATCTACAAATCTATTATACATAAAGAATTCGACTGAAACATCCCTCTGTTAGAAAGAGCAGGAACTTATGCTAGTGGCCGTTCAGGGATTTCTTAAGCGGCACCTCATTTCACTGTGAGGGCTTGACATATGGGTAGCAAATGGGCTGAAAACGTTTTTTTCTCTTCACAATTTCAGGTTTTATAATTTACTCTTTAGTCGCAAGAGCATTCACCGTTTAATTAGAGCACCCTTTCCTCCTCATGGCAATTTTTTGATACTACTACGGGTTCTTTGACGGAAAGAAAAAGACGAGTTTCAAAAGCGAACTTCCAGTATATGATAAACAATTGATTCAGAATAGATTTGCGTAAGAATTATGGGAATCTAAATTTTGAGAACTTAGTAATCTGGATTTTTGTCACCTTCAGGATGTCATTTGGCAATTGCTATATCATTACCAGTGCACTGCAAATGAAAAATGTTAACCAACCACCCAATCAGATAAGGAATTTGAAGAAACGTTGAGTACGCACCTCAACTTCAACACAATTTCCATAATCAATCCTATCACCATAACTTTCACATAACATAGTCCTTCCTATCATTCCTCTCTCAACTCTCTCATCTGATATGTATTGGCTTTTATTGGTTAAAAAGTAAGTTAGGTTTGATGCTTTGTGGAAATGTTATAGACAATTTATAGACAATTTATGTATGAATATGTGATACCAACAGATAGAGCAAATCAGAAAAATCGGATGATTGACGCTGTTTATTCGGAAATCATTTCTTTGATGACGAAATAGTGCAGGGAAGAAAAATAATCGAATTTTCTCACCAAGTTCTTGAAAAATGCTCCCAAAATTGAAGCTAGGTTTGAAATGTGATTTGGTACCCACACAACAAAATTTTAGATTTCCAACCATTTGCATGACCATAGGTGATTGAATACAAGCGTTCTATATTGCCCAAAAACTGACTTCCTCGTGCCTGGAAATTCCTAATTTTTAGCTGATTTTTCTTCCTCCATTGTGGTTCGCCATGTAGACAAAGGTTGTTTGTACTCAATCATTGATTCACTCGTCTTCGCAATACAAGCTGAAAGGGAAGCTAAAAAATTCAAGAAAGTCATTTTTCTAAAGAAAATTGGTCATATAAGGGCATAATTGCCATTGTTGCCAACGGAAAGTTTGGAGTATCTGATATGTAAGGAGTAGATGCTTAAAGCTACCTTCTCACAAAAAAAAATCTCGGAAAATTATTTGCTAGTCGAATGTCTTAGAGCTTCGGAAATGCATGTCAAAACTTAATTGTTACCCAACTAATAAGAGCTTTCAGAGATTTGCTATTTTTGCTATTGCCACCCTTTTCGAGTTTTCCTTTGCCAAATTTCCGGCCTCGTCTCAATATTAACTGTTTTTTAGTTCTCAAGAACGCATTGCACATCCCTGAGCGTTTATCTGCGCAGCACTTATGCATCAGGTACACAGCAGAAAGCCCGCTAAGGTGTCAATCATACAACGCGCAGAAAAGCTCTTGGTTCTCGACCGGTTCGAAAACACTGCTAATTTCATACACAAAGATTACAAAGATTACAAAATGCATTTACGACGTCATCAGGCGACGCATTTATCAGCCACCTTTCAAGGTTAAAACGACTGCATCTACGTCACTGCAGTGTGAACGAGTGTGTAAATTCGACGTCATTGAGCAGATGTTAGAAAAATCTAGACTCTTGCTTCTCTTGGGAAAACGTAGCCACTTACAACATGCCTCTGCTCTGTTTGGAACAAAAGGAAAATTTCTCGAAAAATCACTTGTTAGACAGAAGTGGGATGTTTTTGTTGTTGTACATATATAGTCACATAACGAAGCGTGCAAATTGTGCAGTGCATCAACCTATTCGCTTGATTTTTTCAATGTTCTTGAATTTTTCCATAATTAAGCTCTCTGCTAACTATTGACTTATCGTTAGTCACTAGTCGGATGAGGAAGCTTTTCGTTTGGAATACTAGGTTGAGGCAAAGTCCGGCACATAGTTTCATGTAAGACCATGGCTTCCTGGTACCTAGTCCGAATTGGTTGAATGTATGCCTTATTGAAAAAAAAATGGAAAGAATCACTCGCTTGTATCAGCTTGAGCAGTTTTTCTAAGTAGATCAGAAATAGATGTCGAAAGGGAAATTATGGAGTTTTGCCTATCAGGTTGGGTTGTCAGAAATTCGAACATTGCTTACATCTTGAACACAAACGAGCGATGTTCATGTCAGTGGAAGGTTTCCTACAAATCGTAATCGCCGTGAAAATGCCGCAAATTGAGTAAAATCGAAAGCAGTAGCATTCGATACACGCTAGCTATACCATAAGTTTTATATATGCCCCGTTCTACAAAGAGAGTTAAAAAAAGGTGCTTAAAAAATTCATTGAACATCTTGCACAATGATTTTTGCCTCCACAATGACTAAGTTACCGCATGTAATTATGGAGATAGGGGGGAAGCAAAAAATATGGAGCTAATTTGAAGAACTTTTGAACTGGTTATACACCTTTAGAAAAACAGGTTACTCTCATAGAAATAAGTTTTACCCCTGTGGATAGTTTTTTGATCACGTAACCGAAGCCGTTTAAATTTCTATCAAAGGCTTCAATAGTGGGGGAGTAGGACCACTGTGGGGCAGGCATTTAGGCAAGACTTGACCATTGACATTAGATTCTGGAAAGACTCCATTTGTTCTTTGATTTGAGATGTTAAAAATGAATAGGCAAGAAAATCTATTCTTGTGAAGGGAACATTCTCAGAAAAACCTTGTCAGTGTTATACAAATTTAATTATTGAACAATGTTCTCTTGATCGTTGTATGCACCTTCGTACAATGGTCATACTTTCGAGATTAAACTCTTCCAGTTCATATCTGTCCGAACTCATGTGTGACGCATCCGCATTGTCACAGTTTTGCTTCACATCCGGTGCCGCGCATTTCGTGGCAGGACCATGTCTGATCTCTCTGCTCTTTCTCATCAACGACTTCTTGGGAAAATACCCCCGGCAAAGCAAGCGCTGCAAGGATTCTTTGACTTATCATCTTAGATCAAAAACTTTGAGGGGAAAACATGTCTTCCGTAATCGTTTTATTTTTGTTTTCATGGTCTCTAGCAATCTTCGGGAACCATCATCGTTGAAACTGGTGTGCTACATACTTTGATTTGCCACAACCAATGATGTTGTGCGCTAATCAGTAGACTGCATGTTGTTCTTGGTAACTAGTTCTTCTAGGAGAAACGTTCATGGCAGCGGTTGTTTACATATTTACTTGTTCTTTGGCGAGAAAGCACTCGGTCATTTATTTTAATACACTTCCATACACAAAGTCATACACATTCAAAACAAAAACAGAATATGGTAAAGCATCAGAATCACGAAATTGCTAGCATAGGGCGTTGATAGGGCAGTCAGTGGCGAAAAAGGAACACTAAGCCTGGCTTTTTGCTTTTGACCCTCTTTTCTTTCTTCCTTAGTTGTCCTCAAATCTCTTGGTCTTCTTCTACATGCCCTGTTGAAAGTGACAAAAACACGACTGACCAGCTTGAAAAGAATAGAAAACTGATATAAAGCATATAAACGGCAAAGATGAAAGATTAAGAGGGGTGGGGGGGGGGGGGGAAGAAAGAATTATTGACAAATGCATACATTTTGGTTGGTTTTTCTTCTCCATAAAAGCACAAATTGAAAGTTTCAAGTGTCAAATATATGGTATTTTAGGGGTCAAGTTTTCAAGTTTGCAATCTAAAACGCACAGTTTATTTTAACTAGCGAAACTTATGGAGGTTTTCCAAGAATGTACACACTATATGATGGTTAATCCCTCTCTTCTGAAGAAGTCTTTCGCAGACCTTCAGGTACCAATCGTAGAGCTGACATCAACTTAGGTTTACAGTGTAGAGTAAATCTCCAATCGCTCCTATTTACTGTAGGGTTACGGTAGGATTTTGAAGAGGGTTCTGAGCCGTAAGGGCCATATTTCGCCTTAGTGTGGAAGTGAGCGTAGCTGAGTACTCTCTAGCTTCACGCAGTTGCTGAAATACCCACCAATAATGTAATCACACCTTTGAAAAGCTTGGAGATCTTGTAAAATAGTGAGATGTGTGAAAACCCGAATGTGAAATTTTCCAAACTTTCTCAGAATTTTTTTTTATACGGCTTAGTTTACAATGGCACCGCAATTGGAAATTCCAACTTAATTGGACAACGAAGAGATCGCTGGTTCGCTCTATACTGCAAATCTGAGATTTAGCTCAGCTCTACAGAATGGAACTTGAAGGCCAAGACTTCATGGAAAGAGAGTTATTGATGGCCAAAAAGCATTTGCATACTTTTGGGATACCCACCCATAGTGAGGCATCTCTCATCACAGTGTCCAATAAAATTCTCTGTTAATCACGATGCCCAATAAATTTTGCGCGCGAACAATCTGTTGTGCTAGTAATGCCCGATTTTCGCGCGGTTAGGGATATAAAGCACAAACTTACGAGTTTCATCTTCCATCCATTGCTCTCGTTTCTTTGGAGACACTGTATAAACCACCATTAGATCCACAAGTCCAAGGCTCATTTGGCAACCCTACCGTAGTCTCTTTGAGGGAAACGCTACTTTTTAATATGATGTATAGGCTACCGCATAACGAAGGCGCAATACTCTTGGCGCGAACGCGGCTTAATTGGCTGCAGAGCGCATGAGTCGCAGGGTTTACAAGGGTGAAGATACGCGCGCGCTCCGTTCGCGCCCGCTCAACTAATTAGCCTTTACCTATGGGTGTCTTCATACCGCAGCAGCCGCCGCTAGCCGCCTTTGCGCACTATTCCAGTATTCGGGCCCCATATCGAAACCAAAAATCTTGCTCAAGCTTCATTCAGTAGACTTTTTCGGTATGCTAATTACAAATAGCTCAATCTTTCAACGGTTGAGTAAGACCTTGGAGTACTGGGTGGCGCGCAGAAGCGGCTACAGGCGGCTAGCGCCGGCTGCTGGCGCCTATGAAGCACCCTATGTTACACTAGCACGTTCAAACACTTCTGTAGATCTCGATCTCAAGATGATGCATCCACGGTGCCGACAACATTTCCGCATGAAAAAGGCCTCTGGCGTCACACTGAAAATGTAAGGTGTGTAAAATTTCTGGCGCAATTTGTGTTTTGTAATGTACGTGATGACTTATGAACATAAAAATTGTCAAATCTACAAGACTGTAGCAAACCTATATCAGTCCAAAAGAATACCGCTTTTGTATCATTACCGTAATCTCCAGCGCGGAAGAGCGTCCGCTTTTTGCATGTCCAAGCAAATCTAAATACATTCCTTCGTTGGAAGGTGGATGCACTTCGTAATCGTGTCACTATTCTTGGATCATCTTACTGAAGTACCGTTCCAGAAGACGGAACAACAATTTTTGCAACGTATTATTTGTTCGTCCTACTTTTCGAGTATTCTCGAAAATGTCCACCGCGGCGCAGCGGCTCCTTTCTCCATTTCTTTTTATTATTACAACCGTTTCAAGACCATAAGTGGTGCGACATGATCTGCAAAAAAAAGCGGTCCTTATTCACACATGCTATATCTTGACGATTGTAGAGAGTCTCATCGTGCTGAAGTGGAGACGCGGTCCGGGAAGGTGGGATGGGGGGGGGTGTAGGGGTGTCATATTTGTTCGGGCGTGCTGAAGTTTCACGTACATAGTGCAACGGGTACTTTTACTTATAGTGGCTAATATTATACCATGTGTTGTTGTAAACTTTTTAGCAATAGAGCAAGTTTTTACCACCGAGCGCGACAATTGACAATTGTGTCAATGGTGGTGGCACTATCAGCACCACCAGCATCACCGCCCTTCGAGTTTCGAGTTACTGCGCATTTGTTCCCAACGGGGCGTTCCCCCCCCCCTCCTCCTCCCTTCACTTTACCTTGTACAGCTACATACGACGGTGTATAGACCTGTTCTTTTTCTTAACCACCACTGTCCCCCCCCGCGAACTTCTCGATGTCGCGACATTAGCGGCTTACACTGTGCACGAAGCCCTTTGGCATGAACAAGTCTTGTTCCATATGGCTTTTCCCGTACCAAATCTGTGCCCCCGACCGATGCCGATGGCGATAATCTGGTTTTCTCCTTACACCATGCTCCTCTCATCAAAACGCAGTTTTACGCTTTGATGCTTTTACGGCCCCTGCAGTTAGCAAGCGAATCGTGCAATCACGTTCATTCCTAGACTTATTACCAATCTCTAAACCCTTCCATATCCAAATTGTAACCAAAACCATGGCTTTACAAATTTTTTAGTTTTGCTTCTCTAAAACGCTCATACGATGATATTATTGCAATTCAAGAGTCTCATATAAGAAAAACCCAATTATTATCTTGAACGCCGCTTGTTTTCCATGGATAAAGTTCAAGCATTCCCAACAACTCTTCAATCAGAAGTCAAAGCCATGAATCAAATGCTTATAATGGATTTGGTAGAAATTTTCATTAAGATGGACACTCTTATGCAAAATCAAAAATCACTTCTTCCTGCATGATAGCTGAAAATTCTAGCTAAGTATAATATCTTCCGTTCAGATTTTAGCGTATTTGTCATAGTGGGCTTTGCTTTCCATCGATATCGAAAACTAAATTTCCGCAGAAAGTAATTTGGCTTCTTAATTCCATCTAGCAAGACGTGCGCTTCTGCTAATCATTAATGTAAAAGGATGAACGCGAAGATTTTAGGATACAGTAGTTTTCTTGGAACCCCATTGAGGGACTATAATGTTTTGATCGCATATTTTTATGTATATGTAACAAAGATGATTAGGAAATGACAAAGTATGTACGATTTTGTTTGTTGGCTTACATGCATCAAAAATGTACTTATTCGCTTCAATAGTAAGCAAAAATATGAGAAAAAAGTTTTTGTGTTTGGGTTCTTAGCCTTTTACCAGAACTTTAGCAGGACAAGCACAATTTGCAGCATTTTCGCAGGGTATTGTTTGCCATTGCAAATGTGGAACGTTAAAATTGGGAACTTCCGCAGGATTTTCACGTCAAACACTGCTTGAAAACAGGAACTTCCGCAGGACTTTTTGCGAAACGCTGCGGAAATTCAAGAAAAATACCAGCGGTTTAGCAGCACTTTGACATTCTTCGAAACTTCCGCAGCACCTCATTTGGGAACTTTCCCGGCACACTTACGGAACTTCCGCAGGTGACCCGGCGAAACTTATTCAAACGTTTTGAGGAACCGGTCGATTGTCTGAGTTTTTAGCAAAAGTAGAATTACTTTCTGATTTATAACTTTCATTTTTCAGTTCTCAGCGCCGTTTGATTAATTTTTTTTAATCTTACCACTGTTATAGAATTTGAGCCACATATCGAGACTATCAAGTCTTTAAGTCGTGGTGGAAATACCCGGATGAGAGTTATTCACTTAGCTATTGAGTCACTTAACCCCGAAAAAGATTCTCAGAGGTCAGTTTTGGGGAATCTTCGAAATGAAGCTTGTCCAGATCAATCAAGTTGCTTTCACGGAAGTTACTCTAGTTTCCAGATCCACTGCAGTAAGTGCAAAAAAGTTAATAATTTCTGCAGTAGCGCCTGGCTCTCGCATTTTCCCTGCATGAAAGCTTGCTTTACAGTAAATTTTCCCATTTTCTGCTCTTCTCCTCGTTCTTTGTTTTATATTTCTTGGTATTATCACAAGCTTTTGAATCTACAAAAAACAGCGTTCTAGATAGGTTACCAGCTTTTTTTGAAGATTTCGCTAAATCTGCTAGTAAACGAAGCAATTACTTAGCGATTTTCAATATTTCTCAATTAAATTTTTGTGAGCTGTTCTAAAATTTTACTTAGTCATCAGCAGAATGCTTATACTGAGGAGAAAACCAATAGTTAGATTTCGATAACTTCTTGGCATGAGGGACATCCATTAACAGATTTGCGTTCTCCCAGCACCTTTTTCAAAACTCCAGCTCTTCCGATTTCCATATGAATTCTAGTTTAGACTACGAACAGGGTGAACGGCCTATGAAGGTCATCGGCTTTCTTTTACCAAGCTTCATTTTTCTTGAGAGCCAGAAAGTGACAACCACTGAGATTTAAATGCAACCTCCCCTTATCCGCTTGGAATCAAAACTTTATGGTGATATTAGGTTGGCACATAAGTTTTGCAACTTTTCCCGTAACTTTTTTCCTATTTTATGTAGCATCCTCATCTCGTGGCATCATGTAGATCGTGATGTAAGCTGCAAGTATGCGCAAACCGTTTGATTTTCGATAACGTAGTACAAAAAATCTAAGCAATTTTTGAAAACTGCTGAAAATCGAGGTTTTACGATTTTTTGGCAAACATGAAGCCCTACGAAACCTGATTCAAACATATGAAAAAGCAATTGTAGGCAGCATGTAGCTGGAAGTTGGCACATTGGAATCAGTGAAAAAGAAATGAAATTTAATCACAAATTAAGGTGGCTCCTTTGAGAAGGTGAACAAGTCAAATGCGTCAAGTTTTGAAGGCAATTTGTCAATAACTAAGCTGCGAAAAGTCAGAATTCGCTATAACTTTGCACTATAGGGTAATCCTATGCGGTAAACACGAATATCATATTCATTTGTCGCTAAAATAAAATTCATCTTTTGATCTCACGAACGAGGCCTTTTCATGCGAAACGGATCTCATTTTTGTGATCAGCATGTCAAATAAGCCCTATACGCCAAGTTTCAGCAAAATCTGATGCATTCTAAAATTTTTCCCATATTACCGTAAACCTACCGTAATCCTCACATAAGGTGGTAAAATTCGGCAAAAATGTGTGCATTAGAAGCTTACATCATATTCCTTATATTGCCAAAAAATGAATGCGCTACGTTCAAATAGACAAAAGTTATATAAAAAGTTGCATTACTTATGTGCCAACCTAATATTTAGGTTGATGCATAGTCACAAAACAACTATCTGTACGGCAATTCCATCCACGAAATTTTTTTTGGATTGGAAGAGTAGATCAGATTCATCAAAACTCAAGTTGGATCTCAGTAGAATATTGCGTAGTTTATTGCAAGATTGTTCAAGCAACCCTAAAAAGAGCAAAGTTTCATTCATTTATATTGGAGAAGACCTTGACCTTGACCTTTTCGTAAAGTTGTCTAATGACCAAATGTAATATAATATCCTATTTTTGACACATTCGGGTGCTTTCATATGTATTCAAAAGAATTTTGCTGAGATAAATTGTGATCATTTGATCTATTCAGCTTGATGTTATCTTAGAGAACACGTTTATTACTTCCAAATTGTATTTCATAGACAAAGCACAAAAAATAAAAAACAACTGCTCTAGTTATAAGACAGCGACTATCTATGTATCATGGCTGGTCACTGGTGGCTTAAATTCAAGAAAAAATGATTTTCTTAAGTTAAAAGCCCACACATTCGCTTACTCTTACAATCCTTTTTCAGACACAAATTGCTGTCGTTTTCGAGGATGTATTTTTTGAAGTTTAAGGCAAGTTTTCACACAGTTGTGGAATTGTCCATGCCCTTAGCTGCCTTTAAGTGCAAACAGCACGTCGCAAGTTCAAATGGAATGATCTAAATCGAAGCTGACTGCTTGAGAACAATAGGGGCAGGTAATTGTACTAGGTTGTTTCAAAAGTTTTGTCCAATTTGCGGTCTTTTGATCTTAAATCTTACAACTTTTTTAGAAACCAACAATTTTGAACTAATTAAATTTTGCTGGATTAAGCGAGTTTATGGCTATCACATGCATAGTATTCCATGTAAGGAAGGCAAGCCAGATAAAAGAGAATTTTAAAGTGCTGAAGGTTTTCTTCATTGCCCATTTTGACGAACTAATGCTTCTGTAGTGAGGATGGCAGATGGATAATACTTAAGAAAACCTTCAGAATTTCAGAAATTATTATTCTCGCAAAACATGTTTGTCATTCTTTGAAATAAGTCATTCTTAACATCTTAATCGCATTCAGATTATTTTCTGTGAAAAACCCTTTCAGAGCTTTCTACAATTGCTTTTTTTTAGATTCTCTTATGTTATTGAGTCTTGACAGTTTCAACATCTTCATAGGATATCTTATATAAAAAATAATTTCCGTGAAAACAAAGAAATTGAAAGCGGTAAGGTTTTCCCCAAGTGGCACACCTAATATGTAGTGTCACCGATAAGCTTAGAAAACAAAATTTTTATCTCATGACGTCTGACAAATCAATACCCCCTCTAAGCTTTGTCAGTATATTAGTGATTAGCTTCTGCGGCTCAAGTTATATAAAAGCACATCAAGAGAACTTCGGCGAAGAG
This sequence comes from Cylicocyclus nassatus, assembly GCA_958299035.1. Lineage (NCBI taxonomy): Eukaryota > Metazoa > Nematoda > Chromadorea > Rhabditida > Strongylidae > Cylicocyclus > Cylicocyclus nassatus. Next base: position 32,259,795 of record CATQJL010000316.1, read on the forward strand.
AATCTGTGAAAAGAAAAGATTGGGGAAATTTTGAGCTTTCCGCAGTAGTTCCATAGACACAAACTGGAGTTCCTTTATTCTTCTAGTATGGAACAGCGAAGGTTTTTTTGCAAGCTGACAAAATGAGAGAAGCCTAGGCGATTGAATGATCGCCTTCTTGAAATTTCGGTGCCACTTAATGACCGCTGCCATCATTTTGGGGGTCGTTTGTTCCAAATAATTGCAAAAAATTTTGAAAAAAACAGTGAAGTAAGTAGAATATGTTTTTTACATGCAGTGAGCAGTTTACAACAAAAAATGCATTTATTGCGCAGGAATCCCAGGCAAGAGTGTATGTTTGGTTTTTGGTGCGGATGTTCGAAGTTCTTGGAATTTGCAAAAAAAACTAAGATCGGAAGCCTCAGCCATAGTTAGAGAAGGCATAAGGAACTTTTAAAAAGCAAAAAGTCCGTTTTGAGGGAAAACCGATGGAGAAACGTTTTGAAGATAGGGCTTAGAAAACGCACATCAATTGCACTAACTGAACCCTTTGCTCATAATATACAAAATGTAACAAAAAAAATGGGAAAAGGGTAAATCATAACAAATTTCTTTCGAATTCCTTTTTTGAATCCGCTTTTTGAGACTTCCTTTGGAAATGTATGATCCAGGAGCAGATCATTTTTGGCAGTTCATAACATTCTATCTTGAAAAACTCCTGTAAGAAAAACCACTATTAAACTTTTTGGCCAAACATTTTTTGCGAGATTTCTATAATAGTAATAAAAGAGAAAATTATATGTATCACTTTTACTCTTTTTCGTTTCTTCCCTTAGACGGAGTAAGATTTGTTTTCTAAGACTTCCCCGGAACTCCTCAGTAAGGAAAGAAGACTTAGTATTAAGTCAAAACATTGTTAAGGAAAAGGACATCCTCGGCGCATTATCAATTTATATCTTGCAATAGTTCCGTGAAAAGTTTCACTAAACCATTTCTGCAAAACCTGTTGTTTTCAAAAGATTTTGTTGAAATATTGGTAGCTCACTGGCTCACACAATCTCTCTTCTACGCGTTTTTAGATATCTCATTTTTTCTGCCAAAGCTACCCGATATCGCGAAAGCTGTGTAAAAACACTCGAAGCTTTCGAATAGAGAAGCAGTTTTGCAAGTTTTTGTTCGCCGAACTTGCGCCCCACCTCAACCCTCGCCTCCACGCCCAACTAAGCGCTCGACTCGAAGCTCGAAAACCTGCCCTTCGAGTACAAATGCGCGCGGCCATGGCTGACGATTTTTACGTCTTTTTTGGTTGTTTTTTCTTCGCTTTTTTTGAAGAGTGCACTTACACACTTAGTCATAGCAGAAACGTCACAAAGCACTGTGTATTGTCGAATTCGAACAATGTTTCCTGGTACATTCTTTTACATACATTCTCATTTGGGATTATCTGCAACAAATCGCCTTAATCGTACAATACAACTTACGTACGAATATAGATTCTATTGCAGTTCAATGCACTTATGTTGTTGGAACGCCAAAGTGAGGTGTTTTGTATATTTTCAACGTTTTCTTGCATTTAGCCTGAAATTTCTCGAAATATCGCTCTATTACCGTACTCTTACAGTAGTACATAGCACAGTACCCACGTCCATTAATGTTTTACGGAAGCAATATTGCTACTTTAGCTCGTCGTCGTCAGCTCATTATGGGCATTTGCAATTTTTAACAGTTTCGCATTGGCTAAAATCGCCTTAGAATTTTCTTCGAAAAATTTCTGTACTCGAAAAAATGTCCTAAAAATTTTTTGTAAGCAGCGAATCAGCAAGAAGAAATGGGCAAAAACTGAGCCCGTGTTTTCTGGGTATTCTAAGTTCCACTACCTGGTCAATGGCTACATTGCACTTCGGGCATAATGGCATAATAATTATATAATAAATAATCAATAAAGTAACTCAAAAAATTGTCAAACCATTCAATAACAACTTTTTGTTACTGCAGAAATTCCACCAAACCCAGTATTCGCACAATTTTACTCCTCGTAGTAAAAAATCTGTTTCCTCTAATTTTTGTGATTGTCATCCATCTTTTTCCTGCCGCCGTCGTTCCCAGAAATTGTTAAGAATTAACTTCCCAAGACGTTTACGTTTTTTCCCCATTACTGGCGGTCGCACGAACTTTCTGAAAGGGCAGAGGCACGTTTTATACTGATTTCTGTAAGATCTCTGAAAATTTTCCCAAAATTTTATGAGTTTACAACTCCGAAATTTTGAAATAAGGGAAGCTTCACCGAAACCGAGATTTCTTGATTAAATGGTTTTCATCTACACTGAAAGCTTACTATGTTACTATGTTTGAAACTCATGTAGACTATAGAAATTTGCAGCATTCTTTGCGGAAATGGTTCCTCTTGGGCTACCAATCTTCAAGCCAAGTAGGCTTTTCCTCGAGTTCAAACTTTCAAGACATAGCCGTTAAAAAAAGCGCGCGTTCCGCAATTTTTGTCTGGACATTGAAGGAACAATAGTGGTCACTAAAAGAGCAGCGAGCTATTTGGCGAACAATTGCGGCACCCCCAATTTGATTTCTAAACAACGCAAAGAACGAGAAAAATTCACTAATAGTGGGAGAAAGTAGAAAATAAGCATTTGAACTTTGCCTTTATCCAGAGCTTAGTAGAGTAGCTTCTTTGACAAACGTAACGTTATTGACCGACGCCTTCCGCTACCGCTTATTTTTGCATGGCACTATGTGACTTTAGTACAAGACGCGATACAACTTGTCATTTTTACCCTTCATGGAAATAACTTCTCCTTTTTTGCGAATATTTACCTCATCCAAGCTTGCAATGCCTCATCATTAGAAATATAGTTTCCACAATCTTTTTTTTTTCTTACTGAGGAGTCCCGAAGAGGATCCAGAAACAGAAATCCGTCAAAGGCAAGGGACAAAACGAAAATTATATATTTTTTTCTTTTTTAGAGGATTCCAGAATCTTTTTTATAGGGAAAGCTTCAGTTGTGCAGCTGATTGGTAGGTCAAAATATGAAGATCTGATATTAGTTGAAGTATATAGTTGAAAGCATTTTTTTATAGTTTTTTTACTAAATTTATAACAGTTTCATAATCTTTATTTTGTTGTTTTTGTTTCTACTATTAAGTAATAAATCAGTATAGTTGATGAATAACAAAAAATAACAAAAGTACCTGACTGTTAAAAAAAACTAAGTTACTCCTTTTGTTCTATTGCCATATCATTAGATGCTATCATGTACCATTACCTAAAAATACCGTAACTTTGTTTATTATAATATTCTGTAATTCTGAACATTACAGTGACGCAACGGTTACGATATTTCCAAAACCTTCCAAAATTTGCCATTTCTTACAAGATTTCGTTTTAGTTTACGCTTTCCGGCTTTTTCTTGGCGATCCTCGAAATATAAAAGTAATAAATTAGAAATGACAACGCTTCTAAAGTGTAACCATAGCCAAAATTGAAGATGTCTAGATGTTTCAGAATATGTGAGTACACTAAATACCACCACTCCGTTTCATCCTTCCCTTAGACGGAGTTCAAAAAGAGTTCTAGGTCTCCCCGGAACTCGGTAAGGAAGGAAGACCCAGAATCATATACTTACTTATGTAATTGTTATTTTTATAAATTTATAAAGTTTTGTTTGGTCACTTTAGTGAGTTTTTTATTATTAATATTACTGCAAGAATGTAGAAGTGAATTGTAGGTTGATTTTGAGTTTGAGTAGGGAGAGGGGAGGGGACGACGGGGAAAGAAAGAAACGAGGGGTGCGAGCCTCAAAACAAAATTCGGTTGCGCTCAAATTTTTGATCTCCAAATCTTCAAGAATAAACTACACTTCAACTGTTTTGACTCCTAGAAGACGTAAGCAAGTCATTAGCGCATTTCTATCTAACTAGGAATCTTTTAACTTACAAGCAACTTTCCCTAGAATAGAGGATACAGGTTTTCTCCCCATTCTCCTCCTCTGGCAGTCCCCTTCTGCCCCCTCCACCCTTCCTCGCACCTCTATGCTACCCACCTTCCCTTCGTGACCCGTCGGTATTCGTTCGAGTCATCTATAATCTTTCGATAAGACAATGGTTTATTTCTGTGATAAATAAAAGAATAACTACTCCCATGTGGTAAGATTCTTTTTTGAAGATTTGTTGGCAATGTCTCAGCTAGGTGGCATTTAGGCAGCAATTCTTTCATTTTTATAAAAGTATTTGACCCTCATATAGACTACATACTTTTTGAACCTTTATATCCCTTTCCTGCTTCTTACTGGCTCAAAAATTCCCCAGGTGGCTCGAAACCGCTCCAAAAAACACCACTTCACCTAGAGAGGAGGACTATCATTGTCTCATTTCAATTTAAAAACTGACAAAACTATTTTTCACTTACAACTAGTGACATCGAAGAGACTACGAAAAGAATTTGCAAACTCAGAGAAAACTTCATCAAAAATTCCCACGTGCTAGCTCTTGCCGGGGTTTACGCTGCTGTATTGCCTTCTTGAATCTAACACCTTTTTCAATTTAATCTATTGACGACGACTGGACCACCGATGGCCAACGCATGTGGACCACCGGTGGCCCATATCTCTTGCAAATTCGTATTATTAGTAGGCCTAGCATTTTTCCCCATACTGCTAATGTTTTCTGCACTTGGGACTTGTAGGCTCCGTCGTTCAAGAAAACGTTTATAATTGTTTACAAAACCACCTTGCATTTCGTAAAAACCACAAAACCTTCCCAGACCGAAAGTATTGTGCAAGATCGCGTAGTCCCGCAGCATCGGCACGCAAAATTAGGCGTAGTCGTCAATGGGTCACGTTGACGACAACGTGCAGATTAGTTGTATACACCTTAGGACAACGTCTTCCAGAATAATTCGGAAATTCTTAGCTAGAATCATGCAGATCGTCAACTACAGTATACTTGCAGTGATTTTATGAAGCAGGTGAGAAACACCAGAGCATTTACTAGGGCTAGAGCGTAACAGAACTTCTGAGACGGCTTTCTTCCAAAATAGCATTCTCTTCAAACATTCAAGCCGTGACCCACCTGTGGGTCATATTGTCCCAAGTGGCAGACATCGCATGACCCACCTGTGGGTCACGTTGTCGACAATGTATTAGTCCAGTATTGTCATGCCCAGAATCTTCCGGACCACCTCCCTCCCTCGTCTCCACCCTCTCTCTCTCTCTTCGGCCAATGTGCCTATCGTCTTGAATCTGTCTTAAAATGTATCAGCTTGGTTCTATGATCACATCCGGAACAGTAACTGTATTCCCACGCCCTAGGATGCTCGATCAGTAACGGTTCCACTATTTTCTGATGTTAGTATTATGTCATACAACAGACAACAAACAACACAAGGCACATGTCGCCATTTATTGGTACCAGTTCAGCGCTGCTTCATTCAGATCATTGGCTTATTGTATTGGGGCGAATCTATTACTACAACACAGCAAGTCAAGTCGATCTATTCTCCTGCGCATTCGTCTAGACCGCACACTTGTTCTCCGCTGTAGTTAGCTGTGTTCTTCATTACATATCCTTCTCGATATAGAAAACGAGATCTCTGTAGGTCACAGACGGGTAGCAACGTTTTTACATATAAGTGTAAAGCTGCGACATTAGATCTTCTGATGGAGTTTTGGAAAACTTACTCTACTTGATCTATGATCGTAATTTCCCCCGAAGCGTTTGTGTTTCTCCCTGTTGCAAGTTTTTAATTCTTAGTGTACTTCTTTTGGGAGCGCCTAATGCAAGGATTTGTCTCATTTTATTTCATATTCTCTATCCCAGTTTAACCTTTTCCATAACTTCAAGAATTTGCTTGCCATATAAGTGGAGACTTTGTTCGCATCCTGTATTCATGAGACCTAAAGGTTCCTCTTTTCTTTCATTTTCGAAAAAATTCTTGTGAAATGGCTCGAACCGTTGAATTAACGGAATGAGAGGAAGCTTTGTTGATCTGGAATTTTACATTCACTCTGGACTTTCAGGCTAAGGCGAAGCAAGCATGAAATCTTAGGCCATGAATGAACAAAATTGCCACATATTTGGCAGAACTCAATCCCATCAATTTTTACCATACAAGAACTTTTACATATACCTCTTTTTTGCTTGACGGGTCGGAGACTCTATATTTTCTAAGTAGAAAGTTCAAGTCATTTTGCTTTTGTGTAGAGGTGTTGTGGGTAATACGCAGGATCTAAGAAATGAAATTATAACTCATATAGTGCCGAAATATCTTAGCAGCCATGGCGGCATAATTAGAAACATTTTTTCATGACATGGTTATAAGATTTGTCGAGTAGATGCGCATAGAATGAAACGAATTTTGCTATTGAGCGTCCACATTCACCTCTTACAGATCCGTCAATGAATGATGTAGACCATAGCACTTCAAACTTACAGTAACGACGAACTTCATGATGATGTTTTCTAGAACATAAGTTGTTACTGGGAAGGTCAAAATCTCGGTATTAATCTTGCTGGTGTGGAATATAAGGATCATTTTGGTTACTTTCTTGTGAGATAAGTGAGGCACGAACAATAGTAAAAATGTCTGGTCCTTCACTGTCTGATTTCGAAAACTAAAAAATCAAGAGGCAGGCCAAGCAATTCTCATGAAATAGTCGATTATGATATGTGGGAAGTAGGTGCGCAGTAGGAAAAACCAAAATAGTAAAAACTGCTATTTTCAAGCAAAGAACTCCTAAGAATCTAATGTGCTAGCGTCGACCATATTGTTCCATTCGAGAAAGAAGCAGTGTTTATGTTTTTTGAGCAAATAAGTATTCCAAGGCATGGCTCGATTCAAAATGAACCGAATCGAACTTTGTATAATATCTTGCTACTGAAGAACTAGCGAAACCTTATTCACAGATGGTAAATACTTGGTAAGACCCATTCTCATGTACTTTGAACTAGACTTTCTGAGTGTTTAATAGAAATATATGAGTTGCTTGTTTGTGAATACGCAATGCTCAGCAAAAATCGAACACACTCGATGCATTTGAAAACCATATTTCACAGCTATTTAACTTCTACTCTGCTTCATAAAATAGTGTAGCCTTAAGGCAGTGCAGGTTACATTATCACGATGATTTATAGCACATCAAATTATCTTCTTTTTGCCTCTTCGCGGTCTCACCTCATTTTCGCCTCAAAGCGGTGACAATTTTCAGCTCAAAGCCTGGCAGATACTCAAGTGGACATAGCACTTCTCCGATGTTTTGCATAACTTGTTTAGTAATCCATATGTTTCCTCTAGAGCTTCCTTTCCTCTCAGAAAAGTCTCACCATTCCAGAAACCCTAACTAGTATAGTGTTATTCCAAGTTTTCTTGCCGTTCTTGGTCACTTTACTTCCCGGCATGTTTATACATTTACTTTCAACGTCCTCGAGGGCATTACTACGAACAAGTCTACAGTAAAAACAAGGCCAGCAGGAAATGAATAGCCACTTTGTGTAATATGCACTTGCATGCTATATATGTAGTTTCACATGGCATTAGAATATAGCACTTTATAGGATTTATCAGGAGGGCACCAACTTAATAGAGATAAATAATCAAGGTTCTTTTTTCACAATTAAGTCATGCATCATCCGTATGACAAAAGAATAGAACTCTTTCGGTAAAACTAAATTAAGAGATAATAAAGCCTTTTGTCATAGCCAATCCACGTCCCACTTTTTTCAGATCATATTTTCGTTAATTTTTTGGGCGGTGGGCTAGTGAAGTCAGGTCTATGAAATTCGCATTGTCAATCGTCTATAAGCATGAAACGCGATATCAAAATGTAACAAATTAATTTTACCATTTCTCTTATAACATATTTATGAACTAATTCAGAAATCCTGGCAGAAAGTGTCTCAATCCATGCCTAGACGGAAATTGAACGAAATTTCAAAATTTCATGGAAAACGCTCCTTACGTTTGGAGAATATTTATTGGTAAAGAAGTGCGACAAATTAAGAATAGATTTCCTTTTGAACCCAAAGTCCCACCTACTAGAGCGAGCTGAAATGAAGATGGCAATAAGCCTTGCTGGCTTTTTTTTTGCATGACATTTCATTCGCTTTTAGATTTATTTTGAAAGGTACCCTAAAATTCTTTGAACGCCGACTAAGGATAAGCGATGCCACTTTACTCGCTCAAAAGGCGTCCGCTGCGAGGTCTGCAAAGCCTTAAACTGTCTTTCCTTTGCACAACTAGTTCTATAAACGACATAAATCAAAAGATCAACGTCTAAGCTCTTGGAAAGATTGTAGGATTTGTGTGCAAAGGAGGACAGTGAGGACATCGTGGAACAAACTGCCTGTCATTGTTTTTGCATAGCGGCTGTAAGCTCCGCGATGACCATAGCGAAATCTCAATTTCTGCTCACTTGATATGCCTTTTTATTGCCAATAACACCTGCCCTAAAAGTCCATGCTGATTTTTAGTGCTCTCTGCTTATTTTTATATACTGACTTGCTATTTGCACCAGGGCAGAAGCACTTTAGGTCAACTGCGTGTGAAATGAGACTAATTGAATTTCAGTTTGGCTCTAGAATTCAACAATACTTTCTACTTCTACATCTCTCAGGCACATGATTCCATGACAGATCAGTGCCAAACTATTGTTGACTAAAAAATCAGTTCGTTTTGGCATACAACTTCGTAGAAAGATTTTCTTGTTGCTTTCTATCCATGATTTTTTTGGGAAAGTATTTGAAACTTTCTCTGTCATATACCAGATATTAAGGATTTTCTATCATTAGTAAAGGCAGTCCCTCAACATGGCTAAATTTTGCAAAAACTCAATTTTTTAAATTCCTAAGCTTCGTTTTCATGCTGTAATGGATGTAGGGATTAGCACTTTGATATTTGGATACAGAAGAATTTTCCCTATCAAATGAACATTGGAAATTGTGGTCTGCCACTCTAAAAGTCTTTTATCAAAAAACCAAATTACTTCATATTTGCGCACTGTGAGGAATATGGGAATTCTCAACTTTGCGGATTCTTTTCCTTGGAAGATAAATTGTACTCAAATAGAATTTATACTTCAATCCTCATTGAAGTGCGCTTTCCAGAGATACTAAACACTGCACAAAAGTTTGTCTGGAGCATTTGGAAGAGCTGCAAAAGCGATCGAACTTGTTTATTAGCCAAATTAATACGATTTTTGCTCTTTGGCTACACTTTTTGGTTTATCGCAAATCTAGAACTTTCAGGTTGGCTAATAAAATTTTCGGGTCGGTTTTGCGGCACCTACAGATGCTGCAGACAATTTTTTTGTCCAGTATTCGGTATTGCTGGAAAGACTACTTTAATGGGTTGGAAAGTAAAACGTTTGAGTAGAATTTATTTTGCAAAGAAATCCACAAAAAAAGAAAAATCGTGATTTTCTCGTTGTGCGCAAATATGAGAAAATTTGGTCTTCTGGGTCAGAGAATTTTAAAACTGCAAATCACAATTTTTATTGATAGTCGCTAAATAGGGAAAACTTGTCTGTATCCGAATACCAAATTGCTGTGCTTCGAAAGTTGCAGATTTGATCTTTCGAATTCTTAGCCATGTTGAGCATAACAGTCCCTTACTGATGATTTGAAATTCCGAATAGTTAGTCTGTGTGAGAAGAATCTTTGAACTACTTATCCACAAAATATCATGATTAAAGAATGACTAGGGAAGTTTTTATGAAGATTTTCATGCGAAAACGCAATTATTTTTTAGCCAATATTTCAAACATTGCAAAGGTTACCTTTTTCATCGCTTGCAAATGAGTTTAAGAAAATCTGACATGTCTTTCAACAGTATTCGTAAAGTCTATGACAGAAAATTCAGCAAATTCTCTTTTTCAAATGGTTTCCTTTTTAAATGGCGCATTACAATTGTGATGTACTTATATAAATAAATATATAAATAAATAAATTTGGACAATATCACATGTAATTTATGAAACACGTAGCTTCAGAGACTTCAAAATATACAAATAAAATTACACAATTTTGAAATTTTCTCATTTTAGAGTAAATCCGCAGTATCTCCATAGCTTTTACCGTATTTTTACGAAACTAGCAGTAATATCACTATGTTTTCTAGAGGACAATAGAGCAGAACAAATACCAACGGTCAAATAAGAGTAGGATTCTTTACATTAAATTCTCACACAGCTATCAACCAGTACTTCTCTCTCCATTCTTTGCCTCTCTCACTCTCTTTTTCCTTTTCTCTCTCTTTCTATCTTGAAAAAATATAGAAGCCATAAGGAACTGAAGCTGAAACTTTCCTTGAAACGTGCAACTGAGGAAGATAGTAAATGCAGTAGCTCCAAAAGTTTCTACTCCCCCCCCCCCCTCCCCCATAGAAGACCATCAAAAAATTCAAAAAGACGAAAAAAAAAACTTTGGAGAAGCGAAAGTGGGCTAGTTATTGCTGGTTAGCTTCTCATTATTAGAGGAATATTTCACTTGCAAAGGTCATACACCCCCCTCCCGCCACCAGCTAAACCAGCCGCAATTTGTGAAATTTTTCGCGAGGAGCTATGATAAGGCCATGCGATATCACAAATTTCGCTTCGACACGCACGAAACGAGCTTTGCCGATTCGGCCAAAGACGCAACACATGTACCAGCCGGATTTTAATCAAGCGAAATGCGCCCACGCACGTCTGCGGGTTCACTTTGGGTGCAAACTGATCTCAATGATATCTGCGGCTAAATGCGATGCGGGTCGTGTTCACGACCAAATCGTCGCCAGCACGTCCGCACTACACGTTTCGGGCCCGGACCATTGTTACATCATGGCCGTGATGACCGTGGGATAAACGGGGAAAGAGAAGGCGATATGGGAGCCGAGACGGGTGATGAGCCACGCTAAATGCAAATCAGCACGTAACATGACAAGAAAATTCCGCTATCGTCACTCAGCGATAACTATTATTCTAACAATAATTCTATTAGTGCATCGTCAAAGCAATATTTTCAAAAATAACTGAAGAGCACGGATGTATGAAACTACTGGGTTGATTCATGAGCCTTACACCAAAATCTTGAAAATTGTCCTTTCTACTTTTAACGGGTTCGTTGGATACAAAGTATAGGTAGCTTAGATAAGAAAAACCTGTTGGCATATCGGTAATACAAGCTGAGTGAAGGAAAATCAAAACGTTTTTTTTCGATTTCAATTGCTAGAAATGCCAAAAGGTTCAATTAGTCCTGATAGTGGTTTTACGAATCACTCTTCTGAATTGACGGAAACATCTGCGAACGAATGAAGAATAGCGCTAAGTAGAGAAAGTAAATTAGTAAAGGAATTTGAGGGGCAGTGACTAAAATGCTGAGTATTCCTGAGAATTTGGGTAATCAATAATTTCCTATATGTAACTCAAAATCTCACTAATTTGCATTTTTGAGAAATTCGTCTATTTTGAGAACTCGTCACGAAAGTTGCTTTGCGTCCTTACGCAAGATTTGAACTTAATAGAAGAGATTCAAAAATGGTACTATTAAGCATGAACGATCTCAGGCCGAATTTGGCATTTATTAAGACAAAAATGATATGGAGAATAAAGCAAGAAATTGCAGTTATGTTTGAACTAAACAAAGCAACGAAAAAAGTCAGTTATTGTAACTCAGTAACTTAACTCAAAATAATTAATAATTTTTTAATAATTTTTATATATATTTTTGTTATTATTATTTTATTTTTATTTTTTATTTTTATTTTATAATTTTCTTAAAGAATTTTTTCATATTTATCAATCTAAATTTTTTTCGTCCTTAAAGATAATATGCAAAAAATTTACAGAATGAATGCTCTTTCAGAGATATCGGTACTCTAGCGTCGAATTCAGTTTTTTCTAGAACCTTGAATAAACGTTCAATGTTAACGAATCCGTAGTATAGAACGAATCAAGGAGATTTACAATTTCTTGAGAGGCTGCCGAAAAAGTCCTAGAAATGAATGTCAGGAAGTTCATAGCACTTTACCATGAGAGCTCAGGATCTTAGCTTTTCAGATCTGCAATATATCGTACATCGGGGATAAAAAGAAGTCTGTTATTCTTATATGATAACTAGTGCCAAACTGTGCTACATTTGACTGTGCACCTCAGGCCACGCACTTGGAAACCACTCTAAAGAAAAATTTGAGGTGATAATATGTAACGGCTCCAAATTTTTACAAAATCTAAGGGGCATTTCCCCAATACGTACTATTCAGAGCTGTTTTATTCCGATCTGAGTTTCTAAAAAGTTTACTGGGTAGTGTCTTTTCATTAGAAGTTTGAACAACATCAACTCGGAAACGTAATCTTTTTCCTCTGAAATATTAAGTTGATGCAAATCTGTTGCATCATATTTGAAAAATCGTAACTCCTTGCTTTTTCAACGGATTTACACAAACTTAATTTTGTTTGATAGAAGACCTTCTCATTGTAATAATTTGTGCTTGCTGTTTTTCAATAAGGGATAGCTCTTGAGATGGAAGCAGGAGTATAAGATTACTTTGATTTCGGACATTTTGATTTAGGCTGCTAAAAATCTAAAATTCGCGATGAAATTTCAAGCTAAAGTCCTTTAATCTACAATTTTTAGCAGTGCAGAGTTTTCTCAAAAAAGAAAAATCTCTGTGAAGAATTATGACTGTTGGCTAAGCAATACAAAACGGCAAATTTGATTTTTTGGCATATTTTTCAAAATCGTAACTCTTCACAAATATGCTCCTTTGACAGAAACGCCGCACTGTTGCAAACTGTGGATCAAAAGGCTTACCTATACTGCTTGCTCGGGATTTCATTGCGAATTTCAGATTTTTAGCTGCTTAACTCAAAATGAGCGAGGTTGAACTAATTTTATTCTTCTGCTTCTATCTCAAAAACCTCAAAAGCGGCCCTGCTCCTTATTAGAAAGCATCAAACGCACTATTACGAAGAGAATTGTTTCCTCTATCTAACAAAATCAAGTTTGTGAGAATCGTTGAGAAAGCGAGAAGTCATGATTTTTCAAAAATGACGCGACAGAACTTTGCATCAACCTTATGGATGCATCAGATGAAGTTTAATACTTTACTATCAACGCAAATGTGTTGAAACATGGCGAAATAACAATATTAATATATATAATATAATATCATTTTGTTACATATACGTTGGATGGAATACGATATACAAACTCGAAATCTATGGTATAGTAATACAGATAGCGAATGCACCAATGAATTTGTTATATTATACGTATATTACAACACTAAATGGGCATTATATAATATATATTTAATGGTGTAATATTTTATTATATATATTATGTTTTATATATTATTGCATATATAATATATTATCGTGTAGATGCAATATGTACTGTACATATGTTTTATATATAATATATAATATATGTAATTTGTTATACATAATATCTAAATGAAAGTTGCATTTAATTATAATAATATATTATGTATTACTACTACAACACATATCTGTCGTCTTCTCAAGGGGACTAGATAGGCTTCAAATGACTACGTGGCCATCATAACAATGCGCAAACCTATCTCAAATGGATGGTACGTGCTTTTTCGCAAAGTACGGGGCCCATAGCCCGGTTCTCAAGCGGGGGTCTCTTTCGGGGTGTCCGATAGCCATCATCAACAGCCGTAATTGCACGTAGCCTGCGCACCTGCGACGGAATCTCTCGTCCGGAGACGTGCTGCCCGGGAGAACATCTCGCACTCGACCCGCAGTTCCAGCACAAACAATGGCGGCTGAGGTCGCCGCGCACCCGCAACGTACCCGGGCGACGTGCGCACGCGCACCTACGCCCGGGATTGACACCGGCAAGGCTGCGATCGTAATTAGGATATGCACCGAGCTGTAGGCCAGATCTCGAGATAAGCAACAGCTGATCATTATGGAAGAAAATATAGAATTAAACAATAAGCCTTGCAAAAAAGGATTCAGAAAAATTGTTTTTAGTATGCCTAAAAGAAATCCTTTCTTTTATATTTTACATAGCAAAGTTGTGCTCTCTATCCAATTCAAAGCCATTATTTAAACAATTTGACGATTTAAGTCGAAAATTTCGCTGTTCTAAAAATATCCGAAAGAAAAAATTGAACCTGAAAAATCAGATCATAAAGCCAAAAGTTGGACTTTCTGATAACATTCTAGCATTTATATAGATCGAAATTTGTACATGCCAGAATTTTTTGCTTCAAATTGCTGCTAAAAAAGACATTAGGCACGAAATCGGAAATTTTTCTATTAGGTTGTTGCAAAAATAATGTCCGTTTTTCTAGGCCTATATTTCAAACAACTTTTTTCCATCGAACTTTCTTTTTCGATATAGAATTTGCATATCATTGGAAAGCTCTCTTCATGTACTTTCTAATGATGGTGGAAATAGGCTGCTATCCTCATCTGTGAGAATTTCACCAGCGTCTCGCATAACTGCACTCCAAATCGAAATTTCGATGCTTGAGTCTCCGTGGCCACAATTCAGGAGCAAATAAACGAATTCTTCTGAAAACATAGCATTTCTATTGGATGAAGATTGTTTACCTACTGCGTGCTTATGTGGATTTTTGGAAATATCTGGACTGAGAAATGGACGCCTCGAAAGAGATACTCACTGCTGGCATTCTATGGATCAGAAATTTCTCATGATTAAAGCAATCGCCAAAGCTTCGCCCATTTCTGTAAGCTTGAGACTAGCGCACCTCAACTACAATATTTGAAGAGAAACTCAGCTATTCAGTGCGCGAAGAATTTCAAATTTTTACAATTTGACACTTACAAGCCTACAACAAGTAGGCTTAAAAAAGTGAACTTTTTTGAATTTTTGTCTTTTCTTTTCGCAGAGCTCTTTCGTTGGAGTCTTTTCTATACCCTCATAAACTCTTGGCCTGCTGCTACAAAATAAGCTGATTGCCAGCCATGCGAACAAAACTTGAAGGGAGTTGTAAGCTCTTAAAAAAGAGGTTTTCGAGAGAAAAACTTTTGGATTTTTGACGCGTGGTTTTCTTCCCAACTGCGGTATCAGTATGAGCAGGAGCGCGCTAAATTACGAAAGGTTTGCTGTTTCTGATGGTCTTGAATGCATTGAAAAATATGAAGACTGAACGAAGTTATAGCCTTCCAAAGTGAAAATTTGCAAAACGGACATTATTTTTGCAACAACCTAATACTTTTTGAAAATTCTGGGCGTTGAACTGAGGGTATCACCTTGGTATTTCCAGCAAATATATAACTGTGTCGTTGGCATCCCCTTCTGGGGTGTTCCTTATCACATTTGAAAAGACTTTTGGTATTCTTTCCAGCAAAGCATACAAATTGTTTTTTCTTTTCTATTCTTTTTTCTCAATCAGATGCCAACAGCAAGTCCATCGTCTTCAATATCTTCTTTTAGCTGATGCAAAGGCTGTAAAGAATCTTTCTTTTGTTACGGAAACATTTGAGAACCATTTGAAGGACGAACAGCTAATTTTGCTTTCACGAAAGCAACTTCTTTCTGTCACTGAGAATCTGCTCATTATCCTTGCTTATCATTTGCTATCATCTAAAAGAGTCAACTAGTTCTTTGTAGTATTCGCTGCTTTTATGATACACGCGACGCGACGAATCTGTAGTCGGAAGGCATTTTTTTAGCTTACTTTTGTTGCGCTGCTTTTAGCAAGTAAAAGTCGAAATTCGATGGAAGTGGTTGAGTAACTTGCTGCATATAAAGTGCAAAAAAGCCGAGATTTAAAGAAGGAAAATGACTGTTTTCTTGGCCTTATTGATCAATGGCGGCTTTCGAGGAATACGATTGGGCTTCACCTAGAGTTTGGCACTTCCCAAAAGTGCTTGAAGGATCTAACCATCTGCGTTGAGTTAAGCAAATTTTGATTATATTTTGAAATATCTTGATTATGATATCCAAAAATACCAATGTCAATGAGTTGCCTCTCCCTCGCCAAATAAATTAGATTCTTAAAAAACGGCCAGAAATAGCTTTAAATGTCCATGCATTTTAGCTTTTTTCTAGTTTTTTTAAACAAACTCTGAAGCTATTTCACAATTTTTTGAGAGAATTTCTTACATTTCATAAGCAAAAAGCCTCCAATTTTTTCAATTTTCTTCCATACGAATATTTTCCACCTCGAAAGCACAAATACACACCTTTTCTTACATTTTCTAAGCAAATGTCTTGCAATGTTAGGATAAAGGTAGATCCAACATCAAGGGGTGGGTCAAGAGCCCGTTCTTGTGATCCGGACGAAAGGGGGTTGATCCATCCGATCGAGAGCGGTCACTTGCCATCTTTGGGCACATGGGGGGCAATATCGAGTGGCCCCACCCATTTACCTTACTATATATTACTAGCCTCTTTGCATTCATTCATCTTTTGTTCTCACTTAAACGCCTCGCTTATTCTGCAAAAGGCGTTAGTAAACTCTCTATTGTTCTCTTTTTCGGTACAGGACCAATTATGGTTTGTTACGCTATGAAAGTGTTGGCAACATTTGCTTTGTTAGATAGTTATGTACATTGTAACACTCTCTACTACTCGCTTAGCAAACATTTGGGTGGTAAAACTCGTCCTTTGATCTATGGGGAGAATGCTAGGGAATTCGCCCCAATTTCTCCTAAACTCCATGTTTCACATATGATAAATCATATATAATTACATACAGCTGCCCCCACTCCAACCACCCCCACTTTGCTTCTGAAAAAAAAGCAGCCGCTGAAAAGCCGAAAGCAAAATGCGCCTATTCATGCCTTCTCCTCAATCCCCCTTCAAGCACCTGGACACCTCCTCTTTGGCCTTACAGACCGGTCCTCATCCCCCCTATCGCTCTACACGTGGAGAACTTTCACGCATCGTTATTGCCTAGATCGTGTGTCATATTTGGCTTTTGATCTACCTTAATGATTAAATTTGTTTATTTTCAGAAAAAAATCATATTGTCCAGGAACGAAGGGCTCAAAGCTCAAAATATTCCTGCCTGTCCTGCTCACTACGCTAGAAAAAATTCACAGTGAGTTCTTTTTCATTTTTTTGGACAATTTTTCTTCTGCTGATATGCTAAAATTGTTACTCATGAGAAAATTCAAGTTTGTTTACTGAGATAGGTTCAATTTTATAATCTATTTTAATAAGCAAATCTTCTCATCTTTCACAAAATGTGCAAAGTAAAATTACCGCAGGTTTTTGAACAAAAATGAATTTGTTCATTTTATATTGAAAAAAAAAAGCATATCACTCTTCCTTCCCAAATTGAGGATCTCAGGCAAGAAAGTCTTCATCAAATTTTTTACAAAGTTTCTTTTTCATAGTTATCCTTACTTTTAACTTCAACATTGCGCATATCCATAACTAAGCCACAATTTTTGTCTTAAAAATGAGATTATTGATTTTCAAGCATTTATGTGGTTTTTATGGCTAACATACGAAAAAATGGGTTATATCCGTAGTGCACGCTGTTTCATTGCATGTGACAGCTAGCGGAAACTAGAGAAATTTATACGAGGGTTGGGGAGGGGGGGGGGGGGGGAACGGGCCTAAATTGATGTCATTAAATTGGAGTTTCTAGTGCGTTAATTTGCTTTGATTTTGGATTGAATGAAATCGTTGGTGGCAACTTGGTGGCAGCTTGGTGGGGGCGGCAGTGGTCGCATGGTGGCAGCATTTCTTTTCCCCTTCCCCCCCCCCCCCCCTGGCGTCTTTACATTTTTCTTGCCGTAAACGTTATGTTAACCATAAATAGAAAATTTTATGATGCGCCATTCGTTCGCTGCGCAATGCCATTCGTTTCTCTTTAAGCAATTGCGCTTTTGTTCGTAAAAATCGTCAACGCGAATCGTTGCGTCGTCGTCGCGCATACAACAGACCATTATACAATCAAAACGGGGTGCTATACGACAAAACGACACACATAGGGTGCTTTTTTGTAACAACCACGATCTCGTCCAATTCTCATCGGCTATGTAGCGCAAGTACTGGAACCCGTCACGCGCACGCATTGCTCCCGGATTAGAGCGTTTATTTGGGAACAAATGGCACAATAATGGCGGTGTTCTGCAAATGTAGACAATTTGAGCCATTTTTGGTGTAAGACTATAGAAAATGCGATTTTTCTAATACCATAGCCTAAAAAGAAGTTTGTCCCCCTCCTCCTCTCATCCGCTCTTCCTCCCCACTCTTCCTTTTTCTCTCTGCCATCCTTTATTCGAAAAAAACCACAGAAAAAGGCTAGTTCGGACTAGTTTGCCCTTCCCCTCCCATTTGCTTTCCCATACCACATCTTTTATATTCTAGAAAGGCAGCAAAATTTCTTCTTATATACAAAAATTTTATCCACAAAAAATAATGAAAAATGCAAGTAAAATCCAAGTACAAAATCGATTCATTCAATTAATTTCCTTTTTCATCTGAGGAGTTGTGTAATGAATAAAATACACAAAAGGCTTGAATTCTCTTCAATTGTCCAAGTACACCTCATCTTCCGCTTTTCTTCCCCCCCCCCCCTCCTCCCTTCCCCTTTTCACCTTCCATTTGGGGCTACAAGAACTTTGAACTCAAAAGCCCAACACTATTCGTTTAGAGTCAAGAAAAAAGGCACTTGTTCAGCAAATTAGCCAAAATTTTGCATTCGAGTTCATTCTTACAATTTTTTCACCCCTTCCCCTTGTCTCGCGGGTAAAAAACCCGACGTTGTCCTTAGAAAGAGAACCTAGACACTTCAAAGAACATTTTTCTCATTTTTATTCTTAACTATACTTTTCAAGAACAAAAGACTTGATTGGTCACAGTTCACATCGTTTTGCAGTCTTTCAAGTCATTTTCTACTAATTTTATAAGCTGGAGTGGTTATTGTAAAAATAGAACCAGATTTTAAGCTGTGAAATAGTTTGAACAGGAAACGTTCCATGGATCGTGCTGGAACTAAATTTAAAGACTCTCAAGGCGGAAATCAGGACTTTCATGCACTTTTCAATCGTAATTTGACTCTAAAGAGCATAGGGTGAAAAGATTTAGAAGAGATTCTGGTTTTATGTTCGTTCAAGGTTTGTTTCGCTTGAAGTATATGAATCCTGTATTCAAAAAATTATTTGAGCATTATCGAATTTGTGCGTATTTTTTTATATTTACGATATTGTTCTCATACATGTGGAAACAAAATTACAGCATAAACTAAATCACCTTCTTTTCGAAGAATCCTCTAACTAGATCTCCTTCTTTCGCAAACCTTTTGATTTTTTTGTAAAAATAACTCCGAACGACTCAGTATGTAAGGCATTTTCGAATTCAACAGGGCAGGAAGGAGGGACGGAGGGGGGGGGGGGGCACGGAATCACTGTCTTCTCATAATTGTATAGATCCATATTGGTTTAGTAACGCCTATAACCCATTTTCGTGACATGCGTACCTCTGTAGTTGGATTTGATAGGTCAGGATACATAGAATTAATTTCGATGGTCCCGTACCAGTTAGTACCGATTTTCGCTACCGCATGCCAGCAAATTAGGGCTAAAAATAATTATGGAGGGAAGGGATGGGGGAGAAAAGAGTGAAGTTTTTTGCACTTGAACTGTCGCGCACGAGAGGTTTCATTTAAAGGGCTAATCAAGTTGTCGTACATTTGTCTGCTTTGGCAAAAATTTGTGAGGGGAGAGGGGGGGGGGGGGGGGAGGGGGCAACTATGGCATGTGCTGTACAATGCCATAGTTGGCTAAACCTCTCTCACGAAGATATGCATATCGCACCCACACTTGCTAAAATATCGCCAATCCTTTCACTTTATCCGTTGCAATAACGTTCAGCCAGCCCCCCCCCCCCTCCCCCTGCACATTCCTTATGACATTCTCTTAGCAGCCATATCACTCACTGTTAGCAGCTTAGCTGCCACACCCCTCCTCGTTCCCCCCCCCCCCTCCTCCTCTCGTTTCCGGCTCTGAAATAATCTTGTCTCAATCGACATTCGTCATGTATCGACAATCTGGAAATGATCTGGCGCATATAGGGGGGGGGGGGGGGGGGGAGAGTGGGGGCGGAGTAACCCATGCGTGAGCCTATATAATCAGCTGAATCACATTGATTTGGGTGCTGAGGCCATTTTTGTGTGAGAAGGAGGCGGGGGGGGGGGGGGAGATATTCTTCCTTCCTGCTAACTTGAAAGATACGTTCAAGTATCTATCTTTATTCACATTTTCTTGAAGTTATTGTACTATATGAGAGTTAGGTGGGGGGGGGGGCAAAAATTCCATGCCCTGATATCTTCCCTCCTCTCCACCCACATTTCCTTCCTTGCCTATTCTTTATTTTCCCTCTAACTTTAACGTATATGCTCTGAGTACGATAATTTCCACATAGCTCTACATTGGACATGAATTGAAGTGTTATGGATTACTGTAGGTGTTGTTAGATGAATTTTGTAGTGCATATTGTGTAATTGCACACCAAACATCAATTCTATTAGTGCATATGGTCAAAGAGTCACGATGCGCTCAAGTTTGTGCGTGTTCCCGTCTCTGACCAATTTGATCTTTTGGATTCTGTGTATTGTGTGCAAATACGGCGTGTGCACACGACATGGTTTACTTAGGGTTACGTGCGTGTTTTGTAGGCGGGAAAGCGTTTAGATGAAGTGTGCTTGTTCACACTTCCTGGCTGCGTGGGTCCATAGCGCAAAATTCTTGCGTATTACTGCAGACAAGACAAGCAACCAATGTGAATTTCTTGGACAAGCAATATAAACTTGAATTGAAACAGGAAGTTTAGGAATTAATTCAATTTGAAGAATATCTCCTTTATTTCTATTAAAACTCACTTATTGAGTTGAAACATGAAGATTTTGATTGTATTCTAATTTTTTGGAGAATTTGAATCCCTCTTAATCTCAGACAATCAAATGCTCTCAGCCGGCAGCCACAAAGCCACCGCCTAGACCCACCAAAAGCGCGGTGGCCTCATCGCCTCACTGTCGCTTCCCGCTGAGAGCTTTGTCGGAGTTTTGTCGGAGCTTGTCGGAGCGGGCTCAGGGGGCAGCGAGCCCGCTCCGACAAGCTCTCAGCGGGAAGCGACAGTGGCTGCGATAAGGCAACGACGCTTTTGGTGGGGCCCGCTGAGAGCCTGTGATTGTCTGAGATTTTTGTTTGTTCATATTTCCGAGCTGGGTATGGGTCTCGCAACGAAGCTTGCTTTTTATCTTTAAGTCTTGAGAACCCATATGAAAATGTATTGAAACAGGAATTTTTGAGTTGATTTGAATTTTTGAAAAAAAAATTTTTTTTTCATTTCGTCAATTTATAGTCTCCCAGAAAAGCTATGCAATGGTTGGAACGAAGTTTTTGATATTTGGTAGAAAATGCAATTTTCCTTTATTTTTTGATTGTTCACAATTTCTAGCTGGCTGGTTTCTACAACGTAAATTTTGATTGATTTTTTTCGTAATTTATATTATTCAAATGTATTGATTACTTTGATTATATTATAAAAATATTGCCATGACTTGAAAAAATTGAAAAGTCAATTCTTCAAATTAAAGCTATCATTACCACCAAAAACTTTTCTTAGCAGTCCATTATTAAACTTTTAGGAGAAAACTCCATTTTAGGAAAAAAGTTGGAAAAAATAGAATTTTTCTAGAAATCTTAAGCGTACGAAAACTTCCTGCTTCAACACAATTCTATATGATTTGTCTTCTCCAAACGCACTTGATTATTGCTCGCTTCTCGCAAACGATGGCCCTCCCATATGCACTTTTGTGACAACGGCCTAACCTGCTCCCCCCCCCCGGCCTCCCGCCCCGTCATCACCTTTGTTCTTCGTCGTTTTCGCGCATCTTCACCCTTCCCCCCTCCCTTTTCCCCGATGTCGTGGGTACTGTCAGAAAGTATCGGGGGCAACGAACGCAATTATTTCATTTTGCCGAATCGATTCAAATTTGAATCGATGACCTTTATAAAAAGTCGTTTTCAATGGTGTAGATGAGGGATAATTTCCTGTCGTCGCGCGGGGTCGAGCGAGATTTTCCTGTGGTTAGCCGATTGAGTTCCTGGTGAACGGTCGCTTTTTTCCGCTTGGACATTGTGTATGTTTGTCAGAATGATCGTTCCTTGCTGTATTCCGTGAAATTGCGTATCAAAATATTTTGCGATTTTTTGGTTGGTTACTGTAGCTGATGATTCAATTTTTCAGGTGATGAGGCCGCTTGAACGCTTATTCTACACTTATGGAGATTTTCTTGCTAGGCATCCATGGCCTTTCATCGTGAGTTTTGAAAATTTTCAAAATTTTTGAATCAAATAAGAGGAACCAGGGTTTTTATGTATCATTCGTCCGCGCAATTGTTCAACAAACCATTTTTTGCATATTTTTATTGGACCCACTTCGATTTTCTTGATAATCACATAAAAAATGGTAGTTCGCGTAAAAGACAAATAGTGTCGAGATTAGAGAGGAAAGCCTAAAATACATGACCTAAACAATGTCACTATTAGCAATTGCTCAAAAAACTGCATTTGAAACTACCTCTCAGTCAGAGACGCAGCGCTGCAGCTTACTCTGCTTCTCTGCGCTCTCTCCCTGACAACTTTCGGCCCCTTTTTGTGCAGATTGGATGTTTTTTTTATAAAAATTCGAAATCGAAACAATGATAAAAATCATGATTAGATAATATTCATTTATTTTGTGCAATTACAGATCGTCCCTACCCTCCTAACAATCATCTCATCATATGGTATGGTCTTCTTCCATTCGCAAGATGATATCTGGGACATCTACGCCCCATTGGACGGTCTTTCACGAGTAGAAGAAAAAGCTCTGCTGCCATTCGAATACGCCTCAGCCTCTCATCACTATAGGGTAAGCAGAACAAAAGAAACATACAAAACTGGGTTAATCACGTGTTTGAGACGGGCAATTGAGTTTACGGTAGAGACGAAAAAAAGTGCAAGAAACTTCGTTTTTTGCTGTCAGCAAGGTCATTGTACTTTTTTCGCGCAGATAAAGAGCGTTCTTGAGGAAGGAAGTGCAACAAATCTTCTTTAGAAAAAAATTTCGATGAAATATTGCTTCTAAGAAAAGAAAACCGTGACTGCTAAATCAAAAATTAGTTGCTACCAAAAAATAGGAGAATTCGCATTTGAATCTACCGCTCGGTTAGAGACGCAGCGCTAAGTCATACTCTGCTTCTCTGTGCTCTTCTCAAGATCAAGAAAAAAAGTGACAGTAGTTGTTAATTGGAAATTAAGTGAATCGTTGTCAACATAATATAAAGCAAAAATCTGCATTTGAGTTTAACGCTCGGTTAGAGACGCAGAGCTCACACTCTGCTTGTCTGCGCTCTCTCCTCAACATATTACGGCGCGGTTTCTTGTAAAATTACCGCGTTTTTTTCCCATTTGAATGCAAATACGGTTCAATAAGTTTCACCAGACAAACGTCAAGGATTTGCTTCCGACAATTCGATTAGCCTATATATCATTGAGAGCTTTTTATTTGCACAAATACGTGTTCGCGTATGCGCGCGCCGCGTCGCCATTACATCGACGGCATAAAACTCGACAGGTTGCTTCTGCAATCGCCTTAATGATGACTTTCACCCGGGCGCCATAGGGTTTTACATGAAACGGGTTCAATCCCCGTCAGCCTTGAGGTAGACAATGGCGGGGGGGGCGTTGCATGAGAAATAAAGTTTTTCAGCGGTAAAAAGTGCGAAGGGAGTTTACATGGGATCTTTTTTCATGAATGATAAGGAAAAAGCATAGGGAGTGGAATTTTTTCAGAAAATTCAATTTCAAAAATTTTCCAGATGCAAGTCTTAGTTACGAAAAAAGACGGTGGAAATGTATTAACAATGGATGCTTTAGATGAAATGCTCGAAGTACAAAAGGTTTGTTTGATTTTCCCGCCAAATATTTCGACCAAAAAATTCCGGTTTCAGTACGTCACAGAGAATATAACATTCTCCAATGGTCTGAAAAATTTCGAATATTACGATATATGTGGTGTTTACTGTGGTGACAGCAATAGCGGTGTCATCGCTTTTCTACAGGTGAGAAAACGAAATTTAAAAAAAATTCTGAGGACGGGGGGGGGGGGGAGGCAAAAGGAACTCTGTGAGTCCCATTTTTCCATTTTTTGCTAATTTTCTCTATAAAAATTATTTTTGCAGACTGCACTAGCGTCAGAAGGTTTATCATCGATGAAACTCACATTCCCAATTGCTCAAGCTCTTCAGGTGTGTTTCGATCTCAACTATTTTCAGACAGGTCGCTACAGTAATCTTACCGTAATCCTATAAAACAGTGCATGCTGTGTAATGTAAGATATCAAACGGAAAATCCCGTATTTGCACCTTGAACATTACACTTTCCGTCATCACAATATGGCCTTGATTTTGATAGAAATCCGCTTGACTTATCAAACTTCGGGTGTAACTAGCACTTTAAGGGTCGTAAAGTGAGAAAATATTGCGACTGATTTGACAAAAACCGGGACTATAGATTCTTGACGATTTTTTAAATTCACACAGCAACCTTATTTCATTTGGCTTAAATCGTATATTTTGGAGGGTCAGAACTGGGTTAAAACTTTTTTGAGTAGGCTACCTCGATAAAAACCACTCGAGGTAGATTTTGGGAGTCGTTGATTACCTAGAAGTAATGTAGGTAATGTGGGAAACCTGTTGAGAAGAGGTGATGAGGTGTGAATCATTACCATTGTGTACTTAACCATTCCTCTCAAATAGGTACAAGCATTTCTGACGAGAAAGGCATAGAACATTTTTTTTCTGAGAAAAGAATTTTCCATGTCGATCATAAATTGATAGGAACAAGATTGAATTACTAAAATATGAATTAAACCTTCAAAAACTTGAATTGTTACTGCACATGAAAAATATCACAATCCTATTTCTGGAATTTTTTCAGAAACGAATTTTTCTCGGCTATTCACTTGGTAATCTTACATATTCCAAGCAGCGACCGGGTGAAGTGGAAAAGGCCGGATTGTTGATTTTGCATTACATGGTAAGTGTCGGGGACCAGTTCTCGCTTAGAAACTGCTTTGAATTTTTCTATTTACTTAGAAAATGTTTTCTAGGTTGACACATCTTTACCCAATGGAAGAGTCCTAGCTGAAGATTTTGAAACGAAGCTCAACAAGATTTTCGCTTCCTTGACTGCATCTTCGAAGGAACTGAAGTATTCCACTTTGAGCAGAACTAGAGAAATGAAGGAGCAAAGGTAGTCAAGCTTTTGCACCCATTTATTCCTGGAAAATTCTAATTTTTCTTTACAGGGACATCACAATAACCGCATTGCCTTTCCTCTTCGTTACCGTAGGCATTCTCGTTCTTTTCATGCTTGTTACCAATATTGAGTTTCCTCTATATAGAAGTCAATACATGGAGGTAAGAGAAAAATTCAATTATTTTGCTGATCTCGTCTCATTTTCCCAATTCTAGTCGATTGTGGGAGTAATCTCCCCGTCAATGGCTCTTTGGACTAGCGGTGGCTTCCTGTTCTGGATTGGATTCCCATTTTCTAACATTCTCACCGTCGTTCCATTCCTCGTAGTCGTTATTGGAATCGATGACGCTTTCCTTGTTTTGGCTGGTTGGCGACAATCAACGTAAGAAATTTTATGCCAAAAATTTTCTGAGGTGAATTTTTGAATCTCAAAATACCTATTTCCAGGAAAGGAGCACCGCTAGAACAACGAATCGCCGAGTCTGTAGCGATATCTGGCGCTTCCGTTACCGTTACATCTGTCACCGGTAAGGAATTCTCGAAATTTTTAACGTTAATTTGACTCATCGATGAACAATTGGTAGGATGCAAATATGCTTGCGAATCGATGGAAAAATGGCAAATTTTCTGTTCTCATGAGTCCCGACTCATAGGCATTTGCGCCCGTTGCGCGATACGCTCGGCTCGAAAAACTCACTTGAAAAGCTGTTATCGAAACAGTAATTGACAAATTTCGAGAAAAAATAGATTTTTGAGATAAAAATGTCATTATCCATTGGAAATCTGATGACGCGTATTGTATGTTTTTTGCACTATGACTCATAGGCATTAGTGGCGACGCGCCTGTTTAATCCTACCAAAAAATCAATATCGGCTTCTTTATGGATCCAAATAGGGATTTTCGATGTTTCTGGCTAGGCAGTTGCGTCGTCGGTGCGGATTTAGCGCGGATTCCGCATTTTCGGCAGATTAGAAGAGCTTAAACCAGAACTCAGTACCTGAATCCACGCAAAATTTTATCCTTGGGGAAGTGAAGGAGACGGGGGGGGGGGGGGAGAGAGAGAGAAGGGGATGAAGGCTTATAGTTTCAGCTGATTAGCATACATTAAGTCATTAGAAGAAATTTCTCGACAACTATCACATTTTTAAGTTCGTTTCAGATGTCCTATGCTTTGCCATTGGTCTCTTCTCCAATATGCCTGTTATTCGACTCTTCTGCTTGTTCACTTCTCTAGCTCTATTCGTCGATTACGTGTACCAGGTAGGTTACAAGAAGGACTTGGGTAACTGAACACTTAATGAAGTTCAAAATTCTTTCCAGATGACTTTCTTCACAGCTGTGATGAGCTTTATCGTACGAAGACAGATTAAACTCGATAGAAAAGCGATAGAGAGCAAAGTTGCACCGGTATGCCCTGGAAAAATCAATAATTGAGATCAATAAGATCAATGATTTATCTTAGGAAATCAAAGTCCTACCGATGGACAAGACAAAGGATAAACTTGGCGAAACGGCTATTTTCACTGTGATGATGCCCGCGTTTACACCACCACCAGTAAGAAAACCCACAAAGGGCAAATTGGAGATTTTTGTCGAAATTCTGCACACAAAGACTGCCAAAATTTTGGTGATGGCGACATTCTTCGCACACATTGGGGTAAGTCCGTAATTGCACAAATTCGGATTTTCTGATTATGG